>OX637296.1:19990975-20737704 GCA_951799445.1 Pseudisothecium myosuroides
GGTGTCCAAAATCCATACTTCCATTGTAATTACGAACAGCGCTTCCGAAAGGGAGCTGCAAGACTTTTCTAACAATACAATACATGAAGCTGAGATTTGCGAATTTCTCGATCTACCAGAATCCAAAAATGTAGTTTGAAAGCTTCATACCTGACGCCATTGGCGTGTGAAAGAGCAACATGACAACATCGAGAGAAGAGACGCAACAGCAACTCAATGAAATGAAAAAATAGTTGTGGCTCTTGTTAAAAGAGCAAATTTGGGTCGAGTTGTATCCCTGAAGATACCGCATTACACAGAGCGTAAATGGCATCAACCGAAAGGAAAAAAAAATTGTCCTCGGAGCAAGGCAAGCGCCTCGACCGAGCTCGTGAATTGCAGACGTTTGGTGTCGCTGGTCTTTCGGAGGAGACGAGCCTGTCTTCACCGCGGTAGTAGGAGTGAATTCGCGGTGTTAGGGTGCTATCACTTGACCATTAGAACCCCATTGTCCCCGCACTGATTTCAAGCCTTACTGTCCATCACTTTTTACAACTAAGTTATTTTTAAATTTACAAATTTCTATTTATTTTCCAGAGATGAAATCAAATGTCTGCTATAAGTCGTAAATTTTTCAAATTTGGGGTGAAAGTTTTCAAATTACGGGGAATTTTTGAAGAAGAAAAGGAAGAAAATTCATATCAAATACGCAATGTACTCGAAAAATCTGAAGTTTCCAATATAGATGTATATTAGAGTGTATAACATCATGGTATGAACCAGAGTAATGGTGATAAGCTTCATTTCATTACTTGGACTCAAATTCAAACAAAATATCATGTTTATGGCTAAAATTCACATCAAGAGAAAATAGCAAGAAATGTGATCAGTGGATATATAACATCTTTTTCTTTGAAAAAATCAATAATATCATGTTGAGGGAATTTTCTAGAATAGTCATTGAAAATGTAATCAAGCAAACTCAAAAAGAAATTGGATGGAAAAATGTTTACTTCCATTTTGTAGTCGCAGGTGAAGTCATCCATGCGACACGTAGTGTATGTGGCATCATTTGAGGGTCAAGTTGCCAAGAGATGTTATTGGTTGTGTCCTTTGGACAAAGACTATGGCACCAACTTTAGTTTTTGAATTCCAATTTCCAAATCCTATCTACAACCTCCCACTCTTCTTTTGTCCACCTTTTTGGCTTGGCTAATGATGGCACATTGTACAAGATGCTCTAAAGGACCAAGGGCCTTTTTTTTTAAACCAAAAAACACTCAAAAAAGGTCTTGGTCCTTTAGAGCATCTTTACCAAAAAAAAGAGACGGGAATTAAATTGCATAGATTATTGCAGTGTCTTTATACAGGCGTAGCATTGAGGATGTTCTATAGGACCAAAGCCTTTTTTTTGCCAAAAAACACTCAAAACTACCATGTCTATTGCAAATGGTAAAATTTTGAAAATGATTGTTTTTGCACATCTATCTGTAGGATCTTACACCTAACTAGTGTAAAAATGTACGGATTAAATTTCAATAATTTTGATCGCACAAATTGCAAGATATCTATGTTTAAAGAGAAGAAAACAAATTTTTATCCATATTGTGGAACTAGATTATTTGACTTTGAACCTTCTTAACTTAAATTGTTTTTGCACTACAAAGTTTTGAAGTTTAAATCTTTACGGTGGAGAATTGAATTGAGAGTATACTTAGAAAAAAACCCTCAAAAATTCTAATTTACATTCTTAAAAGAATTATTAAGTAGAAGTAGGTACAAGGTAGAAGGAAACCCTAAATCACTAATATCTCTAAGATGGAATTAAAACGCACTAATCTCAATGGTGAGGTTGTTCTAGCAAGCAAACTAAACCGTATGTATTTTCTTTTTTTGAAAAATTGTAAACATCGCAATTAGCAATGAATTCTACAAGTTATTTTTTTTACAAGATGCTTAGATTGCCCAAAAACAAGATTGTTCATAACTTTCACATGACTTATCCAAACAAAATGAATCAAAGCTTTACATATGGATAAAAATATAATTCATGAGAATAAAAAATTTAATTCAAATTTTTAAGTTCTTTTTTTATTGCCTATTCTCCCTTGTTTTGAACTTATCTGGACATAACATTTGATCTTGGGCGCCAATTGAAAAAAAATATGTTCTTATAAAGATAATCAAGTTTTCTATCATTGAAAAAAGTTTTAAAAATCATGACAAAATTTGAGACCGCAAGTATCCATCCGAAATCCATTTTGTTTGCCAAAGAGACAATGGTTTTTTAGGGGTTAAACAACATCTACGACATCCACTTGTCTACATGGCAATCCAAAGGAGAATCAAAAACCTTCTTGAAGCAAGGTATGGTTCTTGTTTAGCTTGCCCAAAGTTTGTGCAATCATGGCATTTAAAAGTAAATAATAGTATATAGTATTTTGACTTTGTAGCTTGAATGCAATGCTTCCAAGCCATATTCACTATTGAAGTGGGTCTAGAAGGTTGAAATATTCCAAAAAAATACAAAAAAACACTTTTTGTCTATGATTCTTTCAAAACCAAGCCCAAAGGACTTAGAATATTGTTTAAGGATTAATTCTGATAACTTTACATATTGTACACAACTACACATGCCAATAATTGGAGTTATCACTATAGTTGTTTCTTAGTCAATGAACATTATTCAAATCTTATGAGTTTAGAAATGGTAAATATTGATGAAGTTGGCTACCAAGTATAACAAAAAATTAAGGTTTTGAGAAAAATATTGTGACCTTTCTCAATTTGAATTGGCATAGGTTTGTATCCAACCATACCTCAAATTAGGCTGTTTGTTTTGTTTTGTTTGTTACAGTGAGATCTCCTAGACCATGCATCCTCTATTCGCGTTTTCAGTGTTATCCTTGGTGTTGTTAGAAATCTCTCTTCAAGGAGGAGTGCGTGGAATTTGTTTTGTGGCATTTGCACATATGGTCGGAAAGTTATGGATTTTTGAGTTATTTTTAGGTCCTTCAAACCACAATCCCAAGGTTTAGAAATTAGTCCATGCTCTCTTTATGAAGGTCCAATTACTTATAACCAAAAGTTACACCCAACTTGAAGTTGATATTATGTAGGACTATCACACAATTAGAGCAAGTTTCATTCCCTAATGTACGTAGTTTTATTGAACACGTGATTTCCCTACGCAAATGATCAACAATGTAGTAAAGTATTAGTGGGGGAAAAAAATGGCATTGCCCACTTCACATTTTCCTGCAAGATATAGATGTTGTACCTGACGCTCATTACCAATTAAATTATGAAGAATAATTCTTTTTTTTCTAATATCAAATTACTTATGTAGATTCCAAAGTCATACTTAATTATAGATGGGACTTAGGCAGGACTATTATGCATTGCCTTCTCCAATAAAAAGTAATTTCCAACATGAAAATAAAAGATCAAATTCTCTCTAGTCAAAAATACCTCAAAGGAGCCCATTTCTAAAGAAATGGAAATCAAGCATTGGGTATGGTGAATATGGTTATATCTATATTAATCCCTACAGTACCAAGTTCCCTCGGAGGACACTTGAGATTTTGGGCAGGCCCGTGTGGCTTCAAATTTTGACTTGATTTTTGAAACTCTTTTGAAGATATGAAATCATACTAACTTTCTAAAAACATAATTTGTTTTTCAGTCGGTGACCGGGAGCAAAAGTTATGCCATCCTAAAGCAAAAAAGAAGTTTGTCAGGCAGGAAAAAAAAAAAAAAAAAAATGAATTAAACTTTTTTTTTTGCTCAAAGATCATGTTTTTGTCTACATTTGAAGCTTTTATTCATTCTATTTGGACTAATAATGAGAAAGTTATGGACAACCTTTTTTTTTAGGCAATTTAAGCATCTTCTTCAAAAAACAACTTATAGAATTCATTTTTGAATGCAATTTTCATTTTTTTTCAATTTTTTTTAACGAGGTCAAGTTTGTTTGTAAGAAAAATCCCATTGTTGGGATTATATTGTTTTAATTCCACCTAAGAGATATTAACAATTTAGTGTTTCATTCAATTTGGGACCTACTTCTACTTAACAATTTTTTTATATGTGAAAATCAAGTTTTGACATTCTAAAAATTTTACCCCAACTCTCAACTCAAATGTTCAGCATATAAAATTTTAAATTTATGGTGTGTAGTGCAAAAAAAATCCACAAATGGCCGTCAAAGTCATCTGAAATTGCAGGAAACAGTTCAAAAAAACTTCTTTTTCCAACTTCAAATGCTAATATCTTCCAATCCATATGGTCAAACTTCGTGAAATTTTTACCACATGATCTGAGACAAGTGAAGTACAAGATCCTATGTTATATTCTAAAAAAAAGATTTTTTTTTAAGGGCCCCTACAAGGAAATGCTGACGCTCCCCACATTGGGAACGCCGCGCCGCACGGGGAACATCGGGAGCGGGGAGCGCCGCGGACGCCGTGCGAAACCCTAACTTGCGATGCTCAGCGTTCGATACTTACGTGTTTTGTCGCGGCAATACTTACAATCGTGCAAACTAGATCGCCAGCTTGATTTCGTGGACTCCGTCGGAGCTTGATTTCATGACGTTGTGTTCCGTACTGTGATGGTTGGTTGGTTGATTGATAAGGGTTTTATTTTCGTTGTTGTAGGCTCGAATTTATCGAGATGAAGAGAATTCGATTGATTACTACATTCTGCTGCTTCGATTTTCCAGGTACGGAGTCTTTTGCATTTTTGAGAAAGTTTTTGGCGATTGGATGTTAATTAGGGTTTTCACTTCTGTTGTGAAGGCTATAGAATTGGTCTCAGAAGGCAAGAGACAGAGTATTGCATGACGGAGATTGGATTGTAGAGCAGAGACTGCCTTGGTTGAAATCTTCGCCCTTAAGTATTATTGAAATTTTCATCGTCATGCGCAGCTTGGTTTTTGAGACCATTCCCGATCATCGCGACTTCAGATTATATCCGAGGGAAAGGAAAGACTACACGAAAGTAAGACCGAAGATTCTTTTTTTTTTTCCCGATAGTTTGCTGGCTTTGAAATGTAGCAGCTGATCGTTTTCAACAGAAACTTATGGGAATCGTGGAGGGAGAATCTCAATTTAAAAAATATATATTGCCCTGGAACTGCAGAGATTGCTAGAGGTTATCACGGAGCTTGAAAAGCTGAAACCTGAAGTTCAGAAGCAAGTTGATGAATACAACAAAGCTTTTCTCAAGTCTACGTCAGTTTCTTCCAAGAGCTCGCCATCTTCATTCAGCGCTCCATATAACACTCTGTCTTCTTACAACAGCACGCTGCAACTTGATTCCGGAGCGGCAAGGCCGCCTTCCAGTAGTAACCAGCCGTTCTTAGGGGTTTCAAATTATGAAATGGTATGCTGGATACATTTGAATATTACATCTGCAGTTGTGAACCTACAATTTAATGTTTTTACTGAGTTCTTGACGTACAAGTCGAAACTTGATGTGGTTTTTTAATCAACACGAGGATGATTTGTTTAAGGAATTGGGTTACTTGCAGTTTGCTGACCAAGGAAATTGAGCTCATGTGCCGGGTTACAGTGATTCAGGATCGGGCTGCAACCCGGCGAGCTCATCGCATATGAATACTCACCTGTCGCGGCGATGCTTGCGATCGTGCAAACTGAGTGCTTGTCCAAGAATTGCTGAAGATTGGTTTAAGCACGGAATAATTAACAGCTGTTTTAAATTTAAAAAAACTCCCCAATCATTTGAACAAGCACACAGGCCACATGCAAATCTGACTCGAGTTTTGCTTCCAAAACATGGCCTTTCACCAACACCAAAGTCCTCATGCTTGCACATTCATATATTTCAGATGCCGATAGAAGGGATTATCTAGTGTTTGATTGAATTTATATGCTTCAACACTATGAATACGAGCCAGTCACTGCTGTCTAGGAAATGACATTATGATTGCTCACTTTCTCAAAAGCTCGTGGTGAATGAATTTACTCGAAGGCCCGAGTCAGTCCATGAAATGGGTCCAAAAAACTTCACTTGTATGGAAGACATGCTTGCCAGTGCATGCGGTGTGAGTATCTATATGGACTGCGCCCATTCAGATGCAAGAGAGAAAGGTTTTTTTTCCTGGGCTAGCTTTCACATTGAATGAATATCAATCCGCTAGCTGTATTTCAAAACGGCAAAATTTTCTGCATTGGACTTCTGGAGCTTGGTGTTCAAACAGTGAAGAGCATCATGGGATACAACATGGAAAAAGTGCTGAATTTGGTCAAGGTTTCCATTCTTGCACATTGAAGTTATTCAATTACCAACTTCTCAAGAGTACATACTCTTTTTGTGGGTATTTCACAATCCAATTAGGCATACTCTTTTCGTGGGCATTTCACAATCTATGTACTGGTTGTGATGTTTATGAATCTAACGTTTGGGAAGTTCCGATTGATGTATACAACCTGTATGAATTGTTCTATTTACTTCCGATCTTTTGTCTATTGATGCAATTTTCTCTTGAAGCTTGACAACTATAGTACCACAAATTGCAATCATTTGAAAAACTGACCAAATTGGATCCTACAAAATTTTAAAAAATTTATATATGTGTTAGTTTTTAAATTTAACAATTGACATTATTAGCATATTGTTTGGAACATCTTCAAAAAATTTGGAATCAATTTAACTATTTTGTATTCATAATCATGCATGATTGAACCTTGTATTTCTAAAATTGCTAATAATGCAAATTTGAAATTTTTTCTCAACACTCAATTTGTTTGTATAGAATAAAATTAGAAATGTCTAAGAAAATATTTTTTCCATCCCAACTATTCCATTAATAGGAAAAAAATTATGTATGCTGCCTTTTTTTATTAAGCTACATTTCTTAAATAAGTTTTTAAATATTTCATACATTAAAACTTTGAAAATCAAAAAATGCAACAAGTATATCAATTTGTTACTCTGCAAGATCCTACTTTACAAAATATTGAGATTTCTTTCACCCTACCAAGATTTTGCTATTGAAATTTCTAGAAATGTTGACACTTTGTTCCTTCGCCTGGGCAATTGCACCTTGTATGGCTCTTAGAATTGTATTTAAGATTTCATTAATATATGATTAGTGTTAGTGTTCCATGTGCCATTGCCACAGCTAAATAAAAATAAAAATAAAAATAAATTTCTAATTTTTAATTTATAAGAAAACTTTGAAATTCAATATCTTTCATGCACAAAGGAATGCAATGGCTTTGTTGCAGTGCGAGATTGCATTCTTGATACAAATAGAAAGCTTTATGCGCAAAGGAGTGGAAGGGATTTGTTTTGTGGTGTTTAGACATGCAATGTGAAAGTTACGGATTTTCCAAAATAAAAGATAATTTAATTTAATTTTTAAATTAAAAAAATTCATAACTTTCACACCCTAGGTCCAAACACCATGAAAGTGGCATGAATACAAAGCTCTATGCACAAAAGAATGCAAGGGTTTTGTTTCATGGTGTTTGGGTACGCAATGTAAAAGTTATTATTTTTTCAAAATAAAAGATAATTTAATTCAAGTTTTCATTCATAGTAACTTTGAAATTCAATAACTTTTACATCTTAGATCCAAAAGCCACGAAACAAAGTCTGCACACCTCTTCTCACCAAGAGCTTTCCAAAGATACCAAGAGCGCCACCGGACACCTCCAAGTTTCTTAGATCTCAACGTATCAAACAAAACAAACAACCTTATTTAACCCCTAAATTTTCTTGACTATGTTCTCACCAAAAATGCTCCAAAACTGCCATTTCTAGTACAAGTACCAAATTTTTGAAAAATATCATTTTTGCACACATGTAACTGTAGGATCTTGTAGTATTCTGGTTTGAAAATATGTGGAAAAAATTTCATAAATTTCCATCATGTAGATTGGAATATATTAGCATTTGAAGTGGCAAAAGTCCTTTTTTTGGCCTTGCGAAAAACCGGGCAGTTGCACTTCACAAGGTCAGATTATTATGAAAAAATTTCCAAAATGGTTGTGCTTCTTTGGATTCATTCTTCAGGGCAAGTTGGCTACATGCTTGAAAATTTTCAGATTATTTGGAATTGTACAACATATAGGAAAAAAATAGTAAGTAGAAAGAAGTAGAGAATGGTTCAAAACACTAAATTGTTAAGAAGTTAATTATGGAATTGAAAAATGCCAATCCCAGTGGTTGCAATGTTGTAATAAAAAATCTACACCCTACAATTTTATTTTTATTGAAAAATATTGAAAATTGAGTGAAATAAACGACTTCAAAGTTTATTTTAGAGTAGACAATCCATAACTACTTGCAAACTAAAAATCCTCATAACGTTTGACTCATTGATTAGAATGGAATGATTCAAAGCTTTCCACGTATATATAAATCTAATAAACCAATTTCAAATTTTTATTTTTGAAAAAAGTGATTTTTTCTAATCTGCCCGAACTGCCCGAGTTGACCAACAAACAACATATTTGGCCATAACTTTTGACTCGTATTTCCAAATGTCATGAAATTTGGTGCATATGAAAGATATTCCTCGTCCCCACCTTCTATAAAAATTTCAGCCCAAAATATGAAAACCTCCAGTTACACGTACCTGCCCAAAATATCTATGTTGCCAAAAAAAGGCATGTTGGTCCTTTAGGGGTTAAGGTATAGATTTTATAGGTGATTATTGAGGGCCCACATGCCTTGTTTTGGTTTAGGAAGTGATTGCAGCAGAAATGGTAGTTTTCAGTGGTTACAGAGCCAAAAAATGCCTTGGTATTTTAGGGGTTAAATTATCCTAAATTATGGATCTTAACGGTTCATTTCTTTGTCATGTTCCTTTTGCTTTTGGCTTGTGCTTTAATTATATTTTAATCTATAGTGTAATTCCTTTTTTTTGCTTCTACTTAAATTAATTTTTATTTAATAATATGCTTTAATTAAATTAAATATTGTAATATGTTTAATTTAACTTTTGCTTTGTAATATGCTTTGATTATCTTTTACTTTGTAATAATTTTACTAAACTTGGTAGAATATAAATAAAGAGATGTCATTTATAAATAATGGTTTTTTGAGTTATTTTTAAATTAGAAAATTAAGAAATTACTTTCACTTTTATTTTGCTTGTGACAATAGTACAGGGCATACTAATAATGATGATGAAGTAGGCAAATTTAGAACTTTAGTTTGTATAGAGAAGATTCCATTGTATCTACTTTTGATGATAAAGCATTGCTACAATAATCTTTTAGTAATTGTGATTCAATATTGACTTTACAATTATCAAGATCATAGTCTGCATAGAAGGTTCAAGGATTTACAAGTATTCAATAATTTGATTTCCCTAATTATCTTATTGATGTACAATTCAACTGCATTTCAAGTGAGAGATGATGAAAACGCAAGAGGAGAAAATGATCAAACCCCACTCTGTTGAGGAGATTCTTAACAAATCCATGTCTAGCTCAATATGGAAAGATTTGCCTCCTGAAGTGCTTGAGAATGTATTGGCTTGTCTTCCAGTGCATGTACTTTGTCGCTTTCGTCTAGTTTGCAAGAAATGGAATCATTTCATCTGTCAACCAAGCTTGCAACGCTTCGGGCCCTTTCTCCTCGCAAAGCATCCTCAATCTTTATCTCTCCAAAAATAATTTGGGGAGAAATTACAGCAAGCTCAAAGTGGCATGTACTAGATCTAATGGAGAAGCATTCCTATAAGTTGTCTGATTCTTTCATCATGGATTTTTATCTTTCTAGTAGTAGGAACAAAGAATTAAGAAGCACAGATTGGCACAAGTACACATTAGCTGCGGATGGAGAGCTCATCTACGCAATGTATTTACCACCAGATTGGCCATCAAGGCCAGGAATGCACATTGTTTGCAACCCTTTGACTAAGAGCTTCCATGAAATTCCTGAATTTCCTCATTTTACAATTTTTGGGGGATTTTACGACCCTGATACTGTGGTCATGTCAGTAGACAATGCAACCCAAACCTACATAATTGTAATTATGGAGTTCTATTTGCCAGGGATCAAACCACAAAGCCAAAATCTATTTTTATATGAATCCGTGACCTCAGCATGGAGGAAACTTTGTGAAGCACCAAGTATTGGACTTTCTATGTGTTTTAGCATCTTCATGAGGGAGATTTTCTACACGTTGTTTGTAGACTTATCTGGTATTTCCTTTGAGAACAATTTTTACACACTTGTCTTATACTCGTGTGATTTAGTGACTGGTGCATGGTGCAAAATCGATGTCGACTTTCCTCTTTTCTCAACTCATGCAAAAAAAAATCCACAGTTGGTAGTTAGCTTAGGCCAGTTGTACATGGTGAGGTTCACCAGATGTACGACACAGGAAATGAGTTTAAGCATTTGGAAGATTGTGGTGGAGACAAAGGAGGTGGTGCAAGTGGCAAGGCTTCCAAGTTTCTTTAACCTCTCCAAAGAGATGAATCAAGTGCGCTTTCTCAGCGAAATGCTGGTTGTTGTGGGATGTGTGGATTCAATCATCATTTTGTGCAAGGAAGAGTGCGTCAAATTCGACTTGTTGGAGAAAAGTTGGCAAGAGCTACCACGTGTTATTTGGGACAAGGACCTTGGTATTATGTCTAGTGGAATCTGTGCTTGTCTTGTAGACTTTTGAGTTTGAGTCTAATAGCTTGATTGTTGTTGTCAATTAGAATTTGTATTAATTAATAGCTATTTGAGATGCAATTGTTGTCTTAAGATGGGATTCAAGTTTTTGGATAAATATTGGCTTCTTGTGCTTGTCCATTAGACATAATACAAGCCTATTGAGTGTATAATAGTTTGAAAATAATCTTGCACTCAATTTGTCATATTGCATAACTAAGACAACCATGTTAATTTATTTATTTTTAGTAACTATTGCAAATTAAATTACTCGTCCAAATCAATAGTGATGCACATTAGATTATTTAGTTGCTCTTAGTTTTCAGTGCAGTAGATCAAAACAATTATATTTGTAAAAAATTGCAACACATGCTAACCAACACATTACAAGTTGTATTTGTTGTAAACAAAGAAATAGGAAATGTGTTGTAACAAACACTCAAAAATGAAGGTTGACTCTAGACTGGACCATGATTGAAAACTAGGAGGCTCAACAACATTATTAAACATAGTATTAAGTGTTTCTACTTAGTCAAGAACATTTAGATCTATTCCTTGTGGTTGATCTAACTATCTAAGGACTTATGGTAGAAATACCTATTTTAAACAACCCCTATGTAATGGCTTTGTAGGTTGACTTATTGTGGACAATAATTGGATGCACTATTCATTGAATAAAATTCTATGTTTGTACCTTCTAGTCTACTCATCTCTCTTCCTTCTTGGCTTAGGAAGAAGTGCCAAAGCTAACCGTAATATAGTGACTCCCCAAAGTAGTTGGCCACCATATAAATCGGTCTCATAAATTGAAAAATTGGAATTACAAAGTGAAATTTGGACTTGTTGTTGTACAAAAGGGATTCTATCTTCATGTGTAATTTTGCTTAGAACAGACAATATTTAGACTTATTATAATTTGAATGAAATTTCTATGTAAAAACAAACTTTTTGTGAAAAGTCAAAATGTCTCATTTCTTTTTGTAAAAAAATGTACATCTTGACTAGTATCATATATTTTGAGTTTCATGAATTTTGGATTTTTATTGATTGAAATATCGGGTGGTTGCAAGAAACACCTGTACTATCTGGTTGCGTTTTTTTTGGAACGGTATAACTTTTGCTATAACTTTTGATTTATAAGTTCAATGCCAAAACCAAAAAAACTCTTCCTAGATGTCCTAATTGTAATTGTATCCCTTATTTTTCAGAAATTAAAAAAAATCAACTTTTATTTAAAATTCAATTTTGTGAATTTGTCATACTTTGACGTTTAGGGGTTTTTAGTACTATTGAGCGGTTTAAATTTTATGATTTTCAGTTCAAATTTCTATGGTATATTTTCCTAGTAGGTAGACATATTCCTACTAAAGATTATTTAAAAATACATTATTTTCTATCCTCCATAGTTGTGCAAATAGGCCTCTCTTGTACGCACACTTCTAAACATTAGAGATGGTTTTGACTTCATTTTTTTGGTCATCTCATCACCAAGAAATCCTTCCAAATGGCCAATTTTTAGTTTTGTTCAAAATAGTTTTTCCTATTTTCTACAAATTAAAATGTCAAAGGATGTATTTTCCTCTTTGCTAGTGTAGTCTGTAGAATTGTCCCAAAAAATACATCCTTTGACATTTTAATTTGTAGAAAATAGGAAAAACTATTTTGAACAAAACTAAAAATTGGCCATTAGGAAGGACTTCTTGATGATGAGATTTGACCAAAAAAATGAAGTCAAAACCATCTCTAATGTTTAGAAGTGCGCGCACAAGAGAGGCCTATTTGCACAACTATGGAGGATAGAAAATAATGTATTTTTAAATAATCTTTAGTAGGAATATGTCTACCTACTAGGAAAATGTACCATAGAAATTTCAACTAAAAATCATTAACTTAAACCGCTCAATAGTATTAAAAACCCCTAAACGTCAAAGTGTGACAAATTCACAAAATTGAATTTTAAATATAAATTGATTTTTTTTTATTTCTGAAAAATAAGGGATTCAATTACAATTAGGACATCTAGGAAGCATTTTTGTGGTTTTGGCATTGAACCTATAAATCAAAAGTTATAGCGGTCCGAAAAGAACGCAACCAAATAATACATGTGGATGATTGCAAGAAACACTTGTACTATTTTCCGTCACATGTTCAATGCAGAAGTTGTTTTGTGCCATAAGTATTGTAAAAATGATTTAATGAACATGAAATTCAAAATCAAGCTTCTTATAGTAAGAGAAAATGCACTTGAGTTTTTTTCAAGTTTTTCAAAATTAATTTAATAGGTGAAATTGAATTTTGAATATATGTCACACATACAATTTGGGTGGTTTTTAGTACTATCGAGTACCTTTTTTGAAGAGTTACATCATCAAATTTGGTACGCTAGCTTTTCTAATAGAAATACACCTTTTCAAGAGAGGGAATTCTAAAATCATTTTCCAAGTGTGTTTTATATTGGCCTAAAGTGTGCTATATTCAAGTTGAATTTATGTTGAATTAAAAATGTTTTTTTAGTTCTAACTTTGGTATTCCTACTTTGCTCTTAGTCGGCAACAGTGGCCATTTTTAAAATAATTTTTTCAAACTCATTTCCTAATTTTCAAAAATTGAAATGTAAAAGTCTCATTTTCTAAGGTAAATTGTAGCATGTGGCTCAAAATAGTACTTGAGGATACACAGAAAGACTCAATAGTACTGCTGGGGCTTGTAATACCTTCTATCTGCCAATGTAAATTGTTTTTTAATGGCAAATTAAGTATTTCCATCCATTTTTGTTATCCAATGATGAACATCACATGTTGTCATAATAGAAAATTTGAAATCCAATTGACCATTCAAATTTTATATTCCATGCCTTCAGAAGTACTGAAGGTGACTTATAATACAAAAAGTACTAAAAGTCCAAAAATGCAAAACGCAACAAATAGTACAAGTGTTTTTTGCAAGCACCCAGGTGTTTCTTGCAAACACCTGGTATTTCAATCAATAAAAATCCAAAATTCATTCAACTCAAAATATGTGATACTAGTCAAGATGTACATTCTTTTTATAAAAAGAAATGAGACATTTTGACTTTTCACAAAAAATTTGTTTTTACATAGAACTTTCATTCAAATTATATTAAATCTAAATATAGTCCGTTTTAAGCGAAATTATACATGAAGATAGAATCCCTTTTGTACAACAACATATCCAAATTTCACTTCATAATTCTAATTTCTCAATTTATGAGAGCAATTTATATGGTAGCCAACTACTTTTGGAAGTCACCATAGCTGAGTCTATCAAAGGCTAGAATGGGTCTGGATGAAAAATCCACATTTATATTGAATAAAAATTTCATTCTTGCACTACAAGAAAAGGCAC
The DNA here is from genome assembly GCA_951799445.1 of Pseudisothecium myosuroides. NCBI lineage: Eukaryota > Viridiplantae > Streptophyta > Bryopsida > Hypnales > Lembophyllaceae > Pseudisothecium > Pseudisothecium myosuroides. Next base: position 20,004,965 of record OX637296.1, read on the forward strand.
CCCAAATCAACAATGTTAAGTTGGTTCGGACATCTTGATTTGGCAATTTTCAACACAATTGTGTTGATTCAGACGTTTTCAGTTGGTTCAAACATCTTTATTCGGGTAGGACACTCTAGTAGTGTTGGAAAAATAAATTCTTTTTTTGCATTCATCCTCATCTTTATATTTGCACACATTGACCTCAATTTCTCAACAAACTTCCCATATCCTACAAGCTTAAATGCTTTAGTTATCGCAAATAGATACTTCTACCTTATAATGAGAAGAATTATAAGTTATACATGTTGCATCTTGGGCAGTGATGATTATGGATCCATAGACCATACTAGCAATACTTATTCTAGTCTTATATGAAAAATTACAATTGCCTTTTATAGTTGAAATTCCATTCTCCATTTCGCAATTCACCTTTTCTTTCACAAGACAGTTCAAGGTGGACTCGTGGAGTACTTACTTGGTGAGCTGTCCTATTGTATGCATGTGTTATACTGTATTTAGTGGAGTTAAAAACTTGAAATCTCCTTCCAATTAGTAATAAGAATCAGTAAACATGCAATCAATAAAGAACTATCCTAATTAAGCTCAAATGCAAAACGTGCCAATTTCAAATTCTCCTTCCTTATTGCAACTCTCTTCTCTATCTACTGGCAGCAACATTGTCAACCAAGTCGTAACCCAATAATGCAAAGCGCTTCAAAATAATGCAATTAAGCAGATGGAACTGTCGCAACATCAGACTAAAGCTCAATTAATAGAATGGGCATTGGAACATTTAATAAAACTCAAATTCTTATGCTTCAAAGGCCGTGACAGACATGGATATGTGATCAAAAAATGGAGTAGAGATCCATAACTCATAAGATTGTGCACAATGGAGAGGTGCTCTATGCACATGGAATAGTCTAAAAACGCAAAATTCTTCCGCTCCAAATGTCGGTGCACGCAGACATTGAAATTTGATAAAAAAAATGTAGAGTTTGGTAAGTAAAATTATGCGCGATGAGAGGAGCTCAATGCAAAAGCAAAAATATCTTTCGCTTCAAATGCTGCAGATCTATACGCTATCATTGACTATTTTTTTTATTAAAGATTTCTATTTTGTTTGCAACAAAGTCGGGGTGAAGGTCGCCTCTGCCAACAACAAAAATAAAGAAGTTATTGTTTGTTTGCATCGAAACGATAGTCAATGAAAGATTCAAATGTGTTCATCAAACAAACGGACAAAAAAAAAATAGATTGTTTACATGTAGCAACTTCATTAGGATAAAATCTAACCACTTTTTTTGTTTAGACGAAAAGGGGGTATCTCTTGGGGTATATATAATATCCGCTTATGGGTGCAACTTGCAAGCTTTTTTGCAAGAGTTGGAAGTTGAAGGGGAGATATTTAACTTCTTATCTTAAAAAAAAATTATACTTTTAGTGTCAACCACCTTTGTCAATAAAAAACAAAAAACTTCCATATATATGCTTTTTTTAAAATACATTGAGGAAGGGACTGAATTTAAAGAATCTTCAACATTTTGGAAATCTCTATTTGATACACCTATCTTTGAAGTTGCCTTAATGACTAATTTGCTAGTGGCGGCAAGTGGTGTGTTTGTTTGTATTGAGAAGATGATAAATTTAATTTTAGAAATTATTTAATAATTGATTTTAGTTTTGGACTTGATAAACAATTTTTACAAAGAAATGGCATCTATAATTTCTTCGTTTTCAAAATATATAGTTGAGTAGTGGAATTGAATCAGGTAAGTAATATATGCTTTTCTGTTTTGAAGGTTCTTCATTTTTCAATTCAATCTTTCCATTCTATATCTAGAACATTCCTATCATTTATGAATGTTGCAAGTGCAGATTTTCCTTAGAGAAACTTTTAAAGTAGGAGTACCAATTCTAACATGAAGGGTCCAACATTGGCCATAACACAATCATTTGGACAACTAATGAGAGGGCAAATTTTGAATCACTACCTAATTTTTTGGAATGCCAATACTAACAATACAATAAAATTTCAATATGTATTGATTTAAATATATTACAAATTTTGATAGTGCAACTTCCATAAACTAGTGTCATAGACGTTAACATTATAAATCAATATAAGATAATTGTACCTAATTCTGACCACTTCTAAAATTAATACACCCTATAGATTCTTGTTGAAAATGTACCCTAACTATTCATGAGAATTTAGGGTTGGTTTTAGAAACACCTACTTTTAATACAATTTACTCATTAACCCTTTAAGGACCAAAATCCCTTAAGGGACACTTGGGATTTTGGGTTAGCTCATTCAAGTTGGTTTTGCAACCTGGTTTTTTGAAACTTTTTGTATGCATGCAGTTTTTTACGAGCTTCACGTACATATAAATTTCATAAAAAGCTGAGTTGTTGTATAGAAGTTATTGTCATTTTTCCACCAAAAGTTGTTTGTTGGGCAGCTGGGGCAGGGGAATATGTGTTTGACTATGCAAGGGCAACACATGTGGGCAAGAGGAAAGGAAGAGGGTAGGGTAGTGGGTTTTAAGTGCAAGCATGAGTCATGGGGATTGAGTTGGGCTTGATCAGGCGGAGTCGGAAGGGTGTTAGGTTGCTAGAATTGAAGATTGTCATGGGGTTTTGAAGACAGGCAGGATTGGGGATGCCTGGGTGGGTGGGCGGGGTGTGGGGTTTGAATTTTGGAGTGGGTAGGTGTGAGCTCCCAATTTGTCACTTGGGACTCGTAGATTTTTTTTTTGAAATTTGCAATTTAAAGTTGATAAAAGTATACAAAAAGCCATAAAAAGTATAGAACTAGAATAGGGTTGTGTCATACCCATTATAGTATTTGGTCTAGATTGATATTTATACTTAGAATCCCTCCAAATCTTGCCTAAAAATAGAATAAAAATAACGAGATGACGAGATTTAGAAGATTTGAGTCACATAGCCCCAAAAGGGCTAAATCCCACCATGAATGTGGCAATTCATGGCTAAGTTGGTTCAAGGGATCCATGGCAAGGCCACTAGGTCGGGTCCTAGAGTTAGATTTAGAATTCCCCATTAGATTGATGAATTCCCAAAATCCCGATTGATAGCATGCAGGAGCCACTAACGCAAGACAGGGCCCATGGAGGAATCTATGGTCCAAGGATGGTGTTTTAGGATAAATCCCATGCCAAGAGTTCAACGGCGAAATCGATTCCTCAAGATTCTTTCATCTGCAGAAGATTCTTGCACCATCGCCAATCCAAGGAGATGGCCAATTTTAATCTCCACCGACCAATCGTGCCAGGTACGGAAATGCACCTACATGTCTTTTACGCGACTTCCTGAGAGGTTCCATGAATTTTTTTGGCATCTTCCAACTTGTAGAAGAACCTTTTCCGGGTGGTTAACCGTTCTAACCTCCAACGAGAATTTCGTGGAAATTACCCAGATAACAATAAAATATCACTAAAAATTAGCATAGCTTGTTTTATGTTAATAATGCGCTCCGTGAAGTTTCACAACATTCCGATAGCGGTAAGTACCCAAACCGGTGAGATTCCTCGAGAATTAACCACGTGGCGGGGTCCCCGCAACGTTGACCAACGTTCCAGGACCATACGATGGCAAAACGAAATCAACCAAGAGTCCTTTCCGACTCTCTCATACCTACCGGAGACTCTAGGCTAGTTACTTTTCTCAAAATAGGAGACCCCCAAGATTTAGGATTTTACCACGACTTGTTTTTTAAGCTAAATTAGCCTACAATGTGGTCTCAGTACGAGGGGTATAGGGCTCAAGGACTAAACACGGCGATTTGGAGCCAACAACGCAATCCGTTTGGTGATTGGAATTAATCTCCAAAAGTTAGGATGTTGATCCAGCATAGATGGTAGAAGTTGTTTTTTAGGGATTAGAATGAAAATCTTTGAGGATGAGGATGAAAATCCAAGTTGATAAAGTTACCTTAGAATTTTTTAGACAGAGAGGTGGGCCCTTGGAAACCTATATAAGGGCCCCATTTCTCTCTCTAAAACACCCCCAATTCTTGTTTTGGATCTGTAAGTTCAAGTTATTTTGGATATTTTGGCATTTGAAGCCAAAAACCTCTACGGTGTTTTCGGAGTACTTTTGGCTCCGTTGTTGTTGTATTTCAAGCTTTGAAGGTCCTTGGGGGTCCTTCTATCTTGCCTTGTGTACTCTTATTGTGAGTTTGAGGTCTTTTCTATTGTTTGTGTATCTCGTGAGCTAACTTGAGTGATTTAGGAGTTTTGTTGGTGTCTTGTGCTAATCCTCAAGTCACCCTCCACCGTACCTTGGCGATGTCGCTTTGGAAGGCCTTTAGTGTGTGAGTCGTTTGTGTTGCTACATTGTCCTAACTTATAGTCCTCTTTAAGTATTCTTTTACCTTCTTCTAACGTTTCTCTTGTTGGGTGGACCTCCTTCCAGGATGGTGAAGCTTTGAACCTCCTTTGTGTATTTCTCTAAGTTTATTCTAAGTCTTCTTCTAACATTTCCCTTGTTAAGTGGACCCCTCTTGGAGACGGCAAAGCTTTTACTTTGTTGTGTGTTTTCTCTAAGTGTTTTGTTCTACCTTCTTCTAAAGTCTCCCTTTGTGTGTGGACCCCCCTTGGAGACGGCGAAGCTTTGAACCCGTGACGTGATCCAAGTCCTATAGTGTGTATTAAACGGTCCCGGATGGCGGAGCTTTGAACCCCTGGAGTGCTATAAAGTCCTAAAGTTGGTGTTAAAACCAACTCAGCGGTGAAGCTTTGAACCTCCCTAAACCTTAGTTCCAAAGTCTAGTTTCCAAGACCTTTTCGGAAATGTCCAGAGTTTAGCTTCCAAGATATATAGGTTGTTAGAAAATCCTGATTTTTAGCCACTAGAAGAAACCCGCGTTTTCACAAATCGTCAATTTTGGACACGTCAAAAACATTAAAAATCTGAGACAACATGGCCTGATGTCACCATGATTTTAGCAGACATCAAAAATGACATGGGTCAACCGGGTCCTCAAAGGCCGTCATGTGGCTGCCACCTAAGCGCCACGCATGCACGGGCAACCATGTAGAAATTTTTTCATCTAATTTTGTCCATAACGTGGCATCTGAGGTGGCACCTGACGTGGCAATGAGAAAAATGACGTGGCATCCAGCAAGGCTGACATGGCATGCTACGTCAGCATAGTTTTTTGTTGTTTAAGAATTTTAGTATCGTTTGTGAAGACATCATCTTAGACCTCTAGATGTTTTTTGAGACGTCAACTCTAACATTCACACGTTTTTTGAGATGTTAAATTTAACGTCTACATATCTTGAGACATCAATGTAGACTTCTGCATTTCACTATATATACCTCTTGCAATGCTTAGGATGATTTAGAGGAACATAATGATGTCATGTTAGACGTAGATATCCTACATGACATTCATGTGCATTTCACAATGTCTAATACAATATACAGTACACCATACATAATATACAATATACGCCATACAAAATGCACCATATTTGAAAACTATATCACATGACTTTACAAGCCACTTCATGTGAGTATATAGAGGGAAGAAGATAGTCTCTTTATACATGTAGGGTGGTAGGAGGGAAGACAAACTATATGGGATATTTATAATGCGTGAATTAAGTTTCTATGGGGAAACACTCCGACAGGACGTCCAAAGGATAAAGTGGGTTGTCTACTTCTGGGTGATTGCATGAATGACTGGTTGTTTTTGTTCCACTTTGGCTGTTTTGGGCTAGTACTCCCAGTACTATGAGCTTTTTGCATATGAATTTTTTTAAATAAAATAAAATAAGGATAATTATTATAATACTATAAATAGCATATCACCAAATTTCAGACCTAAAAAAAATCTAGGTAAAAAGTTATTCACAAAAAAGTGTAAGCTGAAATTTTGAAGAAAATACGTAGTTTGACGTTTTAATTTGTACAAAATAGGAAAAGCAATTTTCAAAGAAACTAAAAATTTTCCATTTGGAAAGACTTTATATTGAAGAGATTTCACCAAAAAAAATTATCTTGAAACCATCTTCAACATTCAAAATTGCTCGCGCAAGGGAGCCTTCTTTGCATGGACGTAGAGGACATAAAATATAATATTTTTAATGCCCCTTGGTAGGAACATGACTTCCTACTATGGGAATAAACCATAGAAATTTCAGCTTCAAATCATTAAATTTGGGTACTCCATAGTACTAAAAACCTTTAAAACTCAAAACGTGACATATTAGTTTAAATGATTTTTAAATATAAAGTGATTTTTGAATTTTTTTGAAAAATATGAGATATGATTAAACTCAAGAGAGTAATCTCCAATAAAAATTTCAAGTTCATGCGAGTCATGCTGCAAAAGTTATAGCAAAAGGAAGCTTCCGCACTCGCTTTGTGACAAAGTTTCAGTACCGGTCTTTCATGCAATCACCCTTCTATGTCCCCCCAAAGATTATAAAAGATTTTAGAGACATACAAGGAGACAATGTTGTGTTGGAAGATGAAGCTTAGCACTTGTCGGTCCTATATATTTCAGTGGGCCAACACACAGATGTCTAAGAGGACGTCTGCAAGATACAATAGTTTGTCCGCATGTATGTCTCTTGAGGCATACTAGTGTCTGCCAAATAGTGATGGAGGAGGTCTCAAGGCATACCGGTGTCTTTTAAACATTTATGGGAGTAAAAAGGCACAAGTTCACATTTAGGGATTGATCCTATACATTGTAATTGAAAGATGAAAAATTAATACATGACAACTTATGCACATGACACTATAAGAAAACAATATTTGATTTTATTGCTAGATTTTGCGTCTTGATGTCTTGTCTGATGTCTTCAAATGTCTACATAGACATCCAAAATTTTGCGTTGCCTAAGATATGCCATATACATCGAAAATCCGTGATGGAAGTTGATCTTGTTGAAAACATGGTTTTTGATCATGACCTAGACTGTTGGACATGTAAGACGACGCCCTCAATTGCTCATTGAACTTCCAAAGAATGTACTTAAATGCATAAGGTACAAAGTCACATTGAAATGCAAATGCATCCCATCTTAATTGAAGTTGTGTCATTTGAAACGTCCTCAGGTCTCCATAGATGTCTCCATAAACATTTTGCCGTCTCTGACTACATCTCCAAATACATTGTCACGTCTTAGGTGACATCTTGGTAGACATCTCAACGTTTCATACAACGTCTCCATGTCTTCGTAGACATCTTTGAAATAAGTATAGAATACCTACAATGCAGCCCTCATATGTTGACATGGCATGCCACGTCAACATTATTCGATGCCACGTTAGTCAATTTCTATGTGGCATGCCACATCATCTGCCACGTCATCATTTATTTTTTCAAAGACTGCCCTATGACTGCCCGGTCTCCTTTTTTTTACCTTGGGCAAATGTTTTATCCAAAATTGCAGTAATTTTTGGAAAATTATCCGCAGCGAAAATGGGTCAATAAAGCTGACGTGGCTCTCAATGTTTTTGCTGATGATCTTGTAGACATCAGCTCGTCATCAAATATGTCATCAAAAACCTCGACGTTAATGGTAACACCAACTTGTGTTCATTCAAATTTGTCATTGTCATGTGAAACATCTCTGGAATTCTACCTACACTGCAATCCATCTCTCAGACATCTTGATGTCCCCACAGACACCGTATGTTTTGCCTTCAACATTGCAGTTTTGGTTTGATATCAAAAAAGACACGGGTTTCTTCTAGTGAGCAAATCTAGTTCCCTTAGTTTTAGCAAACCCAGTTTCCCCTTAGATTTTTGCAAGTCTAGTTCCAAGTTTTAAAACCAGCCCATTAGAAACTAGTCCATCAGAAACCAACCCATTGGAAAACCAGCCCATCAGAACCAGTCCATTGGAGCCAGCCAGAAGTTAATAGTTTAGAATCGGAAAGAAGTAAAAAAAAGATTTTTTTTATAAAAATTTAAAAAAAAAAAAAAAAAATAGCCAGCCAGCTCGGTCGGTTGGCTAGCCACGGGGTCGAGCCAGGCCCCAACTCGGATTTTTTTTTGTTCTTTTTCTTCCTTTCCATCCTGAAAAAATGGGGGATTAGGACTCCATAAACGAGAGGTTTAGAGTAGGGAAAGAAAAATTAGGAAAAAAGGGAGGAAAAAGGGAAGGGGGAAGAATAGAGACAACACCTCCAGCGCACACCTGCCAACAAGCGCTCCCAACTTTCTCACCACACAAACGACAAAACAAGAATGGAAGGAGATTAGGAAGAAGGAGATGAAATAAGCGGGAGAAGGTGAAAGACGATAAATAGTGACCTAGGCCTAGGATTAGGTAGGCTTAGGGAGGAAATCTCTAGAATTCGTTGTGATTGTTGGGAGAGGGATTAGTATGACAAAAAGGGGAGTTGTGTAAGAGGGTAGGAGGTACATTAAGACTTCCTTGGAGTTTGAGACCATAGTGTAAGGCTCCATAAAAGCTTAGGTGGAATAGTACTAGTGTAGAAGGAGAGAAGGAAAAAGAAAAAAAAGGAGGAAGGGAAAGAAGGATGTTAGATCACAAGGGTATATTATTTTTTTAAATAAGCGGTGAGCTTTAAAAAGAAAAGAAATAACCAAGGAAATACCATGGACGAGGATGCGCACGAAAACGTGAACGAGGTTATTTCCAACTCCAACAGCGATGAGGTAAGCCATTAAACTAATCTTTGGCAGCTTTTACCTAATTTTTCCTTGATTTTTTTCCATTAGACTTTAGCCCGTGATTAGCAAGATTAGATTAGTGGAAGGTAGAAGTTTAGATTTAGGGGTTCGTAAATTAGGAAGTAAAATTTAGGATTAGATTTAGAAGGTGAAAATTAAAGTAAAATTGAGAAGTTAAAAAGTTAGAATTAAATTTGGAAGTTTAAATTAAGGGTTAAATTTTCAAGTGAAATCTTAGGGTAGTTTAAAAAATAAAAAGTTAAAGTGAATTTAGGAGTCAAAAATCCGAGTAAAAAGTAGAAATTAAAAGTAGAGATTTAGGATAAACTTAGGAAGTAGAATTTAAAGTCAATTTTAGGAAGAATATTTTAGAGTTAGAAATAAGAGATAAATTTTGAAGTTCGAAATTCAAAGTTAGAGTGAAGATTAGAGGTTAAAATTTGGGGTAAAACTTAGAAGTTAAAACTTGGAGTAAAAATTAAATAGTAAAAATCAAAGTTAGAAGTAGAAGTTAAATTTTAGAGTTAGTTCTTAGAAATAGAAAATCTAGAGTCGAAAGTGAAAACATAGGGTCAAATTTAGAGGTTAAAAATTGGGATTAGTTTTGGAAGTAAAAAGTTAGAATTAAGAGTCAAAACATAGAGTTAAATTTCAAGGGTAAATTTTTGAGTTAATTTAGAAGTATAAACCAAGAGCAAAAAGTCAAAACATAGAGTTAAATTTAAAGGGTAAAATTTTAGAGTAGTTTAGAGGTAAAAACCTTGAAAGTAAAAGTGAAAACATAGAGTTGAATCCAAGGGATAAATTCTAGAGTTAATGTAGAAGTAAAACCGTAGAGTAGAATCTAGAGGTTAAACCGTAGTGGTAGAAGTTAAAAGTTCAAATTAACCTTGGAAAGTAAAAAATTTAGAATAGAAGTTAAAACTCAGAATTAACCTTGGGGGTTCATGGAAGGAACCTAGGAGGTCCCATTTCAGTTAGTTAGGGTTGTTAGAAATGGCGCCAACTACCCAGTCTACACTAGACATGGGATAGATAGTTAGTATGGTAGGTGTTCACCATTAGATTACCGTAACCCCTAATCATCGACAGTTAGCTTGGAAGTCACCACATGCATCTCTAGGCATTTCTTTTGCCTATCCACGACACTTAGGAAACATTAGCAAAAAGATCCATTGCTTGGAAGGCACAATGGACCGTGCTTACAACACTTCCTTAAATTAAAAAGTGGATAAGAGCTAAGAACTTGGTCGTGTTTGCTTTATTACCAAGGGTGGGTAATCTAGCACCCACAGCGAGCTTCTAGTTGGTCGGGGTTTGGGCAAGGCGAGGTTTGGAGGTGGGTGGCCGGGTGGATGGGAGGTTTGTAAAGTGTGGGCAGGCTTGGGGATTGTACAGCCATGGGAGGCAACGGTTTGGCACTACATTGCCAATCTGCAGGCGTACAATTTTTTTGAATTTTTTTTGAGATTTTTTGTATCTACAAAATTTGGGGCTTGTTATCTAAAACGCAAGTTTCTCATAGTGGTAGTGTAGTGATTGCCTATTGGAATCAAAGCTATGTAAGTGAAGTGGCGGCTAAAGGAGGAAGGAATGCATTGAAACGAGGGAAAATTGGTACTTCAAAAGCAATTGAAAAATGGAAGCCAAATAAAAAATTGAAGCAGAATTCCTCAAATTTATGACTTTTGTACATTGGTGTTTGACATCTGTAGCAAGTAGTTGAAGCATGTATAATGAAATAGGGTTCTAAAAGCTAGATTAGTAGACTTGGAGAATGAAAACATACTTTTGACTATAACTAACAACTTCATGAGAATTGAAGAAATAGAAGGTGAATTTATAGAATTTATGACTGAAAACCAATTGAAACTTGCAATTTGCTGCCTATAATTGAAGCACTGACAAGCACGTAGGGATCTAGAAGCTAAATTAGCACTTCCCCATTGCAATGAGGTACATGAAAACCAACACCTCATGACCATTGCAAGACTAAAATTAATGCTAAGTGGGCTACATTTTCATGCTTAAAGACCTACTTATGCAACACCACTGCTAGCATTCAAGAAAGGAGGCAAACTTTGTTGTCTGCAGTTCACAATAGAATGTGGATTTCTTGGAAAGTATACATGAAGAAAGGGAAGTTCTGATTGTAGGAGAGAGGTTAGGAAGTTTAGAATCATCAAAATTAGCTGCAAGTAGAAGGATGAGGTCCAATAAGAAGGGAAAAGAGATAATCCTTACTTCCAAACATTTTTTCATGCTTACAAGAACAATCTTCCATACTCTCATGTGGTCTCCGTTTTCATTTTCATACATTGCTTCAAATGGGCTCCCAGTGTGACCTAGTTGTTGATTGCTACAATTGTTTGCAAAAGCTTCGATCACTCCACCATCTCCACAAAGAAGTTCATCATCTGAAGAAGTTCTTCTTGCAACTTTTGAGTACCTAACACTGTTGCCTATTCCACCTATGCACACGGAGCATGAGGAGAACAACTACTTTACACAAACAATACACCTTGGCGAACCTGACCCCAAATTCTTGGACTGTCAATCTCAAGATGTGGATGGGAGAGAGTCAAGCTGTGAAGAGCTCAAAGAAGATGTCTTTGATGAAGGTAGGTATGCTTTTCTTGACGATCGGTCACTTGAAGAACTGCTTTGGCCACCAAAGCTGCTGCAAAATTCCTCCAACTTATTCAATATCACATCACCACGAAGGAAAGCGCACCACTATAGGACGGTGCGGATCAATGTGGGTCTGAGCCTCCTCAACCTGCAACAGTGTAGGACGACGTTGGACAATTTGGGTTTGAGCCACAAAAACCCTCTTTGTAGAAAGTGCCTATCCACTTGTACTATCTTTGTGTTTGTTTTTCCCCAAAAACATTGCTAATGTTGTTCAAAACGCTAAAGGACATATCTTTAATTTGCAATTTTTTCTATGTATTACATGAAGATTAGCAAACATACTTGCATACAAATGCACATAAGTGTTGTATGCAATTGTAATTTCTAGATCAGATTGCTCACCAATTTATATTCTATCAAAAAAGTAGTGACCTCCATTTCCTAATTTTCTTCCAATAAATCTCTAAGAAACTAATTGACCATTCAACGTATGCACGACATCTCAAGTAGTTTTGCACAAAGTCAATTTGAATTGGATATTCATGAAATTTTAACACAAATCGTGGCATGCACCCTCTTTATCTGTAAGAATGTGACAAACTGACACACAATTCAAAAGATACATAATCTAGCATAATTTAGTAATTTTTCAGATCCAAAAATAACTCAAAAATCCATAATTTTTCCACCATAGGTCCAAACGCCACAAAACAAAGCCTGTGCACCTCTCCTTGCTGACAACTTTCTAATGGTACTAAGCATGCGATCGGGGGACGCACAATTCAAGAGATCTCAAAAAACAAACAAAACAAAGCAAACAGCCAAACTTAAAGTATAGACTAGTGTGCCCGCCGTTGCCATAGTCATAACAAAAGTACATAAAAGTACTTTTGTACTTTAATGATCAATAAAAACTTTGAAATTCAATAACTTTCACACCATGGGTTCAAACGCCACAAAACAAAGCCTGCGCACCCCTCCTCTCCAAGGGCTTTCTGACGGTACGAAGCAAGCGACCGGGGGACCCACAATCCGGGAGATCTCAACGTAACAAACAAACAAACAGCCAAACTTAAAGTATGAACTAGTGTACCCTATGCTGTTGCCACAATCAAAACAAAAGTAAAATAATTTTCTAAATTTATAACTCATAAAAATTTCAAAATTCAATAACTTTCACATCCTACGTCCAAACACCACAAAACAAAGTCTGGGCACCCCTCTTCGCCGAGGGCTTTCCAGTGGTACCAAAACCATGACCAATTGACACACGGTTCTAAAGATACATAATTTAACATAATTCTAAATCCAAAAATAACTCAAAAATCTATAATTTTCACATAGCAGGTCCAAACGCCACAAAACAAAGCCCATGCACCCCTCCTTGCCGAGCGCTTTCTGACAATCCCAAGCATGTGACCGGGGGATGCACAGTATGGGAGATCTCAACGTAACAAACAAACAAAACAAACAGCCAAACTTAAGGTATGGACTAGTGTGCCCTGTGCCGTTGCCACAGCCAAAATGTAATTAAAAGTAAAGTTCTAATTTTTTCATTCATAAAGATTTCAAAATTCAATACCTTTCCTATTGTAGGTCCAAACGCCACAAAACAAAGCCCATGCACCCCTCCTCACCGTGGGCTTTCCGACAATACCACGCACGCCACCAGGGATGCACGGTCCAGGAGATCTCAACGTAACAAACAAACAAAACAAACAAACAAACAACCAGCCTGTAGATGGAATTTATACAAGGCAACCATGAGTTTTCATCATGTAGCCGCCTCGTAGATACTCAAATCTAACAATTGTTACAGAAAGTCTAGACTGTGTCCCACTGCAGCCTCACTGGTGGCTGTGGCTTCTCCGTCGCGTCTCGGTTCCTCCGCTGCTCAATAACTTCCAAACCCAAAACCTTCCTCGGCCTCATCTTGGCCAAGCCCTCCGTCCATTTCCTCTTTGGCTTTGCTCCTTGGCCAAGCCCTTTCATTCCCTGCGTTGTTGCCAAGCCTTGCAATCCCTCCCCTCCTTGGCGATGGCTTCCACACTCGTCCACCGCCCTTGTTTCGTGGATGCCCCTTCCCAGGAGCGCTTCATAGGCTTGCGCAAGCACCAGGCCTTTCCTCGCAGCACCAGGAATGGCAACACCACTCCCGTGACAACGCGGAGAGCTTCTTCTTCTTCTTCATCATCATCATCATCCGTGGTGTGTTCCACGAGCTTCCGCCCTGGCCGGTTCGTGAAAGAGCACGGGGGCAGCATCATCCCGGTCTCCCCGGAAGACGGCCGCATCAACTTCCTCGAGGAGGAGGTGAGTGTGCGCTCGTTCCAGGACTTGTCGGAGGAGGCCCGGGGAGGCATGTGGGTGAAGCCTTCGTTTCAGCGGAAGACCAAGATTGTGTGTACAATTGGGCCGACGTCGAATACCAAGGAGATGATTTGGAAGTTGGCGACGGAGGGGATGAATGTGGCCCGGCTGAATATGTCGCATGGGGATCACGCGTCGCATAAGAAGGTGATTGATTTGGTGAGGGAGTTTAATAAGGAGGCGAATGCGAATGTGATCGCGCTCATGCTGGATACCAAGGTCGGTTCATTCGAGCATTTTTTCCCCCCGATGTTCGTGTTTGGGTTTTAGCCGTTTTAGGGTTTAGCGGACAAAATTGGGTCGTATGCTTTGTTCTAATGCAACAAAAAGGTCTTGTGGGATTTTTTTTAGTTCAATTTTTCGTTTCTGTTTTATCAAGACGTGCAATTTGCATTGCTGATTCTGGTGATATACAATGTAGAATCGGGAACCCCGCTTGTAGTGTACACAAGCACCCGTAGATGTCTGCTGTTTATGATGTCTCTATTAGGTGCGCCTGTTCTTGCGTTTCATGATTCTCGGCTTCTGGTTTGGGTTTCTGCCATTTTAGGGTTTAGCAGCCACTTGGAAAGCCTAAATTTGATCTCATGACTGCAGCAATATGCAATTTTTCTGTCCAATTTTTGTTTCTTTTTGTTCGGCATATGCAATGTCCCTTGCTGATTCTGGTGATATAGAACGTGGAATCGGGATTCAACCTTGTAGCGTAAACAGGCACCCCTAGATGTCTGCTGTTCAAAACGTCTCTGTTAAGGGACATTCTGCAGCGGAGGTTCCCGAATCTTCCTGCGTCCCAAGGGTGGTCCCGTCTGAAGTAATGAATTTCTAAATCAATGATAAATCGGACTGTTAAATCGCGAATCCTTTGTCTTTTAGGGTTTAGGGTTTCTGAAGGTGAGTTTTTCAGGGCCCGGAGGTGAGGAGCGGCGACTTGCCGCAACCGATTATGCTCAAGAAAGGTGATCCATTTACGTTTACAATTAAACGCGGAGTCGGGACTGATACTTGTGTGAGCGTCAACTACGACGACTTTGTGAGTGATGTCGAAAGTGGCGATACCTTGCTCATTGATGGTGCGTTCCCCTCCCTGTTGGTTCATAGTTGGCTATAATTAAGGTGACTGTAGAAAGGAAATATCATATTCGAATGACCTAAAAACCATCCTCTAAGGTAGGGAACCCTATCCTTTGGCCTTCAGCTGTTTCAGTTGTTTCCCTAGAAACAGTGGTTTCGACAATTAGAACGGAGGTTTCTTGTCCCCACTTTGTCCCCGTTGTTGAGATGATTGTTTAGATACTATATGAATAAGTTCTGCATTGTCGAAGTTTGAAATAGGAATGTCTCGTTCTCGAGCCTAGACTATACTTAAACCACGAGTATTGCATCTACAATGTATAATGTATATCATGGTAGCATCTTTGATTATGATAGCGTAGGAGGATTCAATTTGTTTAGACTGCTTGTTTGTGGATGACACTTGCATTCTGCATTGTAAAGGGGTGAATTTTCAACCTACAGGAAGGGTACCTACGTAAATGGGTTCCCTACCTTAGTGGAGTTTTTTGTGCACAAAGAGATGTATTTAACGTGGAAAGATTCCCATTTTTTGGCGCCTATAAGTTATCCTCCATTCTCTCTCCTAGCCATTTGATTGTTTCACCATTCCACTCAGTAAGGATAGTGTTCCAATTGTGTCAATTAACCTTAATGGGTAGAATATGGTGAGAAGATTAACGAAGGTCGTGAATGGGGTGATGAGATCAGGAGGCATGATGTCATTGCTGGTGAAGTCGAAGACGCATGAGGAAGTGATGTGTACGGTGGTGGATGGGGGTGAATTGAAGTCACGTCGTCATCTCAACGTGCGTGGGAAGAGTGCTACTTTGCCTTCTATCACTGGTATGCTACAGTTTTCGGGACAGTATTCCTCGTCAATTCTATTTCCCCTCGTCAGCTCGGTTTAAGGTAGAAGATACGCTTCTCGTCACTTTTAGCATTTTTAAACCAATATTTTGTAGTGATTTTTGAGATCTCAATGGAGAGGTTTGGAGAGATCTTTGGGTACAGGAGTCGAATCTGTCGGGATCAAATTTTTATCATTGTTGGGGTCGGGTCCGTAACGGTTTTAGTATCCTCTACCGAATGGGTTCTGTCCAGGAGATTCTATATGAACATTGATGTTTTGGGTGCTTGTATATGTTCTGTTGTGGAATTTGCAGAGAAGGATTGGGAAGATATCAAGTTTGGGGTTGAAAACAAGGTGGACTTTTATGCGCTGTCATTTGTCAAGAACGCTGATGTGGTGCATGAGCTCAAAGCGTTTCTAAAAGGTACCGTCTTTAACTGGACTTTTTCTTCTTGGTTTGGAAGTGAGTATCTGTTTTTAAATATGTGTCTTTTAGGAAGATAATTTTGCATACTTTTAACCCCTAAGTGCCCAAATGGCCAAACCCGGCCACTTTCGGAGTTGAAATTAATTGTTTAGGAAGCTTCAAGGAACGTAGCAAAACTTACCAATAGAACAGAGAAATCATGTCCTGCGCACTTTTGAATAATAGAAATATGTTTTGAATCAGTAGCTTCCGTAGCAAACTTCTTATTTGGGGTTTGGGCACATAGGGGTTAGACGGTCTGGCTATGTTTGAATTCTAGCTTGTTTTCAACTTCGTGTTTTTACTAACAAGTTTTGTGGTAACTACAGGAAAGTTAGCCGACATTCATGTGATTGTGAAGATTGAAAGTGCTGATTCCATCCCCAACCTGCAATCAATTTTGGATGCAGCTGATGGTGTAGGTCCTAAATGCCGTGGCTTGTGTTTTAATGTGGGGGTCTGTTTGGTTGTTCTCTGCCAATCTTCTGAAAATTAGAACTTGCATTTCCCTTCTGCTGAGTTAATCTGTTGGAATACAAAGGCCTCCTACTCAAATTGTCTTGTTTCTTGCAGGCTATGGTTGCTCGAGGGGATCTTGGAGCTGAGCTGCCAATTGAGGAAGTGCCTCTCCTGCAGGTATGATGCAGGAAAGCTCGGTTTGTTACATGCGCTAATATTCTGACACGTTCGGATACGATAACGTTTAGTAATGAGACGTAAGTATGAATGAACTGCTTGAGTATGTGGTTCCTGAGTATTTTGTTCTCCAATATGTTTAAGGTTCATGGTTAATTTCTTAGTACAATGCGTCTGGTGTCGTAGTGCTTGTATGCTAATTGTACAGGATTGAAATTTTTCTGCAGGGAGAGATTATTAGATCTTGCCGAGCCATGGGGAAGCCAGTGATCGTGGCTACAAACATGCTTGAGAGCATGATCACGCATCCCACGCCCACAAGAGCGGAAGTCTCCGATATTGCCATCGCTGTCCGTGAAGGTGCGGATGCAGTTATGCTTTCTGGTGAAACTGCTCATGGAAAGTAAGTAGTTTCTTAACCCTTAAACGACGAGCCAAGCCCCTTGGTTTCAAGTGAATCTTTGACAAAAGTGGTTTTAGGATTTTTTTTGAACTGTTCCAACCTATTGGATCCATTTCTAAGGTGAATAAGGCTTGTCAAGCACCCCATTTTGGCTGCAAAGTCAAAGTGGGCTGTAAAATCAATGAACAGTGCAAAGCACTGTTCATTGATCAATTCTACTTTGATCAATTGATCCATGCCCTACCCGCACAATCCTTGGGCAAGGAGCAAGACCCATGCCCCACTTCAAGAAAGATTTTTTTATTCTCCCTTGGCCTGAACCGCTAGGCCGACAGATGTCGTTTTAAGGGTTAACTGTTGCCTCGTCTCAAGTACTACTTATTTTTGATAACTACCTGTAGATTTTGGAGCCTCAAGTCCGTAGGACAGCCTTTGAGCCTTTGAGAAAATTGGAATTTTGGTTGATTATATAGAGTTTGTTCTCATTTGCTTTGAAGATTGGGGACATTCGCCGCAGACGATCCTACTAGATTCACAAAGTTATCAATGGTAAATTTTTAATGTCTATTTAACAGAACATTACATCAATATTAAAATATTATCAAATTAATGTCAAGTTAATGTTGACGTGTTGACGTAATGTTAACTTGACAGTTGCCAGTACGATTTCAAGTTAAAGTCCAAGGACACTAACATCACATTGACATTGAGTTAACTCCAATTGCTTTAGCTATCGTGAAGACTGTATGAATCTAATGCTTATTATTATTATTCTTACTCCTAATCAGGATTTATTTCTGTAGGTGGAGCTGCGGACTTGACTTAGATAATACAAGACTTCAAAGTCTCATTATTTTATTGTATCTTTTTTCAGGTATCCGTTGAAAGCTGTACGAGTGATGCACACTGTGGCCATGCGAACAGAAGCAACCATGCCAGAAGAGGAGGCTCCTGCCAATCTTGGTCGAGCATTTAAGGTAGCCTCTATTTATCACTTAAGCATTATGTTTGGCAATGGCAATTTGTACATTCTGTAAAATTTGCTTACATTGCTCTGCCTACTTTGAGGAAGAGTAGTTGAAATGAGGGGACTAGGGGACTGTTATGGAATTGAAACCTCTTGCCTTGCGATTTCCTTGACAACTTCTTGTGAACCGTTTTGAGGTTGTTGATGTATGAAATGAATTTGAATCTGCTGTTGATCCTCACTCCTAATGGTATGGTTCGTTGATTGGAATACAGACGCACATGAGTGAAATGTTCGCATTTCATGCTACTTTGATGTCGAACACTTTGGGGACGTCTATATGTGTGTTCACTCGTTCAGGTTTTATGGCACTTTTACTGAGCCATTACCGCCCAGTTGGTACCATCTTCGCTTTCACAAATGAGTACGTATTCTGTTCCTCTGAGAACTGCACATTCATCAGTATTTTCATCTGCAATTCTGGCTCAAATTCTGTAGCTTGGTATGTGAAGTTGCTTTGCTTCAAAAATTGTGGTAGGATGCAATGTACGGCAGTCTTTCTGAGAGGGGTATTATTCTTTTCTTTGTTGCAGTAAGAAGGTGCAGTCAAGATTGGCACTTTATCATGGTGTGAGGACACTGTTCATCCACTTCACAAATGACGCGGAAGAAACTTTCAATAATGCTCTCAGCATCTTGCAGGTGCTTTTCCATCTCAATTTTCGAAAATGATCTTTGATTGATGAGTCTTTCCGTCTTTACTACTGATCAAGCTTGTTATGCCTTATGGCTTACGTATGTAGGGCGAACTGGTTAATTGTTGGTACTGTTTTTTTCCTGGCCCCTCTGTGGCCAAATGGCTATATATGGCTAAAAATGGCCGCCTCATATCTATAGGAATAGAAATAATTCATTTAGGAAGCTTGAAGGAAGGCAATATTATGTACGAGGAAAAAGAAGAGATTATACCGTAGTAGTATGTTTGGAAGTTAAGATAATTACTTATTACCGTAGCTTCCAAAATTGACTTTCTATTTTAGTTTGGTCACGTAGGAGATAATTGAGGTCTTTTGATTGATCTCATTAGAAAAGATCGGAGTGTTCTCGAGAATGTTGCGTGAAACACTGACTTGATTTAGCAATCTTGACTGTGGTGCATGCGAATTGTAACCCGCAGTTTCAAGTGTTTGCATTGTCGTACTATTTCATGCAGAATTCTTATGTTTGATTCTTCTTGGTGTATACAGAAAAGGGGGATGGTTCAAGAAGGCGAGGAGATTGCTTTGGTGCAGAGTGGAAGGCAACCCATTTGGAGATCAGAGTACTCTCACCACATTCAAGTGCGGCAAGTGCGGTCTTAATTGAGTAACAAGCCGTTTTAAGTGAAGAGCCTTCCCACTGTGCCATATTCTCAGTGACCATGACTGGGCTTATCCTATTTTTAAACCCGTATTGCTTGCAGGCTGCTAATAGAAACCAGCGATACATGATGCATTAGCTACTCCGACCATTCATGTTTGTCCTGCAATTGAGGCCTGGACCGAGATAGTAATCTTTAATGTTCACCCAGTCTATTCCATATGAAGAGTGGTAGAGTCATGTATACATCTAATTTGAAGAGTGGTAGAGTCACGTATACATCTAATTTGATCGAGGGCAAATGGATACATTGTACTGTATTCTAGTAGAATTATGCTTATGAGTTGATCAGTTTCTGCAGATGTAATCGGGTTACAATCTTTCTCTGCACCATTTATTTAAGGTTTATTGAAATTCAGATGAAAATTTTCCTCTTGTGGTATGTGAATCCAGACAGCTTGCAATGAGAGAGTTGGTGTTGACCAAGACACTGCCATATGTTGAATTGTTTTAGGTCTTCTTTTATTTTCTGGGCAAAGTGATGAAGTCTTCTTCAGTGCTAATCCTTAACATCCCATACCATTTTTGTGAAAGCACAGCTTTTGGGGGATATTTATTAAATGCTGCTATATATGAAAACATAGAAGTTTGTTTTCAGAATCGTAACATAGAGGTATCATGTTATACTAAATTTGGTGATCATCCAATGGAGTAGGTTTTGTGTATTGCAAGGCATATGGTTGGCATACCTTAGTAACCACTTGGATGCTCATATCCATACAAAAGATCTAAGTATATTTTTCACGTCTAAAGCAAAGTTGAACTTGAAATCTAACCTCTTCCAATGATATTTTGCAGTATACAAAGTGTATACTAGTTTTGACTTAGTTTATTGATGAACTCCAAAGTTGAGTAATGCAATCTAAATTCTAAAAAACGAAATCTTCAATTTTCATTGTATATGTTTATTATTGGCATATTATTAGTTTATATTGTAATATTTGGAGATCTACATTTTAGAAAGCCAATGGTTCTTGTTCCGTATGATGCAATGTAAGATTCTTGATATCTTGCTACATTGATTTGTTGTAATACTGAAGGGAGAAATTAGCATCATTTAGAAAATTAATGTCACCAAACAATTTTATTTTTGTTGGAATTGGTATAATATAAGAATATTGCAAATTGCACTAATTCAAAATAGTATGACTTTGATAAACTAGTGTCACATGCACAATTACAACCAATGAGTGTAGTTTGTTTTTAACAAGTGAATCTAGATTGGTTTCATTTCTTGAAATTGTGTCTCTATTTACTACTTTTGCTTGCTTTGCATTTGGAGTGTTAATTTTGTGAGGAAGAAGCCTATAATCATGTAGTCAAACTTCAAAAGTATTAAAAAATTCTAAGGGGTCATTATAAACAACTTTTCAAATCTTAGAAACAATCTCTTTGATCTAGATAGGATAAATGACAGGCATGAGCAATACAATTTTGGAAACAAAACCTTCAAACCACAATCCCAAGTTATTGAAATTAGTCCATGCACTCTTTGTGAAGGTCCAATTACTTATAACCTAAACTTACACCCATCTTGAAGTTGATATTATGTAGGATTATCACACAATTAGAGAGTTTCATTCCCTAAATGTAGTTTTGTTGGAACACATGATTTTCTTGCGCACATAACCAATGTGTGTCAGGAAAAAAAAATGGCATTGCCCATTCCACACTTTCCTGCAAGACATAGATGTAGTATTCACACTCATCAATAATTAAGTTATGAAGAATAGTTCTTTGTTTTCTAATATCAAATTACTTATGTAGATTCCAAAGTTAGACTTACTTATGGGTGGAATTTAGGCAGGACTACTCTACATTGCCTTCTTCAATAGAAAGTAATTTCCAACATGAAAACAAAGGATCAATTTCTCCCTAGTTAAAACATACCTCAAATGAGCCCAGTTCCTGAGAGGTGGCAATCAAGCATTGGGTATGGTGAATATGGTTATATCTATATTAATATATTTAATGTTGTTCGAGGCCTTCTTAATCCTTAAACGCCGGGCTCATAATCGTGGAAATCATCTGTTTTGTCACCGTGTGGATTGTAGGATTAAAATAATGCAAAAGCACTCATTGGAAGTCAAACTACTATAGATTATCTTCCCTTTCCTCACAAAATTTGGAGGATGAATAGTTGCACTTCTGTCCTACACAGGAGATTCTCTTGTCATTCATCGGACTCAAAACGTCCGCCATGTCGTTTAAAGGTTAACATTGATAAGTCTTTTTGGTTTTTGATGCAGACACTTGTAGTTGAGATGACACTAGCATTCATTCGCACATTAGGATCCTTTGATGTTGCCTTGAAAAATTTATCTGTAGACAATTGGGCATTAAGTAATTGAAAGTGAGTTTCAAAAAGTAAAGTTCTCCTAAATGCATTAATTCATTTCTTGATTTGAAATTTGTAAAGATGTATTTTTAACAACAGTTTGGAGAAATAATTGGGTATCGATTCACGAAGAAATTATAGATTTTGAACATTGAATTACATCTGTATGGTTAGATTTATATTTTCTACTATCAATATATATATAAATGAAAAATGAAAAGCTAAAATTTTAATATATTGACTATGATTTTAAATATTTTACTTGTTAAACTATTTTTCAATAACAATATTGTTTTCAATAGAGTTCTCCATTTCAGAAAAGGCAAAAACACCAATAAAAAACACCCAAAAAATTCAGCCAAAATTACCAATTTGTTGAATAATTTTGCTTTCAAATTTTAAACTATTGACACAGAACCAATACCCCAACACAATCATAGGATTTTACAATTGTCCCATATGCATCAAACATTATATTATCACAAATATAGGAATGAGGCATTTAAGGTATGAGGAGAATCATCAGCTAATTACAGATGAGTTGATTTATTTTCCCAAATACCATCCGCTAAGGTTTGATTCAACACTCAAGTGCTAAAATTGAATTTCCTCATCAAATCCTCAAGGTCCACATCACCTTACACCAATCACAAGATGGCATGTGACAATTTTTTCACAAAAATGACTTAATTTATGCCAAATCTGACCTTCACGTAGTGTAGCCAATTCACAATGAGAACCTTCGGCAAATTACTGATCTGTACTTCAGAAAAATGCTACTAATTCAAATAAAAATGCAAAAAATAACCACAGCATTTCACAGCATTTCATTGCATAACCACGCAACTGAAGAGAACTTGAGGTTTTGGCTGTTTTGGCTCAAATTTCTCCCCCAACATTGAGAAAATTGCATTCCAAATTATCACGTGAATTTCGGGCGATTCATTAGAGAGGAGTATTTAATTTTGAGATTAGAATGGGCAGACCAGGGGCGGCAGAAAGGCTCTGATTAAAGGTTGCTTCATCTCATGAGCAGGCAGTGTACTTTTCTAATGGCAATCCAGAGATCAGAGTGATATCACCCTGATCAACTTCAAAACTCAGTTCACAATCTTAAAAGAATTCAAGATCTAACCCTGAAGAAATCAAGGGACACATGCTGAGATCCACAAACTATGTGCGAGAGTGCACCTTAGGAGCCAATGCGGTAGTACTCCTAAGATCAGGACTCTGGCCTTAAGAGATAATTAATAGCGCCTTTGCAATCCAAGGTCAAGCCACCTTCAGATAATATTTCGAAGTAAAAGCATCTGAATAGCAGATGCGAGAGCTGGCATGCGGAGCCTGGCGGATATATTTACATGTTAGTCGAATTAATCAACAATCGAGGGATCACATGAATGGCAGCTGTGGAGGGTATCCCTTGCACCCTCGAAACCCCAACATCACCACTACGCTCTTCCCACAGAAGTTACAAGGCCACTCCAGCTTGGATACATATTAGAACCCCACTAAGGCGAGTTTTAGGTTTGATCGGTAAGAGTGTCTTCACACGAACCTCGCCGATAAACGCAAGGCTGCAGCACACCAGCTGCAGGCTTGCGCTCGAAGCACCAAAAATGTTTCCGCGCAGTAGGATGCCCGGCTAGTTTAAATAAGATATCTCGAAACATCCAGCTAATTACGCCGGTGTTAAGTCATGGTGGAGGTGTCATTTGCTCCACCATTTCTTCCTCGACACTGACTTCTCTCTTTCAAGCGATTCAGTGTTACCAAGCTTGCTCAGGACCACCTTGGTTTCGCGTAACCTCACCTTGAAGTCTTTCTTCCAACCGTCGAATCTGGCCTTTAGCTTCCGAAGCTCCTCTTCAGGGTTCAAATGCGCTTGAGTCTGCCCAGACTTGACTTCCACGAGGAAGTCGACATCATCAGTAAAAACCTGCCTCCGATGGTCATATTCACGGACCATCTGCGTGACGTAGGAACGACCAGCAGCCACCTCGCCCTGACTTGAAGCATACTCAGACCCTGCTTGCGAAAATTTGTTAGAGTTTCGCTGGGGACTCTTTGGGGCACTGGCTTGATCATCATCCCACTCATACTCTTCTTCGTCGTGCGAGAGACGACGTCGAGGGTCACGGATGCGCTTCCCTGATTCAGTGTGCGGGTCGACAGAACGATCACTGGGAGAGTTTTTCAAGATGCTGTCTTCAGAAGCAATGCTCTTCTTTGCCTCTGCTAGACTGAGTTGCAATGAAGTCATTTGCTTCTGCCACGTCTCTTCCATATCAGACATCTTCGCTTTATACTCCACCCATTGTTTGTCATAATTTTCCAGTTTCTGACGCAACAATACGTTGTCTTCCTCTTTCTCTCTCAGTGTTTTCTCCGCCAATACTGCCCTCTGCTGCAACTCTAAGATATAAGAAGGCCTTACCCTGATGGTTGCTTCTTTCTGTTCAAAAAACAAGGGAAACGGTCCATCTGTCAGAATTAACGAAAGGTAACAATACCTATCCATGTAGGTACCTTAAATTGATCCCAGGATAATCTTTGATGAGTAGTACATTTTGAATTTAAGTCATGCCTATTTTAGGTCATTTACACAGACTATTTACACGAGGCATGCTCAGTTGGGTCATAATCTCCTTGTGCTTATAAGAAGAAAATTGGCTGATCAAATAATAGGAACAGTACTCCATGCTTAAAGTGTCTGAATTAGGTATAGTTATTTTGGAGACATTATCAAATAAGTGAGCAACGGACTTCGTCTTAAACCAGCGTTAGAACCACTCATATCACAGCAGAGACGATTATCGACCATGCCTAGATCCTCAAATTCAGGTTCTGAGTCCCAACCAATCCTGGCATCGATTGAGGGCGATGTAAATGTTGAGAACCTCAAAGAAGCAAAACATAGGGTAAAAAAGAGGTTTTAACCTCCAGAAGTTACACAATTTCGAGCTAAAAAAAGATAGAATATGACGTACATGTATCTCAGAAGATGGAGATTGCAGCACCTCAAGATTACTGTTGAACATTTTCAAAGTAGCCGTCTCATATGCTTCCTTGATGCTTTCTTGCTCTTCATCACCTAAACCAGTACCTTCTGCTGCTCGCCTCAATCTAGCTTCTCCTTGCAATATGAATTTGGTAGCCAACTTCGACTCGACTGATAACTTATCCTCGGCCTCAGCAGCCAATTTGGCCCTAGCAGCCAACAGCACCTCCGATGCTCTCTTCTCCTCAGCCAACTTAGCTTCTGCTGCTCTTTCCTCTGCCAGCTTAGCTTCTGCTATTCTCCTCGCCTCAGCCAGCTTAGCTTCTGCTATTCTCCTCTCCTCAGCCAGCTTAGCTTCTGCTATTCTCCTCTCCTCAGCCAACTTAGCTTCTGCTGCCCTCTCCGCAGCCAACTTCTCTTCCGCGATTCTCTTCTCTTCAGCCAACCTAGCTTCCTCTGCTATCCTCTCGGCCTCCTTCCTTAGAGCGTACAACTGTCTCTTGGCCAACCACATACGAACCACTGCGACACCCAAGAATGCATTAGAAAATGCGAATATAAATGACAAGGATACTTAGAAGGTCAACCCAGGTGAAATTTAGTCTACACTCAATTAGTAAAATATATGCAATTCAGAAAACAAAACAAATAAATAATTCATCATTACCTGATTGAACCTTGACCACCTGCTTCTTCTTAACTTGATATGCACGACGAGCACTCCACCGTCGAACATGCTTTTGAATCATAATAGCCGCTCTATGCCTTGCAAGTAAAGTCGCAAAACGACTCCTTGCCAGAGTCGCTCTCACCGCTACACATGGAAAAGTTCGTGCGATTCCAGATTAACATGATGAACAAACCAGCTCGCACCACTTGTCCAACCAACTTCAGTAAGAACAGAGTTCAAAAATACAACTCAGATCTTGAAGTGGTGGAAGAGAACCGATTGAATTCAAGATCAGGCAATTAGTTTTTAATAAATCAGCTCACCAGAATCAACTAACCAAATCCAAACCTGCAAAGAAAGGACATCTATACCTACAGATTTCTTCTTTTGCTCAGTGATGAAATTTATCATTGGTTACAATACGCAACGCCACCCATACTACCTCAGAATCAACATAACACAACTAAAATTACTGTAGACTTCCATCAACACAATAAAAACTAATGTAGACTTCCATCATCAATTAGTCTCTAAAAATGCAACAGACGCAAAATACAAAATAATAATCTGGATCTTCTTAAGGAAGGCGGTCTAGAAAACAGAAAGCACTCACTGCATTGCAAAAAAATTATTAGCTTTCGCTTCTTTTTGTACTCAAGCCGAGTCTTGTACCCCTTGTACACAGCTTGGGCTCGAGCAACACCCTCAAGTGTTCTAACCCTCACATCCTCCAACATTCCTATCTGCAGCATACGATATTTGGAAACAAAAACTAGTATCAGAGGACGCAATAATACATCACAAATCTTCAAAAAACAATTACGGCCCACTGGAGAATGACACATTGCTATAATTTCTACACTGTATTGATTAACCTGATGCAAAATCATAGGGAATGACAACAACGACAGGACTCAAAGAAAGCTCAAAATCCAAACATAAAATTTGGCTATAAATGTGGCATAGTCAGTGAGCACCTGAAGGATAGAAAGATTCAAATATTGCAGGATACTATCAATTTATTGTGCTGTGGTCGCTCAAAATAACATCAACATTACCATTCAAAAAGTCATCATGTGAGGTAATGGAGTATCGAGGAAAAACCTGTCCGGCTCGGAAGAACAGTTTGGTAATACCAATTTGATACATTTCTGAAGCCATGCTGAAGTGCTCAAAGACAGCCACACATATGCTTAACACGTCGTCATGATCAGAGAGGACTCTTGGAAGTAGGAAGCCGTATCTGCAAGAAAATGACGTGTAAACAAAACAGGTTTCAAAGCAGAATTGCAGCTAAAACGGCCCTGCCTAATCGGAATCAGCAAGTACAGCACTTGTAATGACCCACCAGGTAAAAAACAAAGCTTCAAATTGTATATTCTCCTACATATATTTATAGGCAATTCTAGGACGAGATCAATTCAAACAAGTCATAAATCATCACTTTAAACATAAAGGCAGCACGCTGTTAAAAGTTAAGAAATTTTCTTCAGACCTGTTGGAAAACTCGCTATGTGTGTAGCGAGTGGGGTAGCCAGCGCGGGAGATGCGGACGACCTCAAGGACTCCACAACACTTAAGCTGTTGCAAAACCAGTTTCTGATCAATAATATTTGGAACCTGCTGGGTATTTGGCTTGATGCAGCGTATGAAATGAGGTTCAGTTGCCTCCAGTCTTTGCATGAGCTTGTTCAGTTGACCCTGTAATCACCAAATTACCATGAGATATAACTCAATGTGCTACCCAAGCCAATGATCATGTATGCAACAATATCAATCCTCTGTAAAATTGCAGAGAGAAAGTAGCCGCTAACTTGTAACAAATTAATAAGATCGAATTCAACAAAAAATGAAAATTCAATTTTCATTAAGATTGATGAAACTGTATTATTAAGAAATACAAACCTTGAATTTGGTTGCAACACTCTGCTTCTGGGACTCTGAACCATTGGCCCTGTGAGCGCCTTGTCCATGAGGAAGAGAAAATTGCTGAGTCAATTTGCAATCACAAGAACCCAGCAGCTCCATTAGATCTGCGTGTAGCACGTCCTTGTTTTTCTCAAGAAAACCGTCTGTCTCATAGGTCACCTGCAAATACACCAGCCAGCGCAAGTTCAAGAAATTTCAAATGGATAAACAAACAAAAATAGTGTCAGCGACACCTTCGTCAGACTGCAATTACTACATCTAAGAACCCATTCAAATCACTGAGGATCAGCATACTACATGGACGATATCCCAACTAGAAACCTATAACGAGTGATCAAAGTCTTCTACCTCTCCAGCATAATGACAAATACGAAACTTCTTGTCCCGCTCCGATTTGAAGAAGTCATTCCGTCTGAGATGGTCCTTCAACTTGTTTGCAAGTGTTAAATCCGTTGCACGTGGGAACATACACTCTTCATCAAGTAACGATATCAATCCCAAAGGCCTCTGTAAATTCAAACTCACGCTTCAGCATTGATTCAATTACTTACAAAAAGGAATTTGTAAAACCCTCAAAGCTCAGAATGAAACGGGGCAAAAGTTTCTGCTTAACAATTTAAGAAACAACAATGGAAGTGTAAGCTCAATCGTTTTGAAAAATGGTGATCGTCACTGAAACACCAAAATAGTAGAACTAAACACATAGCTAAATACTCACAAGCAAAGTAAAACTTTACCTTTTCAATAAGTTCCAGACATTCTTGGTTGTCTTCGAACTCTACTCTGGTCCAATCAATATTTTCAGAAGTATATTCCTGCATGATTGTTAACAAATGCCATGGTCTGTCAGAAATAACTCTCGAACTGCTACAGGATGGCTCCAGAAGAATAATATGAACCTATACAGGACTCATCAACAGTAAAATGTGCAAGGCGTAGAGAGAAGACAGACAGCAACATTTATCATCATGTGCTAGATTCACTGAGCTTCCTTCCAAACGTACTTCTTGTTCAAGCTTGAATAGATGGCGGTTGAAATGCTGCTGCAGCCTCTCGTTTGCATAGTTTATACACAGCTGCTCAAAACTATTTCTCTGCAAATAAGACCATAGGTATCAAGATGCAGAGTAGTATATATTGACAAATGAAAACATATGCAAAATTCATATACACACACCACACATTTAACATATTCAAATAAATAAACTAAATCATATTTTAGTCCAGTCAGAAAGATATGGTTCTAAAAGAGATGCCTCCTATCATGCCTGTCTTTCTTATATGCTATGAAATTTATAATTATAGAAAGCTAAAGAAGTCAAACAGAAGCTAGACTTGGTTTAAATTGAAAAGTACACTTCTATTGTAAAAATGTTCACATTTGAGACTTAAGAAACACTTTTACAAATCACGTAATTAAAGGTCGTCAAAGAAGAGTTGCTCCCAAATCAAAGGTTCGACGAGAGTGTGTTAAGGGAATGCATACACTTACTCGGCTATAGAAACAAACCATAAAATTGAAGTGACAAAAACGGGCAAGTTGAGCTATAGAATTTTAAAAAACTACCCAAAAAGGTCCAAAAAATGAGGTACTCTTAAATTTCAAATGTGAATATCTACATTTTAGACCAATAATTTTAATCGAAACCAGGTTCTTTCCCTCATTCATCGTTTTCTAAAAGTATAGAAGTTATCAAATTTAAAACATGATTAATTAATGGACAACCAGGTCTATTAGGTACACTTCTTTTCTACCACATTTTAAGAATAAATAAAAAGAAATGAAAGTCATCACACAGTAGTTGGCAATCTTAGTGTTACCACTGATTACAGTCGACACACAGAAATACAAAGTGATCCTGAGATATTTACCAAATGCTTGATCACCCGCAAACATGTGATTCTGCACAACTTGACAGCAAAAATGTGATACAAACAGAGAAAAAGATTACCTTGAAAGACTCAAATCCATAAATATCCAGGATGCTGATTGATCTCCCAGTTAGTATCTTGCCAACTTCCAACGAGTCGTTTATGCGTCCAACCAGCCAATCAAACAAGTTGGAATAAATTGTTTTAGCAAGCGCATCTCTCGAGTCAGTTGCCTGCAACAAAAAATGCATACGGACAGTCAATCTTCGAGAAAATGTGATCTTCCTGCACATGGAATGAGCACTAAAAGTCCTGCTCTCCTGAAAACTTGCAGCCAAAGCTCAAATAAGATATTGCAGTCACAGGTACAGCAGACATTTGGACCCTCGTCAAATCTAGAATGAGAAGCGTTACCTGAGCAAGTGTCAATTTTTGTACGATAGTATCACCCCCTGCACGAATCCTCCGAGTGCAAAGTGCTGCTACAAGCTCACTAGCATTGCAATGTAGCAAGGTTGCAGCAACTTCCACAGCTGCGTGCAAGTTTAGCACGAGAACGTTAGGGTTTCATTGAGATATTGGTAAATCATATAGACTTCATTCTTCAAACCCATAGTTACGTAGTGACAACATCTATAAGAAAAAACCAGGGGTAGATGATGAAGAACAAATTCTTAATATGAGCCTTGTAAGTAGTTCAATCCAGCTCCAATATGCTCTAAAAACCTTGGCACAAACCCAATCCCCTTCCATATGTTTCTAAGAACTCATTGACGTCAACTATATTACCCTCCTAACCGAACATGTTATCCAACACATCTACATTATATGATTTCTTAAACATGATTACCTCGAATAACGATTTCACTGCTGACCAAGAACCAAAATGGATGACACTAGGCTTCTGCAGAAATACAATGTAGTTTCTGAAAGTAGAAAGAACCTTCATTGTCTTCAATCACAACATGATTTTCCTGCTCTACAACGCTGAAGGAGACATTGCCAAGCCAAAGAATGGCAGACAGCAACTCGAAAGCTTGCTCCTGGTCTTCCTCACAAACTTGCACCACGTTCAAAGCATTCTGCAAACAATAAACCAGCAAGTTACCCTTGATCTGATCAATATTGAGGAAGAGCAAGGCCTGATGAAACCATTTCGTTACAATACACTGGAACTTCATATTTGCCAACTCACAGAAGATATTACATTTATCCCTCCAAATGGACTACAGATCCTTGCTTTATCCCCAACATACAAGGCCCAGTAGATAGCACGCACCCTCAAGATTCGAAATTGCTTGGCATCATCAACGTTATCAATTAACAAACAGCCGGTTTGGTTCAGATACCGATACTCCTCGGCGGATCTCAAATTATGACGATCTGCTCATATATCACAAAAAACAAATATATTTATGGATGAGAAAATCAGAGAGACAAGAGGGACGACTTACAACAGTTCCAGTGCCTTTCTACCAGCAGAATCCAAAAAAGATACTACGTACAAAATATGTCACAGAAACACAAAAAAGCATCACAATGAGGCCGACATACCTCGAAAAGATGCATCAGCTCCGGCACATAGTTGATAGAAAACATGATAAGACCTTTCACCTTGTGCTTGTTGTACAACTCTTGACTGCAAACAAAGAAAACCAAACCACTGAGGAACCACCACTATAACAGAAGAACAGAAGAATAAATGCAACAATTGCCGGGAGAATCGCATTAGAACACGCATTTAGAATAAACATTCAGTAAGAGAAGTCGTACCTTCTCAAGCAAATCTTCACCGCCACAGATAGTACAACGGTGCAACAGAACAATGAGCGATGGTCAGAATCTAGTGATACTTCAAATAATGGAGACAATCGTTGAAAGAAGTTCAACAAGCACATACAAGAACTCGTTCAGAGCATAAATCCACAATGACAGGCCTTACAGGTCTGGATGTTCGCCCCACAAATTTTCCCAGTTTCGTCAAAATGAATGTCGATGAGCTTCCCCTGGTGAACAAAAATCCTGTTAGAAAACTGCTTGAAAGGTGTACAAATTGCATAATCGGAAGAACATAAACGTAGTACAATACTTAGAAGAAATCAGGGAATCAAAACCACTCGAGCAAATGCAAGTAGCAGATTTGTTGGTTCTCCTTTTCAAATGATCCAACATCTGTTTACAGGTATAGGTTCACGATTAAGGACTAAGCGTGCATCAGTGATCGAAAATAGTGTGCATTTCCAATGGTTACGGCTTACAAAGCGACTTGAATTGTCGTTCCTTGAAGTTTTCGCATTCCCAAATGCTTCCAAAATTGGATTGGTTTGTAGAATTTCATCCTCAACCCCACTACCTCCTCCAAGAGCAGCTAAATACTGCATGGCAATTTTTGCTGTTTCTGTCTTCCCTGCACCACTTTCACCACTGTGTACAGGAGTTAGAATGTCATGTTCATCAAATAATCAAAGGAGAGACAATATTAACCATTGCTTGATTAAATGAAAACTCGTCGGACATTGCTTGAAGGCGATGAGAATGTTTTACAACAGGAAAATGGGAAATACCTAATAATTATGGATTGGTTGATTCCCTCTGCACAGAAAAAGAAAAAGAAAAAAAGTTAGTGAGCCACAAAATTACGTCTCTACAATTATAAGAGTCATATTACTAGTGTAAACCTCGTTGCATAATCAGTGACAAGGAACCCTAAAGACTCTGCATACCCGCACTGTAGAGTTCATACCCACTCCATTGAGGTAATCGTAAAGATTCCCACCTTTCATCATAGCACCAAAAGCGTTGTCAGCCGATATATACACATGAGGTTGGGAGCTTTCAGGAGTTCTGTTCTGATAAGCTCGCACATTTCTTTCCCCGTAGATGGGAACTCTCTTGAATGGGTTGACCGCAATCAAAACAGGACCAGCCCTAGTCTGCAAATGCCGCAAAATTACCAAACAGATTACGTTTCATAAACATGATTGTCGGACTATACAAACAAAAGCAATACTCAGGAAGACATGATTCCCTACAAGGACGTCTTATTGAGCACGAGCATAGGAATTCTGCATTTGGACTGTGTAAAAAACAGCACCAGCACATCAAGGGCTCGCATGAAGCATGCACTTACATATATCTGATCTCTTAAATATCGGTACGAAAGGTCGTGAAGAACAGAAGGCTCGTTGAGATAGCTCAGTTTTGTGAGGTCATCCACTCCTTCGAGTATGTCAGGGTTTGCAGGCAGCAAGTTTGACGTATTCACTGATATCTCCTGTAACGGAGAAACCAACCAATTAGGACTACAGAACCTGCCATGAGAAATTGCTCAGCCTAGTCACTAGATAAACTAGAAGTTGATCGCCAGGAGCATGTCAGAACTCATACTTGTCGACCAGAGGTCCGCACAACAGCCTTCGTGTCTTCGACGGATAAAATGACTCCAGAAATCCAGATGTTTTCTGAAGTCAAGCACCATACTCGCAAACCCTGCATGGTGAAAACCACACGCGTAAACACAGTGATAATGATGAAGAGCCGCCAGTCCAGGAAAAACCACAAGTAAACAGCTGCAGTACTAATAGTCATGTGGGGCATGATAACAGAACAATCGCAGAAAAATTGCAGAAAAACGTATAGATGACCACCCTCTTACTGGGCACATTCTTCAAGACTTCAGTTTTTGAAAAGTAGATAACCTGTTCTGAAATTCGTGAGAATTAGTTCCAATTAGTGAACGAACTCCACTGAGAATTAACATGTTTATCACTGCATTCCTCTCATGCGAATATTGAGTTAATGAATATGACCCCCTGCCAAAATTAGAAGACAAAATCATCAGGAGAAGCTTGAGCCGAGATGTATACCTTCCTCAGTCGCAATACTCCATCGTCCTTCCATTTCTTGCTCGGTACAGTAGAAAGCAATACCGGGGGTGGGGTAGGGGGTGGAGTAAGCGGTGGAGTTAAGGGTGGAGTTTGCAAATTAACCATTTGTTGAAAGGCAGGTTGTCCTGGCGTTATGACAGATAAACCTCGTCGAACGGAACCGACTACTTCGTTGCTAACAGAGCCGTTAGGGGGGTTGATTGGATCGCTTCCAAAATCCAGTTTCGATCCTCCTTTAATTCCAGAGTCCAATCCTTCCTTGATTCCGTTCGCTCTCACAATTGAATTTCCAGTCAAAGGGGTTATGCATTCCTCTAACTTCGAGTCATTCGGTGCAGTCAATGCGGTAATCCCTCCATCCGGACCTAGAACCTCCTCAGGGGTGGACACCCGATCCTTGGCTCCTTCAAAGACTAAGCGTTCAGCAGGTCGCGCAATCTTGGCAACAGGGGGATTTCCTGTAGCCTCAGAAAGCTCCCGCTTCAACGGAGCTGCCTTCTGCTGCGCTTTCCTTGACCGCACAGAAGACGGCAAGCGAGCCCGTGAGGTCGGTCTAACAGGAAGAGGCGGAGGTCTACTCTCCTCTCCTACGCTTTCCATCTCCTGCATATCATTCGCTTTAAACAAATCCAACATCTCTTCTAAAGTGCTCCTCGGACCGACGCTCTTCGAGGGAAACATCTTGCCGACCAGGAGCTTCTCTTTCTTCCAGCCAAATGTCAAACTCTCCGATGCCTAGAAGCATGACCGCGAAACCTACACGACCTCGTACTCATCTCCTGATCCACATCCTCTACACCAAGGGTGAGCCTTCCCTCACCGCAAGTAGGCATTGCACAATAGCAGTCGTCGTCCGGCAATGTCTCCATCCCGGAACAAACAGAAGCAGCAGCTGAATCCTAAACCACCCGTCCCTAAGCCGCATCTTCTTCTCCTTCTCCTTCTCCTTCCCGCTCCAAAATGCACGATCTCCAGCTCACTTTATCTCTCTCTCTCTCTCCCAAACCAATCACGCATCCTCACACCACCTCCTCGTTCGAGATCGCTCCGCATCAAGAAAACACACTCCCACGATCCACAAGAGCCCTAACAACAACGTCAACCATCCCTATCAAACCCGATCAAAACCTCACCAAATCACACAATTCCTCAAATCCTAAAAACGCTCAAACCTCACACCACGCCACAAAATTCTCACACACAAACAACTTCTTAAGAAATTCAAACTCACACACAACTCCTAACACGATCAACTCTCACCAAGACAGAATTCTCAGTCCTCAAAACGTCCAAATGCTCTCTCTCTCTCTCTCTCCCCCGCTCCCGCTCCGGCCTCACTACTGCTCCCGAGCTCCGCCGACTGCCATCCCGTCTCCCCCGTTCCTGTAAACCCTAGATCTCGAGCTCCACACCTTCCCAGACCCTCACGCAAAACAAACAAACAATGCGACAACTGAACCTCACCTCACCTCCCCCCGACGTGGCACACCCTACCTACAACGGATTGTCAAATTAGCGATGGAATGGTCATAAAAAACTCTCGCTCTCTCGCTCTCTCCCGCGCCGGCGCCGCGAGAGTCAACTAACATGTGAAGGTAAAAGAAATGAGCTCGAACAGTGAGACGGAGAAGCACGCCCGCCATAGCCGCAGCGGGAATCAACAACAACAACAACAATAAAGAATTGGCGGCGACTGAGGCGAAGCCCGCCGGAGAATGGGAAAAAAGGAGAAGCACGGCAGAGTTGAGGCGCCGTAGTGAGTCTACAGTAAGAAGAAGAAGATCGTAAGTTAGTAAGTTCGGGGCAGCTGACTGTAGTTGGTTCGGTTAGTTGGTTCGGTTAGTTTACCACAGGTGAAGGATATTTACGGTAAGTTTAACTGTGGTCAGGGCGATATAAGGGCGTTTCGGTCAACTGCGAGTGAAGGCCTGTGTCAGTTGTACGTGACGGCGATGGCGGGCAGGGCAGAAACGGGCAGGCTGCCCCCCAACGGACTGAAAATGTTTTGAAAAAAATGGGGTCAGGGAGGGCTCGGTTCCCGAATGGGCATAAAATTTGTCATTATCGGACATCTGAGTCAGTGGACCAGGCGCCGTATTTTTCTGAGATCCCTCTAGACTAAGAGCATCCCCCAGCAGTTGTTGTTTTTTTCATTTTTAACCCTTAAAGGACGGAGGGGTGACCCTCAAAATCATCCTTTTGCATAAACCATTGGCTTAAAAAAATTGTAAAAGCATTCATTGGAAGTCAAGCTACTTTAGAAGATCTTCCCTTTTCACAACAAATTCCGAGGATGAATAGTTGCATTTTTATCCTACACAGTTTGATTCCCTCTCATCCATGGGCCATAGAATGGCTATGTCAACGTTTAACCCTTAAACAACGGGCTCATAACCATGGAAATCATTTGTTTTGTCACCGTGTGGATTGTTGGATTAAAATAATGCAAAAGCACTCATTGGAAGTCAAACTATTGTAGATTGTCTTCCCTTTCCCCACAAAATTTGGAGGATGAATAGTTACACTTCTGTCCTACAAAGGAGATTCTCTTGTCATTCATCGGCCTCAAAACGTCCGCCGCGTCGTTCAAGGGTTAAGGGTTAATGAAGTGCCAAAGTGACAATATTGAATGTTATAGTGGTGCTCCAAATTTCAACATTCATCCACATATTGGATAGAAAATATCACATTAGCACATATTACATATGCATAATTCAATTACCATCCAAAATCTGGCAATTTCATCCAAGATTTTTTTTGTAAAGTTTGAAGTTTTTTGACGATTTTCTGCTCGTTCAATGCTATTTCGTTCTAAGGGCTTGGTCCAGCCCATTATTTTGTTGCAAATTGATGACGAATCGCCAAAAAAAAACATTGATCTCCAATCGTCAACATTACATTATAAGAAAAATGGGGCCTGAAGAGGGTTGAGAAACTAGTCTAGTAGTGACATCACTTGCTAGGGGAAAAAAAATTCCAAACAAAAATCAAAAAATAATAATAATTTAATAATCGCAGTACCTTTTGGCCAAAATTCAACTAGCTAGGACTATCCTTTCTTGATTTGTTTGTTTATTTTTTCTTACAGTAGTGACATTACTGTCGGTTCAAATTTGAGGCCTTCTTGAAGCCCATTTTTCTTGTAATGTGGTATATTGGCCCCTCTAAATGTATTTATAACTTTAAATGGTGTATAATTAAAACTTGGAATTCGTATCATTGAAAGTGCACTCAAAAGCACTTTGAGTAGGGATAAAAAAATTCAAATTTGGAAGTTGGACAACCACTTCAGAAGCAAGGTAAAAGCATTTGGCTACATTTAGAGTGTTAATAGACAAATTTTACTTTGGTACCTATGATTTGCCAAGACTTCTATAATTGTGACTTTTTCCTTGCTTTTGAAGTGGTTGTTCAATGTTCAAATTTGAATTTTCTTGTACCTAATCCGCAAAGAGCTTTGGGATGTGCTTCCAATGATACAAAATTCAAGTTCTAATTATACACCATTCTAAAGTTAAAATTACATTTGGAAGGCCAATATATTGTTAGGACTAAAGATGTTCTTTGTTAGTACTTTCAAGAGTTCAAGCATTCATTACAAGGAAAAAAAATTGAAGCCTAGGATTATTTTTTTACTTTGGTAATCATGTAGGAACTTATTATTTATCGTAGATGATCAATATTGGAAAATTTGAAGTCAAAGAATCCAATTGAACTATGGGAGGTTATAAATATAAAATTACAACCCGTTAGGTCAAATACTCAAGGGGTGATGCCTCAGTCATTCAAGCAAATTTCTCATCGTCAAGTGTCAGGTTTTAAGTGAATAAACTCTTCATTCATGCCACCCCCCTATCAATCTATCAACCCCTAACAGTCTCTCAACCCCTAACAGTCTCTGCATTCCAAAAGAGTGAATGCACTTGGGTCAAATTTGATTGTAACTTTCAAAATATCTATTTTTGGTTTTAATTCAAAATAAAAAAATCGAGACTAGTAAGATATCATTCTAATCCACTTTTCAAATCTTTGAAGTAATTCAGAAATCAATGAGTTATTGCAATTAGAAGCTCTATATATGAGAATCCATATAATACAGTTTTGCATGTATTTCATTCTTATTTTTTTTTAATAAAATTGATTTTCAAGTTTACATTACAAGACATTGTTTTTCATTTACCTACACCTTCATTTTGGATCAAATCTCCAATCACTCTAATGACATAAAAAATGTACAAATTATAGTTTAAAAAATCACAAGAATTCAACTTCTCAATGAAAAAGCACAAAAAATCAACATTTGTAGAAAAAATGCTTGACCACACATTAAAATTATCAAAACTTTATTAAATCATTAAATAAAGGCTAAATTTAGCTTAATAACTGTAATATGACTTGAAGGTTATCACAAAGTGTATTTGGGTTGGAAAAAATTGCTCGGAAAGTTTTCAAACTACTCGTCATGACTACTTTCACATCTTGGAGAAAGTTCAAATCAATTGGATTGTTATTGTTACATTTATCAATTAATTTTCATTCATTAGTTAAAGATAATAAAAATAAATTACAAAACCTAATAGAAAATTGATAAATTGACAAATAACACAAAATCTCATGTAGCAAAAATACTACTTTGAAATTTGAATATGATTTAGAGGGCTAAATTGAACTCACTAAAAATAAAGTTTGACCATATGATAATAAAACTATTATACTCCTTTAGAGGTTAACCCCTACAAGGATGTTGATGCTCCAAAGTGGCCAATCGGGATGACTTTCCAAAATCAGCATAGAAATGAAGAATGCACCTATTGGTTCAAAAATCAATCATTTTTGGCAAAACGCCTTGTTAATAGGTGTCGTGCATTCATGGCTACTGCCTTAGCAAAATTGACAATTGGATGCAAAATAAATTTGAGTTGAAGTGTCTCCTCTTACACAACTACATCCAAGTTGGGATAATTTTTTGCCCTAGAGCCACATTGGTCATGTAGCAATTGATTTTAAGATAGAGATACCCAATTTTTATTATTTTTAACTATATTTTTCTATTTGTGTTTCATAATTTTCTAATATAAAAAAATTATAGGCAAATCCCCAACCTTCCCTTGGATGGATTTGATGAAATATACTCCGTAGTTTCTAAAAAAAACCAAATTTCCTATACGGTACTCTTGTTGCAAAAGCCCTCGAGGAGGCGAGTTGGATCTCCAAAATTAAATTCGCTGATCCAACTGGATGTAATCCGACTTTTCATCTGGGTCCCCATCTGAATCTGCTATCAATTACACGTGTCATTTAACCAGGGTAGTTCATTAATTATTTTGCCCTTTAATTCATCCTTTTGTTCCCGCCAGGCTGGTTCTTTATTGGAGAAGAACCCAGTCAGGCAATCTTCTTTTCTTTTATAGTTCTCATTAACAACAAAAAGACAAACTAGCTCTTCTCTGTCTTCATTAAATTCATTATTTAATTCTATTTTATTGCCTTGTTCTATTTTAAATGTTTTACTTTTATTTGTATTTATTTATTTGAAACACGTGGGCAATTTCCATTGAGTTTTACTTTTACTTTTATTTTCACAAAACGCAGCCAGCCGTGACTTCATATTTCTGAATTTTTTATTTATCAAATGATATTGAACTGATATTTGAGTGACAAAGGCTATTGGGTGGGCACCCCAAAATGGGCCACTGACCCTAAACCACCATCTTCATTTTGTGTACATTTCCAAAATCAATAGTATGTACCTTTATGGAAGAATCTGTTTTAGAACCAATCCTTGTTCCTAAATAACTTTTGCATACTATATGCAAATGTCACATTCTTTGTTGTGGTAGAACATCCATTCGCTTGCCAACAAAAAATATGAAAATTTGACAAATCTAATAATAGTAACTAAGCACAGTAGCAAAAAAATGGCGGTCTGGAGGGTACACTTAGTGAAATTATTAGTGACACCTTAAAGTTATATATATATATACTAATTTGTCCCAATAGTACATGTGACATTAATTTATCAAAGTCAAATTATTTGGAATTAGAGCAAGTTGAAATGCATTAATTTCTACCAAAATTAAAAAACTTGGTGTCACTCATTTTTTAAGGTGACATTAATTTCTACCCTTCACTAATGGGACAAATAAGTGTATACCAATTTATCTAATTAGTGTGTGGGATGCTCATTTACCAAAGTTGCTCTATTAATTACTTAGTGACTTTCATTTAATACAGATACTAATACTTTTTAAATAAATGAAAATTGATAATTATAAAAAAATACTATTATTAATTAGTTATTGCATTGTGTGAATTTTCATACAATTTTTTTTATTACTGAAGTGGGTTGATTTTGCAACAATGCTAATTTTGCTCTTTCACTACATTGATTTGTTTCATTAGTGAGTGTTACAAAATGAACTAACACATAGATACAACTCTAATGATGGAAGAATAATTGTTCCTATTTTATATGTATTAAATCTTTTATTGTTGAATAGTTTTCACAAAAATCATTGGTAAAAATATTCCATCATTGTAAGACTTTATAATTATATACGTAAGTTCATTTTGTAATATGCACTAATAGGACAAATCAGTATAAGATAAGATAATTCAATTAGTGACTCGGCAGAATAACACAAATTCATACTTATCATTAGATACTAGCATCTATCATTGTACGTCTATTCATATTGCCATCAATTATTAACAATTTTAATCTAAAATTTGGAAAATTTAATGAACTGATTAGTTTTTTGAGAACAATTTGACGATTCATCACTTCTTCCTTTTCCTTAGTGAGAAGGTGGCTAGGCAAAATTTACCAAAATTTTGCACCATTAGCTTGAATTGATGTACACTGCAAGACGACATGTTTTTCAGGATCAACAAAGGGTTGGTTGTAGAGGAGTTTAGGAAGCAAAATCAAAGGCAAATGAGTCTCCATAATTTGCAACACAAGGATGATTCTCAAATCACAAATTTACCTCTATAGACCAAGTACTCAACCTCAATATCCTTTCCTTTGAATGCTCTATTTTTTCACTAAATATGAGAGGATTTTGTTTTCCTTTCTCAAATGAAATTACATTTTTTCTACAAGTTTTGAAATTTTGAAATGATTGTGAATCTCTTAAGAATAAGTGAAAGAGCTTCGTACTAAATACAAAATCATTTTAACCTCTAGAAGGCTGAGGTAAATTTGGGGCAAAAATTGTCTAAAATTGTCACTTTTCAAGGCATTGAGAAAAAAATGATTTTTAATTTTAATTTTAAAATTCAACTTTACAAATTTGTACTATAACACTATGGGAATGTGTGGAAAAGATTCAGAAATTTTTACAGTGAAGGTTGAAAGATTATAATGTTTGAAGTAAAAAAGTAAAAGATTTTTTTTAACCTTACCCGCTAAAGCTAGCAAATTTTACCTCATTAGAGGAGATTTAGGCCTTTAGAAGACTGCAAGTTCCCAGACTATGGGAAAGGAACTATGCAAGTACGTTGGGACGTTGCCAAATCATCAATCTAACGTGGCCAAGCGACTGCCACGTCATATATATATATATATATTTAAATTTAAATTTTTTTTTGTTTAGTATTCTTTTAAAATTTTAATAACTTTTTTTTTTTTTTTTTTCCAAATAATTTTTTCTTTCTGACCAACATTGGGAACAACCCTGAAATAGTCTTCTAGAGGCTCAAATCTCCTCTAATGCTTTGAATGAGATTTTTACACCACACATGGTTATTTTTTTTGAAATTTACATCTTATATTGTGTCAGTTATATACCTATCAAATTTCAAAAGCAAAGGAAGAAATTTGTACATATTGCCCAAAGTTGCCTAGGCTGCCCAAAAAGTTTAGGGCAATGTAACTTTTGATGTGGACAACTGGTTGGAAAAAAATTATATTTTTAACAAAAGGGAATACATTACACTCACACCTTGTCTTTTTAATTTTGTAAACATCTAAACCAAATTGCCTTTGGGCGCAACTACTTACAATTCTTGCATAAGTTGAGCGGTTGCTTGGTCTTTTAGGTGTTATAAAATCTGAAAATTTCACCACAACTATATGTTACAAGTTAAAACATCATGGTGGAAACTAAAATCCCATGTCATTCAATAATTAAAAAATCAAAAGACCATGGTTATAGGCCTACAATTCAATTTGTAGTACTAATGATATTCAAGTCCAAGGATTTTGCAAATTTTCAAATTCAAATAGAGTAGAAATTGTATTTCATAAGCTTCATTTTGTTAGTTGGTCTTCAATTCAAAAGAGATTATTTTAATGACTAAAATTCATATCAAGAGCAAGGATGTACAAGTTGCCAAAATCCGCTAAAAGAGCATCTTTGATTAGCTGTTTTTTTAGCATCTTCTTACATAGAGAGTCCAACAAGGAATTACATTACCATCTACTACACATATTCACAAAACTCTCAAGAAGAAAATCGAATGAAAAATGTCAATCCTTCATCCAAATCTTTGAATATGAAATCATCCACGAACCACTTTTTCGTTCCAAACACAAAAAACGGAGACCAGTTTGCAACATGGAAAAATGGCTACCCGACCATTAGACAAGGAACAAACCTTTTGGCAAATTATACAACACAAAAAGAACCTCCAACAATGGAAATTATTACTCTCAAATTCATTGTATTCATAATTAGTCCTAATTAGTGAGGGTGTAAAATTAGTGACACCCTACAAAATTGTACTACCGTACGTGAAGGTCTGATTCGGCACCTGAGTGCCAAAATTGAATTTTCATGTAAGATTCTCAGGGGTCCACATCACTTAGACCATTCACATGATGACACGTGTCACTTTTCCCCCCCTTCTGAAAATGAATTAATTTCTGCCGAATCTGACCTTCGCGTAGGGTATTAAGAAAATGGTACGGAGTACAAATCAAGTAATATTTCAACCAACACTAATTTTCACTGATTTGCAGTGGTTGGGTTTTGTAAATTAATTAGTGTCACCCACAGTGCAGTGAGAGGACAATTCAGTGTTCCAAAAATGCCGCTCGACTTCTATGTTTGTCTTCAATGAGCTGTTGCCAGAGTGGAAAGAAACCAGACAGTGTGAAAAGGGTTTAGAATGTTCGGTGAGTGATACCAATTCAATGAGCTAATAAAACCAGTCAGTGGAACACACAACATTCATGTTCTCATGGGGGACCTGACTTCAAGTACATGGGAACATGGGAACAGCAGAAAGGGATTTGGGGTTTCAATTACTTTGGGCAAAAGTCACCTTCACTAGTGATGAAGTTATTTACATGCATGTATGAAAATGAACATGTAAAAATGTGGATGAAAATTTATTTATTCATCCAGAAATGGATACAACAATCCAAATTCTGTGATTATCATAGTGGTGCTAGCATTCAGACCATTTATTGTGTTTTACCAGCTATTTTCTTTTAACTTACACATTGAATAGATTTGTTTCAAGTATCGAGTACGGATTTTCTCTACTTTTTACTCCAAATAGAAATTACATAGATTTTTTCACCATCTTTTTTTTTTTTTTTTCAAATTGCAACCAATTTTTTTGCCCAATTCCACCAGCTATCAATGAACTCACTGGCGATTCTCCCTGCTCATGGAGTGATACCATTCCAAAATTTTACAACAATTCAACGATATATATCAACCTCTAAGAATGGAGAAATCTAGGTCAAGATTGGGTCGAGCTAGCCCGGGGTTCATTCCTTGGTGGTGTATGGGAGGCAACCCATTCCTGGCCACTTAAGGAGTCCCATATATATCTGCAAGGCGACTGTCGTGATTGGATAAATTTCCCCCTGTGTAACAATAGATTGCGGAAGGTTTCCATAATTTTCCAGATTTTTTTTCCGCAAAATATAATTACTGAGAATTTTTCAGCAGAAGATTCTATTCCTCCCATACCGGTGATATAGGGCTTGCTATTTCCAACCATGGGTTGAAAACAAAATGGACCAAGGTGTGGTTTCAATATTGAGAGTCTTGTAGCCAATCAAAATGCGCCACAACTACCCCAAGAACCGTGCCATAATTAATCATTGTTCTTCTCCTACTTCATGGAAAGAGAACAGTCTACGTAAGGTTGAACCACCCATTTCTAATCACTTAAGCAATTTCAACACAAATGAGGAGCAATGTAAGGCAAAGGAAATTTTTCTCTTGTAGAGAAATAAGAAATATTGGAACTCTAAATTTTTCATAATTTTATCCCCAAAATTGAAATTACTATGAATTTCGGGAGCCAAAAAAAGTTCCAAACCCATTACCAATCACTAGAGTCTTCTAAATCCAATCATAGCCAAAACTACTTTCTCACTCAATATTTCCCATATATTTTATGACACTTTGGGAGCCTTGGTTGGAAATAGAACACCCTACAAGCTGGGAATTGACTCCTGGTTGGCAATGGGTGGTCCAACCTTACCCAGAGTGGGGCTCTGATCAGGCATGGGTTGCCTCCCATACGTGAGACTGTTGAAACGGATATGTTCTTCCAATCTGTAAG
The DNA here is from genome assembly GCA_951799445.1 of Pseudisothecium myosuroides. Taxonomy (NCBI): domain Eukaryota; kingdom Viridiplantae; phylum Streptophyta; class Bryopsida; order Hypnales; family Lembophyllaceae; genus Pseudisothecium; species Pseudisothecium myosuroides. Next base: position 20,048,661 of record OX637296.1, read on the forward strand.
CTACGCTTACTGGGACTTTCGAGAATGCGGGTTCTGAGCTTCTGATCCTGCAGAAGTGCAGATTCTTGGTGGTCGGTTTTGCAGGTTTTTGTATGTTTGAATCAGCTGCTGCGCACTCCACTCACTGGCTTCGCTCGCTTGAATCCCACCAGGGACTGAGAAAAGGTCCCATCTGGAATTTCTCAAAGCGTGCCGGCGTTGGGACCGACAGGCCAGCTCGGAGGATGGAGTGGGAACGAAGTTACAAGAAGTTATCTGGTGTCAGTCAGGTTCATGGGTTAGCATCTTTCACTTCAACTAGTGTAGCCCTGTGCCGTTGCCACAGCCAAATCAAAAGTAAAAGTCATTTTAAAAATACAAAAAAACTCAAAATTCCATTACTTCCCCACCGTAGGTCCAAACGCCACAAAACAAAGCCCATGCACCCCTCCTAGTTGAGGGCTTTGCAATGGTACCAAGAACGTGGCAATTTGACACACGGTTCAAAAGATACATAATTTAATAATTTTTAAGAACCAAAAAGAATTCAAAAATCCATAACTTCCCCACCGTGAGTCCAAACGCCACAAAACCAAGCTTGTGCACCCCTCCGGGCCGAGGGCTTTCCGACGGTACCAAGCACGCCCCCGGGGGACGCACGGTCCGGGAGATCTTGACGTGACATACAAATAAAACAAACAAAACAAACAACCGAACTTAAGGTATGGATACCGGTAAGTTATGAATACAAATGCTCCCCCGCTTTGAAAACATGAAGAAGAAACCTTCACTACTGACTCAACGCTGTAAGGGAGGAGATTCGGAAAGTGACCATTTTCCTACAGGTCTTTTTAAAAAAAAAATTTAAAACTTTTTGAGAAAGTACCGGGACCATGATCACATACAATTTGGTGAAGCACTAAGGGAGGCAACCCATTCCTGATCAGCACCTCCATTTTGTGCCACAAGACTCTCAATATTGTAACCACCCATTGTCAATTTTGTTTAAGCCCATGGTCAGAAATAGCAAGCCCCATGTCATTGGTATGGGAAGAACAGAACCTTCCGTTGAAAAATTCACAATAATTATGTTTTGAGAAATGAAAATCTGGAAAATTATGGAAACCTTCCAAACTCTATTTTTGCACACAAGAAAATTTCCCCATCAAAGAAGTCCACCTTGCAAATATATGTAATTGATTAAGTGATCGGAAATGGGTTGCCTCCCCTATATTTCTACATTCATCCATCTTTTGGATCCTAAAACACTTTTTCATCCAAACTTAGCAACTTCATCCACATTTTAAATAGAAATGGATTTTTTTTGGCATAAAGAAGAGATACCTTGGGACCTGCTGACTTTAAATCAGGAGTCAATATTGGCCCACTCATGTATATTTTGTTTTGGGGGTTCCCTGATTTAAGAGATCAAAAGGGAGGCCCCCCACATTGGTCAATAATGTTATATTTGCATCAACACAGTACATGATTATGCAGTGTTTGTTGATACTCTCAATAGTGACAAACTCAACAACTTCCACATGCAATGTCATTGTACTTCTCCATGACATTGCAAATATAAAATATACAGTAAGTGAACTCTTCCACTAGACACTTTCAAGACCACTTTTGGTCGCCACGAGGCCTCAAGGGTCAAATACCACCATGCAAGTGAGATCGAGTAAATTGTGAATGATTGTTCTACGAACATTGCTTTGTCGGATGTCTCAAAGCGCTTACTGGATTATTTCTGACAACCGCATGTGGGAATCCTAGAATGATAATCAATCAGTGGCTGAGGATCTCACCATCATACAAACGTGCATCGTCGTGATATCATACATCAAAACTACTGGCCAGTTGTTGCAGCTCAAAGCAGGTGTTCAATACTTCCACTTTGGTAGCAGCGAGCTGTGTCCTATTCCAGGTTAGGTGTTGCCAGGGTCTACTGTTACTCGTTGAAGCTGAAAAACATGTTTGCCTCAGGTGGTACTCTTGAGCGTACTTGGAAATATAATCTTCATCTGACATAGTAGTACAATGCACAATCTGCACAGCACACAATAGCACAGTAATGTCAGATACTGAAGGAATAGTAGACCAACTTGCATACTCGATACTGTAGTGAGAACAACAAGAGCCCCTTCGTTACTCACTTTTGGACCTAATTGGCATGCTTGTTCTAAAAAAAATCTCAAAACCGTAGCCTCGCTTTCTTCAAGGTCACCGTCAGCACCCTTGATAAGCCAAGAAGTAGTCCCTGCGTCTCCTTGTGGTGGCTCCCCTTGCAAGCATATGCGTTTGTGTTTTCGCACCAAAGATCTAAGCAATCGAGGCCAAGAGACCCCAAGAGCAGATCGCTGTTCAATAGGTAATGATGAATTTTGAGCTAATGCGATGATTGATGGACACACGGTCGTCAAATCTCCTGCTAATTCACGAAATCCAAGGAAGTTGACGGCCTGATCACCATTGGCCCAGCATTCAGCTACTGCGGATCCATCATCTGCAAGAACAAGGCCAAGTGTGATTCAGAGATGTTTTACATACATACTTGAATTCTCGTAGCCTAACTATACAATAATTTATTGCGTAGTGTTTCAGAAATTGACTTAGCAACCTGATTGAACTCCATAAACATCCAGAAGCACACTTCTGAAGAATCAGAATGACTTAGGCAGGTATATCTCATTGCGAAATTCCCACCTATCATGAAGCAACCCCATTTGATTCCAATATCCTCGTGCAGTGATGGCATGTCTCCAGAAAAGTTTCCCACTGACAGTGACTGGGAAATCCGCCACTCCAACTCAAGTCCTTGCACGGATACAACCTGAAAAGAAAAATGGGCCCCTAAAATTAATTTGAAGCAAATCAAGATGCGTCAACTGAAGCGCCGATGAAACTCGATTGGCCAATACCGCAAACTCATACTCAACAGATAAGGAGATGCTCACCCTGCAGTGAACCCTAAGGTGCTTTTCTCTTGGTTCCAAATCACTGATGAAATCATTAAGAAGGTCTACAACAGTAATATTCTCTGCACATCCCTCTTGTTCTTGGGAAGGCAAGCTGCGACTTCTCCGCGAGAAGTTACGAGTTCTTTTCTCTACACAATCAACAAGTACGTCTGTAGACGGCATACCAACAAGAACATTTGCATCCCTGCAGAACCATGATGATCAGAATGGTTCACACAGAGAAAGATAAACAATATAAATATATTTCACCTTACTATTTAAACAAAAGTTTCAGTTTAAGAAAAAAAAAAAAAGACGTCATTGCAAACCTTCGAAAGAGAATTCTTCGGAAGCATGCCACAGCGCCAGGCCCAAATCCGACAGGTCGCACATATTTATCGAAATTAATATCAATTCTGATCTGCGATTCCACACCCCAAGTGTTGATTAATCCAGAGCAACGAATTAATCACCAAAAAGCATCAGAAATTTCAAAGCTAAGAACCTGTCAAGTCGAAGAAAATTCAAAAATATGAGCGTACCAGTTGATCGGTGCGTGGGTCCCGAAGCTGAAAGACCGTTGTCTTTGGCTGCGCACGACCTGAAGATGTCGAGAATGTTAACTCTCTGAGTTCGTCATCTCGATCTGAGATAGGATCGTCGGAACACTCAGTTGCTTCCAGTTTGCCTTGGATGGACACCACCTCTCCTTGCAAAGAGAAAATGCCGGATGATGCTTCTAATTTTACACCATTTAATATATCACATATCTCTCCAAGATCACTACAGTGGTTTGGTATAATCCTGGCGGGATGAGAAGGAAGCTGAAGAGCCTCACTAACGTTTAGCAATTGCGGAATCAGTTTCCGTTTTAGAGAAGCTAACCAGCGACCGAATTCATAACCCAAGGAGTCAGATACAATTAAAATAGCATCCACGAGTTGTGCCTGACAACTCACGGTACTTTCACTCATCTCTGTGGTGTCATAATCGGAACATGTTCCCATTCTCATTATCAAGCTATCTTCCTCACTTTCGGTAGGAAAGTCTGTTAACTCAAGCATGTTTGAGCCAGATGAATTAGCAGGATCGCAGGATGAGGTCATTCCCCTTCTCGACGAAACTGTCTGCCGCAAGTTTTCCGTGTCTGCTTGTAATAGTTGACCATCAACCTCATATCTCCAATGAAGACTAAGAAGGGGCTGCTTGGAATCGATTTCGACCCTTCTGGATTCTAAAGTAATTTCTGATGAGTTGAAAGCTAACGATTTGTCTTGCATGGTGGGTAGCAAACACCAATCCCCTGAATTTAAGAGCTGCAGTAACATCAACAGCAGCTACTGAATCAATAATAATGCAACAAACAAGCGCACTGTAAGTGCGCTAGTGCTGACATGGATGTGTCATTAGTCTCCGGCTGACATACTTGCTGCGGAGGACAAAAAGTGCCTGATGAATGATTATCAGAGAAATTGGAGAAACGAAGAATGCACCTACTCATTTAGGGTTAAGGTTACGTAGCTCGAAACCTGAGCAGAAAATTTTGATTGAGAACATTGATACCTGACTGATTTCCACAGCTCTCCAGTTGACTGCAAGTACAACTTTCTGCAATTTATCCTCTGATAGCGTAGCCCAACGTTTTTCCTTTGTGGCACATAATGACCCTGAGATGGAAGTTCGAGCAGAACAACCTCTGGTAAGTAGAGACGCTGACAACGTGCACCAAGGCTGAACAGTAGACTTCTTGAGTCCGGAACTCTGCTCAACCAAACAACGCACACGACATTCTAATAGGCACTCGGAGTAAGACATTATTGAATCGTATGCATGTGTCGAGCTTCTCAGTTCCTCCAGTCTGTGTCGCTGATGTGCAGTTACATGATCTTGAATTTCAATCGCTCCTCCCACTTTGCTCGAACTGAAATCGAGGTTTTGAAAAAGCGGGTTGAGAGAGTCAATGCAGGCGTCATTATCTTGACGAATCAGCAGGCTGTAGGGAAGAAGCACAACTTCAACATCAAATGCCCATTGCTTCTCCTTGTCTGGAGAAAACTGCAGACAAAAAAATGCAAATAATAAGTTGTAGTGAGGCTAAATCTTTGAGTAGTCTGAAGTATCCACATCAAGAAAGATCAGTCAAGTATCAATGTTCTCAATCAAAATCACCTTCTCTCTGGCTGGGTATTTGTGTGTGATGAGTGCGATGTGAAACTCTTTTCCCTTCCAGTCATGATATGGATCGTTCTTCAGATCACTTGTGCTGAGAAGATCCACGGCTTTCTCAGATCTGTGGCTTTGATGTTCTGAAGGTAAAGTTAGGCCCTCAAGTCTCTTTGCGTACCGAAGGGAAAATTTCACATAGTAAGAAAGCGATTGAGATAACCTGTCCCCAATTACCGAGCCTTTCAGTAAGCTGGACCATGAAAGTGGTGTAGGTACAGTGTTGCACTTCCCATCTGCAGCTCTAAATGCATCATTGTATTCTCCTTCCATAACCAGCTTGTATTCAGTAATCTGGAAGAGGAATTATAACATCACTTGACAAAATCAAATCGAGCCAAACTAGGTCATAATGGCATTATTTGAAACTATCAAATTCTGCATACGAGATGACCTAAGATGACAAATGATACTACAGACTGAATAGTCCAAGACAAAGGCCTAGAGCGGGTGCACAGTAGGTTAAGGTGCACAATCACTATAATCTAGAATCCCTGCAAAATTAATACTAAAAGCATAAACTCGAACAACGTCAGAGTATCAAGTCGGGTAGGGACCTGGTAAAGGCAGTGCAGATTTGAAAAAGACCGAAGGTCCGGGACAACGACATCGAAAGCTCCCGTTGCATCAACCAGTTGGAGCTTTCCTGTCGATTGACATACCTGTTCAGAACAAGGAATGTACACGGGCGGAAATAATCAGCAACGACCTCGTCCTCTTAAGGCCCTCAAAAACTTCATGTCTGGAATTCACCATGTTTTGTCCTCAGAACATCTCTTTTGCCCAATATTTGCTGCCACATTATACACCCCTGCCCGAGATTTGATAACAATAAGGGTTTGGGCGATTTATTCTTGGTCCTCGAGGCTAACCTTCAGAGAGCCTATGAGCACAACACCCAGTTTGACACCAGATATTATAATGCGGACATAGCACGAGTTCCGTGACACGGCTGGCTTGCAGAACCTAGTCATCTTAGATCCTGACTCACTGTCACCGCCGTTTGTAGTATGATCTTCGTGCCAAATTGACGAGGCTGGATCAACCCATAACATCTCGACATGCTTACAAAAATTCGATAAGGGTGGAACCTGCACAACAACAATCACAATTAACACCAATTATTCTTCAATTTGATAGAATTGTCAATGCATTCATGTAATGGAGCAGCCTCTGTACAGCTGAAGGTTGGCAGTTGACGAAGCCATGTAGATTTAACAACTGCTATCCAGTCCAAAATTCAGCAAGAAATCTGCTAGCGAAGAGTAAACACCGAAACGAACCATCTCAGTCACCACGACACTGAGCTTCTTCTTCAGAGCATATTGCCATGAATCGTACATAAAAACTCTAATACTGGTTCATGATTGTAAAGTACCTTGGACAATAATATTGATGCTGAATTGTCTCCAAGAAGACAGAACTGCTCGTGCAAAAAAAACTCCTTGAAAGCATCCTGTGCCCTGACCAAAGTGAGACTTAGACGCACGAATTATTCTTGATGCCTGTCGAGCGCAGATTATCACAAATTTGACCGTTCTTGCCAAATAATCGATTGTCACATAATCACTCTATTAAAAAGTCTATCCCAGCTCCTAAAAAACAAATGTCATGAGAACAATTGATAACAAGAGGGCACTGTACTTACCCGACGAAGAGTAAAAGGCGTGGCGATCATTGATGGTAAGACTTTCCGTATAAGTCCAGCATGCTGATGGCTTGCACATGTGCACAGCAAAATTCAAGATCTGCTTACTCTTCATGTCTTCCTCTAGGGGTTGATTTCATTGACATTTGACTTTCAAAAATAGACTAGGGTGCATTAAAATACAATCCTCCCGAAAAGTTCACATACAGAAAAAAGCAATCGAGTCTTAACAATACAAGTAGCCGGAGAGGAAAAGCGACAAACATTATCAAAACCATAAAGAATTTCAAAGATTATCTCTTCCAGGTGCTCGAAGCGCGGGAAGATTCATCTAGACATACCTTCATTGAACCTAGTAGCTCCGTATCTGAATACACTCCTTGCAATTTGCACCGAAGGCTGGTGATCACATGTAAAGCCCTGCCGAAAGAGAAGCACGTGAAAGTCGTGACTTGATGCCCCCAAAGCAAACAGTTCCTTACAAGGTAATTCAGCTTGCTCAAAGATTGCGTGAGGATCTGATGTACCAGAAGGCCCAAGCAAAGGGAAGGCTCCCAACATATTTTGTCAATCGGCTTTGCGAGACTTGTGAGGTCCTTGACCTAAAACACAAACAATAGTACTCGAAATTCATCGACCTGTTATGTGACGGTATGATACCCATTATGATTCAAGCAGAGAATGCATATCATTGCTTTCTAATGATAAATCACATAAGAAAGGCCACATCCGGGGATCACAGTTTTTCATTGATTCGCACATCGTCGACCCAACTTCGACACTAGAGGTGTCTGGTTGAGAAAAAGGGTGATGTAGGCATATTCACTGTATAATAACCACCGATCAGTCGAAGCTGCTCTTATAAATCTATATTTCGTACACGCAAGATCTTTATTAAACTCAAACATAACAAAATTAAAAATTAAAAAAGGAAGCACAATCACACCCTGCATTCGAAATGGAATGAAGGACCACTCCCACATGGGATCTTAAGCAAGCTCCCAGAACCAGCAATTTCTCTGAGATGCTTCTGAGAGACATAATGTGGGCATGCCTTACAGCAACCTGCATGGTAATGCTTGTGGTGAGTACATTATTCACAAGAAGGTTTAGTATCCAGTAAAACTCAAATTTAAGGAGCAAAGACAGTTCCACGCACTTACCAGAGCACCCACTCGAAGCCCATGTACTTGAGTATGTTTACAGTGGGTCAGGAGGAGCCACACTTTATCATCGAGTTCCAAGAGCTGGTCCTGCATTAAAATGCAGGTTATCTTTCCTACATATGATCGAAGACCTGCACAAGCACATTGTTTCCTGTCATGCATTGATACAAAGGAAGCGACACGGTGACATGATAGCAACACAGGGCTAACAAGCGTCATGAATCAAGCGTCATATGAGAAGGTTACAATCAGTCATTGGGCTTTAATGTCACGGAACTCCTAGCTTGCTACATGATAAACAGAAGAGTGGTTGATTTCTTAGAGTAACTGTTGTAAAACGACGAGAAGTAGCTCCAACCATGTAAAATCTCACACCTGATTCACACTACCTTGTCCAGCTGTGTACGAAGCCTCGCCGTCGGGTAAGATCCTTGCTTGGAGTTGAAATCTGAAATTCGATGATCTTGCCAATTTACATGAACCATCCAGACATCCCAAATGTCGAAATGGAACCCTGGGTTGCTTTTGAAGTCGATTGCTGTTGTCTGGCTTACAGATTCTAACTGGCTCCCCTACCTCACAGTTGCAGGAGTCAACCGATGTAGGACCAATGTGGAAGACTAGGGTTGTCCGTGTCGCAACATAGATACAGATTTCTTTCCCCTCGGGACCTAGCTGGATCATTTTTCTACGCAGTCCAGTAATAGCGATGAAATCTCCAAGCATCTCACACAACAACGGACGCCAAGAAGCAACAGCACCCGAGAAGTAAATGGCAACAGTTCCATCCTCGCCTGGATCCAAGACCTCTTGCTCCAGAAATTGATTACAACGGTAAGTCCAGGTACTGGGAGCACTTTTATTGCGTAGTGGCTGCCAGCTAGTTCCGTGACAGCAAGAACGAAGCTCTACCAAAAATCCAAGCATAGTCTGGCTATCCGACTGAACCTTTGAGCTACTCTCGTCTTTGAAGAGAGACTTCCGAGTATCTTGTCCAAGTAAAAATCTGTCATCTGCCACTAGTGGTGCATCTTGTAAGGAGGATTTGGAAGGTAACAGGAATGGTAGGCTGATGCAGTGGAGCAAGCCCAAGGCCCGCAGACGGGGCTTACTTTTGCCTTTCTTCTCCAAAGGACTTTCTAAGACGAGGTTGCGAGCATTCGCAGCGGCAGGACTGAGACAGAGCGAAGGAAAATCTAACACCTGCACAGCATAGGCCAAAATGAAAATGTCATCCTCTACTCGTTTGCAGTATTAAACAAATACTTTTAAAAAAACTTAATACAGAATTCGGACGTGCGGCAGTCACTGACCTGGGCCGTTGGTACAGAAGGCTGATCCAGTATCCTCAGGCTATGAATTTCAAGACAACCTCCGCAATCCAATGCTTGAGGGAGCACCCTCTCATTTTCAAAAACGTCTTGTAACTTAGGGTTTTCAAAGCACCCTGTCCGTTTGAGTCGACGACCTGCATCAGATACGGCTGATCCATCTTTCCCATTGCATTGCCTCTCCGAATGCTCAACAGCAGGTACGAATGTCCATGAATTGATCTGAACAACAGCAGCAGAACTTCAGAATGGCAAGGCATTAAGACAATCTTTAACAAAGCATCAAACCTGGTTATATTTAAACAATATAATCTACTGTGCATTTCAAAACTCACAATTCAACAAGCAGAAAAATCTCAAACTTCAAATAACGAGTGACTCAAACCTGCACATATTGGCCAAGCAACTCAACATCCAGCCTTTGAACAGTGCAGCAAACAGCACTCGATCCATCACAGAAGGCTAAACAGTCCAGTGAATTTGAGCCGGTTCCTGGATGAGAACTCTTAGTCCTATTCCAAAGCAGAAGTCGTCCCACCAGCAGCCATGAATTCTTAACCACCGTCAATGAACTCGCCTCCACCTTCAATTTCTTATGCTCACCGCTGACCCTTTCCGCTTTCCTTTTCCATTTCCGCTTACGATTATTCTCAGACACCCCAACTGTTCCCTCCGCCGCCGAATCCGACCTCCTAACATTGTGATCAACTAAATTAGAAGAATTCGCTCTTTCCGGCTCAGAAGCACCGATTTCTCGATTCAAAACAGTCCGCGAGGTCGGCTGAAACGAAGAAGTCGAGCAAGGAACACCGGCCAGCAGAAGATCCTTCAAGGACAATCGCACATGCATTTTTTCCGCCTCGAATGGCAAAGATTTCCACCGATACAATCCAAAATCCTTGCTAATGCTGGCATCTCAGCGCAGCACACGAATGCACAAGTTGATCATTGATGAGTCCAACATTACAGCCACGAAAGACTCGAATACAGTCCCAAATCCTCCCGAAGTCTGGCATCTCAGCACCTTAAAAGAGGGATTCTAGCACCACAGCCACGCCAATTCAAAACTTGAATCATCTGCGACGACGTTAAAAAACAAATGCGCAGGCTCCAACTCCGAACTCCACAGAAGAAATGTGGAGAGTTTATGCAAAGGGAAATTTTCGAAACTGGCAGGCTTCACCCGGAAGCTTGGGACGGTAGAACAGAATAGAAAGCGCGGGAGAGGGCCGTGCCTTGCACCAACTGATACCCGTCTAGAAACCCGGACCAGTGGTGGTTCCGGTCTTCTGTTCGGTCACCGTCGGAACAAGTGATACCCGTAGAGAACCCCGGACCGGTGGCGGTTCCAGTCTTCTATTCGTTCTTACTGGCAGAAAAAACGCCAAATACGAGCATCCTCAGTCGAGGCCTCTACATTCGCCCTTCAAAGTACAGGTTCATACCACCAGAAGAGTCACATTCTCTACCTTTTCTCAGTATAAAGTTTATAGTTTATAGTTTATAGTTTCTCGGTATATAGTTTCTTGGTATCACATTATCTTATTTATCTAAAATCTAAGGCACAATCGGAAGTTATAATCAAGTATGAGAATCCATCTAAACTTTACCCCTCATTGCCTACGGGGACGGAATCTGTCTACTGAGAATTGAAAAATAGGCTGTACATTTTGCAAATGTTGTTGATTCATTGGCTTGAATTTTGGATTGATTAGCCAGGCGGGAGCTTTGATAAATGATCCTAACAGCAGACCCAAAATCGTGCAATGTTAGAAGTGGAGGCTCTCGGATTAGGCAGACCTTGCGGTTTGCCAAGGACAATTTGTCCATCGGGCTCCATAGTTATCGGGAGATGCCGGTAAAAGACCATTGCACTCTTTTCAACTGTCCAATGTCCGCTGGAAGTGATAGGGAGGGCAACTTGTTGTAACCAGTTCACAAAAAAGGAGAGTATAGGTCATCCAATCATTGCATGTAGTACTTTGTCATTCGATCCCAAATTGCGTACAAAATTTCGACAGTCATGGTCTATAAATCCCATGCTACTTTCAAGATGTTCATTGCACCCTACTTATGAAATTGCGGCAATAAATTCTAAGTTGCATTGGTCAAATTTTACTTTGCCATAGAGTATGGAAGCAAAATACAAGCAAAAACTTCGACAGCACACCATGATCAAATATTATAAATGGAATATCCAATGCTTGAAATTCTAATTGGAGTCAATGCCAGAAGCAATGACCACCAAATATTCAATTTCAGTGGTGAAATTTCTTCCAGTCACGTAAATTGACAAGGTCAGATGTGTCTTCTAGCCGCCTAGTGCAAGCTTCCCTAGCACATTTTTATAGCTTAGGCAATGAGGGGTTAATCTTAGAGGGTTTAATATGAGGGGCTTGTCAAACTCTCCAAATGTGTCATGTTAATTTGACGCTCACTCTAAAAGAGGTTAATTTTTAAATAGTTGCCATCCATTTTGGAGAGTGTCAAATTGTTTACAATATTGGTCTAAGGATGTTATAAGAGCATATTCAAGAGGAGGTTGGATCAATTGTTGTAACTTGAAAGTAAAGTGTAGAAGACTTTATGCATCAAATTGTTGCTCCAATTGAGGCATGCTCTATGTTTTTGTGGTACTTATTTCATCTCTTCCACACAAAAATATTTTGCAAATTTTTAGGGTGCCCTATACTCTAATACAAAATGTATGGAATTACAACTGAAGCATGCAATTGGTACAAAATGCATGGAGTCGCAACCAGGGCTTCTTTTTTTGGCAAAATTTTGCCAGATTCCAAGTTCCTCTGACAGATTTCAGCCACTGTGCCTGGCTCCCTCCAAATATTCACCAGCCAACGGAGGGCACAGAGGGACTGCACTGTTCATCTACAGTGCGAAAAAAAAAGCCCTGGTCACAACCAAAGCATGCAAATGGTTAAGCTTCTCAAGCATGTAGGAGCTAGGAACAATCTTTTCTAGATAGTGACCTTGTGGCATTGGTCCAATGATCTTTATGGAATACTATATTGCTTGTTTGTCTATTATAACGTCATATAATACATTTTTAGTGTCTATTTATAGGGCATCTATTGAGAATGCTCTACTTTTGCAATAAATTTCTAATTGCCCAAAATAATGGTCAAAAGTGGACACTACATATTGATATATAAAAAGAATTAAATTAAATCACTTAAAACGTTTCATGGATATATAGGAAAATAAAAAATAACATAAAGAAACTTAACCCCTAAAGGCCCAAGGCATTTTTTCTGCCAAAAAACCATCAAAACTGCCATTTCTATAGCAAGGAGTAAAAAAAATGAAAAATGTTTTTTTTGCACATCTAACCGTAGGATCTTACACCTAACTAGTATGAGAATGTGTGGAAAAAATTTCAGAATTTTTGACCGCTCAGATTGCAAGATATCTGCGTTTAAAGTGGAAAAAACAAGTATTTCAGCACATTGCGGGACTAGATTTTTTGACTTTAAACATTTTTCACTTAAATTTTTTGCACCACAGAGTTTTGTGCTTGAAATCTTTATAGTGGAAAATTGAGTTGAGAGTCTAGGGGAAAAAAATAATATTCAAAAAAACTTAATTATCATTCCAAAAAAATTTATTAAGTAGAAGTAGGTACAAGATAGAAGGAAAATCTAAAATATTAATATCTCTTAGATGGAATTAAAATATACTAATCCCAATGGTGAGATTGTTCTAGCAAGTACACTAAACCATGAGAATTATTTTTATTTTTTAAATTGCAAAAATAGCATTTAGAAATGATTCCTACAAGTTATTTTTTTCAGGAAGATGCTCTAACTGCCCGAAAAACAAGAATGTCCATAACTTTCTCATAACAAATCCAAATGAAATGAATCAAAGCTTTCCAGATAGACAAAAATATAATCTACAATAAAAAAAATATTTTAAAAAAAAAAGTCAAAATTTTGCCAAATTTTTCTTGCTGCCCAGACTGCCCAGTTATGAAAAAAAGTGACATATTTGGCCATAACTTTTGATTCCTATTTCCAAATGTCTTGAAATTTAGTGCATATGAAAGATATTCCTCGCGCCCACCTTCTGTTAAAATTTCAGCTTAAAATATGGAAATCTCTAGTCACACGAACTTGCCCAAAATTTCTATACGGCCAAAAAACGCATGCCGGTCCTTTAGGGGTTAAAGATGTCATACCTATAATTCTAAGTGACAATTTTTTATGGAATTGATTAGAATTGACTATTTATGGTAGCTTGTAAATTGCACTTTTGAAAAATATTTTAAATACTTAGAGGGCATCAAGTATTTAATGCCATAGAAAATATGTAAAATCATTAAAAGAATATAAATCATTTTATCCCCATATGCCTAAATCGTCAAAATTCTCCATTTTCATATCTATAGAAGGTGAAATAATTTTCTTCCAAAAGTATGATAACCAATGCAATAACTTTTAAGATAAATCCTCTCATGTATTTTTGAATACCTATTAGAATTACATTTCAAAAGTTGCCTCAAATAGCTTGAGCAATTAACCAATAGTTTTCAAAGTAGAATTTTTATTTCTAGATTATTATCAAGTGAGTATCCAAAATATATATTGAATGTCTATTTTGGAAACTACTACAATCATTAATGCAATTGAACTACAATAGGCAAAAATAATTCTATTAAAAATTTAAATTTTTGATAGAAAATTTGAATTAAAAACATCAATTTTAAATCTTTCAAAATAAATGGAATAATATGACAAGTTGATATCAAATTAAATTGTTCTTATTAAACCAATTTTTTTCCGCTTTAGTATTAAACAGTCCAATGATACAACATACACTTTCACTAAACAATTATTTAATGCCAAAATGGTATATTAAAGTATTATACTATATAATGGTTATATATGATTTTGTCTATGACACATTTAAAATAAATTTTGAAAAAAAAATACCAAGATGTAAATCATGATAAAAATTCCATCATTACAAATTATTCATCATTTTTGTAGTTTTGTTTTGGGATTGCATTTATAATTCATGCAACTAATAGGAGCAAAACTCAAGAGGACAGTGGCCTACGTCACGGACATTCACTCCTTAGCTACTCTTGGATAACTTCTCTTTAATTTTATTGGACTTTCGATACTTGAAACCTTCAAGTGACTTTTAGACTAAATATGTGGCTTCTTGAAGCCTCCTAATAACCCTTAGAATTTCTTAGTGCCTCCTAGAGACTCCTAGTTCTCTTTAAAGAAACTTCAAGTCGTAGTGATAGTATAACGGTTATGTTGAAGGCAAGATGGGAGAAACTTCAACCTAGCCAACACAAGTCTTGGAGCATTCTTATTATGATTTGTATTACACCTTAAGTTTAGAAGCATTCACTTTTGATGAAAAATTTCATAAAAATGCTCGTATTCCATATGCCATTTTTCCATTCATTTCCTTCTTCAGTTCTAAAATCTAGGACTGGTATAGATTTCAAATTGCACAATCTAAACATAGAAGTACCAAGTTTTTGGACTATCGCCATTTAAAGAAAATTTTGGTTTTGGACAATTTTACACATTTATGCTCTACAAAACCAAAATATCGAAAGTCCACTACCATTAATTTTTTTCCTCTACAATGGACAATAATGTTGACAACAATATATAATGTGAATTATTTATTGATATCTATGCTATACACGAAATTAATTAAGTTTTTTTCTTTTAAATAGAACATAATATTACGAACCTTGAAGTTTGATAAATGATTCATTAACGTCATAGAAGCATTCACTTTTGGTAAAATAACAAAATATTACACGAACCTTGAAGTTTGATAAATGATTCATTAACGTCATAGAAGCATTCACTTTTGGTAAAACAATAAAAACATTATGCCAAAATATCGGAAGTCCACTTCCATTAAAATAATTTTTTTCCGTAATGGGCGGTAATAATAGTGTTGACAATAATACACAACCGAGACCCCCTTCTCCTGATTGAACGAAAGGCATGGTTCCCCCCTGACGACGACGACGACGGAGACGACGACGGAGATCGTGTGTTCTTCTAGATCCAGACGCCATAGCCATAGCTGGCCCGTTTCGCTCTCCCCTCACTCTGTCTCGCCAGCACTTGCGGCGTCGTCGCACGGATGCCATCTTGGTAGATCGCCAACAACATAATGCTGGAGCGCTCTTGAGGCACTCTTGAGCGACTCTTGTGCGACTCTTGAGGGCGAAGTCACTCTCAGGGCGTTTTCTAGGGTTTGACGCGCCTGGGGTTTGGTGATCCGAGGAGGGGGAGGGGAGAAGGAGTGTTTGCGATGGCGCGAGGGCGGATGGCGATGCTGGTGTCGGCGGCCGTGGTGGTGTGTGTGCTGCTGCAGGGGTGGAATGTGCATGCGAGTGGCGCCAATCATAAGTACGGCAGGGGAGATCCCGTGCCGTTGTATGCCAACAAAGTCGGCCCGTTCCATAACCCCAGGTCGGTGGAAGGAGTACTCGGGACTTCTGGTTTTGTTTTTTGGTGTGAATGTCGTGTGTTGTGGTGTTTGTTTGCATTGTTGTTGTTGTTGTTGTTGGGATTGGGATTGGGAGTGTGAGGTGATTTGTGTCCCTTCTTGATTTTGGTGTGTGTGATTTTGATGGATAGGATGTCGAGATTGAGTTAGGTCTTGGTGATGGAGGTTCTCTTTTGTGTTGTGGAGAGCGTTTGTTATGTGTCGGGAGAAATGCGTAAGGTAAGGCGCAGATCGTGTAAAAGGTGTTGCGAGGGAGTGTCTTCTTGTAGATTTTGGTGGTTCGCTTTTTGACGTATGGATTATAAAATCTGGATGTCGAGATTGACTTAGGTCTGCGTGAGAGTGTTTCTTTTTGATGAGTGTGTAAGGCTGAGTCATTAGTAGGCGGTGAAATGTAGGAGAAAAATGCGCAAACTTGGGCGGAGGTGGTATGAAAGGTGTCGTGAGAGGATGCCTCTTGCAAATGTAGGTGGTTTGCATCTTGGAATCTGATTAGCTCCAGGTTTCTTTTTTCTGTGGTTTTAAGATCGGCAAGTGCGTCCCTGTGGGATATGGGTACAATGTGCTAGTTTACGTCTTCTTGTGTGAGTGAACAGTTGTGTAGAAGAAGAATGCAGTGTTCTGCTCGGTGCATTGCATTTTGTTACGTTTTTCCAATTCTTTTGTACAGGTTTTCGTGGTTCTATGTTTCTAATAAATCGTAGGCCTAGTTGCAGTTGTCAAAGATTTTTGTGCAACGGGTTTGGGACATTCAAGCGTTATGCTGATGTTCTGATGCGGGAGACCAGCATATTAGAGTCCAGGAACAGATTAGTGGCCATTGAATTTTTGGGGTCTTGATAGTGGATTTGCAGGAGACTACTCGCCTTTGGAAATAAACTTCAGTGTAAGCAGAAGGAAGCTCTATTATGCCGGTTTAGGGTTAATTAGTGTCATTGCAGTGAAAGTAACTTGCTGATTCGGGTCAGAAAATGAAATTTTCGGATTTGGATAGCTATTCCGGTGCAATTATTTTGAGGCATGGAAGTTTTCGATGAATTCTGCTTGTATTTGATTAAGTTCGATATCCTTCGCTCTGTTTCATATACTACTGCTGGAAGTTAGGCATTGTTTGTGTATTCATTGTAGAGTTCGTTAGAGACCACGCTGACATGCGGTGTTTGTAATTGCAGTGAGACCTACAAGTATTTTGATCTGCCGTTCTGCCACCCTGAAGGTTTTCACTGTTGCCTTGATCTTATCGCTGCAATTTTGCCACGGCGTTTGTGAATCTTAACGATATGGCGGCAATTTTCCTGTCCTTCAAGTCCTTTGTTTCCGGTTTCTTTGTTCTTACATGGAGAATCTTGAAATTTTTCAATCATGCAGGTCAAGTTACGGAAAAGAGGGAAGCTCTTGGAGAGGTTCTCAATGGTGACCGCATGGTGGAGGCTTTATACCAGTTGAAGTTCAGGGAGGACAAGGAAATGGTGACTTTGTGCCAGAACGCTCTCACAGAGTCTGATGTCAAAAAGTTTCGGGATGCTGTGAAGAACGACTTCTATTTCCAAATGTACTACGATGACTTGCCGATCTGGGGGTTCGTAGGAAAGACGGAAAAATCTGTTCAGGACGTCAAGTATTCACTCTTCACACACGTTCACTTTGACATCCTTTACAACAAGGACCGAGTTATTGAGATTAATGTGGGTTATGATTCGATGTACACCGTGGATATCACTGAAGATAAGAAACAATCAGTGAAATTCACCTATTCCGCAAAATGGAAGGAAACGGACAAGTCTTATGACCAGCGCATGGAGAAGTACTCAAGATACTCGTTCCTGCCGCAGCACCTTGAGATCCACTGGTTCTCAATCATCAACTCATGCGTGACTGTCCTGCTTCTAACTGGATTCCTTGCTACCATTTTAATGCGTGTACTGAAGAATGACTTCATCAAGTACGTACCTTGATCAGACTGTGGTTTGACTTAAGAGTAAAACCATTTTATTAGTTTTTGCGCTTCTCATTTCTGACAATTAATGATTCATCATGCAAAGTTATGCAAGCTCCTGTTCATGATAACTAAGTTTTCTGATTATTATGTTCTGTACATGATTCTACTTGGCTAGGTATTCCCGGGACGAAGAGGCTGCGGATGAGCAAGAGGAGACAGGGTGGAAGTATATTCATGGAGATGTGTTCAGATTCCCACCACACAAGTCTCTTTTCTGTGCTGTTCTTGGAAGTGGAGCTCAGCTTCTTGCCTTGTGAGGTTTTAACCTTTTCTGGTCATTTTGGGAGCCTTGATAACCGTCGTCTTCCTTTCTCTTGTTGATGCTCTCTTCCTTGAACCTCAAATGCATGTTTCAGTAATCAGTGCCTTGTGTATAACGTCAATGATCGAAAAATTGTGCGTTTTTGCAAATATTTGTATTGTTGACGATTTTGGAGCAGCACCAAAGGTATATGGCCCTGGATACATTGCAGGTGGAGTTAATGAGATCCTCTGCTCAGATTGTGTTTTCCTTACTTGCAGGGCCGTCTTTATCTTCATGCTTGCTTTGGTTGGAGTGTTTTACCCTTACAATCGCGGGTCTCTCTACACAGCGCTTGTTTTGATTTATGCCCTGACATCGGGAATTGCTGGGTACACAGCATCCTCTTTCTACAAGCAACTTGAGGGAGTTAACTGGGTATGTTAAAGTCATTCCTGGCTTTACCAGTGGACAAATTTATATATATTTTGTCTGAAGTCTTTTCACGCCAGATGTACAGCTTAAGGATTCTTTCTTTGGTTATTGACTCCTTGCCTGTCTTCCCCACATGATCTTGTGAAACAGTTTTGATGTAGAGAGGCAGCTGAGATGCTCTTGTAGCCTGTTTGACCTTGTTTTTTTTTTTATATCTGCAGGTCAGAAACATTCTTTATACCGGAGGCTTATTTTGTGGGCCTCTCTTCCTCACATTTTCGTTCTTGAATACCGTTGCTATCTTCTACAACGCAACTGCAGCCCTCCCATTCGGCACCATATGTGTGATTGTCCTGATATGGACGCTGATCACCTCTCCTTTGTTGGTCTTGGGTGGTATTGCTGGGAAAAACAGCAAGGCTGAATTTCAAGCCCCTTGCAGGACAACAAAGTTCCCAAGAGAGATCCCCCCTCTTCCGTGGTATCGCTATACCGTTCCACAAATGGCCATGGCTGGTTTCTTGCCTTTCAGTGCCATTTACATCGAGCTGTACTATATCTTTGCCAGTGTGTGGGGCCATAAGGTCTACACCATCTACAGCATTCTCTTCATTGTTTTCATCATACTGATCATCGTGACTGCTTTCATCACCATCGCATTGACCTATTTCCAGCTTGCGGTTGAAGACCACGAGTGGTGGTGGAGGTACGCTTCTGTCTATGGTTTACGTAAATATCGATGTGCTTAATTGAGTACACTTAATTGTTTTTAGTTACGGATCTCCTTTCTGAATATGCTTACCAACTTAAGTCATTGATGTGGATGTGTCTCATCAATGCAGAGCCGTCTTATGTGGAGGTTCGACTGGAGTGTTTATTTTTGGATACTGCTTCTATTACTATTATGCGCGATCGGACATGAGCGGCTTCATGCAGACGTCTTTTTTCTTCGGCTACATGGCTTGTATCTGCTATGGCTTCTTCCTCATGTTGGGTAGCGTTGGATTCCGTGCTTCCCACGTGTTTGTTCGCCACATTTACCAATCGATCAAATGCGAATGAGGTCCTTGCTGCGGCATTTGATTCAGTCTTACTCTGATGACCAGAGCTTGACTTAGGTGATACACTTTGATGTGTATCAAAGTGGTAACTTCGCCAAGACTTGCCTCCAGAGAGTTAGAGAGGTGGAATAATCTAATCACCATATTCACCCCTGGAGGCTCACACTGGTGACAAACATAGGGTTGTCAGTCTTGACTTTATCAGGAACTGCTTTGGCTGATATAGAAGTAAAGAATTTTCCATTAGAGATGGTTCTTAGTCCTGTCCTGTTATTTCAGACTATTTTCCTTTGTATTCAGGAGCCTCTGCTCCAAGTTGCACCACATTGTCTTTGTAAGTTTATCCTGCATTTTTATGGTATATCATGTCAATATTACCTCTTTTTATTAATTCTATTGGCGAAACTGCTTTCTTAGTTCTTGAACTAAGTTAGTGGGACTAATTCAGATTTAGATCTTGTCAGCTTTAATTCTGATTACTGTAGTCTCTGATTGCATCCTACGCTTCCCTTGGCTGCTTCTCTAAATCCAACTTTCTCTTAGATGTCCGCACTGGTGGATATGATTGCTCCGGCCCGGTCTTTTAGATCCTTTTGAGTTTGGGTTTCAGTAAAAGGGTGGGTGTGTCTGGGTAATGCTCTTGGTTGTCATGCAAGCATATTGTTTGTGTTTGAAACCCTAATGCCGAGTCCGGTGTCTAAATCACATCACCTGTTACTTGTGAATACTTGAATTTTTATATTCTTTTGCTTGTATTTTCATACAAATATATTACTAATCTTTAGAGGAAAATTGTCTCAGCCCAAGCCTTCTAAGTGTTTTGACTATGAAAAAGGAGCATGGGTTTATAATTATCCCCAATGAAGCAAATTGTTTTTTTTTCAAAATCTAACCATATAGATGTTTAAATAACTTGTTTATTAGTATGCATACCAATTTTAAGTGTGAAATTGCAAAGAGATTGTGAGATTATGACGAGAAATGTGCGTTCTCTATTTTTAGTATACTGCACTTCTCCACAATGTTTCAGAAATTTGCATATAAAAGTTTTTTGGGATTGGAGGTGATGTAAACAACTACATATAGTATTAGCACACTAAAATGCACTTTCAAAAATTTAATTTCACATAAAAAGCTATCAAATTCATTACACAATCCACCTTGCAATTGTTGAAATGCAAATTTTTTTAATAAGTAGAAATCACAAATAACTCCAAACCAACACTTGCATGTTTAAAGTTTCAATGGTGAAAACCATGGAAACACTTTTTTCTTTTCATTGGGACCATTTTCAAAGCAAATGGATAAGTACAATTTTTTAGATCTCAAATCAAGTGAAGTTGGCAAACTTTGCTTAAAGTTGGGAAATGAAGTAAAATTAGCAAGCTTTACTCTTTTACTAATGGTACATATTTGCCTTTGAAGACGTCTCAAAAATCAAATATTTACTTTTTTTAGTGAACAATAAAAGTTTTCAATAGTTGACTTTCAAAACTACCCGTAATTTTTTTTTAACCCCTAAAGGACCAAGGCCTTTTTTCTGCCAAAAAACACTCAAAACTGCCATTTCTATAGCAAATAGTAAAAAAAATTGAAAATTGTTTTTTTTTTTACATCTAACCATAGGATCTTACACCTAACTAGTATGGGAGTGTGTGGAAAAAATTTCAAAATTTTTGACCGCACAGATTGCAAGATATCTGCGTTTAAAGTGGGAAAAACAAGTTTTTCAGCACATTGCGGAACTAGATTTTTTGACTTTGAACATTTTTAACTTAAAATTTTTGCACTACAACGTTTTGAGCTTTAAATCTTTATAGTGGAGAATTGAGTTGAGAGTCTAGGAAAAAAAAAAAAATTCAAAAAAACTTAATTATCATTCTTAAAAAAATTGTTAAGTAGAAGTAGGTATGAGATAGAAGGAAAATCTAAAATATTCATATATTTTAGATGGAATTAAAATGCACTAATCCCAATTGTGATATTGTTCTAGCAAGTAAACTAAACCATGCAAAAAAAAAAAAATTGAAAAATTTGAAAAATTGCATTCAGAAATGAATCCTACAAGTTATTTTTTTCAAGAAGATGCTCTAACTGCCCAAAAAACAAGAATGTCCATAACTTTCTCATAACATATCCAAATGAAATGAATCAAAGCTTTTCAGATAGGCAAAAATATAATCTATGAGAAAAAAAATACTAAAAAAAAAAAATTCAAAATTTTGTCCATTTTTTTTTTTGCTGCCCAGGCTGCCCGCCGTCCCCTATTTTGAGCTTATTTGGTCATAACTTTGTTCCCGGGCACCGATTGTGAAAAAAATTATATTCCCACAAAGCTTATCAGTTTTTATATCTCCAAAAAAAGTTTCAAAAAATCACAACAAAATTTCAGCCCGTAGGTACCTGCCCGAAAACGCATTTGTCCCCCGAAGGGACAACGGTCCTTTAGGGGTTTTAAATAGTCAAAGGAATTTAATTGCCTACACCAAAACAAGCCTGAAAATTTAGATTGACCATATATGGTTGGTTGGGCACTTAGGGGTTAAGAATTCACGTGTTGATTGAATGAATGAGATTGGATGAATGAGAATGAACGAATGATGAAGTTGGGATGAAACATTACTTCCAAACACTTGTGGAGCTTGGAGACAGAGTGTTCATGCATGTTTACGATTTCAGAATTGATGGCATTGAGATGTTTCTTGTGTTCTCGCGTACTTGAGGCCAATCCAGCAGATAACCTCTTCTCCCTAGACCATTGCATGTTTTGAAGAACTTCATTTGCATTAACTATTTGTACATTTACTTACGACTTAAGGCTTAACAACTGGGCGAAGGGTCACTACACTGAGGGAGCGGAGTTGATCCACTCTGTTTTGGACTTGGTTCATAAGGAGGCTGAGAGCTATGACCACTTGCAAGGTACGTGTGTCTGAGTGTGGTATTGTTTGTTTATTGAGAGTTTGTGAGATTGATTTTTTGTTGAGAGGTGTCGTAGCGCTGTTGCTGGAGAATGTGTTGAGGGTATGTGTTGATGTGTTGCTCTTGTGATTCAAGGTTTCAGGTTTGCCACAGTTTGGGAGGAGGGACCGGATCTGGCATGGGCACCTTGTCGATATCAAAGATCTGCAAGGAGTACCCTGACAGGATGATGCTTATGTTTTTTGTTTTTCCTTTGCCTAAGGTTTCTGACACTGTGGTGGAGCCTTACAATGCGATTTTGTCTATTCACCAGCTTGTTAAGAATGCGGATGAGTGTATGGTTTTGGACAACATTTGCTTCCGTACGTTGAAGCTGATCACCCTACCTGTGACTCCTGTGAGTGTGACTTGTTTGTGTAGGCTTTGTTTTGTATGTGTTCTAGATTTGTGACATGGCTATTGTTGTTTTGGTTGGAGAGTTTCTCTTGTCCATGATTGCCTGTACTTATGTTTTTCTGAAGAGTGTTTGTTTATTTGTATTGCAGTCGGTGACTTGAACCACTTGATTTCTGCTACGATGAGTGGCAGTTTAAGTCTCGTTTGGGAAAGGCTTTTATTATTGCAAGTCTGATACCCTTCTTTGTGGTCAAAAATTGATACCTCTAGAGCTTGGTTTCTAGAGAATTTTATTTTATTTGTGATTTTTCGTTGAGTTTTTTGTACTGGTCTATCCCTCATTTTGTAGAAATACTGTATCAAGAGGAGCTTAATTGCATGTGGTGTTGTGGATATTACTCTGAAATTGGATTGCTACTTGGATGGATTAAAAATGGAGGAAGGACCTAACATCATGGTGGAAGAATTGGTAGGTAAGATTGATATTATTTTTATTAATTCCTTACCATCCGGTAAATGATATAAGAATGAAAGTTTGTTTCTTATTATTGATGCAAAGAAGTATGTTTTGCGCTGAGTGGCAAATTTTGTGTGGGTTGCAGACCAATGCTTTAGAAACGTGAGCGCAAGTAGAAAAATTCAGGTTAGCAGCTATCTTGGCCTATGGATTGTTTGATGGAGTGACGAATACTTCCTTTTTGTACTGGCTTTTCTAGGCTACTAAAAAAATCCTACACAAAATCCTGCAGCCAATCTGAAGGCGTTACCAGTTTTTTGTGCCTCTTATGATTCTAGTATCTAAGAGTAATTTATTGTAGATATTGTTTGAGAGTAATTTATTGGAATGACTTTGCTTGTTAATCCAAATGATTGAACGAAGTAATAGAGAGTGGTCATATTTGAAATTCCTCTAAAATATATCTGGCAGACTCAAGTGGAGTCCCCATGCCAAAGTAGACAGTAGGAGTACCATGCTTGATGGCATCATTAGTGAACACTAAAAGCTCAAGTGATCCCTACCTAAATGAAGAAGTTGTTGAGGAATCTATGAGAGTGGATTCATTGTTTAGTTTTGTGGATAAATGATAGTCATATTGTTCAAAATAAAATAAATGAAGGGAATAGGTGCTTTATATTTCAGTATGCCAAACTGTAGAAAACAAAACTATAAGCTGGCAAACTTTCGGCATTCTATTTACACTTGATGAACTGCTGTATTGGATGGGTGTATTATATGGATGTCTCGTCTCTAAGTAAATTTGTCACTAGTTGATTAGCAGTTTGGTTTTTGTGACACCCCTCTGTAGGCATCAGCGGGGGTTTTTTGGCACTATAGATCAACAATGAAGCTCTGTGTGCCCTCCCACAAAAGGTGTATATTTGGAGGGAAGGGGGCGCAATGGCTCATGGGACTGACAATTTGGCAACAAATCACCAGAAAAAACACACCTGGTAACCATTATCTAGAGTTTTGACCCACCTTGAGACATTGCACTTTTTTTTGTATCATTTACTCTGTATATTCTATTTGTAAGGAATATAGTTGAGTACCTTGACCATGCATCGTTATGATGTGCAATGTGTTCTTTCCAAGTGGTGGTATTGATGTGGACAGGGAACAACGAGAGTTGGCTGGTGCAGCAACCCTTTTGATAGGTTTTTGAAGAAGTCTCATGAAGTTTTGAAACTACCAAATCAGGCATTTGCATTCATAATAGTAGTAGCTTTAGTCGGTCTCCCTTTGTTTTTCAGTTATTGGAATTCTTGTTTTGTTCCGTTGGGGAAAATAGGATATGAGAGGCATTACTTTCTCCCTTTGAATTCTTGGTAAGCTAAACTTGGATCTTTGGAAATTGGTTGTGAAGTTGATTCCATTCTTACGTCTCCACTTTTTTATGGTCGGTTTTGCTCCTTTGACGTCTTGGGGCTCTCAACAGTACAGCTATACAGGTCTTTGATTGTTTCCAAGCTGACTCAATAGATGTGGGATGCTAAGAACATGGTGTGCGCTGCTCACCCTTGTTACGGTCGTTACCTGACTGCATCTGATGTTCTGTGATAAGATGTCTATGAAAGAGATGAAGGAGCAGATGATCAGCATGCACAACATGAACTCTTCTTACTTCATGGAGTAGATTCCTGACAACGTGAAGTTCTCTGTTTGCAACATTCCTCCTACGGGTTTAAAGATGCCTTCTACTTTCATTGGTAACTCGACATCAATCCAGGAGATGTTCCATTGTGTTTCTCAGTAGTTCATTGCTATGTTTTGTCGCAAGGCGTTTTTGCGTAGGTACATTGCCGAGGACATAGATGAGATGGAGTTCACTAAGGCACAGAGCAATATGAATGATTTGGTTTTTGAGTACTGAAGTACCAAGACGCCTCTGTGGAGGAAGGCAAATACAAGGAGGATCTTGAGGGGGCTTAGATTTTGTACAATTAATGTTTGTGTTTGTTTGATTGTTTTTGAGAAAGCACTTTTGGAATAGGATGCTCTGTTTCTTGGCTCCAGATGTATCTCCCAATATATGTTTTTTTGTTTGGCAATTATACTTTTCTTCAACCTTTTGTATATCTTTGAGCAAGTTCTTTGTATATGTTCAATTTTTGTTTTGATTTACCTATGAGTAATTGTTTAGGTTATATGACAGTTAGGGTTTTAGTAGTAGATAATAAATGATAATCTGGCAACTAGTGTTTTGCGAAAGAATGTTTAGGTTCCTTTTGGAATTCAATTAGTACATTAAAGAAAGCAAAATGTAACTCTGTCATGATTGGTTTTAGAGCACGGTCTAGCTTTTAGAGTATACTAACTTTCATCACACATTATTAAAAAACGCACCACAAACTAGTTGCATGAAAATGAATAGAATTGCATTTATCTTTTCTTTGTACTCTTTTTCTAACACTTGCTTTCACCTTGCTTTTTGACTCACTTTTTTTTCCTTATAAATAATATAGCCTATAAAAAATTGCATTCACATGGACATTATAAATAATCATAGAGTGCCATAAAATAGGCCTTTTTTCAAAATATAAGTAATTATAGGGAGGATTTTGTTTTGACCTTGGAGGTAAATAGACCCCTAAAAAATATCCCGTCGCTGCACGTGCACGTGCATGTGCACAAATTGTTCAAAGAGTGCGCCTCCTGAGTGCTTTTCAAACAAGGTGTTGAACACTTTGTTAATTCAACCTCTAATATTTGATAGTATTTGAGGGTGCATTAGTTGGCTAGTGAGTGCTAGTTAATTATTAATTAGGTTCTAAAAATCAATTTGACTAGTTCTATTGATTTTAGAAGGTGGTTTGACTTTCAAGTGGGAGTCAAATTGACTGAGTTAACTTTTAGACTTTAGTTTCAACTTTTGAGCCCAAAATAAACTACATGTGAACAAGAAAAGACTTAATTCAAGACAAATATAACTTCCAATTCATCTTCTACTCAACCACTCAGGTGCTATCAATAAACCACTTGCAAATCACGCAATATGAAGTTAACAAAACATGTCATTGATAATTCCAATGGGCAATTGTGTGTCCAAATTGCTTCTTAATCCACATGTTGCTCCCACCTTTCACCTTTTATCTTTCATCACATTCCTAGTTGATGTATGCTCCACCTACCATCGCAAGCTCTCTATTCCATTTTTATCAACTAGGTTATTGCATTTTCATATGCCCTTTGCTTCAAACCATTGTAATCTGGGCTAAAGTGGTACATGTTCAAGAAAAGACAAGATAACATTTCACATTAGAAGTTTCTAGTGAATGATAATGTATTTTTTAGTTAATGATCTTTTATATTAACATACAAATAGAAGGCAATGATAAATGTATTTTTAGTTAGTATTCTTTTACATTAACATAAAAATAGAAGGCAACAAATATATAAAAGGACCCAACTTATATTTTTTATTGTTTCAAGCCTTTGTGTCCATCCTCCTTATGCATAAGTGCAAGGGTATTACTCTAAAACGCATTTTCTCCAATTCCAGTAACTATTTGGAATCAATTGCATCCCTCCATTAGGTATGATTTGTTAACAAGCAATATTCTCTTTTATGTGACAAGAGGATACATGTTGTTGAGCTTGGTTGGCTTGTGCAAATGATCAATTGTTTTTGGAGCGGAATGGAAAGAGTCTGTAACTGCAAAATTTGCTAGATGCGTGTTCTTTATAGAATTGTTGTTTCAAGGCATTGTGATCTTTTTGATTTGGTCTTCATAGTGTGTGATGTCCTTGATGTTTGTGGATTCTAGCTTGAACATTGAGTGGTGATTTCACGTGGTTCATTTCCAGCTTGATGGATTAAGAGACTTTTAAAGTTTAAATGTATCTCAAATTTATAGATAACATCTCAAGCGCTTGCCTTCATTTGGCTTGATTGTTGTAGAGCTTTGGATTGCTCCTCGTGAAGCTCTTGGATCTCTTATTTTTGTTAGTTTTTCTAATTATGGATGCAATTGGGGTTGTGTGGAACTTAGATTTTGTGATAGAAAGCTTATTTTTGACAACTATTGAAGCTCTAATTGTAGAGATTGCACTCTCAGATTGAAGATGATTAGAGAAATGCTTTTTGTTTATTAAATTGCTGGAATTGTAAGGGGTTGGAAGTATTTTTGTGAGATAGGCATTGAAAAGAGATGGGAACTTTTCATATTTGTTGTATTTTTTTCCTGCATTGTTGTGAGAGTTGCGATTGGTTATTTGTAGCTAGCATTTTGTTTCAAAAGGGCACAGTGAATGTCCTTAAAAGTGCATTCTTGTTATGACATTGATTTTTATTTTGGTTTCAAATGACTAGTTGTTTCTCGTTGTAATTTGAATTGAAGCAAACTATGTGTGTAGGAGTCTGCTTAGTTAGTCGGTGCTTCCTGTAGCATTGTTGTTTCCTAGTTTTTGTGATTTTTGTGTGCATTGTTTTTGGTGTTTGTGAGGCTCTACCTAATCAGTTTGTGTTTAAAAAAATTGAACCCTAAAGAATTGCTCTACAATTTTAGAATACCAAATTTTTTCACATCATACATGACATTTGAGTAAAATGATGAGTGTGAACTCAATATATAGTTGATAAAAACATAATGTTCTTTCAATCTATTCTTGTCAATCTTTCTTCTCTTATCAGTTCTAGATACAACTTGAAAATTTATATAGTCATCTAGAAAGGACTCCTCAATTCGTTAGGCTTAAGTTCTATAGCAATGTTGTAAAGGAAGGTGCTGAATGGTCAATGTTATGTGCTTGCATTGTTTTGGAGGAGTGTAATGTTTTTGTCTGGATTGATGTATGATTAGTATCCATTCTTTACATTATATAATAAGTGTCTTCTTTTATCAACAACAATTCAAATCATTTTTTCTACGTTTGACACATCTTATATGCAATGATTTCAGATTCTATTCTTTGAAGACTTCCTCATCAGAACAAAGGATTAAGTGCGAGGACATTCCATGGCGTTATATGATTTGAAACATCTGTATTATAAAGGTGAAGTGGCAGAGCCATGCATACTTGCACCTCCCCCTCCAGAAATGACCCTTGGACCCACGAAAGAGATGGATCCCAAGTTGTGGGGCAATCTACAATATCATATTGGTTTGGAGAGGGTTTTTGCCAAGTTGCCATTTCAAGAGTTTTTCCAGTTGCGCCTTGTTTGCAAGGATTTCAACGTAAGGGCTTCTGGTGAGAAATTCTTGGAGGCCAATGCAAATCCTCTCAGCAAGAAACCTTTTTTTTGTGTTTGGTCCATCGACGTGGCATTTGGCAAGTCTTCCTAGAGTATGACCAAGTCTCTAATGAATGGCACCAGTTGCCAATTCCTATGCCAAATAGAACCAACCATGATCACCTCCTCCCTCCCAAGTGGAGTGCTGGTGGTTATTTAGTTTTTGTTGAAGGTAAATGGCCAAGTGATTCTTGGGTTTTCACAGTTTTTGATCTCCACTCAAGGATGCAACATAAACTACCTCCATTGTACAAGGATAGAAAATCATATGACGGAAAATGTTATTTAGACGGCTTGATAGTAAACCAACTTGACAATACCTTTCAACTAGTCACCGCGGAAATGGGATCAGCAAAAACACGAACACTACGAACTTCTATTTACAATTCTATCACTAAAGTTTGGACTCAAAAAGTCCAACCCTACCCATTTGAGAGTACTAAATTAGGGTTCTATTCATCTTGCCCACACGGCAATGTGTGTCACAATGGCAATCTATATATATCTATGTGTCTTATTCCATGCATCATATCTTATGATTTGGCAAAAGGTATATGGAACAGTTTCCAGAGTCCCTGCAAGGATTCTTCGGCTATTGGCTTGGGTTGCTGGGACGGACGTCTGTATGCTATATCATATGTACGAGATGAAAAAGCTCGAATTATTGCATTGCATGTCCATCAACTCTTTGAAGGCACCAAAAAACGTTGGGATGAAGTTTGCTCTATTCCTTTGGATTTGTTTAACGAATTGTTTGATACAAATGATCCAATTCCAACATTAAATGGACAAGATTTTGTGTTGGGAAGATATGTCGAGGCCTCATTTTACAATGAATATGTGTTCATTAGCATTTTTCTACAAGATTTCTTCATAGTTGATGTGGGTGGTGGGTACCAAAAATATTGTCCAAAACGCTGGATACCAAGAAGGTTTGCTTTACTCAACCTCAAGACAAAAAAATGGAAGCGTCTAGATTTCTCTATTAGCAACTAGCAAGGATTGTCAAGGAATGGAAATAAGAAAAGCAAATTGGAAGAACATGTGGAAGATCGTCAAAGAATGGAGATGGATAGCTAAAAGAAGAGAAAGTTGAAGTTGAACAATGTGATAAAGAAGCTTGAAGTGAATGGAAGAAAAGACATCAATCAATGCTACTAAAAACAAAAGAATGATTGGTATATATGTATGATTGTATATGTCATGAAATCACATATGCAATAGATCACTTGTACAACACAAGGAATGGTTTTTTGGGGTGCAATTAGTGTTTTAAGTGAAGTCATATTATGACATTTGGGTGAAGTTATTGTAGGAGTCATTTTGATTTTGTAATCCATATTTAGCACAAATGGAAGTTTGTTAGAAAGGACCAGACAAGAGTGTGCAAAGCAAAACAAGCAAAATCTATTTGTTGTCATAGGTCCTACTTTGAGGTAGTTGTAGTGCCAATTATGAGGGCTTGACAATTTGAATCTTGAAATTGCTACCATGATATCACTACCTGTGTGCATATCTAATCAATTTTTTGTATTAATGTTGTATTCAAGTAGTTTGTATTTCTTGTACTTGATGCTTTTCATTCACATTTAGAGAGTCAAGACCAATCCACGTATCTTTGTGTTATTTTCATTAGTCTCAATCCCCTCTAATGACACTCTCATGTATTTGTGCACATCTAATTGCCAAGCAATGTTTGACTTAAGTTGTGAAGAGTTGTTCAAGGAGCCCATATGTCCCTTAAGGCAATGTCAATTATAGAGATTGTTAAATGGATCTATAATTCATAAAATAAATCACTTCATATAGATGGTTTAGGCTAAATCACGAGGAGCTTGTAGGAATTCAAGGCGATGTCATATAAACACACATTGTGTGCAAGTATGCAACTCTATGAAATGTATCTATTTTGATGTAGGAGTGCCATGTTCAAGTGCTTGTAATAAACATAGTAAGACAAGTTTAAAACACTGATATACAATTGAAGTACCTCCAAAACAACTAGTGGTGTTTTACTACTTAATGTCAAGCATTCCTTCTTCTTTCCATTGTGAAACAATTTTTTTGAAACCTTCCTCAATGAATATTAATAGGATGAAGTGTACATTTCAAAATGTTCATCATCCACCTATTTGAGCACTTTGGGGTTAAATAAATGCTAAAAGCATTATGTTTTTGTCATGTAGACTAGTAGAAGTGGTATTACCAGCTTCAATTGTAGTGTCATAAGGTAGTCACCCAAACATGCCAAGTGCCTAAAAGCACAAGTTGATGAGATGCTCAGAGTATGTACATCTCCTATATAGATCAATGTGTACTCATTCTTGAAGAAATGGATGTAAACCATATACCAAAAGAACTTTGATTCTTCACAACTTCTGCATATAAAATCCAAATGATACATTCTTTGGTTAATTGAAATATTTTATAACTTGTTGTTAAGGGAATATAAGAATTTCACTACTCTAGGTATAGAAATGGTCCACACTAAAAAACGTGGTAGTTTTGGGTGTCCCTCTCTTCTCGCCTATCTTAATGCTCTAAAAGAACTAAAGAGATGAAAGGATGTGTAGTACAACCAATCATTAGAAAAAATAAAGGTAGATGAAAGGCATATTTATCATTCTATTATTATTATTAAGACAAAGCAATATATGGGTGATTGCAAGAAACACTTGTCCTATTTCTTGTCCCCTTGCCCTTGGGAATTGGCTTTTTGCTCATAACTTTTGCATTGTTTGTCCATTTGGCATGAAATTTGGAATGAAGGTAGATGCGGTAGTTGCAGACATTGATTATTTTTTTAAATTTTCTTAAAACTCATTTATTATTTTTAACCTGCCCTCGATTGGATGTCTACCTTGGCCATTTTGGGGGGGGGTTAGTCCTATTTTTGACCCAAAAATGCAAATTTGAAGCTACAAATTAGATGTATTGGAGGTCCACTAACATTACAAGGACTGACCAAATCTTTTTTGAAAATAGCAACATGTTGGTTTCACACATGGGGTCAAAGTAACCTTCCTTTGCGCAAAGACTGTGAAGAGGAATAAAATTTCCTTCATGAATTTTGAGGTGCAATGCAAGCGCAATCTTCTCTAGCAAAATGGCTTTTTTTATGGAATTTTTTTGAATTCTTTTTGAATTACTAAAAATGAAAAACTCCACAGACCCCTTTTCTGCTATTTTCTACTCCCAGTGACTTCTACAGTACTTTGTAGTAGTCTGTAGTACTGCATAGTACAGCATAGTACAGCATAGTACAAAATCAACGGTTTAAATCTATAGGCACCTTGAATTGATGGTTCAAATTTGTTGGGGCGTTGCTAAAACAGAGTATTGGTAGTATTGCATAGTGCTAGTCCTATGGTCAAAAAACGCAATTTTGATTGAAAAATGTGAAGTGTTTCTTGCAACTACCTATATAACTTAACATTCTTATGAGGTTATCTCTTGAAAATCTCTCGGGAAAAGAATTTATATATTTTTTACCACATGTCCACATCCCTAGTCTCATCCTAGGCACAAGGTAAAAAAAACTATACGAAGAAGAAATGCACTAGTTACAATATAAGTTGTGCCACATGTCCTCTATATTGAGCATTACACTTTGAGATTTTATTTTGGGAAAAGATGAGCTCCTACAAAATGAACAAGAAGATGTTCTGAAATTGGCCAAAGCTTACTTGCTATTTTTTTTTACTCAAGTGATAATTTAGGTGTAAGTGAATATAACATTGCTAAGTGGCTGGATTTCTTCCCCCTGACACCAAGGATAATTCCTCCCAAGATTTCTGCAGAAATATTTAGTTATAATCTAAAGCCTCACCATTGGGTGATGATTCATCAGCATTCATCAGCAGAGTAGAGCCGGCAACTTCAGATTGGCCTGTTATTTGGTTCTACAGTAACTTGGGCAGGTTCTGACTTTGGGGGGCTTCCGCTTCTTTAGGGAGCAAAAGGGACCCCCATACGTTGGTTAACAATGTTATGAAAGCATATTAATTATGAAATTATCGATATGGGAGATTTTGTAATTTTGGTTGTAATTCACAACTATATATCCTACCATATCAACAATCCTATGTACTGTTGTCTGTAATATCTCCTTAGGCTTTCTGAACTTCATGGAGGGAAGCTTCTCTAACTAGAACTAATTCCATCTACAACATCCAAAACCACAAGACACTAGTCTAACAACTTCAATGAGGTTGGAGCAACAATATTTCTCCATTCACATCTTTGTATGGAAGGAACAGCCATTAACCCTTAACCCATAAACAACACTGTGGCCATTCTTTGGTCGATGAATTACAAAGATTCCTTCTATGTAGGACAAAAGTGCACCTATTCATCTTTAAAATTTTCCATGAAAAGGGGAGATCTTGTATAGTAGTTTGACTTCCAATGAGTGCTTTTGGATTTTTCTATACCAACTATTTACGCAATGCCAAGAGGAATGATTTCCACAGTCACTAGCCTGTCTTTCAAGGGTTAAAGGATGGGATGGTGACTCTAGAATCAATCCTTTGAATAGCGTGTGAATCATTGGTTAAAAAAAATCTAAAAGCATTCATTGGAAGTCAAACTATTGTACAAGACCTCAACTTTTTATTAAAAAATTTTAAAGGTGAATAGTTGCACTTCTGTCTTGCATAGAAGGATTCTTTGTCATTCATTGACCAAAAAACGGTTGCAGTGTCCTTTAAGGGTTAAAATACCTTGACATGCCTAATTGGGCAACCCAAGAAGGATAAACAAAATCTTCCTAGCATGTGTGAGGTGAGATGTGAGGTGCAAAAATGGCACTTTGGATGAGGTAACTACCCAAATTTGCCAAAAAGAACCTCATTTTTTGTCTTCCTAAATATAGGCTTTGGAGCTTTCCTTTTCATATATAAATTTGGATTATCTAAAATAGTTCAAGTTTGGACACATTTGTCACCAAATGCATCTTATAAATGAATTGGATTTGGACACTCTTAATTTAAGGCATATATGCCTAAAATTGTTCAAATCAATATTTCAGTATGGTTCTATTATTAAGTTCGAGTTTTTTTAACAATGTGTGAAAAATCCGTGGATTTTTAATGTACAAATTATATTTGTATATGAACTCTTTACATGCTCACAAGTTTACATTTTAGACAAATCTAACATGGATTGGGTGGTTTTAGTATTTGGATAAAGAATAGGTGCATTTGCCTTATTAGAGCAACTTGGCAGTCTAATTATATCTATTATAAGTATATCCAACAATAATTTTGAACTTCTTAACTTTGGGTCATTATCTAGGCTATAATGACTATTCTTCTTAATTGCACATTCAACCAATTGTAGAATTTGATTTAGGAGATTTACATCCAACAATATTCAAATTATGCACAAGCTTTTTTGTAAAGGTCAAAGTGCAATGCTGATTTATGCAAGTTCAAAATTTTGCATAATTACTTGTAATGTGTGGTTGCAAGTTTGATAGTAAACAAACACAAGTTGCAATATGTTTTGAGCAAGGTAAAAGGCTTTCCTAAACAAGAAGGCAAAGGTAGGAGAAGAATTTGCAATCGTAAGATGGTGAATATCCAACAAATTAGTAAATGGAAGAAGATCAATCAACATCATATTGTCAACAAATCTAT
Organism: Pseudisothecium myosuroides; assembly: GCA_951799445.1. Lineage (NCBI taxonomy): Eukaryota > Viridiplantae > Streptophyta > Bryopsida > Hypnales > Lembophyllaceae > Pseudisothecium > Pseudisothecium myosuroides. The sequence continues at coordinate 20,082,903 of OX637296.1, forward strand.
CAAAAAGTGTCTACATTGTAATAACATTAGATATAAGTTAAAATGATGTCACCAATTATTCCCTCTGTGTTAGATCCATTATTGACCATTAACTTGGAGCTTAGACAACAATCAGTAATACATAGGATTTTAGATTTACTTCAAATTGATAAAACATGAACTTGGTTGGTAGTACATTAAACATTTAACATTAGTATTATATTGATGAGTATCTTATGCTCAAACTACTATTAAGGAGTTTTGACAATTTGTTGGGGTTTTCGTGTGACCAATATACTTATGTGATCCCATCAACCCCTAAACTAAAGGACCAAAGGTGTTATTCACAAAAGTACCCAAATTTGCCATTTTCTAGTGCAATGAGCATAATTAAAATATAAAGACATTTAATTTTTGAAACTTTTAACTAATAAAATATGTACTAGACTTCCCTATAAAATGTGTGGAAAATATTTCAGCTATTTGATTGCATAAATAGCGACATTATAATGTTTGAAGTTTGACAAAAATAATTTTTGGGCATAGGTAGTTATATTAGTTTTGTGCATGCCAATTTTCAAAGATACTAGAGGTGTCTAACATTTTCTAAAATGATCTTGCACTGAGAAGATATCCACAAAAAGGAACTACTTGAGCAAGATATAAATTCTTTTGGAGAACTCATTATTACAATCGCAATAATCAACACAAAGATTAGCTTTCTTTTTCTAAATCAAGTTAAGAAATTAAAAAAATTAAAAATATCATGAACTTAAACTAGAATTTCAACTGATGGTTCTAAAATTGTTCAAAACTTCCATTTTTAGTGCATGAAATGAAAATTGGGAAAAAAAATCTTTTTCAATTTTCAATCTTACATTGTTTTTTTATACTATTGTTAAAATTTGTAGAGAAAATCTCAACCCATTTAGCTATTTAGATTGCAAGATATAAGTCTTCAAAGTTAATGTAAAAAAATTCATAGCTTACTTGACTACTTGCCCAATTACTTGTACTCTATATTACCACGCTGCTCAATCTTCCCAGAGGTGATTGCAAGAAACATCTATCCTATTTTGCTTCACATCCAATGTATTTTTTTGTTTTTTGGCCATAACTTTTGCGTTTTGATCAAATGACTCAAACTTTATAAGTAAGGTAGTCATGGCTATTATACATCTTGCCTATTTTTTTTGCAATTTTCAAAAATGTTTTACTATCCAAAAATAGCCCCCAAATTTATGTCACACTTGCCAATTTGAGGGGTATTAGTACCATTTAGTGCCCCCAAAACTAAATTTAAAACTTAAATTGAAGGAAATTGTCTTCTAGTAGACTTGTACCTATTGTTGAAAGGAATTCTAAAAATAGTTTATTTTATGTGGTATAAAAGTCTACAAAATGATCTTCTTTCAACTGGCATTTTGAAACATGTAAAATATTATTTAGGTGATTCTTTTGGTGAATGACCATCTCTTTAGAGTTGTTATGATTTTTATTTGTTTTTTATTTATTTATTTCCTATATTTAACTAATTATAACATCAAACTTGTGTACATTTTCTTAAGATTTGGCACTTTTCTAGTTCTCCTACTTAAAAGGCTTTCCCTTTGGTAATTACCTTTATCTTAAAGGTGTATATGTTAGCCATATTTTTAAAATTTTTATCAAAATTATTTTTTTAATTTTAAAGGCATCTAGAGAAAATCATGAGTATTGTTACAAAATGCAACAAATAGTATAGGTGTTACTTGCAACTACCCCCTTCAATTTTTTGAGTCCAATATTTTTGGATTCAAACATCTAATTAGAACCCCCCTATATGTTCATAAATCTGAAAGAAGCATAAATCTTTAGTAAGAATTTCACTTACATCCATTCAAAAATGACTTTGTTTCTTGCTTTGTTTGAACCTACCTAAGTCTTTACATAGCCCTATGGGAACTTATTGTCCTTTTGAGATTAATTTAGGACCACTCGATTCCAATCAAATTTCCAAAAGTGAGCCTTAAACAATCCAGAGAAAAATTAGATCAATCTTTGTTCCACAATTTCAAAAGCGTAGGCATAGGAATTAGGGCAAGGATTTAGTAAATCCCCCAATTTAAATTTTTCCTTTTATACTTTCATTAAAAAATTTGAATATTGTTCTTGGATTTTATACCTCTTCATTCTTCAGTAGTAATTTGTTTGTAGATGATTAAAACATGAGAGCTCCTTGGCACACAGTATTAGTTGTCTGACAAATTTGCTTGATTTATTGTACATAATCCTAATTTATTGAAATTTATACATCCTTTTTTATTGTTGATTTCATCTTCTCACATAGGAAGATGAAAAAGAAAAATTAGACATCTGATCTTCAACAATTTGGAGATCCCTATTATCATAAAAAGAAGTGAGTGTTGAAGGTGACTGGCAAAGAATGTCACTCACATGGTCTCAATGAAGTATGTTACACTTGTATAATGTAAAACACAGACATGTAAAACATTTAAGCTTGAAACTTGAAACTTAAATAAAGGAAAATGATGATTAGTTTTGTGGGGTATGTCATTCAATCTTCTCCTTTTGATCATAAAATGGATTAGGAAAAGCTCCAATATGTTTGCAGGAATTTGAGATTGAATGACAATGAAGATGTGCAAGGTTTCAACTAATTTAATGGAATATATTTCACTTCCTTCCAATACAGTTTCAAAAGTTGAAGCAACTCATTACCAACTTCCAACCTCCATATCTCTTGCGTTTACCTTTTAATGTTTGAATTGAGTTTAATTAGTCAAAAATGGTGGGACATTCTCCACTAATTAGAAAATACATTTACTTGTAAGAGGTCAAGGAAAATGTAACATGTAAACTAGAGATGGACTTTAAGGATATCGCCATGACATGTGCATAATTTCAGTGAGTTAATGTATTCGAAGAAGACTTTTGTCTAGAACTGCAGAGAAATGAGAAGCCCATCTGGAAACGGAGCAGTTCAGTGAGACACATCTGAAATCTCAGATCTGTACTCCGAGAATCTAGAACTCGGCAACATCAGTACTCAAACTGAAAACCCATTTCCACACTCGAAATACCGAATGATCACCACTTGAATTCCCATTTGATACACTGAAATTGGCCAATGTAAACAAATATGTAGATTAAGACGTACAGCTCAAACCATTACACAAATCCTGCGCAAGCGCCACAGCACCATGACATGTCGCAGAATTAAAATTGGGCCGGCTAGCAATCTCTGGCACTTGACTTGAAAATCTCCGTCTGATGTTGTCCATAACATATGGTGACGCTGCCAACCAGTCTCCAGCCAAAACAAGAGACCTGACCCCGCCCACTTCAGTATATGTCCTAGAAATGAAGCTCAGTAGATCCTCAATTACGGGATCAAACAGCGATTGACACTCACGGTACGGAATTTCTATTTTCCCGTGGACTTCTTTCACTCTGTGAGTATGGTTGCAGGCAGAAACAACCTCATGTACAAAGACTTCAAAAAAGAACTCGCCGATGACTACTACCAACAACTTGTCCCCAACTTTCCGTCGCAACTTACGAGATTTGACGGTCCACAAGATTGCCGCCTCCAGTTCCCCGACCATCTTGACTGGGTAGGGACTCCCGTCAGACCCGTTGATTAAGCCCGCAGACTCCATGCAAATTTTCATTTTCTCTCGCGCAGCATTGTCCCAAGACGACGGAACAGGTACACACCACTGGATCATCTTCATTGTCAGATGACGTCCATAGATTTTCTGAAGCTCATGCAGAATGTACGCGCCAAACTTGTTTAAATAGTCATTAATTGGTCTGTCCACCGGCAGGATATACGGCAATTTCAGCTTTTTTGTGGGTGATGTTTGCGTGTCACGAACTTTAAGGTGCGGGTTAAATCTTGTAACATAAATCCCAAAAAATTTCTCACTTGCTCTTCCAGCTTCTCGCTCACCTCGTTCATAGCTAGAACGAGCAGGATTACCCTAAGACTCCACCTCATACGATTGGCCTCCATCTCGCGAGGAGTAGTAGATCCCTGTCACGGTTCTGTAGCTTGGCTTTCCAGATCCCAGATAGTCCCAATGACGACAAATCTTCTCCGGATCATTAATATGAGAATATGCAAATGATGAAGACGTGATATCAAATTCAAGGCAAACTACCACACGGTAAGGCTCGGGAAGAGTTTCCTTCTCATCTATCACCTTCCCAGCAGATGTGGTGGAGCCCAGCCTGGAGTTCATGCCTAAATTCTCACTAGAATCCTCTTCCACGCCTGCATCCTCTCTAGTATCTACTTCCTGCAAGGACCATCAAGGAGGTTTACCGAAATGAAAGTAATTCCAACTTAAAATTCATGATGAATGCCTCAGTAAGCGCATACTTTGTTCGTCCCATGCTTCAAGCTCCACCAAACAACGGCCAACAAGATTCTGTCAGACACGTCAAGCTACAAAGGCCCAGCCATAGCAGAACAAATTCTAATAGATACACTTCCATTTAATTAATGACAAGATATTATCAATAAAGCCAGTTGAACCATGAAATATAACAATCTACAAAATGTTTAGTGATCCAGATTGTCCTCCGACAGCAAATATAGCTTCCCATGAGAGAGCAGCAATTGAAGGAGAAGAGTCGAAAGAGCTATTACCCCCTCGTTTCGTCGCCTCCGACGTTCTAGCACCTTGGATGGGCCACAACCTCCGTTCCAACCATCAAGCATGCGAGCGATGAGCTGTGCGACCTTCTTCAAAAACACTCCTGGATCGTATTCATTCTCTTTTGGTGTGTAAATTGGACCGCTAGTATCAAAGAGTACATCGACAGCTTCCATCCAGACCGTAGGCTGGACTTGGATGGGCCCACTCCTTTCACTCATCTTCTCATTCAATTCCCAATCCTGCCACATCTTCCGCCATACCAATTGCCTCCTCTCATTCACCGCCTCTTTGGGGCTGAGAGCAAGGAATACAGGAAGGAGGCACGGCAGGGAACGAGATCCATTCCCGGCTTTCGCTGCTGTGTAACTCGCAGCCAACTCCATCATGGGCCACCTGCTTCGTGTGAAATACTCCTCCGACACCAACACAACGGCCAACTTACATGTCCGGGCATACTTCAAAATAGTTGTGCAAACCCGTTCACCATGTTTCAAGGCAACTTGGTCAAAGAAAACGCTGTAATGTCCGCATACTTGGGCCAACTCGGCGAACAGATGTTCCACAAAATATATCTGAGCTCCACTATAGCTCAACAAAATATCGTAAGATCGAGACATCGTTTCGTGAATAGATCAGCCCTGCATTGAATGATTTCAAACCGAGGCGATACAACTCTTTCAGCAACAAATGGGGATACATGGTCGGGGATGCAGCCTGTGACCTGCACACGCAAGCCACAAAGAATAATCAGAAAAATAGAGTCAGAAAGAGACAATCGATATAAATAAATCAATAAATGAATCATCACCCTGGGATCTATTTGACGGATATATAACGGTATTTTCTTCTTGGACTAAATGACTAATTGAACACATTCCAAACACGGAGAACAATAATCCAATAAAAGAGCATCAAACATAGAAGGAAATCTCAGCTTGATTGTAATTTGGCTCATCTCTAGCATAGTTGGGAGTTGCAGAACAAAAACAATAACGATCATAATGACGTTCCTTCACAATAACGGTCGTGAGGACGTCGTCATCGTCAAAGTTCATAGCATTAGCAAGCGCTGGGTCATCAGCGGCGGAGCTGACGCCCCAGTCGAGGCTGTCGAGCAACATTTACTACGCTCAACGCTCAATACTAACCACTCCTCTAAACCATCCGAGAGAAGTGAAATTTAAGGCTCACACAACAACAAAACAGGAAACGTAGATAAAATGTAGTATTAGTAAGCCAGAGCGTTGTCACCTATCTGACATGGGCAGAATGTTGTGTACCATGTCAGATATTATTCTTAAGCAGATGGATGTTCACAGTGAAGACTGACCTGGTAAGTGACATTTGTGCTCCAGCATCTTTCCCAAAGCACCTCTACACTATTTGCTTAATATATAAAGTTATGGATTCAAGATTTTGTTAGGAACCAAATAGATAAACAGTGAATTCGAGCCCACAGATTTGAGCTTACGTAGTCATATTTGTTACAATCGCATGTTTTAGTGTGTCACACTTGTGACATTCAAGTGCATAAAGCTCTGAAAATTACGACAAGTCTAGGTCTGAGGTTTTTGGACAGTATCAATTAATTCCAAATTCTGACATTCTGGTGAACATGGCGATTTTAATCCCAAATGAAACGAAATATTCCCGATTTTCATTATCAAATTTAATAGGAACCCTGTGAGCGCGGGCCAGCGTTGTTTCGACCTAAAACATACACTTGTGGGTCAATTTCACGAAGTACAAATGTGACCAGCACCACTGTTAAGTCCTGACAACACCAAGTACCAGGTCAACCAAAATTTTATTAATATGGCGGTATTTTACAAACTTGGCACTTATAGAGTTATAAGTTTAGACCCTGGGGTCTGAAATCTACACCAGTCCTAGACTTCAGAGCTAAAGAAGAAAATGAATGGAAAAATGGCGTATGGAATACCGCCATTTTAACAAAAAAATTCATAGATACAAATAATTATACAATGGACCTCAGGTTGATTACATATAGAAATGACTGCATGTGAACACAACTTTCGGTAACCGATGGCGAATTTCATTAAAATGGCGATATTCCATGTGCCATTTTCACACCGTGACATCTAGGACAAGTGTACATTTCTAACATCTAGGTCAGTTTTAAATTTCAGAAATCTAGGACAAACATAGATATCAGACTGTGCAGATTGAAAAATCTAGGATTGGTATAGATTTCAAATATCTAGAACAGTTGTAGAATTCGAAAATCTAATATTGGTATAGATTTTGGTACAGAAAAAACAGTTCAGACTGTGCGGTCTGAACTGCTAAAAGTGCCAAATTAACGGAATACCGCCATTTTAATGAAATTGGCCATATCGGTCCTACATTTCTCTTGTCAATACCAAGTCAAGGAGAAGATCCTTGCAACTTGTAAGTGCAACGGGGGAGTCGTAGGGGCCAAAACAGACAATCAAACGGCACTGCAAGCATTCGGAGAGGTCGAGACCCGGGAGTCTAGAAAGGAAGATCAATTGTAATCACAATTTTTTCTCAAAATGGTTATGATTGACGAAAACTTGAATCAATTACCTGCCCTGATTTTTTAAAGAAAGTACTACCTGTGAATCAGATTATCAGAATCTTGACTATTGTAATTTGGAAAATTGCCAATTTAATGAGTGTTAAATTTCGGAGTTGATGCAAACCTGAACCCATAATCACGGCGTTCTAGTCCTCATGGCATTAGCAAGTGGTCACTAGCACAGGAGCTCCTCACGCACCATTCGAGCACTATCGAATTCCCTCAACGCTGAATCCTTGTCCTTCCTCCAAAACCTGCAAGAATAGAATGAAGGCGGGTAGAAACAGAAACCAAAGATTATGACAATTACGAGAATCAGAATCCCAAGACTCGAAACTCCATTCTCTCCCTAATCCCTATCCATTCATCATAAACCCTACGAGAACTAATTTTGCTCTCATTCCACCCACCATGATGTAAATCCTCAACCGTTGCATCTGACAACGCAAAGACGCAACCGCCACCATGTAAATGCAAATTTCTACCGACACTAAAAGCAAAGCTCATCCCATAACCTTAGACGTGATCCCACACACCAAAAGAATTATCTCCTGCATTCTCCGAAATGCTCTCAGAACCATCGCCTCGTGAACACATGTTCTGCAAACTATTGACACACAACTCAATTGATGGCCAATTTCATTAAAATGGCAATATTCCCTATGCCATTTTTTCAGACTGCCCGCTTTGAACATCTAGAACGAGTATAGATTTCAGGTATCTAAGACTGCTGTAGATTTCAAACATCTAGAACTTGTATAGATTTCAGATTGGCCGTTCTACAAAATCTAGGGCTAGTATACATTTTAAATATCTAGGATAGATATAGATTTCAAAAATGTAGGACCGATGTAGATTTCAGACTGGCCGTTCTGAACTGTCAAAGTGCCAAAAGTCAAGGAATATCGCCATTTTAATGAAATTGGCCATATTGCAAGATGATTCCCAACCTTACCCCAATGCACCACACTTTGTGCTAAACCATACCGGACTCTGTGTCACCAAGAAATAACAATCAATCAACCAATACGTACCCTAAACTTTGAGTGATAGAATTTCATCAACATCAACAGTTAGCGTTTGAATTTAACAGACAGGAGATCGTCCGACCAACTGAAGAATCGATGATCGATGTACAGTATACCTGTCGAGATGCCTTGTCGGACTCAATGGTCCACTCGAGCTCCCAGAGGGTCCAGAACGTCACAACCGAGGCTAGCGTCGAACAGGGAAAACGCACTCCACTCGTTGTTGCAGTGCAAGAGATTCGACTGGCACACGGCCGTGAGAAGCACCCCCTTAAACACGCTATAGAACCGGTCGATCAAGTGGTACACTTCGGTGCACAGAAAAGCGCGACGCCGGCCTCTAAGGACACGAAACTCGAATTGAGGATCGGATTCTTAATCTTACAAAATCCGCCCGCACATGAAAGAGAAGCCAATCCGTCACTCGGCACAATTGCAACGAAAGAAGACGGAAGCAGCAGCGCGGAGATTCGCAGTCAGTCAGTCAGGGTTTTCTAGTATTGCAATTATTATGGGGCAGGGTGGAAACGATCTTTATAACTGGGCATTTTGTTGGGCCATGCCCCTTGGGAGGGTCAATGTGACGTTTCACCGGTTTCACACTACATTTGCTTAATCCTAATAGTGGGGGGAATAATGTCTCCCAAAAAATTAGTGTCACCACACACTAATGTGATTTTGGTAAATTAGTGTCACACGTAGTACTCGGACAAATCAGAGTAGCAAAAAACTTTTTTTTGTACTTGTCAGATGAATACAAAATTATCATTAACCAAAAACTTTCAGATCTAGATTTTTACTTAAGATAGAAACATTAATTTTGAGGATGTACAAGGTTGAAACATTAGAATTTTGTGTCAATTTATAATACATATGGCAAATTTCATTAAAATGGCGGTATTCCATGTGCCATTTTCACACCCTGAAATCTAAGACAAGTATACATTGCTAACATCTAGATCAATTATAGATTTCAGAAATCTAGGACAAATATAGATATCAGACTGTGCAGTTTGAAAAATCTAGGATACTTATAGATTTTAGATATCTAAGACAGGTGTAGATTTCAAAAATCTAATACTGATATAGATTCTGGTACAAAAAAAACAATTTGGATTGTGCAGTCTGAACTACTAAAAGTGCCAAATTAGTGGAATACCGCCATTTTAATGAAATTGGCTATACATCCATCACTAGTGCAAACTTAGAAAATTCATAAATTATTTAACAAATTTTGTCATTTTATGGTAAAACCATACCTACCCGCAAACTAAAACTCCTCATAACTTTCATCTCATTAATCAAAATTGAATGGTTCAAAGCTTCCCACTATATAAATCTAAAGAACCAATTTTCAATTTTTTTTTTCTTAAAAAATATTTTTTAAAGAAGTTTTTTGAGCTTCTTGGGCTACCCAAAGTTCCATCAAAATTACATATCATGCAATAACCTTTTAACTATGTAATCAAAAGTTATGAAAATTGTTGGTCCTTAAAGGTATTCCTTGGGCATATGTTGTGAAAAAATTTCAAAGGAAAAAAATAAAATCTCCATTTGTAGTGAGTTGCCCAAAATCGCTATGTTGCCAAAAAACACAGCTTTTTCCTTTAGAGGTTAAATAGCTATACAAAGTTTGTTAGGATAGCTTTGTCAAAAAGCTACCAAAGCTTATTTTCTTTTGGTCTAAAGCCAAGAAATAAGAATTAATCTATTTTGTGCATGGAGCTAGCATTTTGGTAAAGCTAGAGTCTTGGCATGTAGCCATCTTTATGTAATACATAACTAGTTGGATGACTTGTAACATATCACTTGAATCATTACTATCATATTTGCAATTTGACCCCTAAACTTTCAACCATCCACTTAATGGATGATGAAATTTTTGAAAAGTGCATTTCATCTTCTTAGTATGCAATAAAGGAGCCTCATTGAAGAAATTCATGTAATTTATTAATTGAAAGGTGAAAGAATGTTATGTAGTTGACTAGTTGGAGCACTTAGGGGTTAAATGTACAATTTGTTTAGGTTCTCCCACAATAATGATCGATACCTAGGATGTTGCATGCACCCCAAAATTGAAAAGACATGAACTTGGTTGGTAGAATGCTAAACATTTGACATTAATGGCCAATTTCATTAAAATGGCGGTATTCCGTTAATTTGGCACTTTTAGCAATTCAGACCACACAGTCTGAATTGTTTTTTCTATACCAAAATCTATACCAAAAATAGATTTGTGAAATCTACACCTATCCTAGATATTTGAAATCTATAACTATCCTAGATTTTTTAAGTTGTATGATCTGATATCTATGTCAGCCCAAGATATCTGAAATCTAAAACTGACCTAAATGTTAGCAATGTACACTTGTCCTAGATGTTATGGTGTGAAAATGGCACATGGAATATCGCCATTTTAATGAAACTCGCCATATTAATACTAATGAATATCTTATGCTCAAACTACTATCAATGATTTTTTGACAATTTGTTGGGATTCTTGTATACCAAGATGCTTGTGTGATCCCATTAAGCCCTAAAGGACTTGGTGTATTGTTCACAAAAAATACCCAAAACTTCCACTTTCTAGTGCATGGAGCATAATTGAAATATAAACATTTCCCAAATTTTTAAATGCAAATATTTATCCTAGACTTCCTTAGGAATGTGTGGAAAAAATTTCATCCATTTGATTGTGTAGATTGTAAGATTATAACATTTGAAGTTTGATGAAAATAAATTTTGAGCACTGCCAAATAAGGTTAGCATAGTTTGAATCTACTTTGTAGACAAAGAATCATTATCCAACTTTGGAAATTAATACCATTGGGTAGGTAGTAATATTAATTACAATCATGTCAATTTTCAAAGATACTAGAGGTGTTTAGCACACCCAAAAATCAGCTTGCACTGAGATGATGTCTAAAAAAACTAACTTCATGAGCAAGATTTCAATTTCTTTGGAGTTCTCATGTTTTTGACAAATCAAAATCACAACAGTCAATTCAAAGCTTTTCTTCTCTAAATTAAGTTAAAAAATAGAAAATAAAAAACTTTTTATGAATTTAAGCTAGAATTTGAGCTAATGGTTCTAAAATTGTTCAAGAACTTTTCTTTTTAGTGCATTGAGTGAAAATTGGAAATTAATTTTTCCATTTTCAGCCATATTCTATTTTCCGATACTATTGAAAAATGTATAGAAAAATCTCAGTCCATTTGGCTCTATAGATTGCCTAATGTAGCCATTTATAGCTTGCTTAACTTTTTGCCCAATTTCTTGGCATCTCTTTTATTATGGTTGGTAGTTGCAAGAAAGACCGGCTTGTTTTTGTAGCGTTTGGGTAGTTTCTTTGGGAGTACTGTAAAAATAGAAAATTAATTTTTAAAAAATATAAAAAAATATGAATAATGTATATACCTTTAAGAAGAAGGTAATCTATGAAGGAAAAGCATAGAAAAATTTATTAGGTAAGATAACTAGAAAAGAGCAAAATCTTAAGAAAATAGGTACGACGACGTCTTAATTTGTAAAAAATAGAGAAAACAATTTTAAGAAAAACTAAAAATTATCAATTTGGAAGACCTTTATGATGAAGAGATTTCACCAAAAAAATTATCTTAAAATTATCTTCAATGTTCAGAAATGCACGCGCAAAGGAGCCCTGTTTGCACGCATGTGGAGGACATAAAATAAAATATTTTTAAATTTCCTTTGGTAGAAATATGGCTTCCTACCATGAAAATAGACCACAGAAATTTCAGCTCTAGGTCATTAATTTTGGGTACTCCCCAGGGTGATTGCATGAAACACTTGTACTATTTTCTGTCACACGGCGCATGCTAATTAGTTTTTTGGCCATAATTCTTGGTTTTTGACTCCAAATGATTCAAAATTCATAGACAAGGTACTGATGACTATTATACACCTTGTCTATTTTTTTGGGATTTTAAAAAAATGTTTTAATATTTAATAATAGCCCCCAATATTATGTCACAAATGCCAATTTGGAGGTTTTTAGTACTATTTAGTACCCATAAAAACGAATTTGGAGCTGAAATTTGGTAGAGATGGTCATCTAGTAGACTTGTAGCTATTGTCCAAAGGAATTCTAAAAATACTTAATTTTGTGTGGTGTAGAAGTCCACAAATTGAGTCCCTTTCTACTAGCATTTTGAAGTATGTAAAAAATTATTTTGGTGTTTTTTTTGGTGAATGACCATCTCCATAGAGTTGCCACAAATGGCCAATTTTTATTTTTTTTATTTAAGTTTTTTCCTATTTATTACTAATTAAAACATCAAAGTATGTAATTTCTTAAGATTTGGCACTTTTCTAGTTCTCCTACTTAGAGAATTTTTTAATGAATTTCCTTTGGTCGTTACCTTCATCTTAAAGGTGCATACATTGGCCATATTTTTTAATTTTAAAAAAATTGATTTTCTAATTTTAAAGTACTCCAGAAAAAATCATGAGTACTATTGCAAAACGCAACAAATAGTACAGGTGTTTCGTGCAATCACCCCCCAGTACTAAAAACCCCTAAACTGCAAAGTGTGACAAATTAGCTAAATTGAAATTTAAATATAAGATGATTTTTGAAAATTTTTGAAAAATAAGGGATTTGAAATACTATCAAGTTAGACATCTCCAATAAAAATTTCAAGTTACTCGGATTCATGCTTCAAAAGTTATAGCCAATGACAACTTTGTCACTTCAATTGTGACGCAAAATAGTACTAATCTTTCTTGCAATCACCCTGCTGCTCAATTTGCACCTAAAATTTTGAACCTCTAAACTTTTGATTTAGGCTTCTTATTTTATATAGCTAATCTTATCTTAGACAGCTAATAGTACCGAAACACACATCTTGAATTGAATTTCACTTATAAATTCTATTTAGAAACGACTTCGTTTGCACCTATATATCGAAGCCTGGAAATTGATCCACAGGAATTTATTATCCTTTCAGGGATGTTAACATAAGACCATCCAATTCTAACTAGCTTCCCAAAAGTGAACCTAACCCATTCTAAAGAAAAAGTACATGCTTATTGGGTGATTGCAAGAAACACTTGTACTATTTGTTGCGTTTTGCATTTTTGGACTTTTAGTACTTTTTGTACTATGAGTCACCTTCAATACTATTGAAGGCATGGAACATTAAATGTGAATGGTCAATTGGATTTCAAATTTACTATTCTGACAACATGTGATGTTCATCATTGGATGACAAAAATGGATGGAAAAAACTTTATTTGCCATTAAAAAAAAATTTACATTGGCAACTAGAAGGTATTACGAGCCCTAGCAGTACTATTGAGTCTTTCTATGTACCCTGAAGTACTATTTTGAGCCACATGCTACAATTTACCCTAGAAAATGAGACTTTTATGTTTCTATTTTTGAAAATTAGGAAATGAGTTTGAAAAATTTATTTTAAAAATGGCCATTGTTGCCGACTAAGAACAAAGTAGGAATATCAAAGTTAGAACTACAAGAACCATTTTTAATTCAACATAAATTCAATCTGAATATAGCACACTTTAGGCCAATATAAAATACACTTGGAATTTTTTTTGGAAATCCCTCCCTAGAGAAGGTGTATTTCTATTAGAAGAGCTAGCCTACCAAATTTGATGATGTAACTCTTCAAAAAAGGTACTCAATAGTACTAAAAAACACCAAAACTGCATGTGTGACAAATATTCAAAATTAAGTTTCACCTATTAAATTAATTTTGAAAAAATTGAAATAATTCAAGTGCATTTTCTATTGCTATAGGAAGCTTGCTTTTGAATTTCATGTTCATTCAATCGTTTTTGCAACACTTATGGCACAAAACAACTTCCACATTGAACGTGTGACGGAAAATAGTACAAGTGTTTCTTGCAATCACCCTATTCCACAATGTCAAAAGTGTAGAAATAGGAATTATTTGAGCATAGATTTAAAAAATCAACCAATTCAAGTTTGACCTTTTATAATATTACATATAACACTTAAATACCGTTCTTGGATTTTGTGCCACATCAATAGTAATTTGTCTTTTGATGAGAGCTTCCTAGCACACAACATTGGTTGTTTGACAAATTTGATTGATTTATTCTAATACTACTTTATTTAAATTTATACACCCTTCTTTATTATTGATCCGATGTTTCCACTGGGAAAGAAGCAAAGGAAGAATCAGGTCTTTGATCTTTATCAATTTGGAATTGCCTATCCTCAAAGAAATAAGTTGGTATTGAAGATGTCTTACAATGAATGTGACTTCCATTGTTTCCATGAAGTATGTTACATTTGAATAATGTGAAGTACAAACAAATAAAACATGAAGTTTGAAGCTTGAAACTTAAATCAAGGGAAACAATAATTAGTTTATGCTCCATGTCATTCAAGCTTCTTCTTTCAATCATAAGATGGATTAGGAAAAGCTCCAATACCTTTGGAGGAGTTTGAGATTGAATAAATGACACACTGAAACTTGCCAATAAAACAAATATGGAGATCAAGACGTACTGCTCGAACCATTACACAAATCTTGCGCAAGCGCAACAGCACCATTACATGTCGCAGAATTAAGATCTAACGGGCTAGTGATCTCTGGCACGCGACTTGAAAATCTATCTCTGATGTTGTCCATAACATATGGTGACCCTGCCAACCAGTCTCCAACCAAAACAAGAGACCTGACCCCACCCACTTCAGTATATGTCCTAATGCAGCTCAGTAGTTCCTCAATTACGGGATCAAACAGCGATTCAAACTCACGATACGGAATTTCTATTACCCCGTCATCATCGCTGTCCCATTCGATTCCAGGAACTCTCTTCTGCTCATACCTGTCCAAAATATCAACCAATCCCTTCGGTACCAACATTTCGATGGGTTCTCCAAGGCTCAGTTCACAACTCTTATTTCCAATTAACATCTTAATATGATCATACTCTTTGAACAGGGATTGGTACCCAGTTGGACGCTCAGTCAGAAACTCTTGAAAACATGGTCCTATCTTGCGCTGCAGTAGACTCACGAACTCAGTATCCGGAGATGAATGGCGAGTGAACAAGCTTGATGACACTTCTTTCGCTCTGTGAATATGGTTGCAGACAGAAACCACCTCCTGTACAATGACTTCGAAAAAGAACTCACCGATATCTACTACCAACTGCTTGTCACCAACTTTCCGTCGCAACTTACGAGATTTGACGGTCCACAAGGATGCCGCCTCAAGTTCCCCGACCATCTTGACTGGGTAGGGACTCCCGTCAGCCCCGTTGATTAAGCCCGCACACTCCATGCGAGTTTTCATTTTCTCTTGCGCAGCATTGTCCCAAGACGACGGAACAGGTACACACCACTGGATCATCTTCATTGTCAGATGATGTCCATACCAACCCTGCAGCCGATGCAGAATATATGCGCCAAACTCATGTAAATAGTCAGTAATTGGTCTGTCAATCGGCAGGCAATACGGCAATTTCAGCTCTTTTGTGGTTGATATTTGCGTGTCACGAACTTTAAGGTGGGGGTTAAATCTGGTCACATAAATCCCAAAAAAATTCTCACTTGCTCTTCTAGCTTCTCGCTCACCTCGTTCATAGCTAGAACGAGCAGGATTACCCCAAGACTCCACCCGATACGATTGACCTCCATCTCTTGACGAGTAGTAGATCCCTGTCATGGTTCTCCCGTCGAAATTTCCCTTTCCCTTTCCAGATCCCGGATAGTCAAAAAAGGTAAAAATGTTCTCCGGATCATTAATATGAGAAAATGAAAACGAAGAATACATGCTACCAAATTCAAGGCACACTACTACACTGTAAGGCTCGGGAAGAGCTTCCTTCTCATCTGTCACCTTTCCAGCGACCCGGCTACTTCCAGACCCCAGCAATGCGTTGAAGACCAGCCCCAAGTCCATAGCTGAATTCTCACTAGAATCTTCTTCCACGCCTGTATCCTCACATGGATCTACTTCCTGCAAGAACGATCAAGGAGGTTTAACAATGGAAAATAATTGAAACTTAAAATTCATGATGAATGCTTCAATAAACACATACTTTGTTCGTCCTGTGTTTCAAGCTCCACCGTACGAAGGCCAACCAGATTCTGTCAGACACGTCTAGCTACAAAGGCCCAGCCATAGCACAACAAGTTCTAATAGATGCAATTCCATTTAATTACAAGATATTATCAAGATAGTCAGTTGACCCACGAAGTATAACAATCTACAGAATGTTTAGTGATCCAGGTTGTACACTACACACAAATGGCCCATTTCCACATCTAATTGCTGAAGTCATAAGTATGGCATAGAAATACGAGAGCCAAGTCCATGTCGGAATGACGACCCCTAATTCCAAGACTAGCACACATAGCTTCCCAGGAGAGAGTTGAAATAGCTATTTGAAAAGGAAGAGTTGAAATAGCTGTTGTCACCTTGTATAGTGGCATCAGTTGATCTCCTACCTTCGATGGGCCACTAGCTCCGTTCAAAACATCAAGCTTGCAAGCGATGACCTGTGCGACCTTCTTCATAAACACTTCTGGATCGTATCCATACTCTTGTGGTATGTAAACTGGACCGCGAGTATCCAAGAGTCGATCGACAGCTTCCTTCCAGACCATAGGCTGGACTCGTCTGGGCCTACTCTTTCTCCTATCACTCATCTTCTCATTCACTTCCCATATCTGCCACATCTTCCGCCATTTCGATTGCGTGCTCGAATCCTTCGCATCTTCTGGGCGAAGAGCAAGGAATACTGGAAGGAGGCACGGCAGGGAACAAGATCCATTCCCAGCTTTCGCGGCTGTGTAACTCGCAGCCAACTCCATCATGGGCGGCCTGCTTCTGGTGAAATACTCCTCCGACACCACCGCAACGGCCAGCTTACATGTCCCGGCATACTCCAAAATAGCTGTGCTAATTTGCTCACCATGTTCTATGGCATCTCGGTCAAAGAAAACGCTGTAATGTCCGCAAACTTGGGCCAACTCGGCGTTCAGATGCTCCACAAAGTCTTTCTGAGCGCCACTATGACTCAAGAAAATATCGTAAGATCGAGACATCGTTTCGTGAAAAGATCAGCCCTGCATTGAATGAACTCAAACCGAGGCCATACAACTCTTTCAGTAACAAATGGTGATACTTGGTCGTGGATGCAGCCTGTGACCTGCACAAGCAAGGCGCAAAGAATAATCAGAAATTAGAATCAAGAGAGACAATCAATACACGTCAATACAATCAATGTACAAATCTTCACCCTGGGATCCACTGGAAGGGTACCGGTCTTTTCTTCTTGGACCACTTGAACACATTGCAAACACGGAGCACACTAATCCAGTAAATGAGCATCAGTCATAGAAGGAACTCTCAGCTTGATTGGAAATTGGCTCATCTCTAACATAGAGGTCGTCCTAGCATTTAGTTAGCAGTTGCAGCGATCATCATCGAAGTTCATAGCATTCGCAAGCACTGGGTTCATCAGCGGCGGAGCGGCCGCATCAACGCTAAACGCTCAAAGCTCCAAACTAACCACTCGTCTAAACCATGCGAGAGAGGCGAAGTTCAAGGCTCACACAACAACAAAACAGGAAACGTAGATAAAACAGAGCAATATTAAGCCAGAGTGTTCTCAACTTTCTGATATGTGCAGAATTTTTATGTACCATGTCAGATATTATTCTTAAGCAGATGGAGATTCACAGTGAAGATTGACCTAGTAAGTGTCATGTGGGCTCCAGCATCTTTCCCCAGAGCACCCTAAGACTATTTGCTTAATAAAGTTACGGACTCAAGATTTTGTTAGGAACCAAGTAGATAAGCAGTGAATTTGAGCTTATGTAGTCATATTTGTTACAATGGCATGTTTCACTGTGTCACACTTGTGACATGATTCAAGGGCATAAAGTTCTGAAAATTACGACAAGTCTAGGTCTGAGGTTTCTGGACAGTATCAATTGATTTCAAATTCTGACATTCTAGTGAACATGGCATTTTAAGCCCCAAATGAAACGAAATATTCCCGATTTTCATAATCAAATTCAATACGAACCCTGTGAGTGCGGGCTAGCGTTGTTTTGACCTAATACATATACATGCGGGCCAATCTCACAAAGTACAGATGTGACCAGCACCACTGCTAAGTTCTGAAAACACCAGGTACCAGGTACAATATACCTCGATTTGAATACATAGAGAAATGACTGCATGTGAACACAATTTTCGGTAAATGATCGGTCCTATATTTCTCATGTCAATACAAAGTCAAAGAGAAGATCCATACAACTTACGCTAAGTGCAACGGAGGAGTTGTAGGGGCCAGACCAGACCATCAGACAGCGCGGCAAGCTTCCGGAGGGGTAGAGAACCGGGAGTTTAGAATGGAAGATCAAGTGAACTCACATTCTTCCTCAAAATGGTAGCAGTAAGCGAAAACTTGAATCAATACCTATCCTGATGAAAGTACTACCTGTGCATCAGAATCTTGACAATTGGAAAATTGCCAATTTAATGAATGTGAAATTTCGGAGTTGATGCAAACCTGGACCCATAATCAAGGAGGTCTCGTCCTCATGGCATTATCAAGTGGTCACCAGCATAGAAGCTTCTGACGCACCATTCGAGCACTATCGAATTCCCTCAACGCTGAATCCGTGCCCTTCCTCCAAAACCTGCAAGAATAGAGTCAAGGCGGGTTACGAGAATCAGAAACCAAAGGCTCGAATCTCCATTCTCTCTCTAATCCCTATCCATTCAACATAAACCCTACGAGAACTAATTTTTGCTCTCATTCCACCCACGCCATGTAAATCCTCAACGGTTGTGCCTCACAACGCAAAAACGACACCGGCACTAAATGCAAATTTCTACCGACACTAAAAGCAAAGCTCTTCCCATAAGACGCAATCGGCAGTGCTATGTAAATTAATGTCAATTTCTACCGACACTAAAAGCTCATCCCATAACCTTAGACGTGATTCCACACACCAAAAGATTTCCCGCCTGCATCCTCCGAAATGCTCTCACAACCATCGCCTCGTGAGCGCATGTTCTGCAAAATACCGACACACAAGTCAATTGCAAGAAGATTCACAACCTTACCCCAAATACACCGCACTTTGTGCTAAACCACACCTTACTCTGTTTCACCGAGAAATGACAGTCAATCAGTCAATACGTCGACTCTAAACTTCGAGTGATAAAATTTCATCAACATCAAAAGCTAGCGTTTCAATGTAACAGACAGGAGATCGACCAACCGACCGACGAATCTCTCGAGATGCCTTGTCGGACCCAATGGTCCGCTCGATCGAGCTCCCAGACGGTCCAGAATTGAACTTCTCACAGATCCCAGTGAACGCCACAACCGAGGCCAGCGTCGACAGGCAAAACGCACCCCACTCGTTGTTGCAAGCAGTGCAAGAGATTCGACTACGACACGGCCGTGAACAGCACCCCCTGGAACACACTATATAGAACCAGTCGATCAACTGGCACACTTCGGTGCACAGAGAAGCGCGACGCCGGACTCTAATCGCTAAGGACACAAAGCTCGAGTTGGGGACCGGATTCATTCGTATAAAATCCGCCCGCACTTGAAGAGAAGCCAATCCGTCACTCGGTACAACTGCAACGGAACAAGAAGCAGCAGCGCAGAGATTCGCAGTTACTGTCCCTCAGTCGCGCGGTCAAGGGACTTGACCAACCACCTGTCAATCGCGCATCCCACGCTTGTAATTTTCGAAATTTCTAAGAAATTTCTTTCGGTAAAGAGCAATCAAGGAAAGCAGCTACGCAAGGAATCGAAAAATAGAAAATACATTACATGCTGTTTCCTTGAAGCGAAGGCTCATTTGCCGACAATTTTGCAGACGACGTTGCGGACTGCAGTGGCCCCACTCGCCGTCTACACAAACTCGTAAGAGGACGGAGTTTCGATGATTCGAGCTGACTTACTTACCGGCAATTCAGTTCAGTTGGGATCGTCCGTCCTCTGCTGTACCGTCCACGCCATTTCTTATTCTTTTTCAGTGTTGGCGGGTGGACTGGTGTCGATGAATACCGGGCGAGTTGCACACCGCTTTTAGCGGGGGCTGTTACCGTGTGGGTTTCCTTCGCAGAAAGGAGGCAAGCCCACGGTTCTGGGCCAGGGAGCCGTGTTGCCCCATCCAAGGGTAAATGTAATAAAAATTGCTCCCTATTTTGTGCCGCATAAATTTTGTATTTCTTCACCTCTTCTAGCTAGTTTGGGGCCTTTGATTGCAAATAAGAATTCAGAATTTGTAAATAATATCATATGTGGCAAATAAAAAATTCCAATGTTTTTTGCAGGGATACAATAAGGGACAAGACGGAGGTCAATCCTCCCTGGACACGGTTTAGATTCAAAGAGTGACTAGGTTTTTTTTATTTTAATCATTTTGGGGCAGTGTAGAAACGATCTTTGTAACTGGGTATTTCGTTTGACCCAGCCTCTACCTCTTTGGTCAATGCAAAGTTTCACGGGTTTCACACTACACTAATTTGTCTTAATCCCTAAATGCTCGAGGCATCAAATTTTGGTGTCAACAATACTTTGAAGTTAAATAAAACCTAACCAAGTTACTATTTTTAGTAATTTATATTTTTGAAAAAGTCTTTTTGAAGTTTGGTTAAGCATCAAAAATCTGATTTCGAAAATGAATGATTATGATTTTTCTACTCAAGATTTTATGCAAGGGTGTCATTCAAAATCTTGATTTTCTAGTGTTGAGGGCTCTTGGAAATGAGCCTCAAATACACTAGATCTTGGAGAAAAAAGCACATTAGAAATTCATTTCAAAAATTGTAGAAGAGATTTTGAAAAGACATAAATTGATTGGGTTATGCATATTTATGCCCTTTAGCCTCATATTTTTTTGGTTACCAATTTTTTAGATTTAACATGTGAAAAGAGGATTGAAAGACTTCAAATCAATTTCATAGTTTTAACACCCTCGTAATCAAACATTATAATCTATCAATCCATAAGTGACATTGTGTTTTGTTTTTTTTCCATGTGATCTCTAACGTGTCTAGTTTGAATTTGTATGGTTTCAATTCAAAAAAAATTGATAACACTTATCAAAATGTTGGCTTTTTGTTCAAATTAGAGCAAATTCCTAGAAGCTCAAAAAAGGCCTTGGGTATTTAGGGGTTAATAGTAGGGAAAATTTTGTCTCCTAAAAAAATTAGTGTCACCACACAATAATGTGATTTTGGTAAATTAGTGTCACATGCACTACTAGGGCAAATCAGTGTACAATAGAACCTGTCGTAGTGCATAGAGTCGGGATTATGCACTAAGAGAGGCTTATGCAGTTGGAGAGGTTCTGTCAGAACTTTGGCTAACGTGGCCTCTCACCATGGGGCCTCCAACTACTGTTCACAAATATCACAACCTCCCTTAGTGCATAGACAATATGCACTAAGACAATATATGCACCAAGAGAGGTTCTATTGTAGCACAAAAAAAAATTTGTACTTGTCAAATGAGTACAAAATTATCATTATCCAAAAATGGTCACATCCAGATTCTTGCCTGGGATGAAAATATTAATTTTGAGGATGTACAAGGTTGAAACATTAAAACTTTGTGTCAATTATAGTACAACCATCACTAGCACAAGCTTAAAAAATTCATATATTATTCTTAATTTGTCCAAATAATGCATTGCAAATTGTGTTGGAATACCTTTTGATTTACCAATTCAACCTAATAGAAACAAATTTTGCCATTTAATAGTAACTATACATAGTTGTAATTAGTGGCAATTAGATGTGCACATATGCCGTAAACATTCATCATGTTGGTTTTGTGGTGTCATGTTGACATTCCTAATTGCCTAAGCCTTTCAAAGCATATTTTTCCTATGAAAAAAGGGCATGGGACTATAGTTATCTCCAATGAAGCAAATTGTTTTTTTTTTCAAAATCTAATTGTATAGATGTTTAAAGAGCTTGCTTATTAGTGTGCATTCCAATTTTAAGTGTGAAATTGGATAGGAGTCATGTAAGATATTAACAAGAGGAATGTAAATTTCCTATATTTAGTATTTTGTTCCCCATACAATGTTTGAGAAATGTGCATATAAGAGTTTCTTGGGATTGGAGGTCATGGCCCTCGAGAAGAAAGCAATTAAAAATCTAATAGACAAACACTACATCTCGGTGGAAAAGCTCATAAAATCAATGATTTGTTGAGTACCTTCCTTTTGTCTACCGTAAGTTGAGGAACATTAATCACTAAAGTCCCAAGGCCTTTTTTCCATCAAAAAACACTCAAAACTGCCATTTCTATTGTAAGAGCAAAAAAAATTTAAAATTGTCTTTTTTTGCATATCTAACCGTAGGATCTTGTAAAATTAGTATAAAAATACGTGGTATAAATTTTAGAAACTTTGACCTTGTAGATTGCAAGATATTTGCATTTAAAGTAAAAAAAAACAAGTTTTTTTACACCTTGTTTGACTAGATTTTTTGGCTTTAAATCTTCATAACTTAAAATTTTTGCACTATTGATTTTGATTTTATGATTTTTTATGTTGAAGAATTGAGTTGAGAATCTATAAAAAAAATTCAACAAAAAAATATTTAGTTTTTACTCATTTAAAAATTGTTAATAGCTCTAAGATGGAATTAACATACTATAATCTCCAAAATGAGATTGTTCTAACAAACAGACTTAACCCTATCTAACAATTTCTTTCATAAAAATTGTAAAAAATGAATTCAAAAACAAATTCTACAAGTTATTTTTTTAAGAAGATGCTTAGATTGCCCAAAAAACAAGATTGTCCATAACTTTATCATTACTAGTCCAAATACGATGAATGAAAGCTTCAAATGTAGACAAAAATATAACCTTTGAGAAAAAAAATTAAAAATTAAAAAAATTTAATATTTTGTAATTTTATTTTAGCTGACCTTTGAGTTGCTTATTGGACTTAAGGTCGAGCTTAACACCTTCAGGACCATGAGTGCAGATTTTGAACAATGAATGAATGGAAACACGTCCCAAATTCACTGAAATGCGTTTTTTCATCCATCAATTTTTTTTGAAAATTCTTATATTAGTTCTTTAACATTTGTACAGTTCAGATTATGAAGATTTTGCTTTGCAAATATTCTATAATTCAAAAGGTATCGAGAGGTCTAGCCTCAAAAAGTAACTTTTTCAATTCAAAAACAATCCTTCAAACATGACTTGAATAAAAAAATCAAATAAAAATCTTCAAAAATCACTATACTTAGAATTCAATATTTTGAATTTATAAGAAAAAAATCTTTTACAAATCATAAATATTCAATCTACAATTGATTTTAGAAGGAATTTTCAATTTCTGGCTTCAAATTTTATTGAAAAATATTTGTATGTATTTTTGTTGATCTAACCGTATGGATATGATCTATAAATAGCATTTTACAACTATTGTTTGAGGGTCATCATTAAAATATTCTTCTAAATTGCATTCTATAAGAGATCTTCACAATTTTGGAAATTTTGACACCCCTCCGGTCCTTTACGAGTTAAGGTGGCATAACTTTTGCTCCCGTGCATTGATTGAAATAAAAATTATATTAACAGAAAGATAATCTGATATCCTATCTTTAAAAAAAGTTTCAAAAATCTTGTCAAAAATTGAGATCACATAAGTCTACTAGAAATTCCAAGAATCCCCCATAGCTAGGGATTTTGGAACTTTAGGGGTTAAGCCAAATCACATTGCCATCATTGTTTGGTGTAATACAAACATCCAACTTAACAAGAGTTTTTTCTATCAAAGTTAAACTATATCAAGTGAATACCCACAAAACATCTACATGCTATAATCTAAACAAAAGGAATTGCTAGAGCACCAATGAGTAAAAGCAGACAAAATATCACTAGAAATTTCTTTTTACACCACCATTGCCTTATTGTATGTCTGGCTTCAAAGTTTGGCGTTTGTCTACGGCACGCTCTTTGTGCTTGTTATCTCTATTAGTGACGATGGAACAAAAGGTTTTGGAAGTAGGAAGCGAAAGAAGGCGAGTGGAAAGGAGGAAAATAAAAAGGAAGCAAGCAAAAAGGAGGTGGCGAAAGAACGCGTCTGCAAAACTAGGATTTTCAAATTTTGAAATGAACAACTTCATAAAGCTCATGAGGCAAATTCATGCAGCTATTTATTGGGTTGTTCATAGAACCCTACAATGTCACATAAAATACTAAAACATCTACATTCATCTAAATGATATATTTTTTTTTTTTTTTTTTTTTTTTTTTTAAAGTATTAATTATAGTAAAATTATGACCTCACCTCTAGATGAACATATTTATATCTATGATTTGATTTATTTGTTATTTGTTATTTGTTGTAACTTACATAATACATTTTTATATTTACTAAGTATTATATCGTTGAATTTGTCTTTAAAAGCACTTTCACATCAAACCTTTTATTTTATAATCATAAGTATTTAGAGTAGCTTATTATGCACGTAAAGTTTTTATAAATAGATTTTATTATGGTGGTAGTTGCTTACCCGGGCGATGCAGTTGTTTTTCACACTGTGCAAATTGATGCTTGGCATAGGGGATAGAGAAAAGAGCAACCAATGCAAGGGAGATTATCCTTATTCCATAACATTTAGTAGCCATCAGAGAAGCTGCCTTTTCCTCTCTAGAATTCTCATCCACAAAATTCATCCTCACATAATTAAAGTAAGCTCCCAAGCGGATTTTTGGAGGTGAAACTTATCTTCATTTAACAACTTTTTTCTTGTTCAAAGTTTTTTGAGAAAAGTTATTCTACTATGCCTAAATGAAGTCTAAAATTTTACTTTAAACACAATTCCTACTTTTGACTTAACTATGAGTGCTTGAGAAACTACAAATTCTAATTTATTTATCCCACATGGGTTGTTCTACTTCCTACCACCCCATGTGTATATATATATAGCTTTTTTTCCCCTTGAAAACTCAAAATGCAATTAGTTTGTATGAATGCAAGCTAACTGATGTTTGTTTTATTTTTTTGTGTGTGTTTTGTAATGTAACAAAGTACACAAAAAATAATGAAAAAACATTTAGCTTGCATTCATACAAAACCAATAATATTTTGAGTTTTCAAAATACACAATGTATGGATGTAGAATGTTGGTTATTGTGTGTTTGATTCAATGGGTGTATGAACTTTGGTTTTGTTTTAATTTTTAATGTACCCTGTACAGTTGCGGCCAGCTGACTTACTCTCTGACAAAATTATCGCGTGTAAATTAGCTACTGATGGTGTGGTATATTCCACACCATCTATATGTTATGTCCGCTGAGGGAATATTTGAAATTTTCCAGGTGATTTTCCATTGGAAACAGGGGAATCAGGGAATTGCACCCAAGAGTGAATATCAATGGCACAGCTTTCTCTTGTTTGCAATCTGTCAACCAAGAATGGCAAATCCAGGACCAAAGATAATTTCCTTGCGTTGTGTCTCGAGGGTTTAACCTTTGAACGCCAAAGCGGACGTTTTGTGTCTGATGGATGACAATCAAACTGTATAGGACAAAATTTGTTGTGGAAAAGGGGAGATCTTCTATAGTAGTTTGACTTGCAATGAGTACTTTTGCAATTTTGGAGGCTATTGATTCACACAGTAATAAAAAAGGATGATTTCAAGAGTCACCTCTTCGATGTTTAAGGATTAAGATATTTGAGCCATCTTTGGAGCGGCCACACCAAGAAGTGGTATTGACTCCCATTGAAAGCCTCATCTATGAGTTTTGAGGAACAAAGTGCATAATTAATTCCGGGACAGTGTCTTCCTATCTTCATCTGCCGTACTATCTCGATTTCATCTACCCAAGTTAGGGTAAAACAGCCCATCATGGTCAAATGACCCATGATGAACACCTAAGAGATGGCCCCATGATGGTTATTATCAATTTATGAGATTTTGGGCCACCATCAATGTCTCACCTGAACACTATTGGAGTGATTAGTGACCCCATTAGGAACACCTAGCTTTTTCAGTGTAAATCATTGAAGAAAATGACTTTTTTAAGGCCCTCCAAGTTAAAAAATATTTTGATTGCTTTAGGTGAGGAAGGTGAGCATTATAGATACAGGTTTTGTTGGTTTTGGGGTAGTCTACGGACTCTTTTGGGCAAAACACTTCAAAAATTCATATCAAATTCATACTTAGTTGAAAAAATATAATTTCAATTGCTGTTGCTATTTCTCACACTTCTCTGTTTGTACAGGAAATTAAAAAAAATTCAGCCATGGCATGAGGGCAAACTAACAATTTTGACCATGATGGGCTGTTTTACCTTACTCGCAGTTATCGCATTGTTCAACGGGGCGGAAGCTCGTTGCAGTGAAGACCAAATCTATTGTTCATGTTCACACTCGAATGGGTACTGAATCTTCCGTGCAGTATCACTGATGTTCTCCTCCATATTTAGGCTTTGCACAATAATTGCTACGGAGTACATGCGAAGAAGTTTACTTGAAAAGTGAGCTTTTGCTTTAGTGACAGCCTCGCATAGCGAAGCGGAGCTCCTTGTGTACATAAGTGAAAAAAGCTTTACAAAATTGCAAATGTGAGCAAAGTTTCCATTCAACACTGAAATCACTTGCTGAACCGTTTAGGATCCCCGCATGGATCATTTTAGATTAATTTCGCAGTCATTCAAAACCTTCCAAAACAGTGTACACGTTGCATATCTGATCAGAACCTGGAGAAATAATAAAAGCAATCTGTACAGTATGTGCAATATACCAAATAAAAAATATTACAGACGTGAAAAAATATACAGTAAAATTTGGAAGGCCACTGTCAAAACAGCAGAACATCCCCAGGATAATTCTTGGCGTTCTTGGCGGAACCTGCAATTCTATATGTCTAAGAAATTCTAAACATATTTGACCACCCAACTCGAAGTGCTTAAAAGGTCAAACAAAATTTGCAACCTAAGGCTAATTAGATGATCTAATCTGCCAGCCAGGATATAATAAAGAAGAATCTGTAAAGCTACTGCTGAGTTCCGGGGCCAAATCCAGGCCATTAAATTAAATAATGACGAATAATTCTTGGTTCTGGTGTCATTGTTTTCAGTTGAATCAGCGAATTTGATAAAATCTAGTAGTGAAGGGATAACTGCTTCGGTTGATTTGGAAGGAGCAATATCCAGTCGTATAGGTATATATCTACATGAAAAGAGTGCAGGCTGTGCACTTATATGCCGGAACTGCCGCCTCCAGACAAATTTGATAAAATTACATATGCAAAAAGCACGGACGAGGAAAAGAGAGAAATCCATGTTCCACTGGGAACCATCTCCATGGCAGCTGTGACTGGAGATGTCTTTCGGCCTTCTGCCCAGAGACGCAACCGTTCTGCCTCTGCTGCATACACTGCTCTTCCCTGTTCACGTGCACTAGGGATTAAATACATGCTCGAACAACAGCTCTTCGGCGACATCATTTCTCAACGTAAGCGGCATGACTCACGTCTAAAAGACTGATGACCACTTAAGTCTTCCTTGGATAAGGCTAATTTGCAAAGGGATGCGGTACGTACCTCTTGATCAAACCAACGACCACGCCTGAACCAAGCATTCAGAATGGCCAAAACGATGCGAGGAGGGGTGAGATAATTGATAGCCTTGCCAGTGCCTTTCACAGTCCTTAGGCCGGGTACCAACGCTTGTGCAACGGTCTCCGGTTGCTCGCAAATTATATTGAACACTTGCTTGTTTTGGAGAGTAGCACCACTGCAAAATGATTAATGCCATTTGAGAAACCAATGACCCATTTAACAAATAACTCAGGTCATAAACAACGAGGCCAGTGCTTATGAAGGAAGCCGACTGCATCAGCAGCGACAACGTAAAGAATTATTCTAATCCACAAAATTAGCCTATCGAAGTTGCAAAAGTTATTATACCTGAGGAGCAGATCAGTAAGAACCATGCCTGGGGAGGCGGTATGGATTCCCACTCGAGAACGCTTACACTCTTGCAACAGGGAAGCGGATAATTGCCGTAGCCCACATTTTGTTGCTCCGTAACTGTTATAAGAGAAAGTCAGATATTATAGAGAAAACAAGATCAGACAAAATGAAAAATAGAATGATAAATCTGAATCCCACGGAAGTATTTAACATTTAAGCGTTTAGTTCAGTAGCTAATATTACTAATCACTGCATCGAGTGAGTGTCAGAAACTTGCACTGCAGTCAAGGGGGTACTCGTGCCTCCAGAACCAGCCCCATCCATGTTAAAGATGTGGCCTCCTTTGGACTGTTTTTTCATGACTCGGATAGCTTCACGTGTGCATATCAAAGAGCCCGTCAAGTTTGTAGACACAATCTGTAAACAAAGATCAGATCAGTTTCAAAAATAAGACGATCTCGTCGGAAATCCTTTCCTCACTTCAAAACCTCTAGAATATCCTGCAAGAAATTTCTTTGAACAAGATACGCGGAAATTGCAGGCCCCAAAATAAGAAATACACATTGAAAGAAGCGATCAGTACCTGACTAATTTCTTCATCCGAAAACTCAACCAGAGGTCTGAAACCCTTATTCATTCCAGCATTATTAATCTACAATAGTCCAACCCCGCAACAGGGACACTGTGAGATCAC
Organism: Pseudisothecium myosuroides; assembly: GCA_951799445.1. Classification (NCBI taxonomy): domain Eukaryota; kingdom Viridiplantae; phylum Streptophyta; class Bryopsida; order Hypnales; family Lembophyllaceae; genus Pseudisothecium; species Pseudisothecium myosuroides. The sequence continues at coordinate 20,111,790 of OX637296.1, forward strand.
GAGCAATGTACGTATAGCTCATCGACCGTATTGCAGCCACCTGTAAGTTAACATACTCGCAATGCCAAGCGGTCACAAGTAGATGTCACAACTAAACAATTTTCACTTGAAACTAATGGACAGAAGGCATGTAAGCATTGACAGAAAACCGCTTAAAATTGAATCCGCACCCAAATATTAATGCTCCCAAACTCTCGCACAGCTGCTTCAGAAAGGGCACGCACGTCCTCGCTCTTCGAAACATCACAAGGGATTCCCACGACCTTGGGGAAACTTTTCAAACTTCTTGTTCCAATCGCATCATCTGACTCAAGAAAATCGCGATGCATCTCTTCAACCTCTCGCTGAAGCTCCAACACTGTACTATTCACAGAATCGAGACTGTTCTCCACCAAAAGCAAAATAGTAAAAAACACTCCGTCAATGTAAACCAATTACCTGTCTAAGACTGCTTACCAATAGGGCTACCAACTAAGATCTCAATGGATGCTTCACTTTTCCATATTGAAAACAGGTGAGAGAAGACTATCACCTTCGAGATGTTATGAAAACATTGTCACCAGCTCGCAGAAATTCACGAGCAAGAGCTTTGCCAAGACCACGGGTGCTGCACAGGGATGGCGAGGAAGAAACGTAAACATTAGATACCATTGTTGTAAATTGATGATCTCCGGCATGAACATCATCTTTCAATCATACAATTTCAAAAGCAGTTCTGAAAACACACACGTCATGAACATAAAATCATTATTCCTAGTCATAAAGCAATTAACTAATCGCACTGAGAGTTTGGCAACCACTTTGTAGAATCGAATACACTCCTTGACGACTCGTTCTGGAATACCCATGCACATTCAGCCAGCAGTACCTAATGCTATTTATCAGGTGATTGCAGCAGAAGTCACCTATCCTACATATCTTCAACCAAACCTTAAAATATCATTTCGACTCCCCTCTCTAAACCAAGAAACTGGCGCATACCTTCCTGTGATAACTACATTCCGCCGACCTCGTCTCGCGTGACCTTCCAAAACTTGTCCTGCTCCGATCATTGAGCCTATTACTATTCCGGCAAGCCAACTAAACCAAAGAAGTTCCTGATGAGCCTCAGATCCTGCAGGTGAAGGCAGGTTTAGGAAACATGAAACACGATTAGTATTAATTCCTTACTTTAGGGGTTCATATTCATATCGCAGTATGGGCCAAAGAAAGAGTTTCAACTATCCAAATGTGGACGACGGTAGCAACAATCAATATAGACCCTGACTGGAAGTAAATCAATAAAGATCCTAACCGCACCAATGTCCATGTTGCAATTGAAGTTTGCAAAACAAGAAAAAATCTAAAATCTAAAGAGCAAACTGACTACACTTTTACAGAAACCAGAGATCTTCAGCAAGCAAGAGATCTCCAGAATAAATCGCGGGGGAAAAAGTTTGACATACCGGACAGCTGAAAACCTGTGGCTAGGATGGCTCCAGTTGCACCCATAATGAACGTGAACTTCCCGAGCTGACTTGAAAACTGATAGCATGCAGATATCACGATGAATCTTCTAACGCAAAATGGTCCAACCTCTTAGATGACAAAAATCATAAAGCAGAAAAAACACATGGCAGGCCTAACAATCAATGAGGAGTTTCTCGAGGTAGGTCGGTGCATCTATTCCTTTCGCAGCAAATAAATACAGTTTCATGAAGAATGCCACGTACCGCGAAGAAATCGTCCTCGGCTCTTCGAAGGCCATTGAAAACTTTATCCCTCAACTTCTCAGTAACCGAAGGAGTAGAACCGTTCAAGAATCCAAGTGGATCCCACCGAAGCTTTGTTTTCTTGGCAGACTTTAACTCAAGCACAGCATCCTCTTTATCTTTGAGACCATTAAAAGCCCGCACGATTTTCCTGACAATTTTTACTAACTTCGGTTGCTGCCTGGTGCTTTGATGCACCACATCCACTTCCACTTCCACAGCATCGAAAGAGGAATTCAAATTATCGCTTAACCGGGAGGGCTCCCTGACTTCAATCTCCTCCACAGTCAAGAAATTATCGGCACCATTATCAGCAGGTAAAATTTCAACCTCACTTGCCGAACTCCTTTGCAGTTTCTCAAAATCTGCTCCTGATCCGCCGTCCTCCCCTTCTTCCAAATTCCCTCCGGCACCAGACCGCACCACGACCGAACGCCTCTGAAGCTCCCTAATTCCCCCACGTCCGAACACAGCCGGCCTCCTCTGGACCACAAACCTCGGCGAAAGAAAAGCAGACCGAAAGCACAAGGAACCTCCTCCTCTCACCTCACGCATCAAACAAACCTGCACTCTACTCCCTCGCAACGCCAGCCCCGGCGCGCGCATCCGCAACGAAGCGTGTCCTCCACTCCTGACGCAATTCACAAAATTCGAGTCGGGCCGCACAAGCATGGCCGACGTCATCCCAGCCATGCTGTACATCACCACAACCGAAAAGTCCAAAAACGGCTACACAAAACACTCCACGCTCGCGACGCACCTCCAAGCTCACGAAATTGAATCGGAATCGAGAAAAAAATCTACATCAAAAAAAATCAAAACAAAGAAAAATAAGGAATCGAATTGAAGCTCCAAGTAGCGAGTAGCAAGGGACACGTGAGAGTAATATTTCGTGAGGATTCAGAACGGAACAGAGCAGGACCGCACAAGCAAGGCAGACGTCTCGCAGCCTGTGCATCGTCACAACCAAAACAATCCAAAGAAATACACAATATTCGTCACGCTCCTAACCTCGAAGTAACGCACAGTTCGCGAACTCAGAACAAAGTGTACGCCAAGTAAATTAAAATTAAAGCAAAACAAATCCAATCCAAGCTCCAAGAGGCCTGATAACAGCCGCAGTAATGGCGACGACAACGGACTGAAAGTAAAATTTGTTGCGGACTCGGAAAAGAACAAGGCAGCAAAGACTCCACGATCTTAACCTCGACGCACCTGCAAGCTCGCGAAATCGAAGCCGGCACGAAATCGGGACGAAATTGGTGCCACTTCAATTCGAACTGACGCAACGCAATTAAGTAGTAGTGAGAACTAAAGGGCGAGTGAGGCGTGAAAATTAAATTTGTCGACGGACTCGGACCAGTCGAGGAGAAGACGGCGGACTTCTTCGACCGCGCGAGTTCCGACGACCATGAGGGAAATTGGTTGCGGCAAGCTAGCGATGACGGAACATGAAGCTGGCGGGCAAGAGACGCAAACGATTGAGCTCGTGGCCGCAGCACGCGTTCACGTCACGTCCCTGGGACTGACTCCTCACCATCTCCCTTTTACTGTACGCCACTTTCCAAATATCATCGACGCTACTTCTCCACCCTTGAACCGATCAGACGGATCCTATTGGCACATGCTGGCAGCAGCGAGGTCGGCGCTGCCACTCGCATTGGACGGCTGAGGAAGGACCCGCATGAGCCTTTGGATAGATCGTCACGAAACCCTCGGCTTCAAAAAAACACTTTTGTATGCAAATTGCCTGAGAATATCAAATGCTTCTTGACGAGATGCTCCCTCTCATTGTAAAATTGTTCCGACCGCTACTTAGTGTATTGAACGAAGATGAAAACAAATGAGATCGGAATAAAGTGAGTGCTTTCTAGATATTTCAGGGATGGCAGGGATGTACGACGGGCACGAGAAAGACACTATCCTGATTGGAGAGGAAGTGGCGAATCTCAAAATGGCAAGCCCAACTAAAACGAAGGCACGGTTTTGCACCGCTCATGAACATCAAATGCTTCCAAGCAGGAGTCCTCTTGTCTTTTCGACAGCTGATGTTTGGCACGAAGATGATACCAACGAAATCAGCATGCATAGCTTTCCAAATAATAAATAAATGGCAGGGATGACACGGGAAGTACATTCGACAAGTGGTATACTAAGTGGTGAAGAGGAAGTTGTGACGTTCCAAACGGCAATGGTGATTTCTTGATGAAATACTTCAAAGCTTTAAAAATGAAGAGCAAGAAGAACTAAAGCCACAGAGCCTGCTGGTCAAACAACTCAGGGATCTAAAGCTTATATCACTGAAGCCATCGCATACTTGTGTGGAATATGCTGAGGACAAGCAATGGAAGCGGAAAGATACAACTCTTCTATGTCCACTACGGCAACACCAATCTGGGGCAACTTTAAAAGACGCAGATCAGAACTACACACAGAAAGCGTAGGTAACACAGAGAGCGTGAGACTACTCTCAATGTCTCCACAGATTTTCTCCCTACGGTTCAATAGTTTGTCACATTGCAACAATTGGATATGTCACGTATTTGCTGTGTGTCGACCACGGTCACAAGAGGTTTTACGACAGATTTGATCCGCCCTCCCGTTCATTCTAGCAAATAAATGTGTCACTTCTAGTTCTTGGCCAGCTTCTTCAACCGCTGAAATGCCTGCTGCTTGATCCAGGATCGATCGAAAGGTGCATAAGCTCGGATGGACGGATCGAACCTAGAGCAACATAAAAAAAACGCACTGATTAAACTCCAGAATCGATACAACTGATCTGTAGAAAATAAACATGAAGACATTGCAGAGCTACAAACTTTGGTACAAATAATCTTTAGGAAGATGTATTGATTCCAAGCGATAGCAGATTTGAACATAGCAAGGATGGTCGCAATTTCCACATAACGCTCAAGCAAGAACAGGAGAAATGGACCAAGGGGCTTACACGGAGCACTCACCAAAGCCAACTGCTAACTGTGGTACAAAAAATAATTTTTAAGAAAAACGACTAATTCCAAACGCAACTCCGCTATCAGAAGATTTGAACATTCGCATGACTGCGATTCAGCTTCAGCAAGCACAAGGAGGAATGAGGAAGGCGCTTACACGAGAGCACTCATGTCGGTGAGCGCTTCAATGTACTTGTACAAGTCCGATATGTCGTATGTGATGTTCCGTAAATTAGGATTCGCATCTTTCAGTCTTTTTTCAAATTGCCCGCAGATACCTGCTCCCCACAAAAGGACACAAGCCACGAGCACGACAGAAAGTGTTATGAACACCGACAGTGCTCTCGTCGATGCTATGCTGAAACAGCAAACCAAGCAATACGATACCTGCCCTAAACGCTACTTGCCCCGAACTTAAATTCAGCAGCAGCAGGGAGCAAAACGTAAAGATGAGAAAAGAAATCAAGTACCATCCACTGCCGCAGGGACGGATTCGTAATCCATGAAAGTGCGTGTGGCTCGGTTTGGAGTAGGCTGCATCAGGATAATCGTGTGCCTCTGTGCCTGTCAAACAATCAATCAATCAACTCGCTCATTAAGACGTCAACAATCCCGGAGGCTAACGATCTTCGAGCTCCAAAATTAGCCGTCACAAAACCCACGGGCATCTCACCAAGGGTTTTCCACCAAATCACACAACCCTAATATCCCACTTCCACCAGCAACGCTACAAATTCCCCCGCCGCACACCCGCACTAAAAATCTGCTCACACATCGTAACCTCTATGCAAAACCTCCATTCTCGGAAACCCCGCACCAAATCATAACGCAGGCTCCCATTCAAATATCGAATAGGGTACAAAAATTCAAAAGCAGCAAACTTGTAAAGAAAACTTGTATGAAATGAACGTACCATTGTGGAAAATTGGAGCAGCGGAGGCCTCGAAGGCGGTTTTGGAGAGCGCTGCCTGAGTCGACGATGTGGCTATGGCGTCGAGGTTTGGAGCTTGCTGCGAATTCGCGAGCTCGTCGGAGAACGAAAACGCGGTGCTCTCCTCCGACTCCGTTAACTTCGTGGAAAAGCTTCAAATAAACTTACATTGAATAATAATGGGGTTCACCAATCCATAGCAAAGGTACGGTAAGTTCTCATTTTGTGGTAAGGGTTGTGTTAGAAAGGGTCTTGGGGATGTACATTTTTAGGTTTTCTTTGTTAATTTCACTCTAATATTAAGAGGGAACATATCTTTAATAATAGAGGCTAAATATTGTATTGTTTGAAATTTTCATTTTCAAAGTAAGAATGTTTTCCAAAAAAGTTTGTTGTTGTGTTGTAAGAAAGGTTAAGGGCATATTTTCACTACCACTCCAATTTATCCTCCTAATATGAGTGATAATAGTTTATCAAAGTCACATATTTTTTAACATGCTTAAATTTATTCAAATTGAAATATTATCAATTTTCACTACTCAAGTAAATTCTGTTAGTATAAGAATTTGCATAGTGTAAGACCTCCTCCTAATAATTGAAAGGATTTTGGATGAATGTGGTTTAATTAGTGTGATTAATTTGAAAATTACTAACAAAAATCTACTCTATTTTCATATTATTTCAAATAATTTAATTGTCATTTGAATTTTATGTTCTTCAACCAACTTTCACCCACTTCCCTCTGCATTCATCTAATTTAATCACATTAATTAAACACTAATTAGTGTGAACATTTATATAATTTTCAAATTAGACTACAATAACTAACCATCCGCTACTCTCCAAGCTACCTGTGATGTCCAACTAGAAGTTTAAATTTGCAATTGAAAATGTTACAGTTTAAAATTTATCGTGTAGTGTTACAAATATTCAATTTTTTTGTGAAAATTACCAACATTCACTCAATAATTAGGTTTGGAAAGAAATACAGTAACCCTACATTCCTAGTCCTTTAACCCCTAAAAGCCCATTGTTCCTTTGGGGGACAAATGCCGTTTTCGGGCATGTACCTTTTTGCTGAAATTTTCTCTTGATTTTTTTGAAACTTTTTGTGAACATGAAGAATTGAGAGAGGCACATGGCAGGAAAAAAAATTGGAAATCGGACCTTTGAGTGAGAAGTTATGCCATTTCTTGAAATGCGTGGGGACGGGGGGTAGCAAAAAAATTTTGCAAAATTTTGAAATTTTTTTTGAATTTTTTTTTCCTCATAGATTATATTTTTGTCTATCTAGAAAGCTTTGATTCATTTCATTTGGATTTATTATGAGGAAGTTATGGACATTGTTGTTTTTCGGGCAGTTAGAGCATCATTCTTCTTGAAAAAAATAACTTGTAGGATTCATTTCGGAATGCAATTTTTGTAATTTTTCAATTTCTTTTTTTGGAATGGTTTAGTTTACTTACTAGAAAAATCTCACCATTGGGATTACTGCATTTTAATTCCATCTAAAATATATGAATATTTTAGATTTTCCTTCTATCTTGTACCTACTTCTATTTAACAATTTTTTTAAGAATGATAATTAAGTTTTTTTGAATTTTTTTTTTCTAGACTCTCAACTCAATTCTCCACTATAAAGATTTAAAGCTCAAAACGCTTTAGTGCAAAAATTTTAAGTTAAAAATGTTTGAAGTCACAAAATCTGGTCCCGCAATGTGCTGAAAAACTTGTTTTTTCCACTTTAAACGCAGATATCTTGCAATCTGTGCGGTCAAAAATTCTGAAATTTTTTCCACACATTCTCATACCAATTAGATGTAAGATCCTACGGTTAGATGTGGAAAAAAAAACATTTGAATTTTGAATTTGAATTTTTTTGTACTTTTTGCTATAGAAATGGCAGTTTTGAGTGTTTTTTGGCAGAAAAAGGCCTTGGGCCTTTAGGGGTTAAGTCCTGAGATCATTTTTTTGTTAAAAAACACTCGAAACTACCATTTCCACAAAAAAATTTAACCATTTAGCGTTTTGCATATTTTACTGTAGGATCTTCCACTTCATTCCATGTCCATGTCATGGCTTTATTTTATGGCTTTAGTTGTTTGACCTCAAAATTTTCATGGTGATGTTGTAGCTTCATTTTATAGTTTTATTCACCATGGCTTCATTTCATGCCTTTGGGCACGTAACCTCAAAATTCTATGGCCAAGTCGTGTGTACTTGTTTCTTCACACCTAATGCACTCTATATTTGTCAATACAAAATTATATATCACCAAGCATTGGCTAAAACAATTCCAGCCTAAAAGATCATGACTAGAATTAGAATTATTACTGGAAAGAACTTTATTTGAATTAACAAGTAATTTAAAAAATTCAAAGGCACTAGTTTTACACACTTAATGATTAAATTTGTGTAATTGGAGTTGAATTTTGCTCCTATTGTGTATACTTAAGCATACTGATAGATTTTGGTTCCCCCCAAAGAATTAACATTTTGGTGATGTAAAAGAAATTTTTAATTTTATTTCCACAAATTTGTATGTACTTTATGAAATGTCAAACTACGATGCAAAATTTTAATCACTTACATGAGCCGTTAGCAATATCTCATAAGTTTGGGTATTTTATAATAATATTTTAATTATATAAAAAATAAAAATACAATGCAAGAACCAAGATAGAAGAATTCTGCATAAATGACTCGTATTTTGATCTCTCCAGTCTTCACACTACAATACAACATCAGATAATATCACGCAAGGTGTATGAAAACACAGACAAAAATCATGAAAATTTCATGTATGTATTTTATGTGACTTTTTTCAAGATGGACAATGAGTGTAGAGAGCAATTACAATTTTTGGACATAGGAAGGAAACCATATTTTCCCCATAAGTGGTCAAATATCTAAATACAACCCTAGAAAAACTTGAGGAAGTAACCACATTAATATATAAAAATAAATAAATAATTTTTTTAATTTTGTGCACTTTCAATGCCTTTAGTTTTGTAGATGAAGCCAAAACCAGCACAATGCATAAACATGCCTAAATTGACATATTATTACTTTGCAAGTCTCGAATTTGTCTTTGGGGCTACATTTAAAATGAATAAAAAACAATTATTATCATTATCCTATTTATTGTAGTTTTTAATCTTAGGTTGAATTGTGCTTGACACCTGCTAGAAACTAGTACATAAAGAATGATCTATGTACATTTGACCTTATATGGTCAAGATTATTAACAATTTTGCACTAAACTTTAGAATGGAAATGAAGCTTGAAAAGGGCCGTGAGTTCCCAGCACGTTCCCAAGGTTATCAACTCTGCTTTGATGTACAAGATGAGGTACACGTAGGAATCTGACGTGACCGGGAACCCAGTGACGTTGCTTGTGTAGCCACTGAGGGGTGGTCACCTAAGAAGAAGGCAGAACAGGTCAGACTTGCCGCAGTCCCGCCAAATTCAAACCCGTCATTCCCATTTTGGATCCTGTCAGGGTGTTGAACCTTCAAGGCACTTTCTTCGAGTGCTTTGGCAAGGGTTTCCCTGTCAATTTTGTAGAACTCCCTAGAATTCATTTCAGATTTTACTTTGGAGTCGTTTCTTTCGATTCTTCCAATTCAATTTGTGGCAAGGGTTTCGACGTAGTTGAAGGCCGTTCATTTTTTGTTGTTCCAATGAGACCACGATGCAAGATAGATCCTCAAAAAATTGGCCACCAATAGCAACTTGCATCTGCAATATGCGGTGGATAGTTGCTGGCGTAACATCAGTTACATTGAAACAAATGTATCGACGAAGACCTCAAAGCCATGAAGATTTAATCAAAATCATCACTCGTGGAAATCGAACACCCTGTTGGATCATTTTACAGAAAGCAGCCTCCATAATTTGTCTAGTTAGCTCCATAATTTGGAACATTTTTGAAGTCAACCTGCATAATTTGTCTAGTTAGCTAAGCACACTAGTTTCACATTATTCCAGAATCTCGAAGTCAAGCTTACCCAATGGATGCATCCGAAAGTTGCATTTGCAATGTTGCATACAAAGGCGCGTAAAGAATTCCAACTGCACTTTCAACAAAGCTCTTACTAATTATATCAGTGCAAGTCGATCCAGGTGAAGAAAGCATCGCAATGGAAACTTGGCGGAAGTTGCGAATGACGGGCATTGTTATGAAATCACTGGCGCGAAAAATGACAGGTGTCTACGTTCCATCCTGCTTTTTGGTTTCGGATGCAGTTGGGAACACGTTGATGACGAACAAAGCCTGCCTGGGGAACGCTGCTAAGACGGCCCTTTCCAGGCTTCAATTTTGTTCTAATGTCTCTATTGTAACCATACGTAATGAAGCAAAAAAAAATGGATACACAAAAAGGGATTTATTATTATTATTAATAATAACAATAATAATAATAAAATAATATTGCTCCTAACTACAAAACAATTTGAACTATATGGCAATTAGAAGGGGACTCCAACCTATACAGAAAACATTAAAACATTAACATTTGAGGCCAAAAGAAGACTGCAAGTTCCCAACTTGTTCCCAGCCTGGGAACTCTGCCATATGTGAAATCTGACGTGGTCAAGAGAATGCCACATCAATTTTTTAAAATTAAATTAAATTAAAATTCAATTTTTTTTTCTGACAACGTTATTGCTAGTTCAAAACAAGGAAACAGGCCTAAAATGGCCCTCCCTTGTTTGACCATGTAAGATTGCAAGAACAAAAATATGGCTAATTAATGGTCAAACGTTTCTTTTTTCATATTGTCAATGGAATTATTGTCATCCAATTTGTGTGGTACAACTTTGTTGATAAATGGTATATCTACATTTGAAAAATAATTTCAAGCCATTTTAGATATTTTTACTTTATTCAAAACATTGTATTTAGAAATGGATATATTTGTATAGTGTATTTTATAAACTTCAACTTTTCGTTTGTAAAACTTGATATTGACATCCAATTCATCATTCTTTTATAAATAGAATTAATAATTGAAAATTTTCAGCTTTAGTTTTTAATTTGATTGAAAATTTACTCCCTCTGTCCCAAAATGATCTTCCTGTTGTAATCTGTGACTTGCGAATTGGTCAAATTTGACTTTCGATTGCTACTAGGGACCAACAAAACAACTTTGAATAATAGTTCCTCCTTCAACCATGAAATCATTAATCAAAAGACAAATTAAATGATTAAAGGGGTCAATCAACATTATTCATTCTTATTTTTTGCTTCTCTTTGAATATTGCCCGATTGAAGGAGATGAAGTTTTGAGAGGTAGAACAACGTCCACACATGGTCTTAGGTTCATATTAAATGCCTACTAAATGATGACCTTACACTCGACAATTAAGTGCCTATTGGTACTCCTTGAAAATGCTCAAAATTTTTAGTTTTCAATACTCCTAAATTTCACTTTAAAAGGGCTTTGAAACTCAAAATTATGAGGAAGTAAGGAAAATTTTAAATCCTCTGTGTAGTGTAAAATGGTTTTTTAAATATTATTTTTAACCTTAATCCAAAACATTTTGTCCAACAAGAAGATCATTTTGGGACGAAAGTAGTATTAAATTCCAAAAAACAAATATTAATTTATAATTTGTAAGTTGAAAGGCATATTACCATAATTCTCAATATAGAGTAATTCAAAAATTTGGTCTATAATACATAATACATAATATTCTACACTATTCTATTCACCAACAATGAAAATTTTAAATTTATTTAGAAAATCTTATGTTCAAAATAGTTTTTTTTAATTTCTCTAAGTTTTAGAAAAAAATTTGAAAATTTTATGGCTTATAATAAATATGTAATCTCAAAAAATTGAAAAATAAAATAGAACTCGTTCACACATACCGTAGTGGCAAAATGGAGCAAAGTGAAGAATTTGTGATTTGACTGCATGGTCATAGACTCCAATTAATTGCAATAAATGACGCTTATGGGACCCCATTTACAGGATTTGAAAGCTCGCACACCCGGAGATGGCGGGGAATTAAGCCACTAACGGCACCCCCTTCGTTCGTCCCTTCCGACGTTTTCGTTCGTTCGCAATTCTCGTCGAAGAGGGTTAGGAGAAGAGTGGCGGGAACAAGCCCTTTGTTTCTTCGTCTCTCTCTCTCTGTCTCGTATTGTCCGCTCTTGGCTTCTCGATTGCCGAAGTTCCTACGCTTGTTTCCCCTTTGCTTTGTTCTGGATCTTTGATTTTCGTCCCCTTTGAAGTGTTTCATGCCGTAGAGTGTTGATCAGCGAGATGAGTCGGGACAAGAAGGTCGTGCGCGCGGAGCGAGAGCCCGCCTCTGATGATTCGAGCAAGCGCCGCAAGTTGGATACACTCGCAGGTGCGAGCAGTCGTGATTGCGCATGTACTATTTCTTTTTTTCTCGGTTTTATTGATTGCATTTGCTTTAGTTTGCTTTTGTGTCCGGATTATGCATTGTTTGATTAATCGAATGATTAAGGTTTTTGATTAGGCAGATTGGTATGTTTTTGGATTGAATTAGGACTTAGGTTTTGTGAGATGAGCTGTGTAATGTAGGTATACGCGTTTCGTAATTGGATGGAGTGTGATTTGAAGCTGCACTGCTAGTTTAGGCATCGTGGTTGGTGGATTTCGGTTAATGAGGCGAGTCGCGCTTCAAACCCTAGTGTGTCTGTGTAGTAAGGGTGCGCATTGCAGTACTCGCTACGTTGATGGGCGACTTGTATCGCACCAAGTTACTTTGGTTGCTGGTAATTGACCTGAAATGATTTTTGTCAGTGTGCTGGTGGAGGTGTGCTCTGTATTCAAGATCAGCTGAGTGATGAAGAGAATTACCTTTGTGCACTCTGTTTGCTTACCGTCTGATGAGTGCTTGGGTCATTTGATGGCGTGTGCAATTTGGTGTATAATTTATATATTTTTTGGCCATCCGCGGCCTTTTCTGGATCAAATCTAATTATTCTTATAGTTTAAGATTATTTTTTGAGTTTTTGGATACAATTCAAACGTTAGGCTACCGAATATATTAAAATGCTTGGCACCTGACATATGGAGCCCATAATTTGACCGCCTAACATTTTATACAATTGGAATGTATAGATGAGTTCCCTTTCAGTGTTTAAGTCACTTCGAATTTTTCTTAGTTTAGGTTCAACAGTCTCCAAGCGTTGAGTACGCGCTCAGGTTTTGTATTTAAACTGTCGGAGACTTCGTATGGGAATTATAAAATGCCGAATTTTTACGTTACTTTCTGTGACGAATTGGAGGCACTTTAAAAGAAATCAAGCAAAGAATGTGCTTTGGGTGAATTTATTCTTCTCACAGCTCGAGTGGTTGTTGCGTTGCGCAGTGACTGGGAAGTATTGCAACGCTGACGAATCAATCACATTGCATCTTGGTGAGTCCATTGGTTTACATTATAAATGTCAGTAGCTGGTCCACGGTTGTAACTCGTTGTATAAGCACAATATTGCGTTACCTCTCCTGTGACCTACGAGTTGTTTTATTCAAAATTGCTCGATTCAACTTGTATTTAGTAAGATTTTGAATGCTGGGATGTTTTCACGGTTCGTTAGAATTGGTCTGTACGCTCGTAATCGTTTATTCTGGCTTGTGCTTGACGCAATGCAGTTAGAACTGCCAACGATCTACATGGAGACGAAGATGAGCTTTCATTCCCTCCGGAGTTCACGGAAACTTTTTTTGGAGAAGAAGGAAAAATATATGGATACAAAGGGTTGAAGGTCTTTCACTTACCAGCTCGTCCTCTTCTAGCATTACTTGGATTGCTATTATTTCTTTTCCAGTGATGCAGGCTTTGACGAAACATGTTGCCTGCAGATTGATGTGTGGCTTCACACTGTCTCCTTTTATGCGCATGCTAATATTCACTACGATGTGAAACTTCGGGTATGTCTTACTCGCGGTTTGTTTTGAGTTTTTGTCCCTGTGAGTTGTGGAAGCCAAAGATCTAAATGTGGCAATTAAGTTAAATATACAAAGATCCTTAGCAAACTACAAGCTATCAAGCAACTTGCACGATTGAATTTTATCTGCAATATCTTCATGATTACGATCTACATGTTACTATCACAGTCGAGATGTTGCGTTTCCTGAATGGTACCATCATGATGTTGCTAATTGAATGTTAAATGGTGATTATTCTGCTTACTTCAGGATGGAGGACCTGGGAATCCAACTGCAAATCTGCCTGCAAAAATGAAGGTGAATCCTTTGCATAATACCGATAAATTGTCAGCGTATGCAGTATCAATGTTTTTACAAGAATATTTTCTAGTTTTCTGACGATCGCTCAGAGGACAAGGATGAGCTTCTTGATTGGTTTTTGGTCAAGAAAACATCACTTGAGCATTATTTTTAAAATTTCTGTGTGCATGTTAATGGTGCAGGAAATTTTTGGTGAGGCTCTCATTGAGAATCGGGAAGCTTTTCTTGAAATGATACCCCAGTCTACTGATTCTTTCTTGTAAGTGAATAGGCCTCTTTACCTTTTCCTTTCAATGTGTATTTCTGAGCATGTTTGATTTTAGGTTAAAGAATAGTTGGCTGAAATCTGGGGTCGCCCTTTGTTAATTGCTTGCCAACACTGTGGATGGGTGGGCTTGACAGACAAGTCCTCAAGGAGGAGGGTAAGGTTGTTGATTCCTGGGGAGCAGATTGCGGGGACTCGGCAAATGGCAAGCTGCGACAGGTATCAGAGTTTCTTTCCTTCCATGTTTGTGGACAATGATAATATTTTATTGAACCCTTTTTTGTGGAAAGTCTTAAATTCCTTTACAAATGAGGTGGAATCTTGTGGGTGTCTATCACTTATCAGCTGAAGCGTACCAAGTTGGGGAAACCTATCACTCGTTATGTAACTCACATAGCTTTCTGTCTTCTGGTTACGAGAATCAGGATCTGGTAGTAATGTTATGAGTTGAGATCATGCTACTGAAAACTAACTGGATGTTGTCGATACAGTTATGGACGAATTTTATCGTCCATAACGCCAAAATAGGGAAAGACCTTATTCTTCTCAAACTTTGCATCCTTCGTTACTTCACTAATTTATCATTCATATTGTTTTCATTTCGTTTGTGTTCTTACCTTCCAGATTATGCGCTTAGAGCTGAACGATGCTCGAGTGAGGAAGTTTTACACTTGCCTGATACCTTTGATCTCCTTGTTCATTGATGGTGAGTTGCATACTTCAATTATAACCTTAGTATGTACATATAACTTTAGTATCTGTTTTTTTTTTTAAATTTGTTGAATGGAAGGACCTTGCTTCCATATATTTGTTTTGATTTAGCTGCAGCTTTTAAGAGCTGTAGATCCTACCATCTGAATTTGATTATCGTGCAGGCGGGCTGCCTATTGAAAGTGATGACCCTAGGTGGGAAATTTATGTGTCACTGGAAGGAGAAGGCCCAGAGATAGTAGTCACTGGATTTTGCACAGTCTATCGTTTCTACAGCTACCCTGAAAGCACAAGGTTGAGGGTTAGCCAGGTATACAATTGACCCCCATCTACTCTCTTGATTCAGAACCATTATAAGGATCTAATGAGTCCTAAGTAATGATAGTTCCAGACTTGAAGTCTCATTAGCAGAAGAGTTGAATTTGTGTCTCAACGTTTGTTGATATGCTTATTGTATTGGCAAATTTCTAATTGGGTCTTTTCTTATCTTTTTGGGAACAGATTCTGGTTCTCCCTCCTTATCAGGGACAAGGGTATGGATATAGGATGTTGGAGACAATCCACAGAATAGCTATCGAACGCAATTGCTATGACATCACCTTCGAGGATCCCTCAGATAGCTTGCAGGAGCTGCGTGAATGCATGGATGTACAACGTCTTCTTCAGTTTCCGCTTGCTGTCAGAGCTCTCTCCTTGTGTTTAGCCAGATTTCGCACCATGGCAAACAGTGAAATGGAGATTGCAACTACTTCAGGACAGGACTCGATTCCTGATTCTTCCGACTCTTTCACCAAGGGCAACAGTAAGTCATCTCATATGTCGAAGTCAAGTACAATTATTGATAGGAGTTATAAGACCATATTGGTGCCTCCTCCAGCGGTAGTAGCGGAAGCGAGGAAGGCTTTGAAAATCAACAAGGGGCAAATGAAACGATGCTGGGAGGCTCTGCTCTTTCTGCAGTTAGAATCATCAGACATGGCCATGCAAGAGGCATTCAGGGAGCTCCTTGTGAAGAGGCTTCATGCTGAGATTTTTTCAAAAAAAGATGAAGATGTTGGTCAAGGGAAGCAGATAACCGACACAGACAATGATTACAACATTGATAAAACTTTCACTATGATGCGTGTCCAACAATCGGATGCCAACAGCTCTGATCCCAAGATGATTGGTGACGTCCTCGACGCTAGCGATGAAGAAAAGAAGCTGCAAGCCCTTCAAGAGCTTCTCGAAGAACGCGAAGTAGAGCTGCAAGCTGTGGCCGACAAGGTATCTTTAAGGTGTAAAAAACTGGGCATCTCGGTGAAGGTCAGGGATGTATAATCAACATATATGAGGTAGGATTTAGTGTTGCGTAGATAATTTTGCATCACTAGTCGATATTTTTCGTTTGGGCTAGGTCTGATTTTTTTTGAGAACAATGATAAAGCGGCTTCTTCATCTTCATCATCAGTGCGAACTTCACTGTGCATGTAGATAACCGCTTTCCAGGCCCATGGATCCGTTAGATAGACTCTATGTATGTATGTATTCCGGGTTTTGATTTTTGACCGAGGATGGTACGAGGCTCTTTAGTCTGAGGCTCGGACTGGGGTACTTATAATTATTTTCTTTCAAAATTTTAGGCTTCGTAGTATATATGCGTTGATGTTCTAATGGATTTTGAACGGTGGTATAACAGGGTTCTTTTGCCCAATGTGATTCACCTCGATTTTTTTGAAATTCTTAGTTTGATTTCTTCCCTCCTTTAAGAAATTGGAATTGGAAATTTTTTCAACAGATGGATATATCTTAGTTCACCACACAACCAGGATTGACTTTGGTAAGTTACAGCTTGTTTGGGTTTAAAGACCAACAAACTAAGGTTACTAAACCTAAAATGGACCCCTATTTTTGAAGGGAAGATGAATAGGGAGGATACCCAAAATGGTGCACATTACGAGGACAAGTGTGAGGGAGAGTTGGGAACCATTTTGAGTACCGTAAGTGAAGGGCAAGGTTGGCACCTCTTGGCTGAATATTTTTTTTTCCGAATAATAAGGTTTGGCAGATGCTAAGAATATAATTTTTTGCCAATATTCTTTTTTTCCACCATATAATTTATTTTTCTGAAAAAATAATTTTCCTTAAATTTTGTCATCTATTTTTAGAATTATTTTCCGCCGACTGTGCCCTACAACTACGGCAAAGTCTCTATTTATTTTGGAGGGGCATATAGAATTGATCTTATAAAAGGGTCAGAAATTGAGCCTTACGGCTAGTGATCTTCAAATGGATGACCCTTTTTAAAGTGAGAAATTGATTTTAGTACAATAATGAGGTGACACTTATTACTATTATGAGTAGAATTTGCCTATAATTGAGTTGCTAATTCACTTTGCTTAAAATAGAAGTGTCATTTAGAGAGTGAAGTGAATTGTACTTTACAAAAGGAACGTAGTACAAGAGATGTCCTTGCATCCTTTTCTAATAGCAAGTGTTCAATTTTTAGATTTAAATGAACATCCAAAGCTCTATATTTGTTGCTTTTTGGAAGCACTTGCTCTATTCTAGGGCATGTTTGGATTGATCATTGCTACTACATATGGCTAGGAATATCGAACTACGCACATGTCACTTTGAAATAAAGTATGTAAATCAATTCTACTCAAAAATTCATGGAAAAAATTGCTTGCCATCGTTTCTTCATTTTTGTGCTTGCCAAAAAAATTTGAACATGTTCAATGGTATTCATTTGTCTACAGATGATTCTTTTCCCTTAGATGCACGATTTAAGAGCCTCCTACATTAGTACTGTGGAGGTGGCGACCTTACAAGTGGTTGATGTTGAAAACACTTTGTGTTGTTCTAACTTCTTTTCTATGACATGTTTTGATACTTCTAGTGTCATTTCTTCATGTGCATCAAATGGATTTGGGCATCACCTACATGACACTTTTAGCACCCTACACCTTGCATCTTTGAAAATTTATAACTAATTCACAATGCGTCCAAAAATTATGGAACCACTTGGATTTTGATTCATACTCCTTTACAAATATGCAAAAATTGTTGTTCATTTTCTAGAGCATATTAATTATGTCATAGAACTTATTCTTTCAATTTTAGGTATAGTTATCTTATAATATGAATGTGAGTTTAGGCTCCAAAAGTCATGTGGGTAAGACATTTCATAGGAATTTTGGCCACTATGAACTCCATTAGAGTAGTCTTTTCAATAAGGGAATCTTCCATTGAGAAGTAGACAACCGAAGTGTAAGATTTTATAAAAATTTTACCAAGACTTTAATCATATATATACACAGAAAAAATACAAGTAACATTAAAAAAATTCACAATTTTTCATTTTATTGTATATTTATAATATATAAACTTAATCTTAATTATATATAAGAAAAATCCTATAATAGATGTGCAAAATACATAACCCTAATAGGTGCAAGTTCACCAACTCATGTTTGGTTTCAATACATTTATTATAAGCTTTCATTCTTTCAATTTTCACAAATAGTCAATAATAATTTATATTTATGAAAATTGTACATTATGCATGACAATAGAATGTGCAAAATTTTTGAAATTTTTGGTTAGGATAATTAATTTTGGTGCATGATAAATTCATTTTAAAATTGAACAATTGATTATGCATCTATATAACATTTTATACATGGTCTTTGTAAGAATTCATAATTCAGCAGTTCAAAAAAGTAGAATCAGAGTGTATAATTAAATTTAAAACATATTGAAATTTTGATTGCAATACCCTACGAGTAGGTCAATTTTGTAAATAATTAGGAAAAATTGGAACAAGTCTAAAATATGAAAAATTATGCAACTATTTTTGAAAATTTGAGAAGATTTCATTGTTGCCAATTTTGAATATTCAAAAATCATTCTTGATTTTTTTTTTTTAAAAGAACATATTTATGTGTTGAAAAATTAGGAAGAGCAACGCGCTAAAAAGCCAAGAAAATTGGATCAAGCTACTAGATTGTCCAAATGCTAAAATTAAATTATTTTGGACACCCATGTGTCTTGAATGTATGGTAATCATTCATTGAATTTTGGATAATTTTCAAATGAAGCGAAACCTAAACTTATCAATTTTTATTTTCTTTGAAAAATAACATATAAAATGTTGGATACCTATATTTTGAAAGCAAATAAAGGCAAATGGCAAATTCACTATTTGGTGGTGGGACTTTTAGGGACTTAGAATAGTAATGTAGGAATTATAAGACTCTTCAAGCTACACTGAATTGAATTGGAAAATATAAACTTTAAAAAATAAAAATAAAAAACCTACAAAAAAGCTATCCATTGGTTTATCCCAAGGTCTTTCTTATCCTAATTAGCAAGCTAGGATAACCATTCTTTTAGGGTTGAATATTATCAATGTGGAATTGACAGTGAAAAGATTGGAATTGGGTTAGAAAGTCACAATTTTATTATTCCAATGAACACTTCCTTGCAATTTCTATATGTGACAAGAGGTTCATTTATTATTATACCATTTTAGGTGATGTTTTTATTATTATTGTTGCAACCATGTAGGGATTAAAAGAGGGTCACATTAGAATCCAAATTAAAAAGAATAATCCATTTGTAGAGACCACAATAGAAAACTATATATTTTTGCTTGAATTGCCTATAAAAACATGTCTTTTTTTTTTCAAAAATGATTTGACCAAAATTCATGAGCATAATTTTCTAATTTTTTGTTCTATTCTAAACAAATAAAATGTAAGATAATTAAAGGGATCATCCTACCTAAGGTGACAACACCTAGAAAAACACTTTTGGGGGTCTCACTATCTTAAAGGGTGAATAACAATTTTTTTTGATGAGATCATTTGTGAACTCAAGAAAAATGCAATTCAAGTGGTTTTGTAATTTATTGAGGCCTTAATAATATTTTACA
Organism: Pseudisothecium myosuroides; assembly: GCA_951799445.1. Taxonomy (NCBI): domain Eukaryota; kingdom Viridiplantae; phylum Streptophyta; class Bryopsida; order Hypnales; family Lembophyllaceae; genus Pseudisothecium; species Pseudisothecium myosuroides. The sequence goes on from OX637296.1 coordinate 20,131,545, forward strand.
AATTTTCAAAGTCGAAATCATAGGGTGTCCTAGGTAGACCAATCCATTACCACCAACTACCTAATTTTGTCACCCTACTTTTGGCCCCAATTCCGCCACAAAGCTCATCCAAATCTGTTTAGTTTATGACAAATTAGTACATTGATGGCAACAAGGGTTAACATATCAATCTTTTATTGATGAGTACTTAAGTGCCATTAGATACATGGAGAGACGGTTATGAGTGTTTATGGAACATTTATGACTCCACTCTATGGACAGTTTTGTAAGTTTAAGGCATACCTCTTCAAAAATTTACAGCAATTACAATTTTAACTGGAAAATTGTAATTCTACATGGATTTGATTTGTGAAACAAGCGCACATCTTTGAAAAATATGTGCCCTCTTAGAGTTGGCCATAAAATTTGGCCATAAAATATTCAAATTGCAAATCAAGGTGGTAATAGGCTTGTCTACCTTACACTACACAAGACTCACCTTGAATAGCCATCCTTGATGCACAAATTGTCTTAATACTATGATTGCTTTAAAAAAACTCTTCACCTCTTATTGATAAATTTTGAAACATTATGGTGGATTTGAAGCACGTGAGTATTCAGTCAAATCCACTTTTTAGGTGTCGGTGAATGCCCGGGTGAATGGAGAGTATTGCAATTAGGTGTGCTTACCTTACCTTGAAAGGATGAGACCTATCACTCAACGTACTTTGCCAAAAATGATCTAACTTGTGCGGCATTAGCTAACAGGTGTATTCTTCATTTCTACAAGTACTCCTGAAAGTCGTCCCTCAATCACATTTTGACCTTAGTAGTGTCCTTCCAAGGTTAATTTTGAAACTTTGTGAGTAAATAGAGTTAATGGTAAAGTGAGCAAATGCGGGACCAAGAGCTGGAGTTCTAAAAAAACAGAGGACCAAACTCCTTGGAGCACCCAAACTTGGGTCTGATTGAGTTTGGTGCACGCTAGTAGAAAATCTGCCCGGTTCTGTTGTTTTGGTCGCGTGCTGTGTTTGTTTTGTTCTATTCTTAGTTAAACCTTCTTCTAACACACAAGTTCACAAACACATGACAACTTTGCGATTAACTCTAATAACTACACCTAAAATTGTTTGCATAAACAATTCAACATGTCTGATTCCCTACATTCTATTGAATTTTTTTTGGTGGAGTCTTGTTTGTATAGTAAACTTGCCAATCACCGCACAAGCAAAATTCAAACCCTTCTCCACATAAATTTAGAGACTTTCATGTTTTGAAATTTTGCATGATTATTAAATGTCATGTTAAGATTCACCTTCAAAAAACAAAATGTAAAAAAAATTCTTGCTACAAATTTTATTGCAATTTGAAGGTGATGAAGCTCAAATCTAGTTAAAAATTCCTTGCAACCAATAACCACACGGTGTGCGGTCATTGGGCGGTGATACAAAATTTTGTTCCCATCACAATTGAATTGGTAGTTGAATTGTGCGGTTAGTGTTTGGTCATTGGAAGGTGTTGTTGTGCGGTGATTGGATGCGTGTGGTAAATGGCCGTTTTACTCTAGTCAGAAGGAGATTCTTAGAACGCATTTTTTAGGCAATGCACGACTTTTCGAAGTGCTGAAAATGCCTGTTCCTTAAAAAACCCAAGACTCTCACAAATAATGATGAGTACATTTTAAACCAAATAAGAATTGTAGGGGTCGGAAATAGGTGCCGTTACCTTCCACCTTTCTGTTGACCCAAAGCCCTCCCCCCCAAACGGGTCTGGGCGGCAAACCAGCCAGCGCTTCAACCTTGGCCCCTTTGGCGGGAATCCAACTCCCGCCAAAGCACCTGTCCCCGACCTGGCACACCACTCACAGGGCCCTTGGGAACAGGCGTGAGTTCCCATACTGATCGACGGCGCTCCTCGGCCCGTGCAGATCGGACGACGTCGGAGAGGACGGGAACCATTCCTCAGCTTTTCTGCTGTTCAATGCCATTCAAGGGGCCCCAGTTTCAATGCGAGGGCGATCCTCCACTTTCCCGCTCTGGAATTTGCTACTAGCTCTTTAGCTCTTCTCTTTCTTTAGGGTTTGAACCGCAGTTGCATTTGTGCGGCCGGATTTTGTAAAATTCCAATTCTGAGGCGGCGGTTCTGTTTCCTTCGCGATTCAAGACCGACAGCACGCTTTTCTGTGGAATGTGGAGAAATCGCGCTGGATTGAGGTAAGGTTCTTGACTTGTTAGTTTGCAGAGCATTTCGAAGGTTTAACAAGTGAAGAAGCTTAACATTTCGGTAATATTTTGACTTGTTAACGTTTCGGTGGTGGCAGGTGGGAATTTAGTTGTCTGGTGTGTGGAATGCCGTTTTAAGGTTATGCATGAAATGTTTATCTAGAGTAAAATGGTGCCGTGACTTCTTAAGGTTATGCAATGAGCCTTAGAGTAGTATTTGGAGAAATTTACAGTGGTGCTGTGACGTTTTTAAGGTTATGCAATGAGCTTTAGAGTAGTTTTTGTAGAAATTTACGATGGTGCCGTGAAGTTTTAAGTTTATGCAATGAGCTTTAGAGTAGTGTTGGTAGAAATTTACAATGATGCTGGTTGTTTGATTACATTGTTGGAGTTGTGATGGAGTTGTGATGATGTAGGTGCCTTGGGTCGAATGAAAGGAAAGTACTTCTCTGAAGTTTAATTAGATAATGGACAAGAACAGCGGTTGGGGTTTGGAGGCCTTGTTTTCTGATTCTCGTAGCCCTTCTTGATTTTTTTCTTGCAGGATTTAGAGGACGGGTGAAGATTGAGCGTGGAGGGATTTTTGGAGTGCTTGAATGGTACGGCCGCTCCTGTGCTGGTGACTACTTGATAGTGCCATGAGGACGAGAACGCCGTGATTATGGGGCCAGGTTTGCATGAACTCTGAACACACTATTCATGATGTTGGCTATCTTTTAAGCGTTAATGATGTGATGCACCAGTAGTTCTTCCTTTAAAATTAGGCAGGTCTAGATTGAAGTTTTCATATAGCTTTACCATTTGGCGAAAAATTGCCAGTTCAATTGATATTCCCTTCCAGAGTCTTGCATCCCGACCCACCGGATTCTTCTACTGCCGTCTGATGGGCTGTCCATGCCCCTACGACTCCCCCCTTGTGGTTTGCAAGTTGGAAAGATCTTCTCCTGGACTTGTTGGTATTGATTTGAGAATAACAGGACTGATTATTTACCGCATACTGTACACATGCAGGCATTCGTTTGTCTCTTCAAACCGAGGGAAATATACACTTCTGCCTAGCTTGAGTTCCGCAGGAAGGAGATTGGCGGGATCAAATCTGTTTGGAGCTGAGGCTGTTTTATTCTGCGGAGTGATGGCTTCTCTTCATGTGCGGGTCAATGTCGGTGTTGCACGAATCTGACTACCATTTGCAGGTATGCTTCCTTAGTGATTAGAGGACACTTCGATTTTGCTTGTGATGTGGAGCCTGAAACTCCCTTGGAAGTTGTAAACTAGCTAGTTGTGAAGCTTGGTTTGTGGATGTTCTTGATGTGGGTTATTTGTTGGAGCATGCTATCGCGGGCTGATGGTGGGGAGCGCTCGTTTGTGGATACAGGAGTCGAGTTTGGGGATGTCCAAACTCAGTCTGTGATAAATAAACTCTACAAATACTGCTAAAGCTCCTTTGCTAGCCTAGAAATGAACCAATCAAGTATTGGAATTTACACAAGAATCCTGTATGCTCTTTACGGTTATCGAGAAAAGCTCACTGGACTTACCGTTCCAGGGCTCCTCTCCACGATCCTTACCAGATTCTGACGTTCCTCAATGTGTTATTAGATCATCCTAATTTAAAATGCGTACTTGCTGAACATCTCAGGCGTTTGCACTAAAAGGAATGTCCCATTGCATGGAGGACATGCACGCAGGCACTGCCCCGAACAGCATCATTGTTTGATTTAAACATAATAGAATTTCAACTAGGGCAAATAGCTTCACGAGAATGAATAGCTATTATTGTGACTGTTAATGAAACTAGCTTCACAACTAGCTAGTTCATAACTTTCATGAACTAGCTTCACAACTGTGGATACAGCCTAAAAGATTGTATCCACACTCTGGTGAAGCATGTATTTTTGCGTTATTGTTTTTCTTCAGTAAAGGAACGACCATCACCAGCCCAATGATTCAGAAACGTATACATATATAACCAGACAGGTCAAAAGAGAAGCGATCACTTCTTCTGAAGGTGAGTCTACATTGAAAAAGGAATGTTATCGGCGAATAGAACTACCTGTCTCACCATTAAGGTAGACATCAAAAACTAGATTAATGCAAAAGTGGTGAACGTTCTAGGAGAATGATTTATAGTACCAGAGTCTGCTTGGGGTTGTTTTGGGGAGTTCGACCACTCATGAACCTGAGGGTACGAGTGGCAAAGTCTGCCCTTGCTGCCTATTTTCAGAGGTAGACACTACGTGATAAGCCTGGGACTGATGTGTGGAGGGTCTCTGTTTTTACTTTTACGTAACATTTTTAATGGTGTTCCCTGTGCTGTGTTTTAGGGGTGAAGAAGGGATCCTTGGGAATAGTTCCGTCGGGAGGGATTTTGGGGTTTCCATCGTTGGGGGTTAGCCTGCTATTGAAGTTTTCGTTCTGGGAGGAAGTCTAAACGGTGGGGCAAGATGCCGGAGCTCCCGGAAGTCGAGGCAGCCAAAAGGCTAGTGGACAGCCACTGCCTGGGAGCGACGATTGAGAAGGCCGTTGTGGACAGCGACAACAAAGTGATCGATGGCATAACGGCGGTTGCACTTCAGGAGGCCCTGACTGGGAGAAAGATTGTAGGTGCCCATCGGAAGGGCAAGCATTTGTGGCTGGAACTAGACTCTGCTCCTTGGCCCTCCTTCCAGTTTGGTGTGTAAACGATGTCCTCAGCAATTCCTATCACGGACTTTTCTGTTGTGAATGACGCTCTTATTTTTCACTGCTTCTTTTATGTTGGTGTGAATGAACTTCACCTAAATGCGTTCCAGAAAATAATTGAAATTTGTTCCTATTATTATATTGCTTAATTTTTTATTGGATCTTGTTGGAAGTGGAAAGAATACTCTAGATTCTCCTTAGCATTTTTTGGACGCTGTATGAATAAACTAAGAATTTTTAAACTGCTGTAAATAGGTATACTTAAAAGCAACCCTAGGCTCTCATAAGTGGGTCTTCGCTTGTCAGAATGGCCTACCTCTAGAATATGTACCAAGTGAGGACAAGCCATTGAAAATGGCTCCTAGCTACAGTCTGTTGGTCTTTCAGTTTTAAGAAAAAATTTCTGGTTTACAATGGACTGGCTTAGCGGTGCGATGCATTTTAATACTACTCGCTATTCGACTTTGATCGTCTCTTGGAGCCCTTCAGGCTCTATAGTCTTACCTTTTTGTATTTCTAATTTTCCAATGGATTTGGACCTGCAGGCATGAGCGGGGCGATTATTGTGAAGGGCATTAAAGGTCCATCATACAAGAGGTAGGTATTTCTTTGTGCCTTGAATGTCTGAGAATGTTGTCCATGGTGAATGTAGAGAGGTAAGGGAGCTGAAGAAAGTGAGTTAGTAAGATACGACATGGGGTGCGGTTTCACATTTTTAAATACAAGGAATATTGCTATATGAATTTCAGATATCTTCAAGCTTTGAACAAGCATTTGATGTGCTCATTGTTGTTTAATTGTTATTTAGGCTGTTATGAGGGCATGATGTCTTAATTTTCTAACCCTTTTTGGAAAGAACGTTAGGTGGATTTCAAATCGTATCGGTTACAGGAATAACCTTTCTCGTTTGAATGTTGCAGCTCCAAATTGAGCGACACGGAAGAATTTCCGTCAGCTTACTCCAAAGTCCACTTGCAGGTGTGCATCCCCTACTTCATTTCTCTGATGCTATACTTTTGTGAATAGAAAGTGGTTTGCTTAGGACAGTGGCTTATACAATGACTGTTAGTGGGATACCATGAAGTTTAAGGGTTGTAAGAGGCACTGTATGCTACCTCTACAGTAGATCAAATTTTGCAGTCGACTGCTAGGGTAGTTTCTATTTTTATTGTACAATTGTCATGACAACTTCTCTTTCTGGTGGTGTTAGTCTTTCAGAATGTGACTCTTTTAGCGACTACTTATTCCACGGTCTAGCTTAGTTCCTCCGTTTGGTTAAGATGCATTTAGGGAGTCCGCATGCTTTCTATGATCCAATGGGAGCCCAAGCGTCCCTTTGAATTAAAGACTGCACAAGCTTGTAAGCGGCGCTGATGTTACGATAATTGTTAAACATTGGTTCTTACTCATTCCATTTCTGATTATTTTTGTGATATAGTATTTTGTATCTTTTATATAGCGGACTTATTAGCGCCTGAGTATTTTAATGTGTTGGATATTGTGTCCTTAGATCTGTTTAACTTCAGATCATTATTACAGGACTTTCCTATGCTTGTATATTTTAGGGATGGATTTTTTTGTGGCATTGGGTTACTGACACAGCTGAATGGAATGGCGGCATGTAGTTGGACAGTGGAGTGGAAGTGGCGTTTACTGATAAACGTCGTTTTGCCCGTGTACGCCTACTCGATGATGTACGTGTTCTTGCGAGTTTATGTCAAATTTTTGTTCTCACTTATTTTTGTCTTCAAGTAATGCAGTTTTGTAGTCCAATTGTCTCTTCCTTCCAGCAGTCGTTTTTTGTTGTTTTTACCCATAAGATACCGTCTCAATGAATACCACGTCTTTTATTATCCCAGCAAAGCGTCTCAGTTCTTGACCACTTTCTTTGTTTTTCTGCAGCCTTCCAAAGTGCCACCGATTTCTGAGCTGGGTTTTGATGCTTATTTAGAGCTTCCCAGTGCAAATGATTTGATTGAAGCTTTCAAACCGAAGAAAGGATCTGTTAAAGCCCTTCTTCTTGATCAGGTACTGCATAGGGGAAAGGAATCGTTTTTTGGAAAAGCGTTTGGCTCTTTTAAGCTCTTGGAGATCCTATCGGCTCATGGTGGCTCGCAATTCTAAATCGTCATGGTAGGCGTATCTCAGTGAAACATGACGGAGGCATGATGTGCAATGTCGTTAAATTTTGTATTTTGATGCTTCTGTTCATTTTCAGGATCCTTTAAATAGTTGGATTTTTGGCAGGCGTGACACTGACGCAAGTTCGTTGGTAACTGCAGAGTTTTCTTGCAGGCATTGGAAACTGGGTGGGAGATGAAGTGCTTTACCAGGTATTCTTTGGGCTTTATTGACGAATTAGAGTGGACGTGCTTTGTTTTGTTTTCATTTCTTCACTATTCACACTTTAGGCATGCCAGCAGTGGTTCATAGATCTGAACCGTGTCAATCGAGGTTGTGCTGTGTTGCCACTTCATAAACATCTGTCACCATATGATCACTTGGCACAGCGGCGCTAGGAAGGTCAAAACGTGGCTTGGTTCACGTCTTGTGAAATGTGTTCTTATTTTGTCCGTTAACGGAGGCTTGTGACATGAGATCTCTGAGGTGTGCTCAATCCTAATGAAGAATGATCAATATTTTCAGTCAAAAATTCACCCCGAGCAGTTAGCAAACTCTTTGAAGGAGGAGGAAGTCACCAGATTACACACTGCCATTCGTGAGGTATGAACTGGATTTCAGACAATGAGTCGTGTATCAGCGAGTTTTCTTTTGATCTGTGGCTTCCTTGACAAAATTATTGGCTGGGTCAGCAATTTTGTTGCTTCTAGGTGGGGTGTTGTAAATACTCTTGCTACCGAGTGTTGAAACTATTTTCAACCGAAGGGGACCTCTTGGTGTTTATTTGTGTTTGTGAAAATGCAGTGTTATCTTAGTTTTATATGGATTTAACGCAGATAGCTGATTAGCATTCTGATTGCGGTGAGGTCTTTTGTGTAGGTTTTGGATAAGGCAGTTTCCGTCGATGCAGACAGCGAGCAATTTCCTCGGGGTTGGCTGTTCCATCATCGCTGGGACAAGAAGCCTGGATTGATTGATGGTATGCACAGTAAGAAATGAAGTAATCTATATGCTAAGTTGTGCCAAATATTTTAGTCGGTCCATCCTTGAATGTCATCAACCGCCTTGTCTGCAAACCCAATTGATCTTGTGTTTGATTTTTCTCAGGACACCAGATTCAGCAGATCACCATTAGTGGAAGGGTAAGTACTTCCTACTTGACCTGAATGCCGCTCAGGACTCAATTAATCCGTACAAACTTTTTCTGAATTTTATCATTTCTGCTCTTATTTTGTTAATATCATAAACTCTTGAGATACTTTATTTCTGAGAGCCGTGTTTGCTGGTGCAGACATCAGCTTTTGTCCCAGCCGTACAGAAATACAGTGGACCTGAGCTGAAAGGAGCTAAGACGACCGCCACTGTTGCAGATGACGATGAGGCTGTGGTAGACCCTGATGCGGATGCAGATCCTGCAACCGGTGACGTGAGTGCAGATAAAGCTGGTACCAGCGAAACTCCTAAGCGTGGTAGGGGACGGCCTCCCAAAGCGAAAGCGGATAATGCAGCGACACCTGCAGCAGCCGTCAGCAACGACAGTCCTGGTGTAGCGAAGAAGCGGGGGAGACCTCCGAAGCTGAAAACTGCCGCGAAGACTCCCCCTTCTGTCCCCAGCGACGAGAAGACAGAGGTAGAGAAGACTGACAAGAAGAGTCCTGCTGAGCAACCCAAGCCACGAGGCCGGCCTCCGAAGGCAAAAGCTGATGCTTCCAAGGAGGCCGTCAGCAAGGCTTTGGAAGAGGCTCCTGCTAAAGGAGAAGAACAGGATGACGCCGAGCCCGTGACGCCCAAGCGCCGGGGTCGGCCTCCCAAGGCGAAACCTGAAGCTCCAGAAGAGTCTGAGGTGACGAAGAAGGCCAAAGGGGAGGAAGGTGCAGCCACTCCAGTTGGCTCCGCCGAGGCAAAGAAAAGAGGCCGCCCTGCGAAGGCCAAACCTGAGACAGATGCTCCTGCTGCTGTTGCTACGACGCCAACCCCAAAGAAAAGAGGCCGCCCTGCGAAGACATAAGTTGCCACCTGTCAACTTGCAATCTTTTGAACGTCGTTGGTTGTTATTTGAAAGTTGGTTTGTCATTTGGACGTTAGTTTGCCATTTGGAAGTTAGTTGTCATTTGAATGTGGCACTAAGCTGGTGAAGTGTACATGTTTTATTTGCTGGTGCATGGACTTATTCCAGCTCAATTTTGCTGTGTATTTTTGGCTTGCTCACTAAACTTTCCATCTTGTAACTGAGGGCCATGTTGTAATTTTTATTTCTTATTCTTGTCTATGGCTTTGGCAATCCCGTTATCATTGTTGGATAAAGGTCCATATCGAGATCCCAACTGTTTCAGGTTCTTGTGGTCCTTGCTTGATTGTTTTCCTCAAAACTGCTAACTTAAGTTATGATTTATGAAGCCCTGAATGGTATCCTGTTCGTTTTCAGATATTGGCCAACGCGGAAGATAGCTGGATTTCTACTTCACGTTTTTCGAGGGAAATCTAGTTGTATTGGCTTAGGATGTTAGTAGTTGTGTGCTCATGGGTTTGACTGGTAAACTCAATCCAATCATGGATAGAGCTCACATTTGTCAAGAATTGTGAAAGATGCTGATGCAATTTGGGGATCATATAGGTGTAAAAATACTGAGACTAAAAGCATTCTCCATAATTTTTGCTTGTTGGAGTGTAAATGTCACGTAAACTAGTGTGCCCTGTGCCCTTGCCACAGCCAAAACAAAAGGAAAAGGATTTTTTTCTAATTTTTTTAATTCAAAAATAACTGAGATACATAAATTTCCCACCGTAGGTTCAAATGCCACAAAACAAGGTCCGTGCACCCCTCCTTGTTGAGGCCTTTCTGATGGTACCAAGCATGTGATTAGGGGATGCATGGTTTGGCTGATCTCAACGTAACAGAACGAATAAACAACAAATAAACAACCTGTCTTCAAGTATAGATGTCTTGTTGTAATAATGTATCTAATAATGTGATACAACATGTTTTTTGTCATGATGCTTCTAAGTGTGTCAACATATTTTATGTTCTATAATATCAACATAATAGAAATAGTCCTTTATTGGAGCAACAATATTAATTCAATATAGAAAAAAACATATGGGAAACAAAAATGAAAAAAATAAAATAAAATGAAACATAGAGCACAAAAGCATGACACCTGAGCACAAAAACGTAGGAGGAAATAAGCAAAAAAATGCACCTTAAATTGTGCCGACACCTCGTTAAAATCACCTTGACAAGCTTGTCGTGGCTTCCAGGGATTAACTGAAGTGGTGGGCTGGGTAATACAGCGCTTGCTGCGGTTCCTTTTCAGTTTGTAGGTGGGGGCCTGCCTTGGAGCATCCGAGTCCAAACGCTGCCCCGAGGAAAGCCCATGTGGGAGATCCTACTGTAGGATTCCCAAGGTGTTAGCTTTGCGTCTTCCCACAACGCGGTTTCTCTTTCAGCTACACTAAATAGTGAAATTAGGTTGCTTTAACAATTAGGTTGCCTTACTTCAAGAAAATCACTTTACAAGCCAACCAATCAACAAATATGTCTACTGTTTTTTCTATTTGTACACATAGAGGTTCATGAGTCCTACATGCATAAATTTTTAATTCAAAAAAGTAGTAAATTCTTGTAAAGAAACAATACATATTTATATAGTGTAGAATGTCAAGAAATTAGTGTGGGGCAATCTAATTTCACTATTTAGGCCCGGTTTATACTTGGAGCTGGATTGAAGGCTGGCCGGAACTCTCCAAGTTTGAACCAATAGGATCACTCAATTTCTCCAAATCCGGCCCAAAGGCTTTATACTTGGGGCCGGATGGAACTACAACTAATCCTATGTGTCGCCTTAGGTGGCATGATTTTAGCTCCAAACCATCCGGCCCCAAGGGAGCAATCGGGACGAGGTTTTGGATGGCCCAAACTCCCATCTAGGGCCGGATTGGGCTCCTCCGTTGGATTGTTCAAATCTCTACGGTTGAGAAATTTAATTTAATTTTTTTAAAGTGCTCCTTCATCTCTTGGGTTTTTCTTTTGCTATGTGCCTTTTTGGTCTGTCAAAGATTTCTGTTCTGGTCTGTCACTGATTTTCCTAATAATCAATAATTATAATTTTTTTTTCTGCATTTGATCGCATTGCAGTGATGGCCATGCACACTGAAATGCAGACCCTGGACATATAGACAATGAAAAATTTCGAATATTTAAATATTTAAATTAAAAAAAAGAATTTTTAACATAATAAAAAGCTTCAAGAAAAATAGCAGAAATAAAGAAACCATCTTTCTATTTTCCTCTTAAATACTCCACAATTAAAATCCACATGATTGACGCCTTTTTTTAAATTTATTTTCTTGTTTTTTCTTGAAATACATGGACAAATTCCATTGATAAAGTAAAACATAAACGCTTTCACGCCTTGAGTGACGGACCAATGTTTGAACCCATTTCTTTCCCAAAAAAATAATTAAAAAATAGTTAGGGTTGTTTGTATAAGCGCCAACATAGAACTGAATATGAATTTGAAAACAAGGAACAATATAAATGATGCAAAAGCATCATCATTCTTCTTTTTTGTGGTGTTTGGACCTGTTGTGTGAAAATTATGAATTTTGTTGAATTAAGAAATTAAATTGAACTTCTTTTTATTTTGGAAAAAACATAAATTTCACATCGCATGTCCAAATGTCATGAAACAAAGCCCTTGCACTTTTTGGTACATAAAATTTTCTATTTGGTTTCTTTTTAATGTAGTGGGTTTCCCATTTGTTCAAAAAAAAAATTCTATTTGTATCAAAAACACAACCTCTCACACTACAACAAAGCCCTTGCACTCCTTTGTGCAATCGTGCATAAAAGATATAGAATTTTAAAATTCTTACAAATTAAAAAAAGGAAGGGAAAGAAAAAGGTTAATTAAAAAAAATCTCTCTTCTATATTTCAAATAAAATTAATAGGAAAAAAAACAAAGCAAAAAAAGATATATATAAGTATATAATTATATATTTTATTTCTTATGAAAAAAGAAAAATAGGAAGAGAGAAGAAAATGTTCAAATAAAGTAAAAAAACTATTTTTTTTCAATTAAAAAAAAAGAATAAAAATGAAAAGAGAAATTCAGTTTTTTATTTTTGAAATAGAAAAATAGGAAGAAAAGAAAGGTAAAAAAATAAAATAAACTCTTTTTCATTTTGAAATAAAATAAATAGGAAGAAAAAAGAAAAGAGGAAAAAAAAGAAAAATAAACTCAACTTTTCTTTAAAGAAAGGAAGAGAAAAAAAATGAGTATTTCATTATTTTTAAATGAGCATTGAAAAAACTCAAGAACACATGAATTGGAAATTGGGCCCTAGAATCCGGCCTAAGGGCTTTACATTAACTGGGGCCGGATGGAAGAATTGGGACCGGATTGAGGGCCGGATTGAAGGCAAATCCGGCCGGCCTTCCATCCAATATAAAGCCGGCCTTAGTGTAACTTGGACCCTGTCTTTGTTGTTTCCACCCCCTCAGTCCCTCTCTGTTGCTCCGCCACCATGCCTCCATCACCACCTCCTTGCAGCCTCCATCTTGCCCTCGCCGTCGTTCAATTGCTCATTTAAGCAAAACAAATTATTTGCTTGCGAACGCGCACATTGGCTCTCTCACTCGATCGGGCGGATTGATGAGCTGCGGCATTTTGCACGAGGTGAGACGCGTGTGTTGACTGTGTTTTTGTTTGTGTTGCGCTAGCTGGACGACCATATTTTGAGGTTGAAACTCAAAAACAAGAGTTCCTTTGTACTATAGGTTAATTTCGGGAACACTTCTACGCATGAATGACTCATAAGGTTGTCGGCCTTAATGAATATTGTTTGTGTGTGTAGCCAATGACATCAGCACCAGGTGTCTGTGTATTCAGCAAAACTGTATGAGTGACTCTAAGTCCAGGTGAAATATGCACTCATTTCATAACTTACTGGACAACTTTTCTTTCTTTTAAACCCTCTTTCTGCCAGATGATGAGCATGGGGACCATGGTAAAGGTGGTCAGTGGAATGGATTTTTCAAAGATAGCTTGTGTTACGTTGTCTTAGCAACAGTTCCACCCTAGTCGTTAACTGGCCTCATCAGTACTGTACTCTAGTTAAAATTTCCTGACAGCCCAGTACCGGAAATTGGGTGCTGTGCGGTTATTGTGCGGTCATTGGGACGGTCGCTGTAAGGTTTTTAGATCTGTAATGGCGGGATTGCTCTATTGTAACGAGATGGTGGGAGCTGACCAGAAAAGGGTTCGCTCTGTCATGCTCGTACCATATAATGCTTACCCGAAAAAAATAGTACATTAATGAACCCTGGAACACCCTGGAAAGCCGGACTGGTCGTTCACCGTGGAAATCATCCTCTTAGGTACCGTGTGAATCATGTGCGCAAGAAGGTCAATCTTGCCTTTTCCAGGAAACCACCGATTTATTTTGAGACACAGGAAGTAGGAAATAAGAAACCGTGCTGACTGAACCCTCCTGCATGTTAAGGAACCAAACCCCCACAAGATGCTTCCACATCCCTCCGATGACGCAACACCGATCCTCCGGCTGATCTTGCTCCAAGGTTTGAATTTGCAAGTTGCGAATCTCTGTGCAGGGTCTTGTTGTTTTGTTGCAATATAACTGAGTGACGAAGTGACTTCTCTTCATCTGCGGGCGGATTTTGTATTTTCAGATCATAAGAATCGGATCCTCAAATCGAGCTTTGTGTCCTCGGCGATTAGAGGCCGACATCATTCTTTAATTTTCTGTGCACTGTGGAGGAAGTGCGACGGATCGGGGGTAACGTTGTGAATCATCTTGCAATTGACTTGTGTCAGTAGTTTGCAAAACATGCTTTCACGTTGTAAGAGCATTTCGGTGGATGCAGGATCGAGGGACTTCTTTTGGTATGTGGAATCACATCTAAGATTATGGGATGAGCTTTGCTTTTAGTGTGGGTAGAAATTTGCATTTACAGGGCGGGTGCTGGTTGTGTCTTTGCATTGTTGGAGTTATGAGGATTGACATGGCGTGGGTGAAATGAGAGCATAACTAGTTCCCGTAGGGTTTATGTTCACTGGATATGGAGAGAACGGAGATTCGATTCTTTGGTTTCTGATTCTCGTGACCTGCCTTGATTCTATTCTTGCAGATTTTGGTGGAAGGACAAGGATTGCATTGAGCGAATTCGATAGTTCTCGTATGGTGGCTTCGATGCTGGTGACCACTTGCTAATGCCTTAATTGAGAACGAGAACGCCGTGATTATGGGTTCAGGTGTGCACCAACTCAAAAATTCACATCCATTAAATTGATGGCAATTTCCCAATAGTCCAGAATCTGATGCACAGGTTAGGTAGTTTCTTTAAACTTCAGGACAGGTATTGATTCAAGTTTTCACCAAACGCGTACCTACCATTTTGAGGAAGAATGTGAGATCAATTGATCATCCTTTCTAAACTCCTGGGTCCCTAGTACCCCTTCGGATGCTTGCAGTGCCGTCTTAAAGGTCTGTTCTGACCCCTAAGACTCCCCCGTTGCACTCACAAGTTGCAAGGATCTTCTCCTTGACTGGGTATTGACTTGAGAAAAGTGAGCCCGATCAGTTACCAAAAATTATTTTCACATATGACAAATATCACTACGTACGCTCAAATTTGTGGGCTCGAATGCACTGCTTATCGACTTGCATTGGTTCCTAACAAAATCTTGAATCCTTAACTTTAGTGAGCAAATAGTCTTGGGGTGCTTTGGGGGAAGATGCTGGAGCATGTATGTCACTTACCGGGTCATTCTTCACCTTGAATCTGCTTAAGAATAATATCTGACAAGTTACATAATATTCTGTACATGTCAGAAGGGCGCGGTGAGAGCGCTCTGACTTATAAGTGCTATGTTAAATCCATGTTTCCTGTTTTGTTGTTGTGTGAGCCTTGAATTTCACCTCTCTCGCATGGTTTAGGGGACCGGTTAGTGTTGAGCGTTGAGCTTATTAAATGTTGCTCGACTGGGGCGTCAGTTGCGCCGCTGATGACCCCAGTGCTTGCTAATGCTATGATATCCAACGATGAACACGTCCTGCTGACCGTTATTATGAAGGGTCGTTATTGTGAAGGAACGTCATTTTGATCGTTATTGTTTTCATTCTGCAACTGCTAACTAAGTAAATACTAGGACGACCTCTATGTTAGAGATGAGCCAGATGACAATGAAGCTGAGCTAAGGTAGGCACACCCATTCCCGTCCCTTTAAGAATTTCTGCCTCATGTACTAGTGGTGCACATTTTCTTTCTAGAATGAACACCATTGGTACATGAGGACAGAATTGGGTGATGGGTGGGAATGGGTGTGCCTACCTTAGAGTTCCTTCCATGTTTGATGCTCTTTTACTGGATGAATGTTCTCCGTACTCTTTACAATGTGTTCAAGTAGTCCGAAAAGAAATAACGGTATCCTTCAAGTGGATCCCAAGGTGAAGATGTGTATTGATTGTTTGATTAATTTATATCGATTGTCTCTTCTGACTCTATTTTTCTGATTATTCTTTGTGGCTTGCTTGTGCAGGTCACAGGCTGCATCCACGATCAAGTATCACCATTTGTTGCTGAAAGAGTCGTATCGCCTCGGTTTGGGTTCATTCAATGCAAGGCTGATCTATTCACGAAACGATGTCTATCTCTTACGATATCTTCGTGAGCTATAGTGTAGCTCAGCTGGACTTCGTGAAGGACTTCATGAAGCATCTGAACACCGAGTTGGCCCAAGTATGCGGCAATGATTACAGCATTTTCTTTGACAAAGATGCCATGAGAGGTAGTGAGCGAATTCGCACAACTATTTTGCAGCATGCCGGGATATGTAAGTTGTTCGTTGTGTTTGTATCGGAAGAGTATTTCACATGAAGCCCGTGGCCTATGATGGAATTGGCTAAGAGTTATACAGCAGCGAAAGCCCGGAATGGATTTCGTTCCGTGCCGTACCTCTATCCTGTATTCTTTGATCTCAAGCCAAATGAGGCAATGAATAAGAGCACGGGATGGCTGTCAAAGTGGGAGGAATGGGAAAGGAGTAAGCCCAGCGATGTCCAGCCTTTGGTCTGGAAGGAAGCTGTCGATGAACTCTTGGATACCAGCGGTCCAGTCTTCGAAGGAGAAGAGAATAGAGACGATCCAAAATATTTTTTTAAGAAGGTCAAATTCTTGAAGAAGGTCGCACAGATCATTGCTTGCAAGGTTGATGATTTGAACGGAGGTAGTGGCCCATCCAAGGTGGGAGATCAACTGATGCCACTACACAAGGTGACAACAACTATTTTAACTCTTCCTTTTCAAATGCTGCTAGCTATGTTTGCTCGTGGAGTCTTGAAATTTGTGGTTGACATTCTGACATGGACCTGGCTCTCGTATTTGTATGCCATACTTATGACTTGAGTGATTGGATGTGGAAATGGGCCGTTTGTGTGTAGTGTACAACCTGGATCACTAAAATTCTACAGATTGTTATATATAGTGGGTCAACTGACTATCTTGATAATATCTTGTAACTAAATAGAAGTGTATCCATCAGAAGTTGTTTTGCTCTGACTGGGCCTTCCTAGCTTGACTTGTTTGACACTATCTCGTTGGTTGGTGTACGGTGGAGCCCTGGTTATGCAACTCCCATATTATATGGCCTTGATTATAGACGCTTATAATGCATTTAAGTCTAATCTCAAGGGATATAATTTATTTTCGTGTGAAAAATTCTTGTAGTCCTTTTAATGAGGAACCCATCAATGTAATTATATACATGAATTGATTTCTCTTTGAGTACAAGAATAGCATTAAAGCCCTAATTATATGAGTTTTTTTATACATGTATCATGGGACAATCTACGTAAGTTTTTGTTCTTTTTAATAAAAATTTAGTGTTTTTTGTTAAAAATAAAACACGGCAAATGAATTTTGATTTTAGTTGGAGGGAACTTCTTGTATAGATTTAAAAAAACTAAGTAAAGGTGTTTTAGTTCTTTGCATATATATTTTGTAAGTTCTTTTTAATAAATATGCAACCCAAGATTTTCTTCATTTTGTTTTATTTAATTTGGTCTTCACTTAACTATTTGGTCTTTTTAATTTCTTTTAATTTCTACAAAAGCTGTCGATGAAGCCTGCGTATAATAGAAGAGTTGCATACTTGGGGGTGGAGCTTGAAACACGGGACGAACAAAGTATATGCTTACTGAGGCATTCATCATGAACTTTAAGTTGCAATGATCTTACAGGACATCCCTTGGACACTTGGTTTTGCGAACGGAGGTAGTGGCCCATCCGAGGTGCAAGATCATTCGAGGCGACGACAGGAGGTAACAGTTGTTTCAACTCTTCTTTTTAAAATGCTGCTCTCTCCTGGGAAGCTATGTCTGCTCGTGGAGTTTTGAAATTTGTGGTTGACTTTCTGACATCGGCTTGGCTATTGGATTTGTATGCTATTCTTATGACTTGAGCGATTGGATGTGGAAATGGACTGTTTATGTGTAGTGTACAACTTGGATCACTAAGCATTCTATAGATTGCTATATTTAGTGGGTTAACTGATTATGTTGATATGTTGATAATATATTGCAATTTAATGGAAGTGTATCTATCAGAAGTAGTTCTGCTATGGCTGGGCCTTTGTAGTCTTGACGTGTGACACAATCTCGTTGGCTGTCGTATGGTGGAGTTGAAACACTGGACAAACAAAGTATTTGCTTACTGAGGCATTCATCATGATTTTTAAGTTGCAATGATCTCTCAGGTCATCCCTCGCATGCTTGATGTTGCGAACGGAGGTAGTGGCCCATCCAATCCACAAGATGTATTTAGGCTGCTATACAAGGTGACAACAACTATATTAACTCTTCCTTTTCAAATGTTGCTCTCTCCTGGGAAGCTATGTTTGCTCGTGGAGTCTTGAAATTGGTGGTTGACATTCGTACATGGACTTGGCTCTCGTATTTGTATGCTATGCTTCTGACTTGAGTGATTGGATGTGGAAATGGGCCATTTGTGTGTAGTGTACAACCTGGATCACTAAACATTCTATAGATTGTTATGTTTAGTGGGTCAACTGACTATCTTCATAATATCTTGTAACTAAATGGAAGTGTAACCATGAAAATTGGCTTTAAAAATTCACCAAAAATGGAATTTTTCTTTTTTGGAACTGAAATTTGGTATGCTTGATTGGAATTGCATAAGAATTGATTGTTAATAATATAGGACAAAAATTGTCAATTCTATTCTATATTATACAAAATTCTTTGAATGGCAGAATAGCCAATTTGTAAATGAACTGTATCCCATTGTACATTCAATCTCAAACTCCTCCAAAGGTATTGGAGCCTTTCCTAATCCATCTTATGATCAAAAGAAGAAGATTGAATGACGTAAAGCATACAACTAATTATTGTTTTCCTTAATTCAAGCTTAATCCTAAGGTGCCATCATTCATATCGAGTTGAAATGGATTTTGATAAGGCTCCTAGGGTCTCAATGTTAGTTGTGATATTTTGAAACTGGGTGATTGCAAGAAACACTTGTACTATTTGTTGTGTTTTTCATTTTTGAACTTTTTGTACTTTTTGTACTATGAGTCACCTTCAGTACTATTGAAGGCATGGAACATAAAATTTGAATGGTCAATTGGAATTCAAATTTACTATCTGACAATATGTGATGTTCATTAATTTATGACAAAAATGGATGGAAATATTTAATTTGCCATTAAAAAATAATTTACATTGGTAGATAGAAGGTATTTATGCAGTTTTATTGTGTCATAATCTACTCGTGAGAGGTGAAAACAACCCTATTCTTCACTATGGAAGAAAGATTGTAGGTACCCATTGGAAGGGCAAGCATGTGTAGTTGGAACTCAACTCTGCTCTTTGGCCCTCCTTCTAGTTTGGTGCTTAGCCCTGTAATGCCGTTGATGCCATTTTGTGGCTTTTGGATCAGAACTCTGTGACGTGGGCAAAAGAATTAGTGATTTTGTCAACCTTTTTTTTTCTCAGCGTGTGGTTGGCTAGGTTCTGAATCTTTGGGACTTGGGAGGGCCGTCATGCAGCCATTGAGTAGAAAGTAAAACCAATGACAACAGTAAAAACGGTATGGAATCCCGCGAAGTAGCGGTTAGGGTCTTTGACCGAATACACAGCAGTCACAAAGTTGAACAATTTCTCCAAAAGAGGAGAAGTAGCCCAAGTGAGGAAACTTTTGACAAATATGCTAGAATCAAGTAGCAGGCTTGGGGTCTGCTTCGAATTCCAGGGCCGGTCCGCCTTTGTTTGCAGCCCAAATAGTGAGTGCATTCAAGAAGGCCAGAGTGCATTCAAAGTACTTGACTCAAGCAACGGCGATTCTTGGTCATTCTAACCTGTGCCTTGGCAAATGTCTTCTTTTCTCTCAAATTCTTGTCTTCTTCCTTTGCACTAAATCAACATTGCTTTGTTTCTCCAGGAAGTTGTCGTGATTCAAGGGAAGAAAGGCAGAATCTCGTGTGTTAGCTACTGTTCGTTTTTTTGTTTTCTACCTACATCAATGAAACGCAAGGTGGATGCCGGCTAAATTCTTGTGCAGTAGCTTCATCTTCTTGCATGTACCTACTGCTTTACTTTCTATCTTTTGAAATTGTTGTTGTTAGATCCCGTGCTAGTGATTGCCAATTTTTTTTCAAGCTTCTTCTGCACCTGCCTTGCTTCGAAAATAATGGAGCCTTCTCTTCAAATCTGCCACCATTTCATGGGATTCTGTGCTTTTCATCACTTCTTATGCTTTATGGCACCTCAGGAGGTGTGATTTCCTAACAACTCACTCAATTTGGCTTACTGCGGCGTTGAGCGATCCAGGGTTTCCATTATCTCGTATTCCACGGCTTTAGGCCAATTCTGCATTTCTTCTCCACGGTTACCAGTCCGTCATTATAAGGTTAAACAATGTCTTTAGCAATTTCTATCTCGAACTTTCTCCTATTCTGAGTGACACTCTTTTAGTTCATCACTTCTTTTATGTTGGTGTGAATGGCACTAAGGGAATCTCCAATAAGTAATTGAAATTTGTTCCTATTGTTATATGGCCTAAGTTTTTATTGGATTTTGTTGGAAGTGGAAAGAATATTCTAAATTTTCCTTAGCAATTTTTGGACATTGTATGAATGCATTATGAATTTTTAAATTGTTGCAAATAGGTGTACCCAAAAGTGACCCTAGCCTCTCATGAATAGGGATTGCAATTGGGTAAAGTTATTTTTTTTGACATAGGTTTAGGAACCTTTATTGCATACTGGGTAAAGTTTCATAAGTGGGTCGTCGCTTGTTAAAATAGCCTCACACTAGTATATGTACTAAGTGTAGACATGCCATTGAAAATGGCTCCTAGCTACAGTTTGTTGCTCTTTCAGTGTTTTTTGTTATTTCTGGTTTACAATGGATTGGCTTAGAGGTGCAATGTATCTTAATACTACTTGCTATTCGACTTTGTCCGTATCTTGGAGCCCTTTAGGGTCTATAGTCTTCCCTTTTTTGTATTTCTAATTTTTTGATGGACTTGGACTTGCAGACACAAGTGGGGCGATTATTGTCAAGGGCATTAAAGGTCCATCATACAAGAGGTAGGTATTTCTTTGCGCCTTGAATGTCTGAGAATGTTGTCTATGGTGAATGTAGAGAGCTAAGGAAGCTGAAGAATGTGAATTAGTAAGATAGGGTTGCAGTTTCACATTGTTAAATATAAGAAATATTGCTATATAAATTTCAGATATCTTCGAACTTCGAATGAGCATCTGATGTGTTGATTGTTGTTTAATTGTTATTCAGGCTGTTATAAGGGCATAGTGTTTTAATTTTCTAACCCTTTTCTGGAAAGAACATTAGGTGGATTTCAAATCATATTGGTTACAAGAATAACCTTTGTCGTTTGAATGTTGCAGCTTCAAATTGAGCACACAGAAGAATTTCAGTCCACTTACTCCAAAGTGCACTTGCAAGTGTGCATCCCCTACTTCATTTCTCTAATGCTATACTTTTGTGAAAAAAAATTAGTTTGTTTAGGACAACGGCTTGTACACTGACTATATTAGTGGGATAGCATGAAGTTGAAGAGTTGTAAGAGGCACTGTATGTCACTCCTATAGCAAATCAAATTTAGGTGAATGGCTCAGGTAGTTTCTATTCATATTGTACAATTATCATGACTAGGCAAGGACCACAAGAACTTGAAACCATCACTCCAAAGGCAAAACTGCTGATGCTTCCAAGGAGGCCATCAGCAAGGCTTTGGAAGAGGACGTTGAGCTCGTAACACCCAAGTGCCGGGGTTGACCTCCCAAAGCGAAACCTGAAGCTTCAGAAGAGCACAAGGTGACGAAGAAGGCCACTCTAGTTGGCTCTGCCGAGGCAAAGAAATGAGGCCGCCCTGCGAAGGCCAAACCTGAGACAGATGCTCGTGCTGCTGTTGCTACAACGCCAAGCCCAAAGAAAAGAGGCCGCCCTGCAAAGACATAAGTTGTCACTTGTCAACTTGCAATCTTTTGAATGTAGTTGGTTGTTATTTGAAAGTTAGTTTGTCATTTGGAAGTTAGTTGTCATTTGGATGTGGCACTAAACTGGTGAAGTATACATGTTTTATTTTGTTGGTGCATGGAATCATTCCAGCTTAGTTTTGTTGTGTATTTTTGGCTTTCTCACTACTGTAGACTTTCCATCTTGTAACGGAGGACCATGTTGTAATTTTTATTTCTTATTCTTGTCTCTACGGCTTTGGCAATCCCGTCATCAATGTTGGATAGATAGCGAGGTTCCAACTGTTTTAGGTTCTTGCTCGATTTTTTATGCTCAAAACTGCGTAACTTAGATCCCATCTTGGGGTTTGATATATGAAGCCCTGAATGATATCCTGTTTGTTTTTAGAAATTAATGAACGCGGAAGATAGCTTGATTTGTGCTTTATATGTCTTGAAGGGAATCTAATTGTATTGGCTAAGAATGTTATTAGTGGGTACACATGGGTGAATGCAAGCAACACCTGCCAATTTGGTTGCGTTTTGATAGTATTCATGATTTTTTTCTAGAGTACTTTAAAATTAGAAAAATAATTTTTAAAGATTAAAAAGAATATGGCTAATGCATAAACCTTTAAGATGAAAGTAACCACCAATAGAAAAAATTTCTAAGCAGAAGAACTAGAAAAGTGCCAAATCTCAAGAAAATGGATACTTTGATGTTTTAATTAGTTAAAAATAGGAAAAAAATAAATAAATACATAAAATAAAAATTGTCCATTTGTAACAACTCTATGGAGATGGTCATTCACCTCAAAGAACTCCAAAATAATATTCTATATATTACAAAATGCAAGCAGAAAGAAGCACACTTTGTGGACTTCCTCACCACATACAATTAATTGTTTTTAGAATTCCTTTAGACAATAGCTATAGGTCTACTAGAAGACCATCCTCTCCAAATTTCAGCTTGAAATTCATTTTTGGGGGTATTAAATATTACTAAAAACCTTCAAATTGGCAAGAGTGACATAAAATTGGGGGTTGTTTTTGGATAGTAAACTCTTTTTGAAAATTACAAAAAAATTAGGCAATATGTATAATATTCATGAGTACTTTACCTATAAATTTTGAGTCATTTGGGTGACCCCACCTTATTGCATTCTTTGGAATTCTAAAACTCTTTTGGATTGAATGTCCTTTCTTTTGAACAAAAAAAGAATTGGCAACCAAGAAGATGTATGAAACATGAAATTTTGAGGATGGACGCAAATTATTCTAATTTACATGGGAGACTTTAGATTCACATTGTTATCATAAATATAAGTTATTTTTCAATTTCAATGTCAAAGTGTGCATCTAAAAGTATACTAATTAATTTTATTTGGTTATAAAGATTGATATCTACACAAAAAACTTTGAACCATTCAAGTTTAAATTATGAGATGAAAGTGTATGTTATGAGGAGTTTAAGGGCAATGACAATTGAAAAAATAAATAAAAGATTGCTTTAGGGACTCAATTTTGAAAATTTCCAAATAAACCACCTAAAAATTGATATTTATTGTTATTAGAACATTTTCATTGTCAAGATTGGTAATCCTCAAATTCCTTCTAAAATTTTTTTGTAGTTTATTTTTCTTTCATCTTGAATCAACTTTCACTTTATAATTTTTTTAAAGATGGGCCTGAAATTTTTTTTGTTTAATATTTTTTTCACATATTTTCAATTCATTTTCCATCATATTGACTATAATGTACAAGTTATGGAACATACATATTTTTTTTCTAAAATATTGAAAGACAAAATCTTATCTTTTGGAAGGGCTAGAAAAGCCTATCATTTATTAACTTGCGCGTTATTATTAGTTGGGATATTTACTCTAAATTTTTAGGATGATGTGCTGGAACAAATTAACTAAAAGATCCTATGGTTGAATTATTTAAAAATTAAAAATAGATGAAGATTTTAGCCTTGCTTTGGATACATGTATTTTGAAGTAGGTTTGGCCTCTAAACATCAAAGAACTTTAGGGGTTGAGCAAAAAGAATTGTAAAGCTATTTCCTCCCGGCTTTTGTGTGACTACATGAGTCAAGTCTTTGTCAAGTCCTTTACTAGTCTCCTATTCATTGGTTTGGATTTTTGAGGAAAGCCTTACATGTGAGGAAAATTGAGCTTGTGCTACATGAACAAATCCTCTTATAGAGTAGTTGGCAGGGCTTTTGTTTTTGGCGAAATTTCACCAGAATCCAATTTTCTCTGACAAATTTCTGCCACTGTGCCTGGCTCTCTCCAAATATTCACTAGCAAACAAAGGGCATGTAGAGGTTCCACTGTTCATCTACAGTGCACAAAAAAAAAGCCCTTGTAGTTGGTTCTTTCTTAATTATGCTGACTTGTCAGTGTCATTTCCCCTACAAGTAAATTTTTTTTATCAAATTTTCAACACTAATGAATGGCAAGACATTTTGCTCATAGAATGGATTGTTTAAAATATTCAGAGTTGCTAAATAGTGTTATGAAAAACCATTTTTAAGTTGGAAGAAATGGGCCAAAATCTTACCTAAATACTTGAAAAACTTGATAAAAACATGAAAGAAATTTGCATTGCCAAATTCCTCTTTAGAAAATATTAGATTCTTCAATTATAAATGAACATACACTTATCAATGATTACCAATGACCCAATCCATATTCTCCTTACCTAATCCCTCAAAGGACAAGGCCTATAATTTAGGTGGTCAACCATTAATTATTAGATTCTTGGATGAATAAGTGCATTCTCTGTCTCTAAAATTTCTCTAAACCAAATTCATTGGGCAAATTTTTGTCCTACATAAAATTTCAAGGTTGTGCTAGGATTTTGTAATTTTCCTTAGATACATTTCTTGATCTACGACCAGGGTGAATTGGCCCCTTCAAGTCATTCCAAGGGTGCAAGTAAAAAAAAGTCCCCTACTTTATGCTTGATTAATTGACCTTGTACACTCCTCCCCTAACTAATTTAGGGCCTCTGATTGCAAGTATGAATTCAAAATTTGCAAATTTTGTCATGCATGGAAAATAAAAAAATTCAGCATTTTCCCAAGGGGCCAAGCGAGGGGGTCAGTTCCAGCGGGGTGGGTGGGGTGGGTGAGCGATTTTCGCTCAAAAGCGATAACAAAATTTTCTTAGGGAATCTTTAGAGAAATTTTCTTGCTTTTCAGTGGATGAAATTGCATGTTTGCTACCAAAACTTGGGACGGGATCGCTCAAATTTGAATGAATGTACATCAATTTGGATGAATAAATGAAATTTCATCCACAGATTGCAAGTTTCATCCATTTCTACGGATGTAAGTAGCTTCATCCTTCCAAAGATTATCGCTTTCTGTACTGCCTAAATTAAATGAAAAGAACAAACCCTGGTCAGTTCACCCCCGGACTTGGTCTACCAACAAGAAAGCAGACCAAAAATATCTGGTCATCCCTAAAATATACGGAGTATGAAATTAAAAAAAAACTCCTGCAACTTGTGGGACCCAACCCCCACCAGATGCTTCCACAGCCCTCCGATGGCGAAACGCCGATCATCCGGCTGATCTTGCTCCAATGCTTTGCATTCGCAAGTTGCTTGTTTCTGCACACACTCAGAGCCTGGTGTTTTGATGCAATTGTACCGAGCGACGGATTTGTTCTCTTCATGTGCGGGCGGATTATGTATTTTCTGATCGTAACAATTAAATCGACCCTCAATTATATCGAGCTTCGTGTCCTTAGCAATTCGAGGCCGACATCACGCTTTTCTGTGCGCTGTGGAGAACGTGCGATGGATTGGGGTAAGGTTGTGATCGAATTGAAGCTTCTTGCTGTTAAGTGACTTCTGTCGGTATTTTGCAGAACATGATTTCACGAGGCGATGGGTGGTTGTGAGAGCATTTCGGTGGGTGCAGGAGTGAATTCTTTTGGTGTACGGAATCACGTCGAAGGTTATGGGATAAGCTTTGCTTTTTGTGTCGGTAGAAATTTGCATTTACAAGGTGCCGATTGCGCTCTTCACATATATCGTTGGAATTATGAGGATTTACATGCATGGCGGGGGTGGAACGAGAGAAAAATTAGTTCTCGTTGGGTTTATGTTCAATGGATAGGGAGAGAACGGAGATTCGGGTACGTACCAGTTGGTTTCTGATTCTCGTAGCCCGCCTTGATTCTATTCTTGCAGGTTTTGGAGGAAGGGTAGGATTGAGCGAATTTGATAGTTCTCGTATGGTGCCTCAACTTCGATGCGGGTTACCACTTTCTAATGCCCTGAGGACGAGAACGCCGTGATTATGGGTCCAGGTTTGCATCAACTCCGAAATTTAACATTCACTAATTGACCATTTTCAAGAATCGGATGCACAGGTAGTACTTTCTTTAAATACAAATCAGGACAGTTTTTGATTCAAGTTTTCGTTTAACGCTACCATTTTGAGCAAGAACGTACGTGAGTTCAATTGATCTTCCATTCTATACTCCCGGGTCGCTACACCTCCGATGCTTGCAGTGTCGTCTGATGGTCTATTCTGGTCCCTACGACTGCCCCGTTGCACTTGCAAGTTGCAAGGATCTTCTTCTTGTCTTGATACTGACATGAGAAATGTAGGACCGATCAGTTACCGAAAATTGCAGTCATTTTTGTGTCTTTTCAAACCGAGGTACATTGTACAGGCTGGTATGGTGTTTTCAGAACTTAGCAGTGGTGCTGGTCACATCTGAAAACACCATACCAGCCTGTACAATGTACCTCAAGTGATTCAAAACCAGCATACAAACAAATTGGTGAAAGAAAGTATCATTCAATTGACTCATTATGTTTGCAAAATGACTTTGAAATGTAAAAAAATAGCAAGAAAAGTTGCAAAAAACATATTTAAGGCTGAACCTCCTTCTACTAAAATGCTTCTCAGTCACTCATAACTTCTTAAATTGATATGAAATTTTAGCCACATAAACTAAACCAGTATGCACAATTTTCCTTACAAAAATTAATGAAAATGGACTTTGTATGGAGAAGAAACAAGCTACCAAAGTTCACTGTAATCCAAAAAATTCCGGATTTTGCACTTCAAATTGCTCCCAAACATTCAAAATGATTTGGATTGACATGAAAATTTTACCACAGTAACTAGAATTCTAGAGGAACATAACCCAACAAATGTTTTTGAAAAAAAACATTGGATGAAGGTTATACAAGCCCCCAAAGATGCAACCATCAAAATGTAGTTTGGTGAACTCAAATTGAACCCATGAACTTTGATTGGCTTCTAAAAAATCAATACATCTTGGATTGATTTGAAAATTTTACCTCACAAAATAAAGGAGAGAGAGAAGATTTTCCAACAAGTTTTATTGAATTTTGCCATTGAATGCAAAAGTTACAGCACTTTGAATTGGACTTGAAACTGTGTGAGGATGTTTTTGTTCCCCTGGGCGCTTAGGGTTAAATCGCCATGTTCATCAGAATGTCAGAACTAATTGACATTGTTTAGAAACCTTAGACCTATACTTGTTGTACTTTTCAGAGCTTTATGCACTTCAACGTCACAAGTTTGACACTCTGAAACATGCCATTTTAACAAATAAGACTACATGAGCTCGAATCTATGGGCTCGAATTCACTGTTTGTCTACTTGGTTCCTAACAAAATCTTGAGTCCCATCACTTTATTAAGCAAACAGTCTTGGGTGCTTTGGGGAAAGATGCTGGAGCACACATGACACATGGCACACAGGTCATTCTTCACCGTGAATCTCCATCTGCTTGAGAATAATATCTGACATGGTACATAATATTCTGCACATGTCAGAAAGGTGAGACCGCTCTGGCTTAATAATGCTGTGTTTAATCTGCGTTTCCTGTTTCGTTGTTGTGTGAGCCTTGAATATCACCTCTCTCGCATGGTTTAGAGGAGTAGACTAGTCAGTGTTGAGCGTTGAGCGTAGTAAATGTTGCTCGACTGGGGCATCAGTTCCGCCGCTGGGATGACTCCAGCGCTTGCTAAGATAGGTAGGAGGTCTATAAAGCGACCATCTAAGCGCTGAACCTGAATTTTGGGGAGGTAAAACATCTTGAAATATTTTTCAGTAAATTTTCCTTGAAAGACAAGAAGAAATGGCATGTGGCCCAAGTTGTTTCATAGTTTTTGGAGCTTTGTGGAATTAGTTATGAAATTTTGAAGTTGAAAAGCCATAGGGCTCTACAAGCGACCACATCCTAGAATGTACATCGTTTGTACATTTTGGTTAAATGAAGAAAGCAAAATGTACCTTTGTGTCCTGTTCGGTTCAAAATGCCCTGTCGGAGTTCGAGCCTCCTACCTTAATGCTATGAACTTCGACGATAACGACCGTTATTGTGAAGGAACGTCATTATGATCGTTATAGTTTTTATTCTGCAATTGCTAACGGAATATTATATAGGACGACCTCTATGTTAGAGATGAGCCAACTGACAGTGAATCACTTGATTGAGAGTTCCTTCTATGTTTGATGCTCTTTTACTGGATTAATGTTCTCCGTGTTTGCAATGTGTTCAAGTAGTCCAAGAAGAAAAGACCGGTATCCTTCAAGTGGATCCCAAGGTGAAGATGTGTCTTGATTGCCAATTTTGATTCTAATTTCTGATTATTCTTTGCGCCTTGCTTGTGCAGGGCACAGGCTGCATCCACGACCAAGTATCACCATTTGTTGCTGAAAGAGTTGTATCGCCTCGGTTTGGTTCATTCAATGCAGGGTTGATCTATTAGCGAAACGATGTCTAGATCTTATGATATTTTCTTGAGTCATAGTGGCGCTCAGAAGGGCTTTGTGGAGGATCTGAAGGCCGAGTTGGCCCAAGTTTG
Organism: Pseudisothecium myosuroides; assembly: GCA_951799445.1. Taxonomy (NCBI): domain Eukaryota; kingdom Viridiplantae; phylum Streptophyta; class Bryopsida; order Hypnales; family Lembophyllaceae; genus Pseudisothecium; species Pseudisothecium myosuroides. The sequence goes on from OX637296.1 coordinate 20,159,933, forward strand.
CGGACATTACAGCGTTTTCTTTGACCGAGATTCCATAGAACATGGTGAGCAAATTAGCACAGCTATTTTGGAGTATGCCGGGACATGTAAGTTGGCCGTTGCGGTGGTGTCGGAGGAGTATTTCATCAGAAGCAGGCCGCCCATGATGGAGTTGGCTGCGAGTTACACAGCCGCGAAAGCTGGGAATGGATCTTGTTCCCTGCCTTGCCTCCTTCCTGTATTCCTTGCTCTTCGCCCAGAAGATGCGAAGGATTCGAGCACGCAATTGGTATGGCGGAATACGTGGGAGAAATGGGGACTGAATGAAAAGATGAGTGAGAGGAGAAAGAGTAGGCCCAGACGAGTCCAGCCTACGGTCTGGAAGGAAGCTGTCGATCGACTCTTGGATACTCGCGGTCCAGTTTACATACCACAAGAGTATGGATACGATCCAGAAGTGTTTATGAAGAAGGTCGCACAGGTCATCGCTCGGAAGCTTGATGCTCTGAACGGAGGTAGTGGGCCATCCAACGAGAGAGAAGAACTCCCGGAAGAACTGATCGCGTTCCCGATGTCGATGCCCGGTGCATTCCCGGTGAGTCTCACTTTTCCCACTGATTTTTAAAATTTGACACCTATACAAACGTTACTGATTACAGTAATTTTGGACACATGTCGCAACGACTCAAACACAGGGAGTGTGATGCCAGATTACACGGTCACAATAGCTGTTTCAACTCTTCCTTTTCAAATTAATGCTGCTCTCCTGGGAAGCTATGTTTGCTCGTGGAGTCTTGGAATTTGTGGTTGGCATTCCGACATCGATTTGGCTATTGGATTTCTATGCTATACTTGTGAATTATGAATTGAGGTGTTCATCATGAATTTTGAGTTGCAATTATTTTCATTTTGGTAAATGTACCTCCTTGATGGTCCTTGCAGGAAGAAGAGGCTCGTGAGGATACAGGCGAGGAAGAGGATTCTGACGAGGAGGTATGGGTAGAGGCGCGGGAGAGCTAGGCTTCACCACTCTCCTCGGCCGAAGTGAATTAGGCTCGTAGTTTCTTCTGTCCACTCCTGCGGCAGGCGAGCAAACGTATGGTTCCTCCCGTCCTCGCTTTCACTCACACAGTAGTGGACCATAGGCTTGATGACGTTTGTATTCATGCTAATGTATCGTGATTTTCCAATCCATCCAGCCCACGACCAACTTGCAAAGCCAGAGCGGCGCTGAAGGGCCTCCTCAGGTGTCCAAAGCAAGGTTGTGCATGTTGAGGCGATTCTGTGGTAAGCCCTGCACAAAACTGGTCGCCAACGCAGTCTCAAAGGTTTTGGCCAAGCCTGCAAAGGCATTGAGCATGTCCGACAGTTTCGTCATCTGGCGGGTTATATATTCACGCACCGCATTCTCATACATAGTAAGATTGTCAAGGTCCATTGCAAAGGACGGGCTAGAGGCTACCGTCTAATTTGGTCAGCCTTGATTGCGGCCAACTGTCCCTCAAGCATGGGAGTCATGGAGTTGCTGAAGTGCGGTGCAGTGAAGCTACCAATTGTGCCGGGCGAGATGTGTAGATCTTCAGTCCAGACTGCTTCGCGGCACTCCCACGTCATCTCGCCCCCAGAGAAAACGACCATGCGCGAGGAGAGTAGCGATTCTTGAAATGTCCAGGCTCGTGTGTTTCGCCTGGAGTGCTTGCGTAGGTGTGCCGAAAATCCACCTAGTAAAACCGCCAGGTGAAGATTTGGTTCCACTTCCACTATGTCCTGCACAATGCTCCGCGACCCCAACTTCACGCTTGCTAGGCCAGCATTTGCGTCCTTCCCGTCGGCCGCTATAATTGTGAACGACGCAAGCCCAGTCTACACAAGATCCATGATATGGATCTAGTGCGCTTGGTCTTCCTCATCGTCCTGTATGATGCAGAGTGCGTCGACCCAAAGGTATCTCTGTCCGATTGCCCTCACAAGGTCTACAGCATCTGAGATTGTTGAAGGCAAGGGTATTATCCCCTTATCTAAACCATGTGGACTCGAGAGTGCCTCAAAGTTCGATTTTAGTGTCCGCAGCATGGGAGCCTTGCCCCAGACATGGCTTAGACTCACAATCCTTGGATGCATCAACGATACAGCGGTCTCGGACATCGATCACCCGCAGGTGAAGTTCATCAACGGATGTACGCCGCCAGAGATGGTGACAGTCCTTGTGCTTGTGCTTACATATGCTGATCCAGTTGCTGATGAGAGACAGCTCCGCTTGATGCTGGCTCAGACGGCGTGATCTCAGCGCATTTGAGTCGGCACTCTCGTATTTTTGTGACATTAAGTTGTCAACCAATACTCTGTCGAAGTTGAACCCTAAAAAGATGTACACTACACTTCTGTACTCCACCTCACCATTCTGAACTTCAACTATCAACCGCTTACCTCCACGTTGCCAGGCAACTTTGGTGAACATTCTTTTCTGCAAGCAGATCCGGGTAGAAACACCTAATGCCTGAGAGTATCAGGAGCAACAGCCGCATTCTTGACAGGTGTTGAGGATATGAGCGATGTCACAGAAGTCGTTGTGGAAGCAGATTTTTGACATGTCGAATGGTTGCATTCGCTTCACGAAGAACGCCTCACGAAAGCCTCTCTTGCGACATTTTGCGCACATGTAATAATCTGGAGCTTGCTCGGCCATGTCGTTTGCTTGTAGGACTAAGGTGTATGTAGCTGCTGACTTGAAGCCACAAAGGTCATGACTGCTCAGAATGCCCAAACTTGCGTTCAATAATCTGTAATTCAGATTTGAATACTTCCTAGAAAATGCTAGTATATGTACAGGGTCAATTTCCTACTGGAAATGTCCTTCGAGTTAGAAATCTCTGAGTGCTGGTGTCGCACAATCACAAGGCTTTACAGACTTATCTTAAAATTGACAACCAACTCGTGCACTCCGCTAGCATCGTTCTCGTATTTCATGACTAGGTCATTATAAGTTTTAAGGAATTAGTGTAGGAATTAGGAAAATTAGGAAGGAAATTATTTAAAAAAATCATTGACTTTTAACCTTTCCACATGCATGGCTAAGGCATTATGGAAGGTGAAGGATTTTATGAAACAATAATGCTTGTTGTGTGCAGTAGCGGGACCATGACCGCTCTTGACACCAAGGTATGTTAGTTAAATCCTTTATTTTGAATTTTGAATTTGTATGGAGTTAGAATCAAGAATTTAAAATTTATCACTTAGATTTGAATTTCAAAAATTGATATAGAATTTAGAATCTTATAGGAAATTTCTAGAGGTTTCTGGAAACATATCACACTTTAAAAATAACTAAAAATTGAGAAAGTTACAAGCGGATGAATTTTGGACTCAAACTTGGATGAATTTTTTTAAATTTCATCCAAAGGAATCCAAAAGGGAATCTCAAAGGAAATTAGGAATCTAGGATAAATTTTAAAAAATTGGATAAAAATAAAAGTCAATTTATGCATTTAGAGTAAAAATAATTTGCGGATGAAGTTTTGACTTATCAATTAGAGGAGAGTTTTCATCTATTAATAACTTTTTTCCTAAAAATCCAATAATTTTGTATGTTATCTTGTTAGAAAGTTGATTTCTTTTTTTCTCAATTTAAACCCTAAAAATCCAAAAATTAAAAATTTTAAAGCAAAAACTTTAAGATTAGGATTAGTTAGAAGATAATTTTAAAAAATCTTTAAAAAGTGACTAAAGAATATTTCAAAATTGGGGGCGTCTTTTGAAAATTCCAAAAATAATTTACACTTTAAAAGTACTTTATTTTTAAGGGAGATGAGATTGGATGAACTTTGACCCAATTTCGGATGAAGTTCTTTAATTTTGGTCAAAATTAGGTTTAATTTTGAAATTAACTAATTAAATAAATTAAAGAATCAACCCAAAAATTGGGATTATTTTTTAATTGATTTGTTATTTGATGGATGAAGTTTAGTTTATTAGTTTAGAAGTTAAAAATTTATCTTTTAATTTCTTTCACCAAGAAGGTCAGATGATTTAATTTGCTTTATCATTTTGGAAAGGGCAAATTACATTCTATAAGTTAGGCTAGATTAATTTTTGGTTTGAATTCATTTTACATTTCACATTAGATTTTTGATTTAATTAACCCCTACAATTTTGTTGTCCCCTCGGGGGACAAAATGGATTTTGGGCAGGCTCCTACAGTCTCAATATTTTTCATACTTTTCATAATTTTTTAGTGAAGATAGAGAATCACATTAGCTTTCCTAAATTGTAATTTTTATTTCAATCGGTGCTTGGGAGCAAAAGTTATGGCACAAAAAATCCAAATTTTAGTTCGGTAGGCAGAAAAAATCCTCACAAAAACTTTAAATTAAAGATTTTAAAAATTTGTTTCATATAGATTTTATTTTTATCTACATCAGAAGCTTTGATTCATTCCATTTGGATTTGTTATGCAAAAGTTACGGACAATCTTATTTTTTGGGCAACTAGAAGATGTTATTGAAAAAATAACTTATAGGATTCATCTCTGAACTCAATGTTGACAATTTTTCAAAAAAAAAAGTATTACAAGGTTAAGATTTCTTGCTAGAATAATCTCACCGTTGAGATTAGTATGTTTCAACTCTATCTTAGAGCTATTAATGATTTAATTTTTCCTTCAATCTTGAATCTACTTCTACTTAACAATTTTTTAATGAGTGAAAATTATATGTTATTTTTTTGAATTTTTTTTCATAGATTTTCAACTCATTTCTTCATCATATAAAATTTAAAATTTAAAATCATCAGAGTAAAAATTTTAAGTTAAGAAGGTCCAAAGCCAAAAAATATAGTTGAGCAAGGTGCAAAAAAACTTGATTCCTTCACTTTAAATGCAGATATCTTGCAATCTACATGGTCAAAGTCTTTGAAATTTCTTCCACACATTCTTACACTAGTCTATTACAAGATTCTACAATTAAATATGCAAAAAACACATTAAATTTTTTTTTTTGCTCTTTGCTATAGAATGACAGTTTTGAGTGGTTTTTGATGGGAAAATGGCCTTGGGACTTTAGGGGTTAACCAAAGTCCTAGAGAACTTACAAGATTTAAGAGTTTGAAGTGATTTGAATTTGATTAGGTTATTATAAACAAAGTGTCCATTGCTTGGAAGGTGTGAATTGGACTAAGATCAAAATATCCTAGAATAGTTTAAGTCGAAAGCCATCAGGACCCATATAAAAGTTTTATTCAAAAGGGTGGGATTAAAATCACTCACAATACCTTCTTGTGATAACTACATTTTGCCAACGTTATGGCATTAGCAAGTGGTCACTGACATCAAAGTTTAGGTACCATACGAGCACTATTGAATACGCTCAATCCTTACAAAACCTACAAGGGACGATTCTAGGCAAGCTATGAGAATTAAGAACTCGTTTCTCTGTTCTTTCCCTATCCCCTTAATCCTTTAAGGACCGGTCGACCATATTGTGGTCGATTTGGGTACATTTTGCAAAACGGAGAGAGATTGGAGCAGAATTCAACAAAGGACCAAAGGTAACGGATCTGAGGATTTTAAAACCACATCTAGTGGGCGAAGAATCACAGGAATCCAACCTGGCATTTGAAAATGGGGTTCAAAATACTAACACAAGGCTCAGCAAACATAGAGGAGTTGTATGCCCAAGCGCATTAGACATACAAAATCATAGATGATTAGATGCATTATAAAATACCATTGACAATCCGATCTAAAACCGCAAATTGAACTGGTTGTAAAATACTCTTCTCGCCCATTCCATCCATATGATTAGATTTTCCAAAACAACGGCTTATCTTTTGCTATTCCCATTTTCTCATTACATGCTGAAAGGGTGTTGCCTGCCCCCCAGATCGACCACGGTCCTTAAAGGATTAAGATAAACCCTACAATATCAAATTTTTCTCTCATTCCACCCAATTTAATCCTCAAAACTTTGTAGTGCAAAAAATTTAAGTTAAGAAGGTTCAAAGTCAAATAATCTAGTCTCACAAGGTGCTGAAAAATTTGTTTTTCTCACTTTAAATGCAAGTATCTTGCAATCTATTCGGTCAAAATTTCTGAAATTTTTCCACATTCTCATACTAGTTACATGTACAATCCTCCGGTTAGATGTGGAAAAAAACAATTTTCAAATTTTTTTACTCTTTGCAATAGAAATGGCAGTTTTGAGTGTTTTTTGACAAAAGAAAAGGCCTTGGTCCTTCAGGGGTTAACACCTGAGCTTGAATGTTCAAATCTGACTATTCTGATACACAAAATATTCTACTATTTTCAAGTAGTGAATTGCAATTGGAAGGTCAACCTTATAAAAACATTGCTACTTATTGACAAGTTGACATAACCTAAAAGATATAAAATGCGGACCAACAGTGGTTAGAGAAAGAAGAATAGTGAAAGGGAGTCGTGCTGTCAATCTAATAATGATGAAGAATGACAGTTCTCTCTTTGGGAAAATTAAATTTTCTTGCACAGTAGAAACAGAACAAGAAATAGCAACCCACCTCCACTATTTGAATAATACTATGTACGGTAGATTTTCACGCAATACATTACATACTACAACTATTCTGTGATCAAGATGCAACTATCTAAATGAATGAAGATGATTCAGTCTAAACACCGACTCAGATTTGTGTATTAATCCAGTCAAATTCACGTCTCTGATTGCTGTCTACCAATAATCACTCTTCTGCCTACCAGAACAAAATCACAATTCTAATCAGATTGTAATTTGCTGTACATTGCCACTGCATTGTTAGCCCTGGCTTTGAGCAATGAATAGGCCGGCCAGCCAAAATCCACCCAAGAGAAGCACTCCCTATCTGTGTCCATGTGGCACACAAGTACTAAATTCCCCCTGCCAGCAGACTCTTCGTGCACTGGAGTCCTCAGTCTTTGATTTGCTTACAAGACCATTCAAAAATCAATATTAGCAACTATTTTCATGCGGGAAAATCAGGTGAGCTAACCTTTACCTTCGGGTGGGTCTGTGGGAAACAAGCTCCGACCAGCTGATTTGATCAAGAGTCCACCGAGAAGTCTGGTTCAGCTGGTTTGGGAATGTTGGAGATTCGAGTGAGCTCGGCGGCCTGCATGCTGCGCAGTCGTTGCACTCCCCGCATGGCATTCTTGGCGAACTTGCCAGCCAGGAGAGTGGCTCCAAGAGTGTGCCTCTCATGGGGTTGAGGTGCACCGCGCTGTTGTTGTTGCATCATGCTTTCGTGCAGATGTTGGTCCTCTTGGCTGCGTCGGAGCTCCGCCAAGCGGCGGCGTTGGTTCCTGCGCCATGCCGCTTGAATGAAGGAGGCCGCCCATGTTCTCCAATGGTGAGAGTAGTACCTGCACATCACGTTCAAAAAGGTTCACCAGCTAGAACCTAAATCAACAAGCCGGCACCAATTAAGCCGGCTCTCTCTGTACCTTGTTCCATTGTGTAACTGCCTTGTAGATTGTTTCTTGTAAGGAACCAGAGACTTAGTTTTCAAGTAGCAACAACTCTACACGTAAGAACGAACGCAGACTAACTCACATCACGGCAGCTGTAGCTTGTGTTAACGCAATCATAATATTCTTGAACGACGTCACAGGGCCCTTTCCAACCCAAAAACATAGGTCTCAAAATTTTTATGCTTCTGACTGCCACCTTGAAGCAAACTGTACGAGGTTGTACGAGGTTTGTACGAGGTTGCGCCGTTGCTTCTCCTTTATCCCGTTTGTCATGAATGGAGACTTATTTTAGAGTGATTAGCTGAGACCGAACCAGACGTACCTGAAGGTGTGTTGCAGCTGTTTGCTGTGCAGCCTCCGGAACTGGCTGGCGACGAACTTGAGATCCTCGGAGGAGAGCGAGAACGCTTCCACCTCCATCACCGCTTTCACGGTGTGCGCGGAAATGGGCAAGTGACTCTGGGGCTTGGGGTCCAGCGCCCACGTGAGCAGCTCCTCCCCACAGAAGTCTCCACCTTTCAACATGCCGTAGTTGGTGAAGCCGGACTTCCCGCCGTGGGTCGTCATGCTCTCCAACGTGCCTCGGATGATGAACAGCATTTCGTTCACGGGGTCGCCCTCGCGGAGGATGATGGTGCCTTCGGTGCAGAGGGCCGTCTTCAGGCGCTCGCACATGGCGTCCAGCAAGCTGTCGTCCATTTGGTCAAAGAAGGGCACCTGAAAACAAAATGTCCACAACCAAAACATACTACATCAATAGCATCAAGTGAAAGGTTTCTTCTTCTTCAGCCAGCGGATTATCATTAACCCGTAAAGGACAAAGAATTCCTGGTTTGAAAAGGACCAATTCAATTGGTCATATTGGGGAAAATCTAATTCAGATGAGGCCATATTTTATGTCACTAGAACCAATGAAAAGCATTACATGTGTAAGTCAAAAAATAAACCTCTAGGGGTTCAATTCTCCGAGAAACACGGTTGGCTAATACATGTACCCCGAATACAAACTATTTCTATGCACATGGCCTCTGTGCTCTGTATTAACACATCTGAGTTCAACTACGTAAAAGCGACTGTGCTTGCTATTCCAGGGAGACCAAACCTGCTCTCGCTTGTTCAAACTGAAATCAACTTCGCAAAACAAGGTGTAAGGATTCTTTTGCATGCCAATGTAGAGGACATTCAATAAGGATTCTCTAGAATGGTCTGTATGTACCAATATTGTGAGAGTAAAAGATGGATCACTACCATCTTCAAGAGTGGCTCATATGAGTATACTTGCACATATCCGTGGGTAGGTGCATGCACACTTACATAAACAGCTTTGGAAGATGCTAATGAGTTACTAGTAAGAACCACTCTTTACCCACCCATCACTAGTTGTGCAAAACTTGCAAGGAAGCGGCATTGGACTCACATTCCGAACAAGGTTCAAACAGAGATGTCGTTTAATGTCCCGGCGGAGGTCTGATGGAAGACTTTGCACGAGGTCCTCTTCATTAACGCCTCGAGTGGCGGCCCATTTGTATTGATCATAACGTTTAACTCGCTCCACGATTTTATTCGGCAGGTTCCGGTGGCGCATCCATTGTTCTGAATCTCGACGCTTGACTCTCATCTCCTCCAATCTCAGCGTCAGAGATTGTAGATATGTCTAACAAAATCGACACACACACGATCAAAGCCTAGTTATTGAAACCCAGTTTCTAAGCAAATAGTACCAAGCGGTGAACGCAGGTCCCCACCAGGCTGGAAAACTGATTATTTCTGTAAATAGAAGTGGGTAAAATTAAAAGTCTAGATTTGATGTGTTTGCATCAAAAATATTCTTGAATTCTGACATTTATCCTTGAATTAGAGGCCACTTATCGAAATGCCAGTAAGGTAGAGGCTCCGTTAACCATATAGTACATCAGAGGCTCCATTGACCATACAAGAGAACTTTGATGTGTGCTAGAAGTTTGAAAAAACTTAATCTATTGACATATAGTTTTTTGCAATTGGTATTTAGCTCAGCAGAGTAAACATGCGCAAAATTGTAGACGGCGCAGGTTTCTAGGTGGTTGTAGGCAGTGTTTTTTTTTTCATTTTCCATGAAGTGGCAAAGTGGCGATATTAAATGTTACGGTGGTGCTCTAAGTTTCAACATTCATCCACATACTGGATAGAAAATGTGATACTACGTATCTATAATTCTATTTTCATTCACAATGTGGCAATTTCATCCAAGATTTTTCTTGAACTTGAAGTTTTTTGGCGATTTCATCCAAAATTTTACTAAAAATTTCCTATAGGCTTGGTGCTAGGTCAAAAATTTTGGTGCAATTTTGCACCAAATCGCCGGAAAAAAAAACACTGGTTGTAGGGAAAGGCTCGAAGGTCACCTCTATATTCACGGAACCTCTCCCTTACTTTATCGTGAATGGAGACTTTATATCACATAATGGAAGAATCATGCCAGCGACAAATGAGAACTTTGCAAATAATGTTGACATAGTGTTTTCGACTCTCGAATAAAAAATTAGAATAACCTTAAACTGTCTGACAATTTGCGTCCGAAGCCTGTGTGGCCCTGGCATAAGAAATCCTGCAATGACTGAGGACGATTAACACAGATGGAATGGATAGAAACTAGTAGCTTACTTGCATGTTACCGATTAGAAAGGCAAATAGCAGCAAGCCTGCAATGATGATGAGGATGTCGAAGATGATCTCCCACTCGTAGGAGCTCACACTCAGGGTTTGTGTCAAAGAGCTGCAACGAAATGCAGCGAGATTACTTGACTTCCATGACGCCATGTCAGAACAAGAAATTTCAAACCTGACTTAATTTAGAAAGAAATGTGCTTGGAATGGTCTTCCCCAACAAGACGCTCCCACATGTCATAAATAATGGCACTATTACTCTCAATCACTCTTCCTCTTAAAAGTGTAAATAAAATTATTTTCAATAGTAATGCCTTCACTTATGTAATAATATCATTGTTACATGACATAAATTGTGAATGTCTTATATAACGCTTGGGCATCACTGTTCACATGAAATGTTCTAATGAGAGGAACTACTCTGAGTCGAAGATCTCTCATATTTTCTTTACTGGCAGAGTTGATAATTACACAAAATTTGCAATGTTACTTTCAAGATAAAACAAGAAGTATGGATATAGAGAGACACAAGGAGAAAAGCAGACACCGTACCTCAGAGCAAGCAAGCCGAGCCACAAGCTGTACAGATATCTGGTAGCGAACCCTGCAGATGCGATACTGTTATCGATCGCAATCTTGTAAATTCCGTAATTGAAATTGGAGGAGTTGCAACTCATTGCAGTACCACCAATTGATGTGTTTTGCGACCATGTAGCACGGGCAGCATTCGCAAGTGATGCACAATCCAGGAAACTTCGTGTACAACCTGCCTCAGATCTGCACACCCGTAACCAGCACTTTTCCTCTCTTTCCACCGCCAACATGTACCAGCAAGCGCCCACCACCTGCCAGAGATCCGGATCATTTTATTAAGCAGAATTCATCAACGTTTCTTAGCCCCTAAGTACCCAAATCAAAAATACGAAATCCAACTTTGGAAGCTCACACAGTCCACCATAGTAGCTTTCAAAACATATTTCTGTCATTCAAAAATGTAGGAGATGAATTCTTCTTTATGATGTTACATTTTGTTGATTCCTTAAAGCTCTTAAAATGATTCATTTCAACTCATTTAGACAAGGAAGTAGTCACTTTGGGGCACTCAAAGGCACCCAAATGAAGAGCCCAAATGGATGAAAGTGGACACTTTCATTTCTATAGGAGTTGAAATGAATCACTTCAGCAGCTTCCAAGGAGATTAAAAAATGCACCAATAGAAAGAAGAAATCAGTCCCTACAATTTCAAACGATAGGAATATGTCTTGGAAGTTACTATAGTGGATTATGAGCTTCCAAAGTGAACTTCCAATTTTTAGTTTCGCACTAATGGAAGGGTAATAGAAAAGCAAAACATATAAAAAGATTTGGAAGGAGTTTAAGGGATCTCACATGGCTTGCAAGCATGTACAGCAGGAGGTTGAAGGCAGCACCAGCCCATGCAGTTTCCAAAAGCACCCCCGTGGTATTAACAATCTTCGACATCAATGGAACCAGACGAAGCAGGCGAGGAAGATACTGAAGAAACACAACAAACCGGAGAGCCTTCTTCGTGTCCAACGATGGTGTGGCGCTGTTCAGACTGGGAATCACCACCCAGATCACAAACTGCACACGCGCAAGTTCATCAAAACACATGAGAAACGAAATTCCCAGAATTTCATTCACCTTGGAAACAGTTGACCATCTATTTGCCAAAAAATCATACACTTCAGAGCCTCTACCATCACGGTATGTTTTTGCCACATACTAAATCTCTCATCCTGCACAACCAGGTTGTGCAATAGTGAATACAGGGAACTAAGAGTCTTCTAAGATAGGGACCCCGTCTGCATGCGGATCCCTTACCAATGAATTGAAAACTCACACATGGCGAATGAAAACTGTCACCTCAACATGTGACACTTTCATCAGATACTTCAAACTCTTATCACAGCCAAAGGTGTATTCATGAGATACATTTCTCTTGGTTTAAGTGCAGTCTAGACTTACCTTGAACCATTAGTGATCGAGTGGCAGCTTTAGATCCTTCACCAAAAAACACTCTAACCCTTCAAACCTATTGCTAAATGACTCATTCTTCGATGCATTGGAATCCTCTTTCATTTGCCAACAAGACCATATAAAAACTCGACTAGCCCCCCAAAACGAACTATGCTCAGTAGCAAATGAGTGTGTCCCCGCTTCAATCTAGTACAAGAACCAACAACGGTTGCTGATAGAACAGGTAAAAACCACCCATTTTGAATGAAACTGTGACCTCAACACGTGACATGCAAGAACTCAGAAACTTCTAGGTACTTTCACATTCCAAGTTGTTTTCATGAGATACATTACTCATGGTTCAAATGCAGTCTAGGCTATCCTTGAACTATTGATGACCGACTGGCAACTCTAGATCCTCTACCCCCCAAAAAACCTTTAACCCTTTATAACTATCGCATAGAATATCCAAACGACTCATTCTTCAACACATTCGAATCCTCTTTGAGATGCCACCAAGACCATCTAAAAATTCGACCAACCTCAAAGGGAAAACAAAAAAGCCTCACCTGCGGAATGGGCAGCACGGCAATGAGATCAAGCCAAAAGTCTTTCTTCAAATACCGCACCGCAATCTTCTTCGGATCCATCACCAGATCGCCCCTCCCAAACACCCTCGACGAGCGCGAAACATACGCCGTCCTGAACTGCAGCACCATGTGAATCATGTAACAGAAGTCCGTGATGGTCCGAAACACCGTCACCGACGTTTTCAATCCGGGCTCCACTTGGATGCAGTGCTGGTCGCTGTTGACGACTGCGAGGTAATAGAACAGAGGGTCCACGGACACCGCCACCAAGCTGGACACCACAAAGAAGACGTTCCATCGGTGCAAGGAAGGACTGGCGGGGTCCAAGCTCCACTTAGAGGGAGTCTTCTTCTTTGCTGCAGTGGGATCCTCCTCCAGGGGCGACCAAGACAAGCTCTTGAACTTCAAGGTTTGTCCAATTCGGTACAAAGAACCCTTCTCCCAGCGCCTGCGAAGGGCGGAAGTGCTGGTGTCGTCACTGAAAGGGGAGGTGTTGTGGAGGAGGACATCTGTGTCGGAGTTATAGGAGTCGCGGGAGGCTAAGTCGGAACGGAACCTGGAAGCAAGGACAGAGGATTTGGGGGTTCAGAATTGCCATAGTAAGAAAATGAGGGAATTGAAATGGGGTTTGATTTTATTGATCCACTAGGCTTATGTGAAGAAGATCGCATGTGTTGTACTTGAAGGAAGACTTTTGGCACTTGAAGAAACTGGCTACTTGAAGACTTCGACAGAAGGAAACAGAAGTCTTCATATGAGCTACTCAAAACAGATCAAAGAAAATAAGATGTATATTCCTAAAAAAACCAAGGGAATATTGCTTTTAAATGACCAATTCGATTGAGCAGAATTGTGAAATGATAGAATTCCAATAGGGTTTAATTTTATTGATTCACTAGACTCTGTGAGGAAGATTGCATTTGTTGGTAAAAATCAGAAAAAAATTCGACAAAAGAAAGTCTGCGTATGACCTACTCAAAACTGAGAAAAGGATATGAGACGCAAACCCCTAAAAATACCAAGGATATAGATAGGGGGTTTAACTGACCAATTCGATTGATCAAATTGTGAATCGTGTTGGTCAAAATCACAATAAAATTGGACAAGAGAAAGTCTCCATATGACCTACTCAAGACTGGTAAAAGAAAATGAGTCGCAAGCCCCAAGGGTACATGGTTTTTATCTGACCATCGATTAATCATTTTGTGAAATGATAGAATTCAAAAAGGTCTCTATTTGATTGATCGGTGAAGAACATTGCAAGTGTTGGTCAAGCAACAAACAGAATTGAACAAAAGAAAGTTCCCATATGACCTACAATGGTCAAGAACGTTTCAAGAGCTGAGAGGCTCAATGATCGGAGATTTCAGACACGCTTCTTACCTCACGAATCTTTTGGGCTCGCCATCCATTTTCAGCACCTTCGACAAGCTGCGCATTGAGGTTGCTTCTCTGCAACCGAAAAGTTTTCACACGCGCGTCAGAAACTCGGTGCAGCACTTTCAATTCCAATTGTAGCAATTCTCCACGTCCAAGAAAAGACTAAAATTATGCCACTAAACCCGCCCAGAACACAAGAACGTACTTCTTCTTCTTCACAAGCATGGACGGTACTCTCCAATGGCCATTAGTTTCTGGTTGCCATAGCCAGAACCGAGAACAGTCAAACCCGAAAACCTGATTGCTAATTCAAACCCTCGCCAACCATTCCTTAATCATTCTTCAGCATTCAACGAAGCATCGGTACCCACGAAACACCCGTTCTAATAACTCTGTGCTCCCCCAATCTAAGAACCACTGTACCGACACAAACCCCGTCCAAGACAAAACCCGCACATAAACTCAAAATCAAAAACCCAAACAGCAAAATGCGCGTCAACCCTCAAATCATCAAACTCACATCTTTACACATTCAGTTCATACACAGAAACCAAAAAAATTCTACCGCTACCTACATGATGAGGTCCACTCAATCGCACCTGGAACGGCGTGGTAAATTTTATATCAACCCGGGTCAAAGCGCGTTGATAGCTCCACAGCACCAGATCAGTTGAAGTGAGCTTCAGCAGACTAGAAGCTCCCTAAGTATCGAGTCTGTCTTTCCAGTGCTGCATCTTTTTCAATTCTCTCGATTTCAAGAGACACACAAATGACGGCACCTTCGTTGTTGATCGCTCTTGCGTTTCATGAGTCCAGGAGACGATGGGATAGTCAAGCTTCTTCATTCAGTTCAGTTGCACTGGAGGAGATTTTTTTTTGCAGGAAGCAAGCGTGTCGCCGGAGGATTACTGTTGCCTTTTACCATCGGAGCACGGAGGTTGACGGGAAATCGGGATCCAGAGAAGTCGGAGAGTGACGTCGAAGCATGATGTCACGTGCACTGACACGCTTTTCCACTTGCAAGCTCTGGAAGATTTCGGTATCGGTGCAAACTGATGCAAGCAGCAAGATGATTGTCCTTGCAGAGAGAAAATGGATTTTGGGTAGGCTCCTATGGTCTCAGTTTGTGTGGTGATTTTTTGAAACTTTTTGTGAAGACAGGAAATCACATTAGCTTTCTATGAATATAATTTTTATTTCAATTCGTGCCCGGATGCAAAAGTTATGAAAGTCCAAAATGGAGTTCGTCAGGGAGCACAAAAAAGCACAAAAAGTCAAAATTTTATTTTAAAATTTTATTTCTCATAGGAAGTATTTTTGTCTACATGGAAAGATTTGCTTCATTCTATTTGGACTAGTGATGAGAAAATTATGGACAATCTTTTTTTTCAGGTAAGTTAAGCATCTTCTTGTAGGATTCATTTTTGAATGCAATTTTCACAATTTTAAAAAAAAAAAAGTTGCACCGGGTTTAGTTTGCTTGCTAGAACAATCTCACTGTTGAGATTAGTGATTTCCAATTCCATCTTTGAGCTATTAATGGTTTAGTTCTTCCTTCAATCTTGAACCTACTTCTACTTAATAATTTTTTAATGAATGAAATAGAAAATATACATATATTTTTTAATTTCTAGACTCTCAACTCAATTCTTCTACATTAAAAATTAGAAATTCAAAATGTGTAGTGCAAAAAATTTAAGCTATGAAGATTCAAAGCTTTCAAAATCTATTTCTAAAGGCAAGGTGCAGAAAACCCAGATTTCTTCACTTCAAATGCAAATATCTTGCAATCCATCTGGTCAAAGTTTTTGAAATTTCTTCCACATATTTTTATACTAGTCTAATACAAGATCCTAAGGTTATATATGCTAAATAAACAATTTCTAAAGTTTTGTGCATTTTGCAATAGAAATGGTAGTTTTTAGTGGTTTTTGATGAAAAAAATGCCTTGAAAGCTTTGGGGTTAGAGAGAGAAGTAACATTAGAAGGGATTTGGGGCCAAGAAAGGTCCATTTCAGGCCCGTTCCCCAATCTGTCCCCATGCTGTGAATAGTGGTATGGGCTGTCCGAAAAATATATTTTCACAAAAAAAAAGGTTTTTTAGAAACTTCCCTGTTTAAAATCAGAGTAGATTCCAAGTTCCAATCCAAATCCATGTTCAAATTTTGGCATTAAGATTACATCTAGCTATTAGAGCTAGAATTATCTCAGAGTAAAAACATCAGTATCAAGATTTATCAATAGTATTTTAACCATAGATCAGACTATTTCAAATAATGACTAAGGCTTTGTTATCAATGAGATCAATCTGGATTGATTTGAGAAGCTGAAGAGCCGGCCTTAACCTGGACTGAATCATGTTATTCAGAAGAGATTTTAGCTTTATCAATCCAAACAATCCATCAGTAAGTCCATCTGTACAATCCATCAGCGAAATAGGGAAATTTTCAATATATTTAGACGCCTCCAATAATAAAAATATATATATGGAACTGAAAAAATGTGAGGTAGATGTAAGAGTCCTCGACTAGTGTGAGCAGATATCACCCAATTTACAGATATTTCGTAAATCACCTAAAGTTGATGCCATATAGCAAAGTTATGAGACAAACAGTAAATATATATGAGACTCATAGATCATTCCCCTGCCTTTGTACGTCCATATGGACCAAGGATGAGTATGCAAAGTCTGATAAATAAAGCTTTAACCGAGGCTTTAACTTCATAACCATACTGCTTAAAAAACTCAATACTTTGTACAGGAATTAAATCTATCATGTGATGCAAACATACAACCAAGATGCTATCAATCAGAGAGGAACACGTCTGAAAAACTTCTGCATCAAGTTCTGGCTTGGAAGAACCAGTGCTGGTTCAATAGAAGAATTTTGTTAACATCAAAAAACTCCAGTAGCTGTAAGTTGAAAAAATCGAACAAGAGTTCTCTGGAGGTGGAATCCCTCACCTGTGCCCATGCCAACATGCCAACAGTTAGTGTGCAGGTTGACGTACACGAGGTGTCTTAAGGAAACCACTACTTGTGATCGTAAAAACGCCAGAGAAAAATAGTTCAACCGAGATCAAGCTTAAAGAATCAAAAAACCACCGCAAGTTAACCAAGCTTGCAACATCAAGGTGTGACAAAGTTGCTCAGACAAACCACCACCTGTTGGCCGCTATTCTGGGAGCCCAACACCATGCTTTCTTTCCGTCCGAACACCAAAAACAAAAACCTTGATGATAAATTGAATGATCTGCAGCTTCCCTTGTTGAAACAATCAAAGAGCAAGTAGACAGAAAGCCTGTTCCAAGTGCTGATTAACCTTAGTGAAGGTGCAAGAGCCCGCAAATGAGCGCCAAGTTGGTAATCAAGCCGCAGCTAACCAAACCAGGTTCCAGTTCACGTTTTCAAATGGAGTATTAAGGCACAGGCCTCAAAGCGCCGTCAGTTTTTAAATAATAAAGTAATCAAGGCCTGCAGGGAGTTTTGGGACAGGTCAGAGCTGCCCTAAGAACTGTAACATGCTTATGGTGAAAAAAGGACATCACTTAGAGTGTAACTTGACATTAACTCTTTTTTTGATGATAAGAAGGTGCATCAGTAGTTAGGTGACTAACTGTATAAAGGGCTCATATTATCTTTCTTCTAAATCAGGTCTATCTTGAAAGATATAGAAAGATATTTATAGAAATAGCAGTAGATTTTGTAGCAAATATTTAGGTTTAACACCTAGAATTATTAAATCTAAAAAAAAAAAAAAAAAAAAAAAAAAAAAAAAAAAAAAAAAAAATTTACCAAATTTCATTTTAAGAAGAAGATTTTTTTTTTTTTTTTTTTTTTTTTTTAAATCTGATGTGGCCGAGTCCCAGCCATGTCACCCTGCTGCGGTGGCGCAGTTTCAGCAGTTAGGAACTATTCACAACTTGTGGAGAACTCATGGGAACTCGCGGCCCTTTAGAGGGCCCAAATTCTCTCTAATGGGTGGGTACCCCTAGAACTACTAATTTTTGCTATTGTGTCCAATTATTATTATTAGATTGGTCAAATTTTCATATTTTCTTCTTGGCAAGTAAAAGGAGGTTCCAACGCACCAAAGAATGCAACATTTGGATATTGTTTGCAAAAATTATGAAGGGTCAGAGTTTTTTTAATAGATGTTCTAGAATCATTTCTTCAACATACGTATATAGTAGAACCTCTTTTAATGCATACTATTTTAGTGCATATATGCACTAAGGGCCGCTTTACACCTAGAGGCCAGGCCAATTTGTCACCAAGGCAATTGCCCAAAATTTCAACCCATTCTTGGGCTGGAGGCCGGCCTTAACTAATCTGACATTGGCCTCGAATTGGCCTCCCATTTTTGGTGCACCCAATTCAACAAGCTCGGGCCATGCTCAGGCCATGTCAGATCATCTATTTGAGGAAAAAAAATTCTAACATAGCAAATTGGCCCAGCCTCTTGGTGTAAAGGGGTTGGGGTTGATTTGAGCCTTTCAACCAATCACAAGCTTGGATTGTTGGCCTCTAACACACCAAATTGGCCCGGCCTCTAGGTGTAAAGTGGCCCTAAGAGATGTCATCATATTTGTGAACAGTGGTTGGAGGCCCCATAGTGAGTGGCCACGTTAGCCAAAGTTCTAACAAAACCTCTCCAACTGCATAAACCTCTCTTAGTGCATAGTCTCGACTCTATGCACTAAGACAGGTTCTACTATATATTGATTTTGGAGATACACACAATGATGATGGCAATTTTAGGTAGAGTGCAATCTTGGGTGTACTCATTTTACTATTGGATTGGAGTGAATTAAGAGTTTATTCATCTAGCTAAGGTCCCACAATACTTTGGGAGTACTAGATGACTTTAGGATTATATATCCTTGTTATATAGAAGGGAGATTTTCTACTACACTAGGACTAGTCAAGTAGTAACTATTTCCAACTGAAGGACTTGTTTGAAAGAGAGCTTAGATGGAAATGTCGATGTTAGGATTAATTAATGTGGAAAAATTTGTAGGAAGGATGCAAACATATTACAAGTAACAAGCAAGGGATTAGAGTTTTTGGATGAAGTGCAATACGTCTGTCTACCATTGCTTTACCTACATCAACTCATGAACAAACAAGGTTTTTAGATGTTGTAATTGTAGACACCAGAAGGGTTTAAAGATCACATTTATTTTCTTGTATTTTCAAGGACCTTGAATTTGAGGTGAGAGTGAGACACAAACTGATGAATGTTTATGGTAAGAATACCTTCTACAATCCTTCAAATGGTTGTCTAGAGCTCTAGTTTGAAGGTTCAACAGGTTTTGCCAATAAATAAGATCCCATGTCCCTTGCTATTAGGTACACCACTCTCATAAGCCTACTGAATTTTGATGACTATTGTATTGTGTAGTCTCTTTTTGGTGAGCCCTTTAAAAGCAAATGACAAGGCAAAATATTGCCATGATTGCATGTTGACTCTCTTTCACTATAGAATTGGTCATCTTGCCTTTGTCTATCCCCTTTTTGCGGAATGATGTGTTGTAGCCTTGAGCTACTCTACAAGGATTTTCATGCGTACCTCAAACACCAATTAGTTTGGAGGGTCATTTTTTGTTGGAGTTTGGAAGGCCAAAATTTAAAGAACAATAGAGGATGCTCTAATGGAAGTAAGGTATATACACTCAGTGTACTAACCTTAAATGTACAAAAGATATTCATTCAAGTGATGATTCTCCGTGCATTAACCTTATTGACCAAGGAATGAATTGATTGAAGTGCAACTTCTATCTATTGCAACCATTTTACATCTTTAACCCCTAAAGGACCAGACTACGTTTTTGGGCTATATAGAAATTTTGGGCAGGTACGTGTAAATGGATATTTCTATAATTTTGGTTGAAATTTTAATAGAAGGTGGGGACGAGGAATATCTTTCATATGCACAAAATTTCATGACATTTGGAAATACAAGTCAAAAGTTATGGCCTAATATGTTACTTTTTTTTGTAATTGGGCAATCCGGGCAAATTAGAAAAAATCACTTTTTTCAAAAATAAAAATTTGAAACTAGTTTTCTAGAGTTATATATACATGGAAAGCTTTGAATCATTCCATTTCGATCTATGAGTCAAAAATTACAAGGAATTTTTAGTTTGTGGGTAGTTATGGATTCTCTACTCTAAAATAAACTTTGAAGTCGTTTACTTCATTCCATTTTCAATATTTTTGGATTAAAATCAAACTATAGGATGTAGATTGTTTATTACAGCATTACATCCATTGGGATTGGCATTTTTCAATTCCATAATTAACTTCTTAACAATTTAGTGTTCTCAACCATTCTCTACTTCTTTCTACTTACTATTCTTTTCCTATATGTTGTACAATTTCAAATGATGTGAAAATTTTCAAACATATAGCCAACTTGTTTAGAAAACTGAATTCAAAGAAGCACCACCATTTTCGACATTTTTTCATTGAAAAGTGAGCTTGTGAAGTGCAGCTGCCCGATTTTTCGCAAGATTGAAAAAATGATTTTGGTGAATTTGAATGCTTATATCTTACGATCCACACGGCGGAATTTTCTGAAATTTTTACCACATGTTGTCAAGTCATTAAACTACAAGATCCTATGGTTACATGTGTCAAAAATTGTTTTTTTCCAAAAATTTGGTAGTTGTACTAGAAATGGCAGTTTTGGAGCGTTTTTGGTGAATACGTAGTCATGGAACTTCAGGGGTTAACATGGTGCTGGGCATGTTGCAATGGTAGGGGAGCTACCGGTCTTTAAATTTTTGACAATTTGGTAGTGACGACCAATACACTAGAAGAAACAAAAGAAACCTTTTGGGATGAAATCGCCAAAAATGTCTCCAAGAAATATTAGATTTGTCAAAATTTAAATGACGCTTACTAATTTTAAATAAAAATATGAATGAAAGTACCATTAGATGGATGGAAGTTAAAAAAAGGGCTAAATGTTCTAACCACCCTACAGTCCATGATGCAAGTTGCTCTACGAAGAGGAAAATTTAGAATTTAAGCCCTAAGAGAGTCAACATTCACTAACTAGATTATGAATGTTTTCAAAGCTTATTGCCAGAGCTACTAGAAACAAATGAAGTACTTCCAAGCATGTGCAATAGGTGCAATAGGTAGAAGAAATTTCCATCCTAGTTGAAAAAGCAATTCCATGTGCAGGACCTTGAACACCATAATTCACCTCACCACTACACTCTCACGACTGAGGAAAAAACACATCATGTAACAGCGAAAAAACAGATGATGTTGAAGCGTTACGCAATCCATAAAAACGACCAAAGCTGAGCTGAAACAGTAATAAAATTACAACCAAGTAAACAAATATACATGACTTGTGCTCTAAATGGGAGTTGAACTAGGAAGTCAACAACTCAATCCCATAAGCTACAGTGATAATAAGCTACAGTGATAATAGTGGTCCGTCTCTCTGAATTGAATCCGAAACTCTAAATTCTCAAACCCTAATTCTCGGGTGATGCAAAGATGGGACTAGCTAAGACTGAGAGGGAGTTCGTCGTAGTCCTGATCCTTGCAAGCTGCGTACCGCCACTCGCACCACGCCCACTGCGCTCAACTGCTTGGCATGAGCAACCAAACTGTCACCCCGCATGGGAACCTCCGCGGCGCTGACATCCAGTTGCACTCCCACGTAGTAAGCGACCTTGCCGTTGGCGCCTCGCACTGGGGCAACGTGTAAGTGGTTCCAGAATGGAGTGTTGTCCTTCCTGCACAAGATGACGAACAATTGCATTTGTTATCGGTCACATTTGTTGAGAATAAGAACGTGTGGTAGAGGAATCGAAAGTATCAGCATTATCGTGATCAAGTTTAGCTTGAAAGAGAACAACCTTTTGAATTAGTTTCGGACAATTCAACAAATTTGTGGCAGACCGATGTCTAGGGAATAAATGAAGGCAAAACGTACGGGGAAAAGTGTTGGAAGTTGAAATGCTGCAACACTTACCTGTAATTGAGAATTCGCACTGTGCAAGGCTTTTCTGCCTCAATGGCCTCACGGATCTGTAAGATAGAACATTTGTCATCGATGAATACTAGAGATTGAGCACAATACTTCAACAAAGCAAAACTGAAACGATAAAAGAAAACAAGACGTCTAATGAAAATGGAGTACGTAAGGGCAATCAAGGCCACGGGTATCAAAATATGCAAATTAGTATCTACTGAGTCACCAAGAGCCGTCAAGCGTCTAATTTCATTAAGATGAATGTGGGTTCGATTGCAACTACGTAGTTCATTTTCAACATAATGCCAAATGCAAATGGAGTTTTTAAGTTTTAACCAGAAATCTGGTACTTCCAAAATTCTTTTTTGGTAACTAATCTACGAAAGTCAACCATAGGATCTTGAACATCGGGTAGTATTTGTCCTACCCTCAGACTCTTAGCCATTGCTTCAAAGTAGGTAAGAAGATTATAATACAGTTTCAGACTTCAAAAATCAGCACGGCGCTTTCATCTTGAAGTAGGATAAGCTTGTGCGCTTAAATATCATATAATTCTATACAAAAATTCTCCAGTGGGTTGTAAGTACAACTAAGAAGGACAAGTGTTCAAAACCTCAGCCTCTTACCCAACGAGACTGTCACATAAGCTTCGAAATCCTGCGTTGGTATTACAGCTAGATAACCTTTGAAAGCATTGTGGCTTAACAAAGTTATTGGACATTGAATTTATATTGAAGATACACATCTATAATTTCTGGTTGATCAAAAGGTTCTCATACAACATAAGGGTTACATATGAAGATAAATTACCTCCCGCACGGTGTCAGGATCCGTGTCAGGGCCCTGCAAGAATCGGCAATTTCGACCTACGACTTCCTCGCGGCTGTAGCCTGAGCATTTGAACAACACTAGTCAGCTTCATGTGAAAACCACAGAAGGAAATACAATTTCAAACACAAACGAGAACCGCCATAACACAATAGTCACAGATTAGTGACACACAAGTCACCCCAAAAGTTACAATACAGACCTGTGAGCTCGCAGAAGACATCGCTGGCATGGACGATGGGCGTGTCTGGTAGGCTAGTGTCGGCTCTGCAAACGCATTGCACAAAAGGATGGTCAAATTCATAATCCTATCAGTGTAAATTGAAACCCTAATTCAATGGAGACTTCAGCGAAATGAGGACAACGAAGAGCTTACCATTCACAAAAAAACAGTGCTGGTAGTAACAACCCTGCAAGTATTTAGATTTCGGGTTTGAATTACTAGCATATGGTCTTAGTGTGCAGTCCCTGGATAGAGTGCAGCCTGGTGACATGGAGTTGAGTATTTTCGTTTCATTTTCGTTCCACTCTCAGCTGCTAGTCTTTTCCATTATCTGCAATTTGAGCTATAATCTGAATTCTACACGGATACACATGAATTGATGCTTCGAAATCTAAGAAAGGAGATCGAATCAGCAATTCGGCAATCTCTCTGATGCAACCAAAATGTAACAAAAAGGATGTGCTTGTTGCTTACAAAACAAGGCTCTGTTGAATGCGAGTAAGCGATAGCATCAACGAGGAGCTCACGACGCCGTTGGCAGCGCAATCTGAGAACGTCACGCATCGGTCTTGAACAAGCTCCCCTGCCACTCTACTCGACTGCGTGAGCTCGCCCGTCACTCTCTGCACTGCTAACGCCGCTTTCTGTTTCACCACATCGTCAATCGTCGCCGGTTCCGCCTCGTCTTCCTCATCAGCCTCTGTGGCACACAACAACCAAGCAGCCGATTGTCAGTGTCGGTACCCGGTTTCAATACAAACCTTTCCATGTAGTGCTAACAATCCTCACACTGACTGAAATTTTCCGAAGCCGTATTCAACGTGACGGTACCCAATTTTTCATTGAATGCTAAATAAAGTACAATTCTCAGTTTCTCACACTGATTGAAATTTTTGTAAACCGTGTTGAACAATCTTAGACTGCTACTGTTTTTGTAACTACCGATCTTGGATTGTTACTGTTTCTGTGACCACCAAGCTTGGATTGTCACTGTTTCTGTACCAGTCTCAATTCAATTAAACATACGCAACTCATTCTTTGGGATCATGGGCTACTAGTATATTAACACGTCTGTTCATTTTCGTTCGATTTCAGAGCTTTCTACAGCTTTTACAGTCTCTCCCCTTGGAATCATAACATTCTTGCAAGTTTCCTTGGTTTTAAACCCTCGCAAGAAGAGTACAAAGACCTTTGGGAAAAAGAAGGCATAACACTCACTAAGCTCCACTATCTACAATGAGTGTCAGACTATGTCAAACTATTGAGTAAAGTTCGAATTGGTTTCAATCTCAGGTGAGTTCTCGCAATGGTGGTTACAGAAACAGTGGCACAACAGCAACCCGGGAATCCACCATCCTCTCCATCAAGAGAGAGTTGATACAATCCCGCCCTAACCAAGAAAAGCACCAAACCCTAATTCCCTCCTCGGAAAAAGATGGCAGGGCTCCCACTAAGCACCACTCTCTACAATGAGTGTCATACTAGTGAGTAATTTCGGGTAGGCTTCAATCTACAGTAGAGAATGGTGAATTCTCGCAACAGACAACAAACCATAGCAGCAACCCGAGATTCACGACTCGTTCCATCAAGACAATGTTGACAGTATTCCGCCACAGCCAAGAAGAACACTAAACCCTAATAACCTCTTCGGAAAACGATGGCAGGGCTCTCACTAAGCACCACTTTCTACAATGAGTGCCATACTTGTGAGTACCTTTGCGTTGGTTTCTATCTACAGTGGCGAAGGCTGAATTCTCACAATGTACTTGCACAGACAAGAAACCTCAGCAGCAACCCGAGAATTCACGATTCGTAACCACCAATCTCGGATTGGCACTGTCTCCGTATCCACCAGTCTCAATAGAGACAAGAAACCTTAAAAACAACCACAACAGCAACCCCGAGAATTCACGACTCGTTCCATCAACAGAGTGTTCATACAGTCCCGCCATAGCCAAGAAGAGCACCAAACGCTACTAACCTCCTCGGAAAAAGATGGCAGGGCTGTCACTAAGCACCACTTTCTACAATGAGTGTCAGATTCGCGAGTAATTTCGGAGTAGTTTCGGGTTGGTTTCAAACTCTGATGAATTCTTGCAATGTTATTATACAGACCACAAACCCCAACAGCAACCCGAGAATTCACGACTCGTTCCATCAAGAGAGAGTTCAAACTATGCCGTCATAGCCAAGACGAAGAGCCCCAAACCCTAGTTACCTCCTCGGAATGGCGTGCCCTCCGCCGTGCAGCTTTCCGTCCCCATGCTCGCGAGCTCATTCGCGATAGGCGTCTGCACTCCAACATAATGCACCACCCGTCCATCGCTGGCAAACACCGGCGCCAAATGAAACAAGTTCCAGAACGGCGTCCCTTCCTTGGAATAATTCAAAATCCGCACCTGACACGCCCTCTCCTCTCGAATGGCGTCCCGAATCTCCGCCACTGTGCCTCGGTCCGTGTCGGGGCCTTGGAGAAACCGACAATTCCGTCCGATGACTTGATGACGCTCGTAGCCTGACATGCGGAGGAAGCCCTCGCTGGCGAACACGATGGGGTGGTCGGGTAAGCGAGGGTCCGTGAGCACGAAGTTGTACTCGTGGTGGGAGAGGGCAGTGTCGATCTGGGAGGTGTAGCAGCGGCTCAAACTCTCCACCAGGGCTTCCAGGTTGGGCGGAGAGCCACGCGACGGGAGGCGACGGAAAGAGCCATGGCCGCTACGACCGCCCAATGGCGAATTGTTCTCGGGATCCATTACCATGGGGGCGCGAAGCAGCTGCGACATGGGCAATTCGGCCCGTAATTGCGAGCTTCCAGGATGCAACGTCCGGGATGCAAGTTCCACGGCAGGGATGCAGCAAGCTTCGCGGATTCCAAGTGTCGGGGATGCAAACTTCGGGGATGCAAGCTTCGAGGATGCAAGCTTCACGGACTCAAGTGTCGGGGATGCAAGCTTCGGGGATGCGAGCTTCGAAATTGCGAGCTGGGATGCGAGCTTCGGAGATGAAAGCTTCGGGAATGTGAGCTGGGTTGCGACTTCGGAAATCAAAGCTTCGAGGATGCGAGCTGGGATGCACGCTTCGAGAATACGAACTGATAAGGATGCGAGCTTCGAGATTGCGAGCTGTTAAGGATGCGAGCGTCGACAACTGCGAGCTAGTTGGAATGCGCGAATTGGTGTGCGAGCGAGCTCCTCAATTGGGGATTTTGTGGGATACGGTTCCTGCTGTTTGAGGAAATGTGGCAGTGGGGTTCTGAGGGGTTGCGGCCTTGCGGGAATTTGAATGTGGGAATTAGAGCGGGATGGATTGCATTGGCTCCTCGGCGATGGCGGACGAGGAGAATCGTCCTCAAAAACCGTGCGTGCGGGCTTCGGAATCCCGAATAATGATGAATGCGAATGACTGAGCGGGATGTCTATCTGAAACTGGATAACTGCTACGGGGATCACTGTCAGTTTCCACTACTCTACGTCAGGGTCAGATTCGTTAAAAAATAATGAAATATGTAATATGTAATGAAATTTTCAGAAAATTTCAATGTGGCATAATTGAATAGTGTAGAAATATTAATAAAAATAATTTGAGTCCTCCCAAAAAAAACGATGAAAAATGAAAAATGAAAAATAAGACACAAGTACCCTACGTGAAGGTCAGATTCGGACATAAATTAAGTACTTATAGGGATGTCTGAATTTTTTACAATATTAGAGTTATTCGTAAAGTCCTCCCTAGTTTGGGCAGAACTTTTTCTGAAATTGAGAAGGCAACTATAGTTGAAGTGTCAAAAAATTTTGCAAGATACTTATGACACACAACCTCAAAAGTGGGGACCAAACTTTTTTAGGCACCATTTTGATGGAAAAATAAGTTTCATACCCACTTTTATTCTGACTTTTTTAACTCAACCGGCTTTTTCACAAAACTCATGGGTTTAAACCCCAGTTTAGGGTACTTTACGAATAACTCTATTACAAGTGAAATTTTTGGAAGATTACAAGTGAATTTCTAGAATATCCTAGAATATACCACTTGCCGAACCCATCTGCACGCTAAAAGTAAAGTTTTCCGGCACTCAGGTGCCGGATCAGACCTCCACATATGGTATTGAATAGTACTCTGGTAAAGTTATAAAGAACATATTGACATATTTGACAAAGCTCTAAGTACCACAGTAAAGTTGTGAGGACCGGTAGGAAGCCTGTTACAAAACGTCAAGACAGATTCAGCAAAGCCCTAAGAACCGCAGTAAAGCTATAAGGCCCCTATTGCTAAAGGTCACAAAATATTCCAAATTTTATGAAACGAAATCCCAAAAATTTCTAAATCCAATTAATGAAAGGAAATTCAACCAAAAAAATGATTTCTTAGAGGGTTGCTATTATGTGAGCCTCCAAGTGTGAGCCCGTGAGCTTAGAATAGTATACACCTATTTCTTATGGGGTCTAACAATCTAACCTCAACGTATGGTATTCCATGGCTCCAAGTCTTCTCAAGAAGGGTAGAAATTTGGAGCTTCCCTCCGAATCAGATTTTTACCTTGGGGGAAATGTGGAAACTAATTATTTATCACATATGATAAAATTTGAAAGTTTTGAATTCATATTTGGAATCCTAGACCTCTAGTTAGGAAGCATAGGTCATTAAATACAAAATTGACAATCCAAAATAAGGGTGTCATGACCCTTGTGACCTTCTAATGGATGAATGCATTGATAGATGAACTAACTCTCATGATGAAATGTGCACCAGTAGACAAACAAAGATTGATTGGAGATAGATATCTTCAAATGATAAATTTGTGTACTGGAGTTAGACAGCTCCAGTTGGATGACAAGGGCACTAGAGTGCTTGGAGATAAATATCTTCAAATGATGGATTTATACAGTGGAGTTGCCACTTGGATGACTAGTGGACTGGAGTTAGACGACATCCAAATGAAGACGAGTATGTTGGAACTCGGAGTTTGATAGTTCCAAGTAGAAGATTAATATCTGGATAAAAGATGATTTAGATAAGATATAATTGGAGAAGTATAACTAGGACTTTTACTTTAGTGGATGGTTCTAAATAGAACCAAGGATAGAAAGCTAAAGGTAGAAGAGAAATCCTAGTCTATCTTAAAGACTAATAGTCTTTATTGATAGTCTCTATTATGTAAGACGGAGCTTGGGGGTAAGGGGGCTCTCTTTGGAGATTGCTCTCTCTCTATGGTCGGGTGGTTTGAGTTCCTTGTGAAACGTTCTTGTCATAAATATATTTTGTGTTTATAATTAGAGTTTATTGTATTCTGACATTAAAAATTATAGGACGTTTGTAACAATGGGGCAAATTTTTAAATTCATGACAAGTATAGAAATAAAATAAAATTTTCACCCTTCCTTAAAAGGCTTGTAGCACTACTTTAGACAAATCCATAAAATAATCTTGCCTTCGATTGACCATTGGTACTTTCTTACTTAGAAGAGGTGAGACTAATTTTTTACCTTTGAAAAATTGTGGAACTTATTATTTATCACAAATGATGAAATTTGGGAAATTGAATTTGCATAAGGAACTAAAGACTCCTAATTACATTAGCTAGAAGAGGTCAAGAAATAGAAAGTTATCCACTATGAAATAAGGGACAAATTTTTTACATTTATCTCCAAACAAGGTAGTTAACCTTTGAATGCTCAATCAACCATTTAACATATGGGTGTTGCCCAACTTTGATCAATGTTTTTGATAATTTGTTTTTTTACATTCAATTGAAATATAGTAGTCTAAAGTAAATTCTGTAATTGCTATACAAAAATCTTTTATCAAATATTAAATAATTGATTTTCCAAAGGCTATAATTGGCTTAAATTAGGAATTATTAGAGATAATTTGCTTACAATTTTTTTTGAAGAATATCCAATAAGAGATTCCTACTTTCCAGCCAATGATATTGCAAAAATATTGGAATGATATCACTTAGTTTATATGAAAGTATATTTTTTTTGGATGAATAAACATATTTTTGTCAATATTTTGCATGTTTCATCCATACCCATGGAAGCAAATATATGTTTTATTCCTCTAAAGATGACTTTTGCTTTGCCTAAAATGAAATAAAAAACTTAGTGAGAATAAAAATTTGTTTATTGGAGACTTGACACTAGCTTTTAATTTCTTATATGTTTTTTTCCTAGTGGCTCCAAAAAATTGGAGGAACCTACTAGTTCTAGTAAATTTTGTCTGTTGAGTGTTTTTCAGTTATCACTATTAGCTACAATGCAAATTTTAGCAATCATTAATAAATTTAAAACAAATATATTGTAGGATTGGCTCAATAAGTATAATTTTGTCCTAAAATCCTTAGTACTTATATTATAGATAGTAAGATCAATATTAAAAATCAACTTAAATATTAGTAATTCCACTAAAATATTTAGATCATTGATGCATGTAAAGCACTCTTTTTTCTTTCCATTAATGTATTCAATAATTTTCCTTGAAGCTTCCTCATTGAATACAACCCCTTAACCCCTAAAGGACCAAGGCCTTTTTTCTGCCAAAAAACACTCAAAATTGCCATATCTATAGCAAAGAGTAAAAAAAATTAAAAATTGTTTTTTTTCCACATATAACCGTAGGATCTTACACCTAACTAGTATGAGAGTGTGTGGAAAAAATTTCAGAATTTTTGACCACACAGATTGCAAGATATCTGCGTTTAAAGTGAAAAAAACAAGTTTTTCAGCACATTGCGGGACTAGATTTTTTGACTTTAAACATTTTTAACTTAAAATTTTTGCACTATAGATTTTTGAGCTTTAAATCTTTATACAGGAGAATTGAGTTGAGAGTCTAGGAAAAAAAATAAAATTAAAAAGAACTTAATTATCATTCTTTAAAAAATTGTTAAGTAGAAGTAGGTACGAGATAGAAGGAAAATTTAAAATATTCATATATTTTAGATGGAATTAAAATGCACTAATCTCAATGGTGAGATTGATCTAGCAAGTAATATAAACCATGCAAAGAAAAAAACACTGAAAAATTTGAAAAATTGCATTTAGAAATGAATCCTACAAGTTATTTTTTTCAAAAAGATGTTCTAATTGCCCAAAAAATAAGAATGTCCATAACTTTCTCATAACAAATTCAAATGAAATGAATCAAAGCTTTATAGATAGACAAAAATATAATCTATGAGAAAAAAAATATTAAAAAAAGAATTCAATTTTTTGTCCATTTTTTTTTGCTGCCCAGATTGCCCGCTGCCCCTTATTTTGAGCTTATTTGGTCATAACTTTTTTTTCTGGGCACCAATTTTGAAAAAAATTATATTTCCACAAAGCTTGTCAGTTTTTATATCTTCAAAAAAAGTTTCAAAAAATCAAGACAAAATTTCAGCCTGTAGGTACTTGCCCAAAAATGCATTTGTCCCCCGAACGGACAACGGTCCTTTAGGGGTTAAAAAACAAATCCTATAGGTATCGTAAGACCCCATTATTAGATGCATCATTTTGCTTTCTTCGTCTCTACAAGGACTTGATAATCATTGATGAGACACTTTGAGTCCTCTGTTGCAACATTTAGAAAGTTTTTAAAGCTACCTCAATAATTTCCCCCCTTCTCTATAGGAGGAGCCGGGGGGGAGGGAGGGGGAGCCAAAAACATTGGTGGCATCTTTTCCTTATCAAAATCTCTCAATTCAGTTCTTTTAGTATCAAATTCTCATTGGCCACTTTCCTTCAACTTCATATTTGATAAGGCTACAAGCTTCCTCTTTCAAAGGCATGCCAATTTTGAAACTAAATTCCAAATTTCATTACATTGGGCAACACACAAACAACAGAGTAGTATATGCATGACTGCCGCAACCAAGCCTAAAGCAATACTCGTGCACGCCTTATCCTAGGCACTCCAAGCCCCTTAACCCCTAAAGGACCAACATGCGTTTTTTGGCAACATAGAAGTTTCGGGCAGGTACGTGTGACTAGAGATCTGCATATTTTGGGTTGAAATTTTTATAGAAGGTGGCGACAAGGAATATCTTTCATATGCACAAAATTTCATGACATTTGGAAATACAAATCAAAAGTTATGGCCAAAATTGTTGTTTGTTTCTCAACTCGGGCAATCTGGGCAAATCTGAAAAAATCATTTTTTTCAAAAATAAAAATTTTAAATTGGTTTATTAGATTTGTATATACGTGGAAAGCTTTGAATCATTCCATTTTGACCAGTGAGTCAGACGTTATGAGGATTTTTAGTTTGCGGGCAGTTATAGATTGTCCACTCTAAAATAAACTTTGAAGTCATTTATTTTACTTAATTTTCAATCTTTTTCAAAAAAAATAAAATTGTAGGATGTAGATTGTTTATTACAACATTGCAACCATTGGAATTGACATTTTTCAATTCCATAATTAACTTCATAACAATTTAGTGTTTTGAACCATTCTCTACTTCTTTCTACTTCCTATTTTTTTCCTATATGTTGTACAATTCCAAATGATTTGAAAATTTTCAAGCATATAGCCAATTTGCCCTGAAGAATGAATCCAAAGAAGCACAACCATTTTGGAATTTTTTTCATAATAATCTGACCTTGTGAAGTGTAGCTGCCTGGTTTTTCGCAGGCCAAGAAAAGGACTTTTGCCACTTCAAATGCTAATATCTTGCAATTTACACGATGGAAATTTCTGAAATTTTTTCTACATATTCTCAAACCTAAGTATTGGCCCACTTGGATTCAAAATGGCAAGCAACTAAAATCTGACAATTTCATAAAAGCAACGGCTACATCTCCACCTTTTTTTTTGCACACCAATTAATTGCCAATCCTACCAATTTTTTGGCCTAATTTTGAATCTTCCATTTTCACACTCCAACCAATTATTTTCATGCCTAATTTTGAATCCTCCATTTTCACACTCCGTCCAGTTACTTTCACTCAAAGGCATCACTTTGACCATGAACTACAGTAACTACAGTAGCGATTCTCCCCGAACATTGCTTTGTTGCGTTTTAAAAGTTCCTTCCAGGCAGGCTTGTAGCTCGACCCAGGCAAGCTTTTGCTGAATTCTGGTGATATTTATTAAGCTTCAACCCCAAAAGAAGGTTGCTTAACTTACTTGCAACGAGTCTACCTCGTGGGTGCGAAGTCCAAGCACGTTTGTCTTCCGAGCATGTTCAATGTGCGACGAACCAGCGTGTGTGCCACCAGATAAGACCAAGCTGAGCCTCAATTCACGGCACTTCAATCCAGTCACAGGAATTCGAAGCACTTCGTCATAGGTCAGGAAGTCCGAATTCTGCAAAGCTCTCCCCACTTCCAGGCTGCCGAATCTTCCTTCAGAGTTGAAAGAGAGAATGAGCTTCATAGTTCTGGAAACTGACGGACGGACAGACGAAGCCACGGACTCACGGAGGTCATGCACCGATTCATGCGCCGGCACTGGCACAACTTTTGTGCATTATTTAGGCCTTCCGGATCACGGAACTGACACCAGATGTTCGACAACTGGACTAATCAGCAGTAGGCATGTGGGCTTACTTGTCGGGGTTGTGCAAGGATTTGGGTTCTGGCTCCGAGGTAAGGTGGAAGCACCCAGAAACGTCAATATTAAGCAATTCAGCATAGTTGGAGGCAACTTTTCCTTAAATTAATATTTTTGTAGTGTTAGCGAGTGAAAATGATGAATATTCAAAAAAAAAATTAGATTTTTTGGATGTGGTATGTAATTTCTATGATTTTTCAAAGTGCCGGCTCTCTAGACTACTGAAATTGTCACATAGGTAGACCCAAAACTGAAATCTGCAAAAAATCAGTACTTAGCAAATCAATAGTTAAGTATGTGTCCTTCAAATGTGTCAACAAATCAGAGGTAAACATTTGTAGAGCACATTGATGAAAATCTAAGGACATATTTAGTGGCAATCTAGGGTACAAGAATGGGAACAGGGATGCTTTGGGGTGTTTCTACTTGAGTCTGATCTGAAAGTGACCTTTTAAGAGCTAATTGAATTTGTTAGCTTGTTGAAACAATTTTTAATTGAATTTGTTAGCTTGTTGAAACAATTTTTAGTAGAATTTTGTAGAAAGATAAATGGAATTAGCATCCAATCCAAGTTGTCTCATTTTTTTGGACCTTCACGGAATTAGTTACGAATTTTTGAAGTTGAAATGCAATGGTCACTAAAAGCAACCACCACCTGAATTGTGCATCAAATCCCTCAGCTCAAAAATTTCAAAGAACTTCTCTGATGTATATGTTTCAGATTAGACTAGTAGCGGAATCAGGCAATCAATACTCCATCATTTTAGAGAGATTTATTGTAGTTGGACCCTACCTTCTTGTCTAACTAATTGGATGGGGATCTAATTTTTTTTAATTTAATTTTTATATTTACTTGTACATCATTGATTCAATGTTTTCTTCATTTAATTTCCCCACTATCCACTATCAATAAACTAATATTATTATTTAGTACCTAAGATAAATCCTCATAGTTATATTGTTCTTGTTTATTTTAACTATATATTGTAAGCAATCAAAGCAAAATCACATAGCTTCCCATTGTGAAGCCTAGGGAAACTATTTTTATCTTTTCAAATGTGGCTTATGTAGCTCTCTTAATTCCCTACATGGTTTCAATGACACTTCAAAAGAATAAAAAATGGATGATTTTTTTACCATGTATAGATACCATATACTAATGTTCATTGAATTTATGAAAAGGCAACTTTTTAACCTAGGAAAGATGCCACATTCCAATTAAGGTAGTCTTTAAAAACTAATTTGATTTTTGAACCAATAAATGCATTCTTCATTTATATAGTGATCTAAAAAGTCATCTATCCACCACTTTCTAGTTGCAACATCCTTAAAGGTTAATCCATTTTCCAACCTTTGGGCCCCTAAAGTAAGCCAACCCATTTTTGCCTAGTGGCTAATTCTATCTTTTCTTTTTTGTCCTAATTCAATCCAAAAACTCATCCAAATTCATTCATTTTGTAACAAAATTATTGCCTTAATGCCAACAAAGGGCTAATTCCATCTTCTTCCTTTTGGCTCCAACTCAATCTAAAAATTCATCCAAATCCATTCATTTTCTTTGACAAAATCATTGCATTAATGCCAAAAAAAGGAAACATGTCAATTCTTTAATGGTGAACATTTAAATATCACTAAATATATGGAAAAGTGGTTACAAGTCTTTTATAGGATGTTCAGGACTCTGCTATGCGAATAGTTTTATAATTTCAAGGCAAACCATTTCAATAAATCACAAAAAATACAACTTTAATCACAGAATTATATTTTCAATTTGATTTGATTTGTAAAACAAGTGCACACCTTTAAAAAATATGTATCCCTCTTAGAGTTGGCCACAAGATATTCAAAATTGCTAATTCCCATGGTAAATTGGCTTGTCTACTTTATATGATGGCACAAAGGTATATATGCACTTGGACTTAGCAGATATTACCAATTAAAATCATCCAATTTTATAGATTTTTGAATTCTAACTACAGTCTTTCATAATACAAGAAAATATGAACAAATACATAACATTGCCAAAACAAATTCAATGATCTACCTCACTTGTATCAAAAGGCATTCATTATTTGTCTTCCAAATTGAAAAGAGAAACTCTTTATATGCATATTGCGTGGTAGGAGGAAGAACAAATAATGTGGAATATGTACATTGGAATCAGTAAGAGCTCAACCACTCATAGTTAAGTCAAAAGTAGGAATTGCACTTGAAATAGAATTTCAAACTTCATTTAGGCATAGTAGAATAAAATTTTCCAAAATATTTTGAACTAAGAAAATTTGGAAAATCAAGTTAAAATCCATCTCCAAAAATCCGTTTAACATTTCAAGCCTCCAATCAAAAGTTATGAACAAATTTCAGAAAGGGATTGGAAGGGACTTTTTTTGACAATTTAAACATCCTTCTTGAATTATGTCCATAACTTTTGATTGAATGCTTGAGACATCAAACGGATTTTTGAAGATGAAATTTAACTTAATTACTCTACTTTTCTTTGTTCAAAGTTTTTGAAATTTTTTATTTTACTATACCTAAATGAGTTCTGAAATTATACTTTTAACATAATTCCTGCATTTTGATAATGAGCAATCAAGCTCTCATCTTCACACTATCCCATACCTACTTGTCCCATACCTTTCGAGGATTTATGATGGAAAATGAATTTCCTTATAAAAATGACATCTCACCTGTCATTCCCACATTTGTCAATGACCTTGATTATGTTGAACCAATCTCAAACCAACTCAAAAAAAGTATTTCCTCAAAACCTACACCTTTCCATCATTGTTAGAGGTATTACAATTTTATGACCGTTGTTATCAAACACCGGGTGTGCACATTCCTTCATAACATTCTACAGTAATGGTGTGCCCCTACATCCTCCACCTGTCTAATTCATCAATAGCTACTGATGAAGCACTGTTGGGGGTGTGGAATATACCACACCATCACTGCAGAGCTACTGAATGTTATGTTAAAGAGCAATAAAAAAGATGAAAATTTTAATGAGCGGGTTGGAATCTATGATTACCTCGGTGTACCTCAACTTCAACCACTGAGCCAAAGCATAGTACCTTGTCCCAAATCAAAGTTCATTGGAGTAACAGGAATTACAGAAACCACGTTAGAAGTCAGGTAAGTATGCCTAAATGCAACACCCCAATTAACGACATCAGAATGCATACCCCTCCTCATTTCAAAACCTAAAGCTACGGTTGTAAGTCTTCTCTTATTCCTCTTATTGATGCGGCACAAATCTTATAAAAAAAAGTATGACTATTCTAGATTTAGGTTCTGGAATAAAGTGAGGGTGTACAGAGAAAATTCTGTGGATTCTGCAAGTACTTAACTAAGACTCAATATAGCCGGGTAACTTACAATTTCTCACAGCGATTTGTATTCCAAGGGATGAAAAGATTGCAAATGAGCATTTCTTAGCGTAGTGAAAAGTAGCCCTGATTTCAAAGGACTGGCAGTTAAATCAATTTATCAGAAGAAGAAATAACCAGACCTAGACACCATGGACCGTTCACGCAATCACACTCAATAATGTGACAAGTTGCAAACCTTATGACCACGTGCCTCAACTTACATGACAACCGTCCGAGACATCCCCCAGTAATAATCGACAATGGTTCGGCCATTGCGTGGGTTCAAAATACGAAGCAATGGTGCTTTCAGAACGCAGATCGCACAGTAGATTACAGCACCCAATAAACATTTCATTTACAAACAGGAAGTTCCCATTGGATAGAGACTTACCCCTATTCCCCTGATGGAAACGACCAGTGTTGCACAACCCGAGTGTCCGACTTTCACCTGCCGTGACCCTTCTACAAGATTCACAGAACAATTTGAAACTTCAGGTGATTAACATCAAAGCGAGATTAAATTTTACATGATTTATTGTACAAGCAGAGGGAGAGACCATAAGAGTTCTCCTTCCTTTATTGTCCTCTTACTGTCCTCTTCAGGGTCCGCCGAAGGCCAGACCCTTGCAAGCTGCGGACAGCCACTCTCACAACCCCAACTGTTCCGAGCAGCTTCGCATGTGCACTCATACCAGTCTCTTGAGACGTGTCAGTATCAACCTCGCCCACCTCAAGCTGCACACCGACGTAAAAGGCCACCTGCATTTACCATTTCATGAAAGATGAAACAGATAAGGGTAAGAGAGGCGACAATCTCAACGTTGTAAAAACAAGCAATCGACGATAAGTCTTCATAATGGTTACCATGTTATATGTTAAAAGACATCTATATTTATTATCTTTTTTCTACTCCCACAAAAAATACAAGAGAAATAATTAAGTGTTCATGGTTAGACATTTAGTGCACCGCTAGTTTTAAATGTCAATTTCTAGAGTATGATAAGATGAAAATTGGACATTGTAGATGAAGACCACATATGAAAAGTCTCTGCATTATACATGGAAACAGACAGCTATAATGTAAGTAAATAAAAACGCACTAAAATAGTATACTTTTCACATATCATATATGGAAGACGTGCGAGAATCGTATCTACGAGAAAGCAAAAAAATTCTTCTTCCCCGTAGTAAGTGAGGTGTGAGATTTTCTGCATGCATTTTCAGATGTGTCATAATTATACTCTTTCTATGCATTTTTCATTTAGAAACAACGCAAATCCTTCTGTCAACATTATATGCGTAAAAAACACAGGAACCTATCTATCCATCCAAGTTTGAGATGCAAATGAAAAGAGAAGTTGAGGATGTAAAAAGTTGACAAAATTTAAGCTGACAAAGTAGAAATGGCGACTTTAGTAACAACTAAGTACTGAATAAAACAGCGGACTCAAATTTGATAGAGGAGTATCTCACCTTTCCACCGCAGCTTCGCACAGGTGAAACTTGCAAATAATTGTAAAAGGGTGTTTTATCCTTTCTGAATTTCAGTCAGGTCACCACTGATTAGGGAGGTTTACTTGGACCTCTCACTGATAATGCTTAAACACACACAAACTCATGCATTTAACATTGAGATATGACTAAACCATGCAGCAGAATCGAGCTGGCTACGAGAGATAAATCAACTTCAGCTCTCTTGCAAGTCCTGTCTGAAGATTAAAATTGACATTACAATTAAAGAATCACAACAAACATACAAGAAAAGTGACTCAAAGAAATCGCAGGTAATTTACGAAATTGCGTACTTGTAATTTAAGATTTTGACGGTGCAAGCTTGCTCCTCCTTAACAGCTTCGCGTATCTGGCACATAGTGATCCAGCAGTAAAAATACTTGCTCAGATCAATTACCAGCAACATTGACAAGACGCAAAATGAGTGTTGACCGAAGTTTTCCTACCTAAAAAGCTTCAGTACAAATCAAAGAAGCGGAAAATCTCTCTATCCTAATATATCGACTCCCACAATATATTCCACATTCACGTGGATCAGCAGGATAGGAAGATTTTCAAATTTATAAACAAATACAAGTAATAGTGGAAATCGAACATACAAAACAACCCACTCAAACGAAGATCTTCTGCACATCCCAAGAAGGACGCATTGCCTGAGACTAGGTCACGAAGAAGACCAAGAAACCTGTTCAGACGCTGACAATTTTGACAAGATGATAGAATGTAAAATCACCTTCTGAACATCTTCAGGATCCGTGTCTGGGCCTTGCAAAAATCGACAATTACGACCAACCACCTCCTCTCGACTGTAGCCTGTCAGCGCATAAGTCCGAAAACAGAGTACTAATTAGATTTTGTCACCAAGTCACTCACAGTTTACAAGTAAAGGACTGATTCCACAAACTCGTGCACAAAATGACAACATTTTGGAGGTATCAGATTCCATTTAAGGTAACCAGGAAAACGAAGCAAGTACAAAATGTGAGCTCTGTCCGAATCTATTCAAACCAGTTGGCAGGAGTTTGTGGAATAGAATACCAGTTAAATCGCAGAAAAAATCACTGGCATAAACGATAGGCATGTCCGGTAGGTTTGGATCCGATCTGTTCAGCATACAGAACAAGAATAAATATTACAGAAGTAAGATTACAGAAATTACAGAAAAATATTGATATATGAGCCTAAGAGCTTTGGAAATTCATAACGGTCAGCAGCATTAACGGTGTCTCAGCATGTGGTAGCACAAACCAAATTTGCTAAATTAGAAAAGAACATATTCTACAATGCAGGAGATAACCAGTGAGTCTTACAAGACGAAACTTTGCTGGATCCGTGTGAGGGAAATCATTAGAGAAGAACACACAACCCCGGTAGCAGCACTCTCAGATAGTCGTATGGGTCGGTTCAGCGCAAGATCGCCTTTTATTCTACTCGACTGAGTGAGATCACAAGTGACTGCGCGCAATGCCGAAGCTGCCTTTTCTTTCAGAGCTTCATCTACTAGAGGTGAATCTTCGTCATTCTCAGTGTCAATATGCTCCTCCTGGACAAAATCATCCGCATCCGCTGCTGAAACCAAACGAAGATCACCCCCAAGTGCGCAATGTAGGGTTCAGAATTTCGGCAACAGCAAAGAATGTATGTACATCGCTAAACCAAAGAATACTGTTGCTCACAATGCAACTCCTGCAACTCCTGCAACTCCTATGGCCGAGTTCAAAGATAATGAACTCCAAACTACTCTGATTTTCAGAAAAGAAACAACATGATCCATCCAGAAGATATATTGCAAGAGCTGACCTCCACCCCTCAGACGCAGATTTACGAGGCCCTCGACAGGTTGTGGTGAGTCTGTACCCATTGCATGTTCCCCTTCAACCAACTCCTTCACAGTCTCAGAAACAACTCGTTGTGTTTGGGATGGAACTCCGGATGCGAGGTGAGGAGCAATAGGGGTTTGCACCCCGACGTAGTGGATCACGATTCCGTCCTGTCTCGAGTAGATTGGCGTCAGATGAAACAAGTTCCAGAAAGCTTGCCCTTGCTTCGTGTAGTTCAAAACGCGCACCTGACATGGCTGCTCCTCCCGAATCGCATCCCTAATCTCGAGAACGGTGCGGCGGTCCGTGCCAGGACCCTGCAGAAATCTGCAATTGCGACCCAGAACCTCCGAGCGTTTGTAACCCGACATGCGCAAGAACCCCTCACTGGCATACACGATGGGATGGTCAGGTAGCCGAGGGTCACTCAAGACGAAGTTGTACTCGTGTCTCTCTAACGCCTCACTAATGCTTTCGTTGTACGAGCGGCTCAACGAACTTACAAGCTCCTCCAATTTGGCCGACCGGCGCTTGGGAATGCTCGAAGACCTCCCCGTAGTCGCCATCTTCAGCTTGCTAAAATCACCGCTATAATCCTGACACATGGTGCCCAGTTTTCTCCGGGCCGGGGTTTCAATTCACAATGCCAGCTTCGCTCACCAATCTTTCCCCAACCTCGGTACTCCTCCCGTCTACTCCTGCGATTAGCAAACCTTGGAGCATAAAGACTCGCAAACTCTAAAACGATCAAGACTGACAACTAAAGACTTGCTCGCTGCTACCATTCCTAACACATGGAAGCCGAAAACGAATCGCCCGAAATCAAGTCAACAACAATCGGAACCGCCCTACCTCTTGCTGACAGAGGCGATGCTCACAGAAAAGTCGACAAATATTTCATTAAAATTATTTCGAAAAAGCATGAAACAACCTAAATTCGCTCAGAACCCCAGCTCTCTCGAAAGCGTAATCTACGAACAGCAAGTTAGCCCAAGCTCCAGCACGTCAAGATACGAGTAAGCTTATCAATGCCGGATTCCTACACCATGAAGATGAAGTACAGTAGATAAGAGAACGTCCTGGAGAGTTTCAAGGAGCTCAAAGTATACAGTAACTTAACTCACTTCAACTGTGCTAAAAGCTCCTCTTTCTATGACTGCTTTTGCGGATTCGCAAGGTTCAATTGCCCCATCATCACGCATACCACAGCAAAGCCGTACACCAATGCATGTCGTAATAATAATTAACAAAATTCTCGAATAAACCACCTGTTTACGAACAAAGTGTACTATATGGCTCGCGTGCAATCCGATAAGCCAGTCACATAAACAAAATTGTGTTCGGTTTAAAAATAGTAGAATTTCAAGAAACCCTCACTGCCATGCAACACAGATCTGCAACTTCAAAGATACTGTATCTGTTCACAATATTACCGGCTTTTCAATTCGTTGATAAGATTTAAGCTTAGGGCTGACCCCACCGCATTTGCGACCAAGGGGCTGGATTTTTCTCCAGAGAAGCCATGCAAGACATCTGTCCGGAGCAGAGTCAAGGCCGTGCTGGGGCCGGCCAGGGGGTCGCCCAGCGGGTCCTCCAGTCACAATGTGTAGAAACGGCATCAACCCACCTGTAACTACGGTAAAGAGATTGCTTGCTTTTGCTGTGAAGACATTTACCTGTCCAATTGTCAATTTACAAAATTCTGGGCCTCCGTCCGCAACTCAAGCAATTCCGCTGCTGCTCCGTCATCAACGGAACTCTGCATTTCTTTTGGCCTGTTCCACTTGCCGCTGTGCATGCTTGCCTTCTTCTCAGGACGATGCTCGTGACGCATGGCACTCGTCGACTGTGCAGCACGAACTTCGGAAGCTGCTTTGCCGTGAGATTCGTCATCATGGCAGAGCAAAAGACATGGGGGAAACAATATTTGAACGGTGCAATGACCCTTAATTAACTTAGGGTTGCAGTGTGTAACCTTCGGCAATTTTCAGAAACTGCTTCTAAGGACCAAAATTCAAATTATAACATGACACAAAAATTTGGTTTACACTGATGTTTTGCACTCTAATATTCACATATGGTGAAATTTTCAGATTTTGGAGATAATTTTGTATTTGATATGAATTTTAATCACTTTTTGTTCAAAAATTCACAATATTTTCAAATTAAAAAAAAAAAAAACTTGAGAATTTTACAACTTATAGAAGACATGTGATTTCATCTGCAAAAAATAAAAATAAAATTTTCATTCATGTATGGTTGCCAAATGGGAGCATACAAAGTGACTGAGTTTTATTGTTTGAAAAATTGGTAATAGGACCGTCCTTCTAGTGTAGGGTTAAGTTAGCTCTTGTTCTGAACGCTTCTAGCCCAGCAAAAAGACATTCAGACATTCAGCGGATTGAATCGTGACTAAGTCGTGACGTTTGTATGTTTGTTCTAAGGTTGCGCTTGCAATGAAGGGTTTTGTATGATGTTCAGCGGGGCAGAGGATGGCAGATGACATAGTAATCCAAGGTTTTTCCGCAAATTGGCTTTACCATGGTCATAAACAAGTCCCGCTGATTTGGTGCTCATTAACAATTTAGAGTATAGAAAATGTAAGGACTGTCAGAGATCTCACATGGTTTGTTGCATTCTGATATATCGCAGTTTCTGCCATCTTTTGCTTCCTTAGACATTTCATCCCTAGAGTTGATTCCTTCTGGACTGCCTGTGGAGAGACAAGTAATCAGACATTTTATGTCGATGTCGAAGCTGGCAGTGACAAGTAGTGGGTAAGAGCTTCACAACAGCGACAGATGAAATTTTTTTCTTAAGCCTAAACTTGCAGAAGGCGTGTTCAGTGATGAGAGCAAGCAAAGCAACCATGAGTGGAAGAGGAGTGTGACCTGCTCTCCTGCATTATGAGGCGAGGAGGTGACTCATTTTGTACCTCTGCTGCTGCATCTGTAGCGAAGCACTGACTTCTGCGGTTCATTAGGTTTTGACGGGCTTCTGAATCAATAAAAGATAAGAGTAAATTAGGATAGATTTTCGAAAGCGGAGGCACTCAAATTCAGTACAGACTCCAGAGCCGGTGTGCATTCATGGCTTGAGCCATGATATGCTTTAATCACAGGCATTCGTATCAAAATGCCCCGCACAAAAGGAGAACGAAGTGATTGAAGCTTATTTGCAAAGGAAAATATACAAAGCATACGACCTATGAATGACATATTCACAAAGAGGAGTATTCTTTGACCGTTTATTCTCTTCTCTAACTAAAGGGAGGAACTCTGCTTCAGTTGCCCGAAAAGATAGAGGAGGGCAAATAAAAGGTTCCGAAGACGATCATAATCACACCACCGGCTACGGAATGTCAATGTCCGCAACGCTGTACTCGGCATTCTGAAAGTAGGAATCGGCTTTCCGCTACTCAGTCTTCATTGACACCCGAAATCTCACTGTCACTGTCTAAAATTTGCAGGTATATCGATCCATCTGGATTCTTACACTCTAAATGTGTGAACGCAGGGAATTTTATTGAGTGAGCCTTGATGTTCTTTCCATGCCCGACTGTATTGCACTGGCAGAATGTTTCTTTCTCAAGCTTCTGTTTGTCCGGCAAGATAATCGTTGCCACCTTCTGTCGGATCTCTTTCTCCTTCACAACTTGAGTCTTCTTCCGAATCTGCTTCTCTTTCACAACTTGAGCCTTCTTCTGGATCTGCTTCTCTTTCACAGCTTGAAGCTGGACCTTTCGGTTTGCTGAATTCAGGCAGTCTAACCTATAATAGTTCATGGACCTGGTAGAATAGGTCTTCCCGTCTCTTCTTGGAAACATTGCACGTGTAGAACCGTTTAAAGTTGCAAATTCCACAACAAAATGCGAGCAGGTCACCATAGTGAACACAAGTCTGTCGTTGACTTTCAGGTTGTGCTCAAATGAAAATTCTCGCCATCCATTGCCGATTATGTATCGCCTTGGATGTCTGAACCAAGCGCCATACTGGAAACGCATGTGCCATAGCTTGTGCCCCGCAGAATCCGTCATTGTCACATACCTCGTTACCTTGTGCTTCCTACAAAATTCTGTCGGTAGAGTCTGCTCATGACAAAGACAATGTGAGGTACGCAATGAGCGCTTCCCCTTTCAGAATTAGCTCATCATAGACAATCGTTTCAAGTAGAAGCACATCGTAATGGTAAGTAGAAGCTCATTTTCCAGTCCAGAAAAACTATCAAGATCTCCTCCGCAAGTCACCATTGCGGGGAATACAGTCAAGCAAACCAAATATCTTGAGAAAATCAGCTACCTCCTAAAATTTATCATTACGAAAACACGAATTGAACCAGTGTCAACTTTACCAGTCTGCAGTACACAGAGGTATAAGAAGTGTACTTGGACCGCAAGTCTTTCATGAAGCTTTTCGCTGTACTTGCGGGCACACTGATGGCACTTCCTTCGTTAGCACTTCGCTTCTGCCGCTTGGACGGCGGGCTTCTCTTGATCTGCCGCCCGGATGATGGACGACCTCTTTTCCGCCCCCTGGATGATAGATTTAAGCACCGTGGCGGGTCACGCTGACGAAGGATTGAACTACCATTAATGGCAGACATTTTCTTGTTCGTCGTCATCACCACGTGTCTCTTGAAATCACTTCAAGTAGCCTCGCACTTCGGCGTCAGCGACGTAACGTATTCAAACTTAGACTCCGCTCACACACACTGCAATATTGACAAGAAAATTTCCACGACATCAGGAAGTTGAATTGAAATGTATACCACATCCGCACAAATACGCGGCCAACATATTTGTGTCAAATAAACAATAATTACTGCACGACAAACCATAAAGAACCACAAACAGCAAGTTCACTCCGTCTCTCCGCAGGATTGGAAATTCCTGTGTCTCGATCTAATTTGAGATGGAGCTCATATGAAACAAAATCATCATCTTCTTTGATTGCTGCATTGAACAAACTAAGAGAAATTCACAGATTCCGGTTCCATATTGACTTTCTGAGAATTGGACATGAAGCTCGAAAGAAATAGCCTTCTAAGACTGCGCTCGCACTAACTCACCTCTGCAATTTGTCAACAATTTCCTCAACGTCATGAAATGAATGCAAGAACCGAAAAAATACATACTAACATTCGTATTCAAACAAAAATAGACACTGCACGACGTCTAACCATGAAGAATCCGCACAGTTTAAGAGCCAGTTCACGCCATCTCTCAGCAGCAAGTTTAGTATTTCTCCAATCGAGATACAGCTCGTGTATATATATAACGAGTAAAGCATCATCTCCTTTGATTGCTGCATTGAGCAAACTAATAAATTCACAGTCGACATTGAAGTTCGATATAGACGTTCTGAGAATAACAGGCATTAGTAATTACGACGTCAGACGCTACATGCCATAGGAAGTTAGAAATGAATCATCATCTGCTTTGATTTCTGCATCAAAAAACAGTACATTCACAGTAATTCGGTCGACATTGACGTCTTGAGCGAAACTTCGACTCGAGGGGCAAGGCAATACACAATAGGAGCGATGGGAGTGGCATTGATCGGTCTTCATTCTCGAAGATTAGGGTTGTTTTAGGGTTTTATCACCCCTAATCAAGT
This sequence comes from Pseudisothecium myosuroides, assembly GCA_951799445.1. Classification (NCBI taxonomy): domain Eukaryota; kingdom Viridiplantae; phylum Streptophyta; class Bryopsida; order Hypnales; family Lembophyllaceae; genus Pseudisothecium; species Pseudisothecium myosuroides. Next base: position 20,204,887 of record OX637296.1, read on the forward strand.
TCACACTAGCTGCACTATATGACTTTCATATGATCTGACCTTTATATGAATTTCATATTATTTGACATTTTAGTAACTTTGTAAGAGTTGCATTTTTTAACTTAAATTTTTTTTTAAACCTTGGAACTACCATTATTTCATATTAATATGAAGTGGATGGTGTGCAAAATTGTGTTTCATGTGCTTTAGGTCATATGAACTTCATATAATAATGACAAGGGGCTTCTTTCATGATGTTAGGTTTATTCATTGATTTATGTTTGGTGAATTGAAATGGGCAAACTACCAGCCATACCTCTTACCATTCATTTTTATTTTTTTCATTTTAAAAATATACTTGAATGGAGTTTACAGTTGCTATCAAAAACTAAGGTTTCATCAAGCTGCAACGTTTCCTTGAAAAGATGGTTGAATGTCATTAGGGTTTATTTGAAATACATTCATTCTTCTCAAATGTCTTTTCTGATTTAGATGGTTTGCATACGTATGGCAATTAGGAGTCCCTACTTGATGATTCCATCTTCTTTGATGAAAGCTGAGTGACTTAAAGTTCAATCTACTCATTTAGTTTGGAGAGAACGGAAAGAGAGCAACACCTCACAACAACATCATTCTAGACAGTTATCATTGTTGGTTTCTTTAGTTTCATATATCAAATTCTTGAATATGAAGATTGGGATGTTCCTTTTATAATAACAAAGGACTTAGGAAGAAGCATCAAGTAATTCAAGAGTAATATCAAGTTCAATTAGTAAAAGGTGATTACAATGCATGGTAGGCAAGCTAAATGAACAAAGTACCTACAGACAATGTTTTGTTCAAATATATTCACGTTAATCCAAAATAATATTGACGTCTTCAAAAGATCACTTTTCTTCAAGATTAATTTGATGAAATTGAAATAAAATTTACATTAGAGATATAAGTAGAAACGTGGAATACATTTACCCAATAATGTCCATTTCTCTGACTTTGAGCATTTCAACATATATAGAGAGAGAGAAAGAAAGAAAGAAAAAATAGAGAGCGAAAGAAACTTTTCCCAATGCATCTTTGGGTCCTCGACTCCTCGATGGTTCCAGGCACTTAGAATCATTTGGACTTTGCTTCATGGCTCTGCAATGTGGATTATGTGGATCTCTCGCAACAGTAAGGTCTTCGCCCAACACTCTTGGCCTCTAGATTTTACGCAAACGGCACTATGGGATGCACTTCTCGACTCCGGCTACATTGCTTAGATGAAGGCTCAACTTAGGGCCCGTCTTCACCCTTAGAATAGGAGTAAAATTTGGGCCAAATTTGATAGCATTTGGCTTCAATCTCTGGTCCTTGCCAGTAGAGAAGGTTCCACCATTTACTGGAATAAGAAGAGTTCCCCCTCTTGTTCTTTTTACTAGGGTTCTTACTTGGTTCTTTTTCCTTTTTGCTCTTGTCTCTTCATTGTCCAGCTTGTGTGGCTTGGCTGTTTGGAATGTTTTTCTTTTTCTTTTAGTACAATGGCTCATTCCATTTGTTCAAAACTTTAGATGAGATTTAAGGGGTCTGGAGGGCCATTTCAAGCCTGTTCCCGGCTCTATTCCCTTAGGCCTTAAAGAACTCCGTTGCTAGAATTTATTTATTTATTTATATTTTTTTAAATTTAAAATTCTTAAAATGAAAAACAAAGTTTTTTTTTTTTTTTTTTTTTTTCCCGGAAACTGACTTGGCAGTCTCTCGGCCACGTCAGCGCAATTGCTGCAGTGCAGTTTCGGCCTATTTTACAGGCTGGGAACTCTAGGGAACTCACAGCCCTCCAAAAGGGCTGAAAAACATCTAATGCAAAACAAAACAAAAACCATATATGAAGAATATTGGAAATGATATTTTTCTCATAGAAATATTACAAATAAGATTTTATTTTATTTTATTTATTAGAATTATCCTAAAAGTCATGAAATATCATCTTCCATAGAAGTCACTTTGTATTCAAAATTGCATTTAAAGTTTTATTCAACTTGGATTTTTTTGGAATGACAACAAGGTATGATTGCAGACAATTGAATAACATTACTAACTAACCTCTTAAATTGAGATTAGATCCAATCCTTGCAACTTTGAACCACAAAGATGGGATCAAAACAAATTTACAATTCAACTGGTGCCAACAAATTTTTTATCCTTTTTTTGTACAAGGGTGAGACGTAAAACTCAATTTAGAATAAAGATAGCTCAACGTAATAAAATTGCATGCAATCATGCCTTGTTGTTATTCCAAAAAAAATACAATTAATTTTAATAAAACATCAAATACAATCTAGAATAAAAAGTGAAGTAGGGACCATCGAATTGAAAGTAGCATTTTACTATTGTAAAGATAACTCTATTATTTGGATGAAAATTTGCATTTGGAGGTTTTGAAGAAACACATTGTTAGTTGTGATGCGTATGCAATCATATAAAAAACATCTATAATTTATACTCCATTAAATTCCAAATTGTCACCTAATTTTGAATGATGAGGTGTTAAGCTCTTTTGCTATCAATAGTTCTACACCATTTTAAAAAAGAGTTTTTATTTGTTTTTAATAAAAAAGTGATGAAAATAGGAGTTTCTACAGCGGAAGGAATCTCGTATAAGCCTGCCTGAAAAATTCGACGGCACGGGCTCTAAGTTTTGAGGGTTTATCAATCAAATTCGATTGATAATCGCCTTACAATCGGAGCGTTACCCACTAAAAAGTTCACATCCAGCGATACTTAGTGCGAATGAATTGAAGAGTTTGTTAGTCTTAGAAAATAGACTTATTAAAGTTCATTATGAACACAAGACATGGAAGGACAAATGATAAAAAAAATAAGAAGGATTAAAAACTTGTTGATAAGTGAAAGATCACAGAAAATAGAGTATGGAACTCAAAATTCATATCAAATGAGACCATATAGAGTTTTGTGTTCTATTTTATTTGTTACTTCTTTAATATTTTGGTCACAAGATGAAGAGAAAGGTGACTTCAATTGAATATATTCTTCAATAGGAAAAGAGAGCTTTAAAATTGAATGTATATCTAAACTTGTAAGGTTGGAAATAATCTAATGGAATATATTTGACTTTGTTTCTCAAGCATTTCAAAGTTGAATGAATTCATGATGAACTTTGGATATATACATATAACATTCTTCCCTAGAAAGTTGGATTCTAGTGGCAAGTTAAAGAGACCCTTCTACAATTGGTCAATAATGTATTTTCTTCAAGAATGCCCAACAAATGACATACTTGTACAATACATGCACACTTGACCTTGGAAGTGGTATCAACAAAATGAATCTAACTCCAAAATACATACAAATACACTTCCAACACTTTTGCTAAGAGCAGCTGCACCACAAGTTGACCCGTTGAAAGTTTACATCTATTTTTGAAGAGCCCTCCAAATTCTTGACCTTCATCAAATGTGCTCCATAAATAGTCAATTGATCAATCACCAAGTCGAATATAGGATAAAACACACTAAACAATGATTTCAAGGGCCATTGATGTGACTTACCAAGATTGAGTACTATAAAGATATTTTGAAGGGCGGCACCATTGCTTCAACTTAGAAAGGAATGTGAAAAGGTTTTCACAAAGTGAAGTTGTAGGCCAAATGAATTATAGTAGCGTATAAGATAGGAGGCTCTAAAATCGCACAGGCATTAAGAACTGCCCCTATAAATGACTAAGAAATGGACATGTAGTGGTTTGAAAATTGACCTTCATAGTCATTGAATGAACCAAGGAAAAAAAACATTTTTAATTGCAAGAGCCAATCATTCTCTTTGCTTTCCCCATCTTTCTTTAGAATTACAAGTGAACGGTTTATGGAAGACCTAGGATCATAAATAGGGATCTACAACCCAACTTGTTAGAAAATTCATAAGCAATTCAAAAATACTTGGAAAATTGCAAAACCATTTGTGTTAAATTCCTCATCTATTTCTCTTTGTCTAAAAAATGAGCTAAAAATATTCCCATTGAAGGAAATATATGAAAAAGGCCTACCAGCCCTTAGATGAGTAGTTTCTAAGCCTCCTACTTTAGTGCATCCACACTTCATCCCTTGGCAACACCTTGTAAAACTTACTTTGCATCATCAAAGACGTCATGAAAGAGAATGATTCCTCCATAGTCGAAGCGCTTGAATTGTTGCGCGAGCTCTTGCAAGATCTCAAAAGACATCAACAAATGGCGTGGTTGGAGCATTGTAGCCACTAGAAGAAACTCGTGTTTTTTTTTATCCCTGGATTTTGCATGCTGATGTCTTGTGTGATGTCAAGAAACATCAGCGTGGACGTCCAAAATTTTACATTGCCTGAGACATGCCAAAAACATCGAAAATCTTGCCTGACATCCAAGTGTTTTTGACCAGACATCCAAAAAGACATTGGTCAACGGGATCCTCAAAGGCCGCCATGTGGCTGCCACCTAAGTGCTACGCGGACACAGGCAGCCACGTAGGAATTTTTTCATCCATTTCCATCCATGACGTGGTGGCGGAAAAAGTGACGTGGCATCCAACAAGGATGATGTGGCATGCCACATCAACATAGTTTTTTGTTGTCTAAGAATTTTAATATTGTCTTTGAAGACATCAAGTTAGACATCTACACGTTTTTTGAGACGTCAACTCAGACGTCTAGACGTTTTTATAGATGTATTTTGGGACGTCACCTTAGACGTCTAGATATCTTGTGACATTAATGTAGACGTCTACTTTTCATTATAAATACCCTTGAAAATGTTTAGTGTGATTTAGGAGAACAAAATGATGTCACGTTAGACATTCATGTGATTAAATGCACTATTCGGCATGATGTTAATATGGACAGTCTCATATCTCTTACATGACATTCATATACATTTCATAATGTCCAATACAACATGTTATACATAGTACACCATACACAATATACCATACATTATACACTACATAATACACCATACAAAATACATTGTACAAAATACACCATACTTAGCAATTATATCACATGGCTTTAAAAGCCACTTGATGTGAATATATAGAGGGGAAAAGACAGGCTCTTTATACAAGTGGGGTGGTAGGAGGGAAGACAAACCATATGGGATATGTAAAACGCAAGAATTACATTTACGTGGAAGAGCACGTAGACGTCCAGCAGGACGTCATGATGACAGAGTCGGTTGTCCACTTCTATGTCTTCTGGAAGAATACTAATGTCTTCTAGACATTCATTGAGGGACAAAGGTAGTGGTGCCTGATGTTGAGTGTGACATGCGTTTGACATCGTTGCTATATGTAGAGTTGCTTATGTCATTCAATGTATGCATCATTTTCTCAATTGCCCAAGATATTGCCGTATCCAAAATTTTCTCACTAGCAATGCAAATACAGTTCATTGTACTATTTCACCCCAGAGAAATTGAAGCTATGCTAAATGTGGTTCAGTTGTAGAACGAGTGAATGACAAAGAATATGTTGGCTTGCAACCACTAGTGGAAGAGACAGACCTTCTTCGACGTCTCCGGGGCAATGTTGACGACTTTAGAGACATATTAGGCAACAATGTTGTGTCAGAGGACAAAGGTTAGCACCTGCCAGTCCTATATGTTTTAGTAGGGCTGCATGCAGATGTCTGGGCGGATGTCAACAAGATAGAATTATGTTTGGTCTACATGTATGTCTACCAAGACATACCAATGTACTTTCAATAGTCATCAAAGAGACAGGGTATTATGAAGGCAATTGTGCTCACCACTGTCACCTAAGACGTGTTTGGCACGTTGATGCCGTGTTGAAGCACTTATACAAAATGCAGGTATGATTTTTGAATGGACATACAAATGCCTTATCTTGTATGTGAATAGTAGTATTCAAAAATCCGTATGTTTATCGCATTCCTTATCCAATAAGAGTGGTCTATCTACTTTGTTCAAACCTTTTGTCCTTTTTCATATGCATGTGCCATTCCACATTCATATTTGTTGTCCAAAATCAGCCGAGATATTGTCTTGTGCTAAGAAACTAGAAGAGAGGAGTACCGACTATGTACGTTTGTGCTATTTGTTACAATGTATGGAATACACTAAATCAGGAAGATGTTGTCAAAAGAAGGGCTCTTGGTCATGTCCTAAGCAACAAGACATGGAAGAAGACATCGTCCTTTGCTGGTTCCAAATACCAAAACTCCCATAGAATCAAATAGAACGCAAAAGGTACCACATCATTCATAACGGAATGCAACAGTGCGAGATCTTCATTAAAATTGCGTCTTCCAAAACGTCCAAACGTCTCCATTGATGTCTCCTTAGACATTGAGACTCTTCTAACTACATCTCATTTCACTTGGTGACGTCTATAGTGACATTATAGAAGACATTTTATTGTCTTATACAATGTCTGTGACAACGTCTCTACGTCTACGTTGACATCTCCAAAATAAGTATAGAAAATGCCTAGAAACAGGCCCCCTCTGTTGACGTGGCATGCTATGTCAGCAATATTTGATGCCACGTCAACCAATTTCCACGTGGCATGCCACATCATCAGCCACATCATCTTTTTTTTTAAAAGTTTGCCCGATGGCTGTCCATACCCCTTTTTCTTAACCTTGGTCAATTGTTTTATCCAAGACCAAAGTAATTTTTTCAAATTTATCCAACGTGAAAATTGGTCAACGAAGTTGACGTGGCAATTAATGTTTTCGCGGACGCCCCTGAGGACATCACCGTGTTTTCAGCCATGTCATCAAAAATCTTGGCATCTATAGTAACACCCACTTGTTTTCAATGTAATTTATCGGCGTCATCTAAAGCATGTACAAAAATCTCCCCAAAATCGTGCCCTGCATCTCAAACATCTTGATGTCTCTGCGGACATAGTATGTTCGGCCTTGGACATCGCATGTTTTTGCTCCGATATAAAAAAACAAACGGGTTTCTTCTAGTGAGCATTGCTCAGGAAAATAAAAAAACATAGAGCTGTGATGCAGTGAATCACTAAACTGACACCTTTCCACTACAATTGCGGTCATGTTTGACTTGGAGTTTGCAATGGAGTTGCTCTAAGTCTGGCCCGTCTAAGACCTTTGGCGAACGCTAGTAATGATGCTCTAACACAATACTATTTTGCCACCCATGGCAGCCCAAGTCCCCTCAATCTCACATGTCAAAGCAAATTAAGTGGGCCCTTGAGCAATCACAGTTGGCGGGTGAAGCACAATCCCTCCATCCCTCACTATGATCGCACATAGAAAGTTGTGACCCCACCTCCATGCTACATTTCACGCCACGTGTTAGCTTGTGTGGCTTCTGCACCAACTATTGGTCAGTACGACCACCGCTACAATCCCTGCTACTTCCAAAATGACCATGCGAAGCTATAATTGAATGAAGTCTGACAATGAGATTCTCCACAATCTAAGGTCTTGCGTCACTAAAGAGGCTTACTATTGTTGAGTAATTAGTTGCATTTTTCAAATGGCCGTTGTCTTGAAGTGGCTATTGCAAGAATGATTATAGGGAGAAAAAAATTACCAAGGCCCACAAGGAGCTGGTGAGGTCACCTCTAGTGTGCTTGGATGGACATGCTCTAAGGTTGAGGCACCAATTATCAACCACTTCTAATACTCAACCTATAGAGGTACAATATTTCCAACCAAAGTTAGAACAGATTTCCAATCAAAGCTTGGTATGTGTTTTTTTTGGTCCTTTTCAAAGTTGGGGCTACGGTAATAAGGTTATGATACATGTTCCAAAGTAGTGAGCAAGAAAGGAAGAAGTAATGAGCGAGATAGTAGTGTTTTCAATGATCAGAATTGGAAGACTCTAGATATTGGCTACTCCTCAAGAATACATTTTGGCTCCCAAAATTCATAATAATTTCAATTTTGGGAATAATATTCTAAGTTTTTTTGCTATCCCCATATTTCCTATCTTTGTTCGCGGGAAAAATTTCCACCACCTCATATAGCACACAATCTGCTCCAAAATTGCTTAAATGATTTACTATTGATGCCTCAACCTTAACCCTAACACCAAGTGCAAATATTGTAGGCTCAATGCTCACAAGCTTGCATTCTTGGGCTCACATACTAGCATCGTTGGCTTTAATTGTAAAATTGTCCTGTCTTTGTAAACCTGTGTCTGTAAACCTGTGTCAGAGGGAGGTTTAACTAAGAATAGAACAAAACAAACACGGCACCAAACTCAATTAGACTTGAGTTTGGGTGCTCCAGGGAGTTTGGATGCTCTAGGGAGTTTCAGGTACTGTGTTTTTCCCAAACTCCGGCTCCTGGTCCCGCCTTGCACACACTTTACGATTAACTCTAATATCCCAGATACTTTTACGGAATTCCAGTACACTACCTGTTGGGACCACAAAGATCTGTTTCAGAAGCAACAACAGCAACAAATTCATAACTGAAATACCCTAAAAAAGTAAGTAACTTACGTACCATGGTCCCAATGAGCGAGATTCTCACGCTAAACTGCCAAAAGCTGAACAGAAAGCAACTCAACAGATTCACACGCTACTAATGTGGGCTTCTCACGTCCCTCCACTCCAAAGATAAGTTCATCGACAGAACGAATGATAAAAATATCTCCGCCACGATCAAATTCCAGCATCTTTCATCCAATTCCTCCTTTCCATCCACAAATTCGGATGATAAGTACCTCCAACAGAGATGAAAATCATCAACGAAAATATCTATCGACGAATGTGAGCATCATCGTTCATCCAAGTCCCTTGATCTCGTGCAGCGGAAGAGGGGATCGTGCAAGCAAAGCTATCAAAAACCCGTCTCTCCGATAATTTTGTGAAGAATTTCGTTGTGCGAGTTTTTGTGCGTTTTGCGTTTTTGTGGAGTAGCGATGGCGATGCGAGGTGTTTTTTTGGTTGCATTGTGTGTGGCGGCGGTGGCGGGATGTGCAGGGCGCTTTTTGCCGTCCTCGGAGATCGGCAGTATCGCCATGGTGACTGATCTGAATGCCGGCCGGTTTGCGGCTGTGCTCGGGCAGTCGAAGGAGGTTTTGCACTTCGCTGCGTTCGCTGCTAAGTATGTCGTTGCTGAAATTTTTCTATTTTTCTACTTCTTATCTTTTCGGGATGCTGTTTGTCAGGGTTAACCTGAATTGTGTGCGATGGAGCTTCTGTTTCTGTTTTTTGAGCTTTTTTTATTGTCTTTACGTCCTTAGCGTTTCGGTTTATGTTTATTTATGTGCCTAATTTGAAGTGAATTTTTGTTTTCACTCTCGCATGGGCGGAATGTTTCCAACGCAGCTTGACTCCAGTTGCTCGTTTTCCGAGGATTCTTTTTTGTGGCCGTTCTTTGAATGTGGTATGATATTTGGTGATGTGTTACTTGAGAATGCAGTTGTGTTTGCTAGAGCGTTCTGACAAAGTGTATCGCAGGTTCAAGAAGGAATATAAGACGGTGGAAGAGCTGAAGCACCGATTTGCCACTTTTGTGGACAGTGCGAAGCTGGTTGAGAGTCACAATAGGGAAAAGCATTCTTACACGCTCGCTGTGAACGGTATGCTCTTTAATTAAGTCCTTTGTCAGATATTAGTGTTAAATATGGTCGTTTTGGTGTTTGACTGGCAACCCGGTTTCAAATGCGAGACTTGTGCTGACCTTTCATATGGTCTACCGGGAGTTGATGTGTGTCCTGGTGCTGCAGAATTTGCGGACGTGACATTTGAGGAATTCAGGGACTCGAGGCTGATGAAAGGTGGACAGAATTGCTCGGCCACTGAGGGTAACCATGTGATGACGAGCACAGAGTTGCCAAAGACGGTATGTATTCCGATTAGAATATTATTCATGTGCTTCAGCTGCATACAATGAGCTATAGTATGCGTAGTTCCAGTCATGAACGTTCTCCTGAATCCTTTGTTCCGCACTTCGGAGTTTTTGTTTGTGTCTCGTTACATGTCGTTTTGCTGAGTGTGTTCTCTAAAAAATGATATGATGTCCATGTCCCAATTTCAAGCTTTTCATTTGAATATTGTCCTCATTCTTTCTACTACATTTTGGTGTACTGAAAAATTCGTCCTCCAAATTTTTCTTATTGCAGAAAGATTGGCGTGAGAAGGGCATTGTCAGTGAAGTGAAAAATCAAGCTAGCTGCGGCTCGTGCTGGACATTCAGGTAGTGCATATGTTGTGCATTTAATGTGGTGAATGTACTTGCTTGTATTAACAAGTGTGGCAGAAATAAGCTATTGTGTGCTCTAGCGAGCCTAGCACATTACACAGAAGAGCTTGTACTAAGTTCCACTACATGTGTTGAATTCAAATTCAATCTTCTAAAGTTTTCTCCTTGGTGACATTCTTCAGCACTACTGGAGCACTAGAAGCAGCTCATGCACAGGCTACCGGGAAAATGGTTCTCTTGTCTGAGCAGCAGTTGGTAGACTGTGCTGGAGATTTTAATAACTTTGGATGTGGAGGTGGACTACCTTCGCAAGCATTTGAGTACATTCGGTTCAATGGTGGGATTGACACTGAGGAATCCTATCCATACTATGCCAAGGACAGTCAATGCAAATTCCACGACAAAACGGTTGGCGCCAAAGTTTGGGACGTTGTTAACATCACGGAGGTATGATTTGGAGCTTTATTGAAAGCAGTTTGGTCTTTGAAAGTGCTCAGAATTACGGTTTTCTGCGTAGGTTTTGATGCTCTGACCAGTGATCTCATTTTCATTAATGTTACAACAATGTTGCAAATGTCCTCTCTTGTTTACAGGGAGCAGAAACGCAGTTGAAGCATGCGGTTGCCACACAGAGGCCAGTGAGTGTTGCATTTGAGGTAGTTAACGATTTCCGACTGTACAACGGCGGTGTTTATACCAGTCAAACTTGTCACACAAGCCCCCAGGTGAAGTATTTGCCCTCTCTGCAAACTCATACAACTGTTTTCGCTATTGGAAACCGGACTGAATTTTGACTTAAGTTTTTGGATTAGTGCAATTATAACTGCGACTGGTTCCATTTGCATGGAATTTCCTGAATTGTAAGTGTGTAAGAAAAGGCTTTCCTGTATATTGCTCATATTGTAATCTCTGCATCTAATAGATTGGCTACTTTTTTTAAGCTCATTGGAAAGTGCCAATTGGAATCTGTGAATACGTATTTATCGTAGGCTTTTTCTAATATTTCTTTCTTGTGTTTTGTAGACGGTGAACCATGCTGTGTTGGCTGTGGGATATGGTGAAGATGCGAATGGAACGCCCTACTGGATCATCAAAAACTCGTGGGGTGCCGACTGGGGACTGGATGGTTACTTTTACATGGAAATGGGCAAGAACATGTGTGGTAAGTCTTTGCTTCTTTGTTTTGGCTTTTTGACGACGAAGAGAGACCAGAGTCTCAGTTTGGTGGGTTTGAAGTTAGATTATCGTATATGCCTTCGTCAAAATTTCTCATTTGACATGTTTAAGAACACTTAATATTCTAGAACGTCAGTGTCACTAAACGGTTGACGTATGTGTTGAGCATATTTAACAGTATTTGAGAACACATGAATAAGGACATTACTGAGCTAGTTGTAAATGGTGACCTATGCAGGTGTCTCAACATGTTCATCCTATCCAGTGGTTCCTGAAGACCTCAAAAAAGAAGTGTAACTTAAATTTTTTCTCGGATTGAAGAATTGGGACATGATTACATCTTCACCTCTCAGAGAAGCCCCTGTACAGATTAGCCCTCCTTCCTGCTACCAACTGAATCCTAAATACCATCCTCTATTCCTGGAGCCAACATTGGATCCAATTAGGTTAGGTTTGTACTCGGGTTCTAGAACCGTTCAGTAGAATATGGAAGGCCAGGTGTTACGAGTGCGGGTTCCACCACTTCGTGATACCGTTGCATATAGGTTAGTGTAGATTGTATGTAGTTTATATTCAAGACTATTGAAATGGTATATTATTGCTAATGAAGGTTGCTCTGCTGCATGTTCGCTTCATGTTCCGCAGGCATATTTAACCCCTAACTGCCCAAGGCACCAGAATCTGGTGTTTGCAAAACTTCGAGGTTAAATAAAGCCTAACCAAGTTGTTATTTTTAGTAGTTTATATTTTTAGAAAGTTCTTGAAGTCTAGTTTTAGCATTGCAAATCCGATCTTGAAAATAAATGATAGTGATTTTTCTATTCACGATTTTGTGCAAGGGTACCTAGTGCAATCTTGACTTCCCGTAGTGTTGAGAGCTCTTAGAAATGAACCTCAAATTCACTAGATCTTGGAGAAAAAATCACATTCAAAATTCATTTAAAAAAATTCTAGAGTAGATTTTAAGAAACCATAAATTGAGTGGGGTTATACATGTTAGGCCCTTTAACCTCATATTCTTTTGGTCACCAACTTTTTAGATTTGACTTGTGTAAAGAAGATTGAAAGATTTTTGCAGTTTTAGCACCCTCATGGTCAAACGTTATAATCTTTCACTTTATAAGTGATATTGTTGTGTTTTCTTTTCCTACGAGAGCTCTAACATGTCTAGTTTGAATTTGTACGGTTACAATTCAAAAAAAATTGATACAACTTATCACAATGTTGTCATTTTGTTCAATTTAGAACAAATTCCAGGAAGCTCAAAATAGGCCTTGGGCATTTAGGGGTTAAGATATTGTATGCTCTGTGGTTGGGGTTGGGTACATTGCATCTTATAAATTAACCCCTAAAGGAAAAAGCTGCGTTTTTTGGCAACAAAGTGATTTTGGGCAGCTCACTACGAATGGAGTTTTTATTTATTTTTTTTGAAAATTTTACACAACATGTGCCCGAGGAGTAGCTTTAAGGCCCAACAATTTTCATAACTTTTGACTACATAGATAAAAAGTTATTGCATGATATGTGATTTTCTTTGAACTTTGGGCAGCCCGGGCAGCTTTGAAATTTTCTTTAAAAATGACTTTTAAAAAAAATAAAAATTTGAAATTGGTTCTTTAGATTTATATATACGTGGGAAGCTTTGAATCATTCAATTTCAATAAATGAGTCAAAAGTTATGAGTTTAAGTTTGAAGGTAGGCATGGAGTCTTTGAAAGCCATAACTACCCGCAAACTTAAATTCCTCATAACTTTTGACTCATTTATTGAAATTGAATGATTCAAAGCTTCCCATGTATATATAAATCTAAAGAACCAATTTCAAATTTTTATTTTTTTAAAAAGTCATTGTTAAAGAAAATTTCAGAGCTGCCCGGGCTGCCCAAAGTTCAAAGAAAATCACATATCATGCAATAACTTTTTATCTATGTAGTCAAAAGTTATGAAAATTGTTGGGCCTTAAAGCTACTCCTCGGGCACATGTTGTGTAAAATTTTCAAAGAAAAAAAATAAAAACTCCATTTGTAGTGAGTTGCCCAAAATCGCTATGTTGCCAAAAAATGCACCTTGGTCCTTTAGGGGTTAAGTGTCATGGATGGGTCTAAAGCACATGTGTTAACCTTGGAAGGAGGCCCCAAGGACGTTTTGTGTCCTTTGGATGGTCGACCAGGCTTTGTGCATACATTGAAGAATGGATGATTTTCATTCAATTTTTTGTGTGCAACTTTAGTATTGATGCTATGGCCACATCAATTAACCCTCAAAGGATGCAACCCATGACCATGTAGTCAAACCTCAAAACTCTCAACTTTGTATTTATGATTTAATATTTAATTTTTAGAGATGAAATCACATGTTTGGTATATTTCACAAAAAAATTAGATTTTCTTAGGAATATTTCAAATTATCATGAATATTTGAAGAAAAAGTGAAGAAAATTTATATCAAATACAAAACATGTTCAAAAAATTTAAAAATTTAAGAATAGAAGTACATTACATTATAAAAACTATAATATAAATAGCGACTCCATGACATTCTATATGTGGAAACAAGGTTATAAATCTTCAACTTCAATCTTTGATATACTGCTATTATTAAGGAATTTTTCAAAATATTTTGGTAGAATAGCAATTGTACTTCAAAAGCTTCATTTTGTTAGTTTTTTCAAAAGCTAAAGAAATCATTTTGAATGTGAAAATCTAGTTTTGAGGGAAAAAAGCTTAACCCCTAAAGGACCGGTATGCTTTTTTTGGTTGTATAGAAATTTTGGGCAGGTACGTGTGACTAGAGATTTCCATATTTTAAGCTGAAATTTTAAGGGCACAAGGAATATCTTTCATATGCACTAAATTTTATAACATTTGGAAATAGGAGTCAAAAGTTATAGCCAAATATGTTACTTTTTTTCGTAACAGGGCAGTTCGGGCAGATCAGGAAAAAACACTTTTTTCAAAAATAAATACTTGAAATTGGTTTTCTAGAGTTACATATACGTAGAAACCTTTGAATCATTCCATTTCGACCAATGAGTCAAAAGTTATGAGGGTTTTTAGTTTGCAGACAATTATGGATTCTCTATTCTGAAATAAACTTTGAAGCTGTTTATTTAACTCAATTTTTAACATTTTTTGGAAAAAAAAAATCATATGATGAAGGTTATTTATTGCAACATTACAACCATTGGGATTGACATTTTTCAATTCCAAAACTAAAATCTTAACAATTTTGTATTTTGGATCATTCTCTACTTCTTTCTACTTACTATTTTTTTTGTATATGTTGTACAATTCCAAATGATTTGAAATTTTTAAGCATGTAGCCAACTTGTTTAGGAAAAAGAATTCAAAGAAGCACCACCATTTTGGACATTTTTTCCTACAAATGTGACCTTGTGAAGTGCCCTGTTTTTTGCAGGGACAGAAAAAGGATTTTTGCCAATTCAAATGCTAATATCTTCCAATCCACGCGGTGAAAAATTTTGAAATTTTTTCCACAACTTCTAAAACTAGTTTACTATAAGCTCCTACGGTTACATGTGTCAAAAATGTTTTTTTTTCAAAAATTTGGTACTTCTACTAAAATTGGCATTTTTTGAGTGTTTTCGGTGAAAACATAGTCATGGAATTTTAGGGGTTAAAGTATGAAATACATTTTTGTATTTGATATGAATTTTCTTCACTTTTTCTTCAACTTAGTTTGTCAAATATAACTCAAAAATCCATAACTTTCCCACCGTAGATCCAAACGCCATGAAACAAAGCCCGTGCACCCTTTCTCGAAGAGGGCTTTCCAACAGTACCAAGAATGCGACAAATTGACACACGGTCAAAAGATACATAATTTAGCATAATTTAGTAATTTTTAAGATTAAAAAATAACTCAAAAATCCATACTAACTTTCACACCGTGGGTCCAAACGCCACAAAACCAAGCCCGTGCACCCCTCCTTGCCAAGGGCTTTCTAACGGTACCAAGCACGCCACTGGGTGACGCACGGTCCGGGTGATCTCAACGTAACAAACAAACAAAACAAACAGCCAAATTTAAGGTACGGATGACTTGAATTTAAGTCAAGGATGTAGATAAAGCATTAATAAAGTTGCACACAAAAAAAACGGATGAAAACCATCAATTCTTCAATATGGAAAAAATACTATTGACTATCCATCAAGTTCAAATGGTTCACAATGTTATTTTGCTTTTGAGCAAATGTGACAAAATGAAGCTTCTAAAGTGCAATTTTTACTCTATTTGAAAAATTTGAAAAATTTATTTAAAATAAGCATTTTAGTGTAGTTTGAAGTTGAGAATCTATAACTATGTTTTTTTAATATGGAGTGATATGGATATTTTCTCCACACCACTATGTTCTACACTATAATTTACTTCTATTTTGAAAATTTTAGATTTTTGAACATGATTTATATTTGATATGAACTTTCTTAATTTTTTCTTCAAAAATTTATGGTAATTTGAAATTTTCACCAAAAAAATAGAAAATTTTATAATAAATATTAGACATGTGATTTCATCGCTAAAAAATAACATCCAAAAAAATCGCTTATAAATAGAGAATAAATGAAGGATGCAAAATAAGTGATTTTTGAGTTTGAAAACTTCTTAAGTGGGCTAGCTCTAACACCCTTCTTGGGCAACAACACCTAACTGTGACCCATTTCGTTATTCATAAGAGCTTGATGTTGGCATTTGGGTACACCTATTTTCAATACTTTGAAAATTTACAATTTATTCATATGGTGTGCATAAAATGCATTCTACAAGAATCTAGAATCCTCTTTTGACTACCAACAAGATCATTCAAAAACTTTTTTCACGCCTAAAGGACCAGGGGATTGTTCAAATTTCCAAAATTGTGAAGATGTATTATAAAATGCATCTTAGAACAATATTTTTAATGATGACTCTCAAAAAATAATTGTAAAATATGACTTATAGATCACAAATATACGGTTAGATCAACAAATACACAAACCAATCATTTACAATAAAATTTGAAGCCAGAAATTGAAAATTCCTTCTATTTAAAATCAATTGTAGATTGAATATTTATGATTTTTACAAGAATTTTTTTTCTATAGATTCAAAATGCTAAGTTCTATTCATAGTGATTTTTGAAGATTTTTATTTTATTTTTTGATTCAAGTCATTTTTGAAGGGTCATTTTTTGAACTGAAAAAGTTAGTTTTTGAGGCTAGACCTACCAATACCTTTTGAATTATAGAATATTTGCAAAGCAAAATCTTCATAATCTATACCATACAAATGTTAAAGAACTAATACAAAAATCTTCAAAAAAAATTGATGGATGAGAAAACGCATTTTGGTGAGTTTGGGATGTGTTTCTGTGCATTCATTGTTCAAAATCTGCACTCATGGTCCTTAGCCCTTAAACCCCGAAGGGGTGACCCTCCAAATCATCCTTTTCTATTACCTTGTGAATCAGTAGCCTCCAAAGTTGCAAAAGTATTCATTGCAAGTCAAACTACTGTAGAAGATCTTCCCTTTTCACAACAAATTTTGAAGATGAATAGTTGCACTTCTATCCTATACAGTTTGATTCCTTGTCATCCAGCAGACACAAAACGTCCGCTTCAGCATTCAAATTTTAAGGAGTTAATACTACAATGGATACTATAATGAATTGCTTAGCTTAGCCCCGAAAGAATGAACCGGGTATTGACTTATCTACGAGAATTGTAGAGCAGGTTTCCTAAAACCGTGAAGTTTGATTCAGAGCTAAAGGTGTGTTCCCACTTGGCTTTTGCTAAGAAGGCGTGCTTAATTTTAAGAGCCCCAAATAATGCGGGTGCAGTTCATTTCACAGTGAGGGCGCTGGTACGTTGATGTAAGTGTTAAAAGTTACTTTTTTGAGGTTAGGGCGTTCCCACTTGCGAAGTCTTATCAAAAAAGTAGCCGTCGGTCTGACAACAACCTCCGAGTTGTTCCCACTCATAGAGGCAGTTTTATGTCATCAGTGGTGGGTCCAACGCTTGTCTGCTGAGCTCCGTGACGTTGAAGAAGTGCGCAATGTTTGTTTTCATTCCTGCTTGAGTTTCTCGAACTGCAGTGATTTCGTTGTGTTATCTTCTTGTTGTTTGCGTTTTCCGAGTTTGTGAGAGAGTTCCTGCCGCTCCTGTTGCTCTCCGATTAGCACGTGCCATTTTGTGGGGGTTTCCGGGGGTTTCTCTTCGCCATAGTTCTGGAGGCGCAGCCGACGTGACAGTGGCATTTCCGGCTTCAACAATCGCGTGATAGGCCATCGCAATCTTCGCGCTCTCAGAATTCCTGCAGCAACTCAGGTGAGTGACTATTTCCCGACCTTAGCATCCGGCAGAAAAATGGGCTTGCGATGAGGCTTTTTTTTCCTTTGGGTCTTGGCCGTCGTGTTTTCTGTCTTCGTTGAGATGTCCGCGGTCGCTCTCGCAGTGCACCGAAGCCTGTGAAGCCGCTCTTGCCTTCCTCGTTTCACCATATACCTTGCTACACTGTGCAGGAAATTGTAAACTTGGTTTCCTCTGTTTTTTTGCCGTGACTCTCAAATTTGTCGTCTTCATTACATCTATATTGCATCTAGGGTTCATAGTGGATTGTTGTCTCTACTTTTTCACTTGAGGTCATTAGGGTTTGTCCACTTCAATTCCAGTAGCTATCACAATAAAGTTGTCCTCTTTTAACTAATAGGACTTGCTTGTACAGTGAAATTGGTCAGTGCCCACGCTTTGAGATGGAGGCGTTCGAAAATAACTGGACAGCAGTGACATTCGCTTTGTGGCTGTTGGCACTCATTCTCGACGCGCAGCAGTCGCTCCTCGTGGCATCTTCGGCTGAATCTGATGATCGCAGCGAAGAGGCCGTGGAACTGCTTCAGGAGCCACCTGACCTTCCCCTCATTGATACTTTCTCGTTGCTGGCAAATACCTTCAATACCTACAGCTTCAGTTGTTCTCCAAATCATTTGGGTGAAGAAGTGACGTTCTGGGTGAAACCTCGGTCGACCACCTGGTTTTCTAGATTCCTTCTAGAACAGTATGACAACAGTCGATGGATCTCGATGTTCCGAATGACAAAAGCTTTTGTCATAGCGCTGGCTGAATTGCTGAAACCACAAGTTCAGAAAAAAGATACTAAATACTGTTTAGCAATTCCCGTGCTCATCCGCGTTGCATGTACACTCTTCAAGTTGACTCACAGTACAAATCTTACTGTTTACAGTGAGATGTTTGCAATTGGCTGCAGTACTGTTTCCAAAGTGCTTCGTGAGGTAGTCTTCGCCATCAACGAGACGCTGAGGCATGAGATTTCTTGGCCTATAGGCACACGACTCCGAGAAACTTAGGCCAAATTCTCTAACCTCTACTCTTTACCTGCTGCCATTGGAGCTATCGACGGAATGCATGTCTCGATTTCAAAGCCTGCCTTCTGTTCAGCTGACTATTTCTATTTCAAGACAGGTGGCTACAGCATGAACGTGCAAGCCGTAGTGGACAGTGAGAAACGTTTCCTTGACCTCTATGTTGGTATGCCAGGCTCTGTGAATGACGGTCGCATGTTACGACGTTCCTCCCTCCATCAGCTGGCCTCTCACAGCAATCTCTTCAATGCTAATGACTCAGTTGATGGACAATCGCCTTTCTTGGTTGGCGACCTTGGCTATCCGTTACTGCCCTGGCTTATGGTCCCCCACCAAGGGGGAAGACAACTCTCACTCTTAGAGAGCTTGTTTAACAGAAAACTTCGAAGAGGAAGATGCGTGGTCGAAAATGCTTTTGGTATCTTAAAGCAAACTTTCCGTGAGCTTCTTGTGAAAACTGAGTTGAATTTGACCTTCATTCCGGATGTCATAGTCTGTTGCACCCTGCTGCATAACGTTCTCCTGAATCAATCACATGAGGAGGTCGAATATCTGCTCCAAATTCTGCGTTCTGAAGGCCTGCAAACTGTGGCACCTGAGGACTGCAAAGCAACGCTTGAGTCTGCTTCTACTTTTCCGAACGATGTAAGAGACGTGGTGGCCACTGAGAAGCGTGTCGACCTTGGCATTTTTTTGAGCACCAGACTCCGACAAGTTTAGTCTTCCAGGTAAGGTGTTCCCTTGTTCTCTGGCCTCCGCCCTTTTCTTTTACAGCTTCCAGTTTTGTGATTCTTGTGAAAACAATGGAAAGTGTAGGTGGGATATGAAAACAATTTATTCATTTATACAAATTGCTTACACGTAGTTGGACGCAGGCTAGTAGGTGAGCCATGCCGCAGTCAAGGCACTGTGAACGCCTACACACATGCGGGATAACGCATTTTTTCTAACAACAAAAACTGCCCCGCACAAAACCTATGTACATAATGACATCGACATATAGCTCTGTACAGTACTAGACTATAGACGATGTTATAGAGCAGTATAGAGGAATGTGGATGGGCTGCAGTTAGGTCGAAGTGGTCAGTCGGTGGTGCCGTTTGTGTCAGCAGCAGTGTCATTGTCGTTAGTTTCTGTAGTAGTGTCGTTGAGGAAGTCTGTGGGGCTCATACCCAGATCTGAATCGGCTTCCACTCCAGGGTATGTGGTCACACTGTCTGCTGGTGAGTGTGGCATAGGAAATGGCGCTGGCACTGCTGAACGTCTTGCCGTGTCCACATTTTGTACACCACTGGGGCTTCCGCTGGAGAGGCCTCTTCCTAATACCGCTGTCAGCTGCTGCAGACAGTTTACCATGTCACTTTGTTTCATGATTGCTAGATGAGCATTCTCATGAGCCACCATTGCTGTCTTTTGAAGTCTTCGGTCACGTTCTCGCTGATAGTCCATTTGCTTGGAGAAGAGGCGAAGCTGAACCTCAATTTTCGAACGCTCCACGTCAAGGGAACATTCAGCAATATCCTTCATTTATGTTGCCATTATAGTGCCAGTGGCTTTGGTCGCTTCGGCTATCACAGTGTGGCCTGAAACGTTCTTCCGTTTCACCGTGTTGTCTGGTCCCCTGTTCACAGCAGAAGCAGTGTTATCAGATGAACTGATAAGGTGGGGAATGATTCCAGGTGGAACTGCTGTGAAGGCTGTAGCAGGGAAACTGCTGGAGCGAGTAGGCTGGGAAGGCGGACGACCATCGGCGCTAGAGCTAGCGGGAGTTGACTACTGCTGGAAACTATCTTTCGTGTTCATTGGCACCAGCATCTGGGAGGCAAGGATGGGGTCATCAGTTTCCGTGTCACTGTATGCGCCTTCTGCATCGTTCTCATGGGTGGGCAGTGCAGGTGTGAAGTTGGAGTCAACTGGAGAAAGGAGGTCCCTCACATGGGGTGGCTGAATCATCAGACGACTGCTGAACCAGTCATGTATGGCTTGAAAGACCGGATAGGGGAAACTCCGTGGCAGCCCTTGAGCTTTGCGGGCAGGTGCTGTTAACTCCCAAAAATCACGTACATTCTGCCCACTTCGTCCAAGGTAGTCAGCTACGCGCTTGCAGTTAGGTAAGAGTTGATTCCACTTTGTTTTACATGCCGCACCATCTCGCACACATGGTGATAAAGCCGCACTCATAATGTCTTGGGAGATCCGCATCCATTTCATTGTGTCCGGTATCATAAGATCACGGTTGTCGTGTACTTCTGATTCTCTGAAGTACATGTCTCGTTTGGCATGGATGAGCAGGAAAACCTCTTTAGTCGACCAGTTGGGGCCTCGCTCCTTCCGGGCTCGCTTGTTTCGGCTTGGTCCAGCTCCCACCGATCCTCCATCGGCATTGATGTTATTGTTTTGCATTGTCGGCAGCACAGGTGCTCTACTGTCGCTGCCAGGAGTTCTCCCAATGCCGGCTGCCATCCCTGAGCACATTCACGATTTCAGTCACTAAGAGGAGAGAAGATGTGATGTTCAAGACAATAACGTAATGACTGGAAAAGGAGAGGAGACTAAAAAATGACAAGCTTTGCTAGCAGAGTGTTACACAAGTGTCAGGTTTTTCTTTCCGCTATGATGTCAGGCACACATGGTAAGCACCTACATGTTTTCAGCTGTTGAATGGCAGAGGAAATTTGTCTATGGAATAGGATTGCACTAGATCTGTTTGTGCGGATGTGATGCAGAGAAGGCACGATGGTGTAAGACTCAAAGGAGGCATGGGTTTTCACTGCAAGTGTCACACCCATTACTTGACGCAGAGCTGTACAGACTAGGGGACGTGTTTAACTTTAACTGATTCTATACATGGCAAACGAAATTTCACAATGCAACAGCAAATGGACAAACAAGAATGCAATTAGTAAGCACAATAACAATGCAATTGAAGCCAATGCAGTTAATGTGGAATATTGAACTCATTGAGGCATCGGAGGGGTGTTTTGTGATATGCAGGTACAAGTTATTCGGCAAGCAAGTTACTTGACCACATGTGCAAGAATTCAGAGGCGTCGGCTGTGAAACTCACCGTCCTGTGCCATGGGTGTCGGCCAAATGGGACCACCGTATTGCTGCGCTCGAAGTTGGTTTTCCATGCTGCGAGGCCACTTGTCAGTTTATCAGGGACGCTTGTCTGCTTGATGAGGAACTGCACAAATCTGCACTATACCTAATTAGATAAGCTGACTTCTATTATGAAGCTGCAGTATTGTCTGAGGGATAGACCGTCCCTCAATTAAAGAAAAACAAACTGGAAATCACAGAAGCAAGCAAACAAACAGTGAGACACGCGTGCTGCGTACCTTGAAATGATGAGCTCTACAATGCACCTGCCACAACCTCCAAGCTTGCATTGTGTCTCTCTTGGACTGAAGCAGCTTCACATAAACGCTCCATAGGACGGCGCTTGCCATTACTGCTGTATCGATAATAGTGCTACAATGAAGTTTAGCATCGGCCACCTCAAGCACCGCTCTTTTCTTAATGTTGGGCCCCCCCTGTAGTTATTAAGAGCGCTAGTTGCACTTTCAAATGTACTGTATGTGAACATGAACAAGTTGTACTTAATGACAACATCAAAATTGGTGGGCCTCTATTTTTTGTTCATTAAGTGCTCGTTTATCTGTTCTTAGTGATTTGCCACATCAGGTGCCACCAGGTTCGGCATTTACCAACTTCTGCTGGTGGGAATGCTCTTCGACTTATTACTGCTTTATGGCTCTAAAACCACCTCCCAAACACCAAGTGGGAACACACCTTAAGTTTGTGAGGAAGGTGAATATACTAACGGTTGTTGCTTTCTTTCAGAAGCTTGGGTGGGAGTTGTCTGCAATGTGCAAATTCTTGAGATGAGAAAGTATTTGTCAAGAAGAACATAGAATATCTGTTGGTAGAATCCAAAAATGAGTCGAGGCAAAGACTAAAATAGAGTTGTTTGAATCATGCATCAGGAACTTCAAGGCATGTGAATATGATGCATTGAAATGCTATCAAGATAATTTGGTGCCAACTTTGATACTGAGTTGGTACATATGTCGGCACCAAAATGGCCTTTGTTGTCAAAAAAGCATCAAAGTAATCTAGCTCAACTTTTTGATGTGGGTGTTGCTACATTTTCACCATGTCCAACATGAAATCAAAGTTCCATAAGCAATTATGTCATCTATTATGTTATAACATAATAGATGACAAGGGAAACGTAGGCAGAGTCATGACCCCTATCACGATTTATATCACAAAAGTCATCATGTTTTCATCCCAGTGAAGTATAATCCAATGTTTACAATGAAAACCTAGAGTGCAACAAGCATTCCTGTGATTTGTCACGCACACGTTTCCCTTGTCAAACCTATATATATATATATATATATATATATATATATATAGTTTAGTATACAATAACTTGGAGGAAGATGAACTTGAATTTAGCATATAGGGGTTGGATACAATGCTGTTTTGTAGCAATTGCTAACTTGCCTTCTTTATAAATAGTAAAAAAATTTAGATTTCTAATCCTATGGTTCAAAACTAAAAAGAATGGAAGCAACCCTCATACAAATTTTGTTGCTTGGGCAGGCTGACCTACATCCATGCTAAAGTAGAGGTGTCCCATTTTTTCAAAATCTTTCACTATAAAAAAACAAAAGCTTTCAACACTTGAGGCAAGATTGGAAAGTACAGCCCCGTACCAAAAGTTTCTGTGATTGCAATTTGGATCATTCACTTTCCTTTGCACAATGTAGAATGCACTTGATATTTTTTGTTTTGCACAATCAACATTCATATCTTATACAATCCCAATCAAGCATATCAAACTTTAGTTTCTAAAAAAACAAAACTCCATTTTTGGTAAATTTTTTCATATAATTTTCATGGTTTTACATAATAATTCATTGAAAAATACTGGTGATGAATTTTTTAAATTTGATTGCAGAGATATGTAGGAAACATCCATACACACATCTTTCCTTCAACAAGCATCTCCAAAAAAGTTTCTTAATTTCCTCTTTAGAGATTTCAATGTTGGCGTAATAATGTCCTAAATTTGAAAAATAGATATCTCTTTATTGTAATTAGATTTTTCTATGTGTCCTTCACATTGTAACTAATTTTGTAATTTGAACATGATGGTGCAATTACTTTGCCAAAATCTAATTACAATAAAGAAATATTTATTTTCCAAAATTAAGGCACTGTCACTTCAACATTGAAATCTCTATAGAAAGAATATTGAAATTTTTTTGGAGATGCTTGTTGAATAAAAGATGTGTGTATGGATGTTTCTTATTTATATCCGCAATCAAATTTTAAAAATTCATCATCAATATTTTTCAGTGAATTATCATGTAAAAACATGAAAATTAAATGAAAAAATTCACCAAAAACAGAGTTTTGGGTTTTTTGAAACTAAAATTTGATGTGCTTGATTGGGATTGCGTAAGATATGATTGTTGATTGTGCAAAACTAAAAATGTCAAGTGCATTCTACATTGTGCCAAGCAAACGGAATGGTTTGAATTGCTATCACAAAAACTTTTGGTAGGGGACTATACAATAGGGTTCAATAATCTTATTAACTTCATATTATTGCATTCAAAAAATTTGCATGATATAGAATACAATTGGAATTTTTCATCTTGCATAGTCAACATTCAATTCTTACGCAATCCCAATCAAGCGCAACGATGCTAGCACGTGAGCGTAGAGACTTGAACCTAGTTGTAGATATATACCTATAACCATTTGAAGGTGTTTATAACATATGCATCTATAAAATAGGGGCACTATAACATGAAAAGAGTCTATAACGAAGGTACCTATAACATACACCTATAACCATAAAAGGTGTCAATAATAAAGGCTTCTAGGCTCATAGGCTCATAAATTCTATACTCACATACTAACACTTCCCAATCAAGCGTACCAAATTTCAGTTTTAAGAAATCCAAACTCCACTTTTGGTGAATTGTTTCATTTAATATTCATAATAAATGATTGAAAAACATTGGTGATAAATTTTTAAATTTGATTATATAGATATGTAGGAAACATCTATAAGTCCATCTTTCCTTCAACAAGCATCTCTAAAAAAGTTTCAAAGTTTCCTCTATAGTCTATAGGAATTTCAATGTTGGAGGGACAATGCCCAAATTTTTTGAAATAGATATCTCTTTCTTGTAATTAGATTTAATTTGCTAGTTGACACTTACACAATAAAAAGTTGAATTACAAACAAGTGCTAGTAAAAAGTTGCATTTTGGCAAAACAATTGTCTCTAATGGACCATTGTTATAGGCCAATATTATCATGATTATATATTGGCATGCGATATATCTTGTGTTTCCGATAGTGCATCATTTGTTTGACAAAATATGGGATATAAATACTTCTACTTTCATTATGCCCAAGGATTCCAACAAACATGATAAATGTTAAGAAACCATATTTAACTAATTATGGATAATTAGACCAATTATGGACAAATTTATTTATTTAATGACCATAAAATAGGCACAAAAGCAATGTGAAAAACATTGAAATGTAAAATTTGAAAATAAAAAATAAAAAAACACTTGAATTCAAGCAAAATCAAAGGTATTTGTTGTAAATTCATAGAAAAGTATCATTGGCCTACCAACACATTTATTAATCACTACAAAAGAAAGGGGTGTTTTAAATAGTGTCCTAGACATCACGTCTTTTAAGTAACGTCTTTTAAGTAAGTTTTTAAGTAAAATTTTACTAAAAAGACAATCTTTTTAGTAAAATTTTACTTAAAAACTTACTTAAAAGACGTTACTAAAAAGACGTGATGTCTAGGACACTACTTAAAACACCCCTTTCTCTTGTAGTGAATTGGCATGCCATCCCTAGATAATGAATTCATAAAGTGTAGTAAGATAGCAAGATTACTATTGGAATTAGTACATATTGTTAAAGAACTGACACAATGAGTAATGATTTCAAATCCAATTGTATATATAATACAAAAATATTGGCGGCTCGCCAACACAATTGCAAGCTTTGAAATAAAAATAATCCATATCTATGAATAAAAAACAATCCTAAATTTAATGTGGAACAATCTAATAGAAATAACAAACAAACAATAAATCCTAAATCGAAAAAACACAATCCCGGAACCGAATACCGTGAACAATAAATGGTAATCCTTCAAAATTAAAATCACTCAAAAGACACGTAAAAGAGAGACTTCAAAGGTAGTTGAATTGGTGTTAGCTTGACATCCGATAAGTCACTTAGGTGACATTGACAAATAAACAAAAGCTAAAATATAAAGAATAAAATGGATTTAATTGAATCCAAATGGCCGCATACATAATCAAGATAGTATTTTTGAGAAAGACAATAATAGAAGTCAAATCAACAAGAATATAATACCATTGAGTCAATATGGCTGTAGATGAACAAATGAAATTCAAATGAAAGCAACAACCATTCCTCCTTATTTGAATGATAATGAATTATATATTGTCTAACAACTAACAACCAATAAAATTGTCAATCAAATGTGCGTATGCCTAGTCCTAAATTGATATCATCACATTATAAACCACATTATAAAGCGACTTCGTTGTAAATCACAAAAGATCAATTGTCATTCAAGTAATCAGATGCTATTACAAAACCTTCATAAAGTTATAGATAACTATCACTAGAAGAAAACTGCGTTGTACTTGTCAAAAACTGTGTTGTACTCAACAAAAAGTATGGAATTGGTTTTGTTGAGTTTTCCCTTCGTATCGCAAAATTTTGCATTCTAACACAAAATTATGCGTTTTACTTGTCAAATTATGTATTGAGACGTTGGAACGCAAACATTAGAAGAAGTTTCAGGCCTCAAAGAGGCCGTTAACAGATGATTTTCGGCACCCCTACGGTGCAATTACAGAATAATTAAAAAATTATTTTTTTATTTTTTTAATATTTAAAAATAATTTTATTTAAAAATAAATAAAAATAAAAATAAAAATAAAAATAATGTTAAAAAAATTAAAAAGTCTGACGTGGCACTAGTAGTGCCACATCAGCACACGAAATCAAATAATTTTTATTTGAATTTTTTTTGCAATTGCACCCGGGGGGGTCAAAACTCGCGGCCCCTTCGGGGGTTGAAATTTCTTGTAATGATTTTGCGTTACAAAGGGAGAACTCAACAAAACCGATTCCATATTTTTTGTTGAGTACAACGCAGATTTGACAAATAAACCGTAGTTTGCTTCTAATGTATATATCAGTTGGTAGTCAATAGCAGAACTTGGAAAAGTAGAGAGCCTATCCGCTGCCAGTCAATAACCTATTTGTAAACAACAAAATCCAATATTGGCTTGCAATTAACAACCGCTTTATATTTGTTGTTTTAATCTTCTCCATTGTCATCAATATCTCCGAATTCACTATGGTACTAGCCACCTCCAAATTTGCCAAAGCTATAGTGACTAAAGCCTTTGAAAAAACATGAATAGCAAGAAGTCTTCTCTTTGTGTGCTAAGGCATTCAATGGGAGGGGAAAAAAACAATGCTTGTATAAACTACTTGGGAAAGACATTGTTCCTTCTGCAACCTATGGGTCCAACACTCCATTGCAACCATGTCGTTGCCCTATTTCTTGGCTTTTATTAAAGTCCACCTTGAAATTCTTGTATGTTTAACCTTGGCTTAAGTCTATACATTCTAGACTTCGTCCAAGCCATCCCTTGAGTGATTTCAAGAAGACATTATGAGTGACACTTAAATTGCATATCTTCTTTAGAAGGAGGATTCTATTTTGTATGATTCATTTCAGAAGTTGGAAGTAAGGAAGTGGTTTCTTAGGGGACTTGGAAAATTTGAGAAATGATTGATTGAAGAGTAGGGTGTCTTTTAGAGCAAGGTATACTCTCGGGTGTCTTGTTTTTATTGGAGATTTGCTAGGTTAAGTACGGTGATTTAGAAACTAAATTTTAGAAGTTGCTTCGCTTGGTTGTCAATCTCGCCTTTACATCAAACCTGGGAGTGATTCAAATCAATTATGCTTTGGATGTATTCTCAGCAAAAATTCATGTATATCATTTCCAATTAATATCAATTGCCATTGTGAAGATACCTTTAAATTATGTTTCATAGCGACATCTATGGGCCTATGGGAGAAATGTCTTTTGGGGGAGCTCTTTATTATATTCTCTTCAAAGATGACCATTCTTCCTATACTTCCTATAGATTTGTTTTTTGCATCACAAACAAATCTGAAGCACTCAAGTGTTTCAAACTAGTCTTTGAAGAAATACTTCAAATTACTCACCACATGATACAAATCTTGAGAACTGATAATGGAGGAGAGTACATTAGTAAGATTTTTAAAGCCTACCTTTTGACAAAAAACATTTGTCACGAACTTATTGTGCCATATACTCCTTAGCAAAATAGTGTGGCAAAATGGGACCACAAGACAATTATAAAGATGGTTAGAAGTAGCATTCATGGCTAGCAACTGTCTCTCAGATTTTGGGGAGAAGAAGTTCAATATTCAATTTATACATTCAATCGCACTAGTTCTAAGCTGCTTCATTTGTTCACACCATTTGAGATGTTCACAGGTTTAAAAGCCTCAAGTTGCTCATATGCAAGATTTATAACCTCCCTTTATTTCTACATACCTCGTGACATTTAGACTAAACTACAACCAAAGGCTTCAAAAGGATTGATTCTTGGTTATTCTGAAACATCTAAAGTTTATAGGGACTTGAACAAGCATCGAGTTATAATATCCCTAAACATCATTTGTGATGAGTCTGCGTCCGTGATTACAAAATCCATGCGCTCACTTTACTATATTGAAGGGCACAAACAATTGGTCTCTACTGATCAACTTGTTGAAGTACCAGTTCTCGTAGAGAATCAGAATATTGCATTGATAGAACTCAATTCCATTGATCATGATCAAGTTGAGGTGACTCCTATACAAGTACGTGTTCCAAATTCTCAACCAACAACAATCTCAACAAGTCCTTCCAGGCCTAAACGTTCAAGAAGACCACCCAAAAAACGTTCTTATACTTTGTATACTTGTTCAGCGTTGGTTGTCGATTTGCCATCAATCCCAAATTCTGATGATGAGGCAATCCGATCTTCAAATTAATGCTCAATAGTGCATCAAAGCAATGACGGACAAACTTCAATCTTTTCAAAGCAACTATACATGGATTTTATAGCCTTTACCAGTAGGAAGAAAAGCTATAAAATGTAAGTGGATTTTCTCATATAAATCCAAACCAAATGGTTTGCTTGAGCAATTCAAGGCACGCCTAGCTTATAGCCAAAGGATGCTCTCAAAAACTTGGCTAAGATTTCTTTGAAACTTTTTATCCTGTTGTGCGTTATGATATCATTTGCACATTATTGGCAATTGCGGCTTTTGAAGACTACGATATCACACTTTGATATTACTACGATGTTTTTGTATAATGGCAAGTTAATGGAAGAGATCTATATGTTGCAACTTGAAGTATTTAATTACTGACAACAATCAACCTTCATGGGTCTGTCACTTGTTGAAATCAATATATGGCTTATGGCAGGCATGCAAAGTTTGGAATAAGTGCTTTGATACTTTTCTAACTAGAGAATCCTTCAAAGCTTGTCCTGATGACAAATGTTTATACTTTTCAAGTAAACCATCTCCTACTCTATTGGCCACTTTTGACGACAATGGCTTGATTTGTTCCAAGTCTCCCCAACGAATACAAACAATTTTGACATAGATGAAGGGGATTTTTCAAGTAAAGAATGATGATCCAAAGGTTTACGTTCATATTCATATACTTTGTAACCGTAAGCAACAACAAATTCAGATTCACCAAGCTCTCTATATCAAATCCAAACTCCAAATATATAGAATGCTCGATTCAACACCTTGTGTGATTTTGGCTGACTCTACGGTTTACACCATAAGAAACCTGCGCTTTAGGTGACGGTTACGGAGATTAGGAGACGGATCTTAGGAGACATCCAATACAACAACTTGTGTTTTTACGTCAATAATAACATCCAATGTAACATCTATACAAAGAAGTACACGGTAGCCTTGGCTTTGCTAGTCATACTTTAAGACTAGACATCACGTTTGCTACTTCAAATATTGGACAATTTCAATCAAACCCGTTGTTTGAGCATTGCTTTGCAGCAAACAAAATTCTTAAATATTTACAAGGCTTAGTTCTATATGGAATTACATATGGAGGTGAGGGATCGAGCCTCACAATTCAAGCATTTTGTGATTCCAATTTTGCCATTGATAAAAAAGATCAACACAGCCGCAGTGGATACGTAGTATTCTTAAATTCTGGACCAGTTATGTGGGGCTCTGATCGTCAAGACATCCTGGCTACTAGCACATGTTATGCCAAGTATATTGCATTGTATGAATGTGCAAAACAGGTCATATGGCTTAGACGTCTTTTGGAGTAGATTGGACATCTTCAGCAATAGCCAATTGTTATTCATTGCGATAATCAAGTGGGCATCAGACTTGCTTACAATCTTGACGATCCTAGAAAGAACAAGCATGTAGATTTACGTTTTCATTACACTAGTGAGTCGGTAGAAGCTCAACAAATCCAACTTCAATAGTTTCCAATGGCTACCAATGTTTTGGACATCTTTATGAAGGCTCTTCTTGCAAAACGTTTCAAGGCATTGCGAGATTTACCTAATATTACACCAGTGTTTAAATGGCATAGAAACAGATCCATTTAAGTGCGAGATTTTGAGATCAAATCAATTGGTTCAATTTATGTGTAACTATTCAGTGGGAGTTTTGTCATATATGAATAGTTAACAAAAATTGAATTAAAACATTCATCCATAGTTCATTGTGCAAGTACAATTCATCTTCCTGCGACGGAGGTGAAGTTTTAGACTCTATATTTTTATATCAATCATTGTTGTTTTGAGTAAAAAGATATTGTTGTTGCACTTATTTGTTGTTTGTATGTGATGTTGTTTGATTGCAAAGTACATTAAGAACAAAAAGTAGATGCAACATTGCCTACGCAAGTTTTATTCAGCAAGAGAATCAAATTTCAATTCATAATTCTAGTAAGTTGTTGTATATAAGCCAAGCTTCAAGATAGAGTAAGCGCCCGTAGATTAAGCTGATCACGCAAATAAGCTAGCAAATACAATATTGTCTGGTTATGCGTCCGAGCGAGGGAGCCAGCCAGCTAGCTAGCCTGGAGGGTGATTGCAAGAAACACTTGTACTATTTGTTGCATTTTGCATTTCTAGACTTTTAGTACTTTTTGTACTATGAGTCACCTTTAGTACTATTGAAGGCATGGAACATAAAATTTGAATGGTCAATTGGATTTCAAATTTACTATTCTGACAACATGTGATGTTCATCATTGGATGACAAAAATGGATGGAAATATTTAATTTTCCATAAAAACAAAACAATTTTTATTGACAAATAGAAGGTATTTTGAGCCCCAGCAGTACTATTGAATCTTTCTGTGTACCCTGGAGTACTATTTTGAGCCACATTCTATAATTTACCTTAGAAAATGAGACTTTTACGTTTCTATTTTTGAAAATTAGGAAATGAGTTTGAAAATTTTATTTTAAAAATGGCCGTTGTTGCCGACTAAGAGAAAAGTAGGAAGATCAAAATTAGAACTAAAAAACCATTTTTAATTCAAAATAAATTTAGCCTAAATATAGCACACTTTAGGCCAGTATAAAACACACTTGGATAATGATTTTGGAAATCCCTCTCCTGGAAAGGTGTATTTCTATTAGAAGGGTTAGCTTACCAAATTTGATGATGATGTAATTCTTCAAAAAAGGTACTCAATAGTACTAAAACCCACCAAAACTGCATGTGTGATATATATTCAAAATTCAATTTCACCTATTAAATTAATTTTGAAAAAATTGAAATAATTCAAGTGCATTTTCTATTGCTATAGAAATATTGTCTTTGAATTTCATGTTCATTCAATCATTTTTGCAATACTTATGGCACAAAACAACTTCCGCATTGAACGTGTGACGGAAAATAGTATAGGTGTTTTTTGAAATCACCCTGGAAAGGGGAGCGAGTGAGCTTATGATATTATAGTTATTCATAGTAGCCTGCAACTCATGAATGTCTCTTTTAGTGTCAGCCACTTCTTCCAGAAGCTCTTTGATGATGTCCTTCATTGAGGCCTCAATGTCACGGAGTTGTTTCCCTACATTACCAGTTAAAAATTGTCAATTGAATCATTCAACATCATCAAACTTGATTAGATCAAGACGAAATGTTAGTACCTTCTCTCTTTGCCTTTAGTGCAAAGTGTTTATCGATCTGACATTCCGCATATCTTGTGCTTGCCATTATCTTGATCCACCCCCAATAACCGTAATTCATATCAAAATTAGTGTCAACTTATATTGATAAGACATTGTACGGAGCATGATGAAGAGTCTTGGCAAAACCACAACTACAACCAAAGAACAGTGTCAAAGCAAGAAGTTGAGGGTCGGTACTCTTGATTACCTCCTTGGTATCTATACCCTGGTGGGATCCGGTGAATGGAGGGAAGGGTATTGCATTATGAGCATCCTGGCCAGTTATGTCCGGTTTCATGATAATTTTGCTCACATAGATTCATAGTGGTTTGTAAACTTGTCTACAAACTTTGGTAGCAAATTCATACTCCCTCCGTCTCAAAATATATCCAGGTTTTCTTGGAAAACTCTGGATTAACGCACAAGCTGCTCCTATTTGGATGGAAATGCATAGTTCTTGTAGCTTTTAGTTAGCCGCAGTAGGCCTCAAAATTTCAAACCTAAAAGTGAAGTAGAGTATGTTCAAAAAACACTGCAAAATTGAGAATTTCATTGTTTTCTTGAACTGGCTCCAGTGAAATGAATTTCGATCAGTGTCCTGCAACTGATTCCCGTGAATTTTACTTCAGTGTGATCCTCTCCTATCCGCGCCGATGAGTTCAGTGAACTTTGATCTACTCCTTCAATGAATTTTGATGACCTAAGTCAACATTTTCCAATCGTCGTTTCTCTATAGCTTGAGTCTATGGTTCTTGTTCAATCAAGTTTGAAACTGTGATTACTCTGCAAGATTTCAGTGAAGCCTCGGGCCACTCCTTGTACAAGAGCTCGAGCGGCAGTTTCAGCTACTGAATCTCGCAGATTGGCTAAGGTAGTGAATCTTGCTCACTAAATCTTGTTCATATTGTTTGATTAGGGAAAATGAGGTTCTAATCTCGCACAATTGCGATTAGTTACAGGTGTTCTACACCCGGTTCTACACCTCTTCGATTAGTTTTTTCACAGAAATTGGAGTGTAGTAGATGAAACTGCAATGACAGTGCAATTAGAGTGCGAGATTAGAACTTGATCGATCAGTAACTGCAATTACAATACTCTCCGAGATTCACTTGTGTTAGATTAAAACTTGATTGATCAGTAACTGTGATTACCCTCAAAGATTCACTTGTGCTACATTAGAACTTCATCGAACCTGATCGAATAATAGAAACTGCGATTGCTCTGAGAAATTTACAAGCTACGATTAGAGTTGTTGAGTCACTGCAATTAGAGTTTGGAAGTCATTGCGACCAAAATGTGGGATTCAGTGCGAGTAGGTTTTGGGATTAGGCTTTGGGATTCAACACTAGTAGAAAATGTTGACCAGAACAACAAAACAACAACTCTCTGTTGTTTCAAGCACAAGTCATGAGAAGTTGACAAATTTCACATGTTCTTGTTAATGCTTCAACAGATGCCACTTTGGTTCAGTTGGCTTGGACACTGGAAAATTAATAGTATTATTACTTGTGGGTTCATCACAGATGTTGCTATTGATGCATACCATTTGACATAGTTCTTGCTCTCACAGTAATAAAAACATATTACTAATTTCTTCAAGAGTTCATGTATTATTCTGAAATGTTTGAATGCCTACATTCACATTCCACATCTGACATTGTTGATGCGCTCCACGCTTTAGTTTACATTGATTTGGAGCAGCAATGCATGCATTTTACAAATTTTTTTTTCCACATTTAGAACAAGTGACCTCCTATTTTCAGTAGAGCAAGCACTTGAAGCACCTGAAGCTAGATTCTTGTCTTCAACTTATCATGTTTTCACGCTCCTCTCACATCCACAGTCTTAGACATCCAATGGTTCCCTTACATTTCCAGATTAAATCATATACATGGCAAATTTCATTAAAATGGCGGTATTCCGTGACTTTTGGCACTTTTAACAATTCAGACCGCACAGTCTGAACTGTTTTATCTGTACCTAAATCTTTACCAGTCCTAGATTTTTGAAATCTACACAAGTCCTAGATATTTAAAATCTAGACTTATCCTAGATTTTTCAGACCGCATGGTCTGATATTTATGTTTGGCCTAGATTTCTGGAATCTATAAATGTCCTAGATGTTAGTACTGTAAATATGTCTTAGATGTCACGGTCTGAAAATGGCACATGGAATGCCGCCATTTTAATGAAATTCACCATATGCTGGGCTAATGGCACTTGTGATACAATTGGGTTTGAATGGAAAAAACCCGCACAAATTTGAAATGGAAGACCTATTCTTCCTTTCCATTGCCAGTGCACATTTTGTACATTCCTGTAGTAAGTGGAGGACAGTTTCTAACTTTCCAACCTCTTGTTCCCTCTACTTACAAAAATTATGTATGCACGAAGTTCTCTTTTATGTTGTCCTCATTTCCCAAAGGAAAAGTAGATGGAACATGCATTTGATTTCTCCTCATACATCCAAGAACTAGTCGCAACAAATTTTGAAATGAGAACCATATCAGGAAACAAGTGCTGCACATTCAGGGGGGAAAATGATTCACCGTCCTCTAGTCCCGTGAAGTTGGTAAAGTCATAGTGAATCCACCCTTCCCAGCAAAGGCCATGTCCACCACCAACAGGACGATACCACTGTCGATGATGTTGAGCCTAGCAACTACTCTTCCCTCGCCAATCAAAGTCTGTCAAATTCATGAAGCACCAAGTAAATTACATGTTATATGTGTTGTTGCTCATCAATAACTTCAGCATAAGTAAAGAGGGACAGAACCAATATTGTATACAAGTCTCATAGTATGATCACAGGGACTACATTCCATTCTACTATTGCACTTATATAAGCACCCTCGGCCATGGCATTGCTAACCTCTTGCACAGAGACATTGTCAACTACATGCCCATATGAAAATGAAACACACTTTGAATGACAAAGTCTACAAAAACAGTGGATTTCTTCGATACTAGATGTCGGCTAAGTCTCTGCTTGAAACCATCAGTTCTTCTTTAGTAAATACTTCATAAGCTTGTAGTGTTGAAAAACAACTCAGAGAATACTTTGCATTGTCCAATAGATGCCGACACCTAGCCCTTGACAACTCTAGGAACAATGTCCGACCTCCCAGTACGCAGCAAATAATATCTAATGGATGGTAAGATCCGGCCGTCCATATGCAATGGATTTTTCCATTTGTTCAAAAAGATCCGGTTGTCCACGTTCAATGGAATCGCCTTTAATGCCATATGAACCAGGAACCAGAAAGAGTGGGGTAGACAGTTCCTGTAGAGATGAAGGATGCAGAACGCTACAACATCTTCAAAGTTCTACTTACAAGTAGCATGTAGTTTTTAGGAGATTAAGTCGACCATCAAGAAACTAGGATAGCTCATGCCACTTTTATGAGCAAGCAATTATTGTAGCAACTGCAATGGAGACCCTATGAATTGGGAAATTACACATGTCACCAGACTCCGTGACAAAAATGTACAATGATAACAAATGAAAAGCTAAGAAAGTTGGCCACATGTCACATTCCCTTTGCTCAGTTGGCATGCACAGAGATCATGGCGTCAACTGTTTTCTGACAAAATCAACGCCACTGGAACAACAAATTCATGTTCCCTACTGACCTGCAACAACGTGACCAAAACAACACAACAAAACAACAGTTTCCAGTTGATTCTCTACTAAGTTCAATCCGGGTTTTTCCAGTAGTGCAAGTTCGACCAGACTGGGATTAAGGACGATTGACTCTCGCGACTAAAGTGCCACATGTCCGGTGATTCAAATTTGTCAATCCCGCAGTTTCCATGAACAATTGAAACATCGAATTTAATTTGAGACAAGCAAATTTAGAAAATCACAGATTTATTTCGAGACAGAGGGAGTACTAATCGTATGATGTAGGTGGTTTGAAATCATTGTTGTCACATCGGTCAAGTTAGGACGAGCAAATATATCGGACAATTTGGACAGATTGGACGAACCATGTGACTACCTTAAAGTATTCACACTAGGTAGGTTAGGATCATTAGACGAGCAAATCGGACAGGCAAATTGGACGATTTGGACAGACATTCCATCCTATGTAACAACTATGTTTGAAATGGTAGTTTTAACTACCAATTAAATGTGTATTTTTTTCTTTTAAATATGATATCTTATTTTAAAATTTGAGTTATTGTATTATGTCAACCTAGATGTTTTTTCACAAAAATTATTAATAAAATTTATTTCATTTATTATAATTACATAATTATTTTGAAAATGGATTTATGATTTGAGTATCCTTGTAGATTGTAGTGGAGTTGCTTACTTGGGTCTCAAATCCAAAATTAAAGCTCTGATTTAAATATATTGATCAACTTCAAACTTAGTATGTTTTATTGAAGAGTGTATTAAGCATCATCTCTAGTGATCATTCTAAACTATAAGCTGCGTAAGTTGAGTATGTGCATAAGTACATAAGCTGTGTAAACTATGTGAACTACGTAACTGCGTCTATCGTGTATGCGGCGTCTTCTTAAAGACAACATTATTCAGCGCCTCAATTTCCTTGTTGGCCTTAAAGAGTTCTTCACTAGTTTCCCGCTTGAGATTGGCTAGAGCGACTTTGAGTTGATCATCTTCAAATTGAAACCAAAAGATACTTAATTTAACAGTTAGTACAAAAGCTAGTTAATAATGAATTGAACAAATTTATAACTTTAATAGTTTACTTGCTGCGATTTTGAGGCAAGTCATTTATCAATACGCTTCTCTATATACGCGGTGTTCACCAACGTGCCAATCCATGATCCTATGATACCAATGCTAGCCATGAGGATTGCAATTTTGTAAGGATTTATGGTGCAAATCTCTTGGAAGAACTGATCAAGAACTGCAGAGATCGGGGATGTGATGCCTGGAATTCTCACATAATGAATGCAACAAGTATAGTAACTGACTGGCCCTAGTAGCTCAGGGTGATTGCAAGAAACACTTAATGCAATATGTCACACCTTAGTATTTTATTTTTGTTTTGGCCATAACTTTTGTATTTTAGCTCCAAATGACTCGAAATTTACATGGAAGCTACTCATAACTAATATATACTATACCTGATTTTTAAGGATTTTTCAAAAACATTTACTATTTTTAAACAACCCCGAAAATTTCTCAGAATGGCTGATTTAGGGGATTTTAGCACTAATTGGAATCCAAAAGAACGAACTTTGAGCTGAAATTTGGAGAAGATGGTTTCTTAGTAGACTAATAGCTACTGTGTAAAGGAATTTTAAAAATACTTATTTTTATGTGGTGTAGAGGTCCACAAAGAGAGCTTCTTTCTATATTTTTTTTCAAAGATATAAAACAATATTTTGGTGATTTTTTTGGTCAAATCTCATCACCAAAAAGTCTTCTCAAATAATCAATTTTTATATATTTAAAAAAAAAAATCCTATTTTTTACAAATTAAAATGTTAGAAGTGGTATTTTCTTCACCGGACTTTTGGACATAGAATTCATATAGAATTCCGGTGAAGAAAATACCACTTCTAACATTTTAATTTGTAAAAAATAGGATTTTTTTTTTTAAATATATAAAAATTGATTATTTGAGAAGACTTTTGGTGATGAGATTTGACCAAAAAAATCACCAAAATATTGTTTTATATCTTTGAAAAAAAATATAGAAAAAAACTCTCTTTGTGGACCTCTACACCACATAAAAATAAGTATTTTTAAAATTCCTTTACACAGTAGCTATTAGTCTACTAAGAAACCATCTTCTCCAAATTTCAGCTCAAAGTTCGTTTTTTTGGATTCCAATTAGTGCTAAAACCCCCTAAATCAGCCATTGTGAGAAATTTTCGGGGTTGTTTAAAAATAGTAAATTATTTTTTTTAAATCTTCAAAAATCAGGTATAGTATATAATAGTTATAAGTAGCTTCTCTATAAATTTTGAGTCATTTGGACCTAAAATAAGAAAAGTTATAGCCAAAAAAAAATCAAAAACTAAGTTGTGACGGAATGCAACAAATAGTACAGGTGTTTCTTGCATTCACCCCTCAAGGGATGATCATGGGAATGGAGATGGATGAGCACGGGGATGGACAAATGCATGTTGCATCCACTGCCGTCCAGAATTAGGTTGGACTTCCCAAACCCTTATGATTTTTAATTGTGTTGGTCGCAAATCAGCCAATATATTTGAATGTTTGCTTCCAACTTCTAAACATCCGTTCCCACTTCTCAAATTGAGGTCCTCCTAATCACCATCCCCCACATCACCAAAGTCTCCCCCCTCTTTGTGATCAATCTCTAAGTTACATATTGCAAGGACATCGTTTATAGAGTAAGATTCTCCTTCATTTCGTTTGTGAACATTTCTAATTGAAAAGTTTATTTCAAGTACGGGCCGCGCTTTATTCTTCAACATGGCCACCAAGTAGCACTCCTTTCCCTCTTTCTCATTTTTCTCAATTCATAGTACAGTTATCGCAAATAGCTGCATTTTTGTTTAGATATTTGACTAGGTGCAATGTAATGGATTGTTTGTAGTATGAGAGTGACCAAAAAACATGTTTCTCTCTTTGATATTGTTAAAATTGTGTCTACGTTGATCGCAAGTGGGTGCATCATTGTGATGATAATGTTGCTTGGTATGGTATCCAAAAACATATTCCTTTGTGTTGCCTATTTATTAGAATTGCAAGTATATTGATTGCAAATGGGTGCTGCTTTGTGTAGATTTTTTATTGGGTGAGGTGTTATTGCATTGGTTGCATTGGTCCTGGTACAAAAGCAACCCCTTCTATTTGTAGGATTTGGTGTTATTGAATTCTTTGTTGTAGGTCCCGGTCAAGTAGTTTGCTCCTCTTTATTCCTATTTATGCAAATTGTGAGTACATTGACAACAAATGGGTGCATCTACATGATGTTTTGTTGTATGTGTGGTGTTACTGAATTGTTTGTATTAGGTCTTGTTCACGATGCATGCTCCTCTCTGTTTCCTATTTGTTGGGTGTGGTGTTTTTGAAATGTTTGTATCAGTGTCTGGTCCAACACTCCAGTAGCTTGCTCCTCCCTATTTCCTACTTGCATGAATTGCGACTACATTGATCACCAATGGGTGCATCTTCTTGGTGACATTATTTGATGGTTATTTGGTGTTATTGACTTGAATGTTTGCATTAGGTCTATACAAAACACCAAGGTAGAACAATAAATCAATTGGAATGTAGCATGGTGGATGCATGGTTGAGTGGCTCATTTTTGGCAAAAGTTCAAGTTCAAAAAGTCCTTTTTCATGAATTAAATGTTTGAGGGTGAAACGCTTGGGAGTCAATTCTACAAGAAACAAATTCAAAAACAATTCTGAAAGTACCTAGCTTTTCAAGCGCATGTTGACCTTGAAAATTATTATATTTTACGAAAAATCATTTTTGGAAAAAAAATTGGCTAAAAAAAAGGACTTGGGGAAATTCAATGTTTGAAAGTCATTAAAAAGTTTCTAGCAAACACATAAAAGAAGATTTACGTTACAAGTCATTGTTTTCTAGAAACATTAGTTTGAACTCTATTATAAAAATTGTACCTACAATTCATTTGGTTAACGCAAAGGAGTTTAAAAACTCCTTTTCAATTTTGTTGACAATAGATTTGTCACATCAACTTTTATTCAAAAGTCCCTAGTGCTCACATACTATATACAAAAAAAATTAAAAATCATAGGACTATTGGACATCAAGTTAATTTACCTAAATCAAGTTGTTTTATAGAAAAAAAATTAATTTAAGTGCCCTATAGATCAATTTGAAAATGAGTTGTTTATAGTTTTCAAGAATGTGACAAGAAATTGAGCCACTCAACCATGCATCTACCCAGCATGTACTACAACCTTCGTTTGTACCACAACCTTCGTTTGTACCACAACCTTCTCATAACATTGAATGATTTACAATTGAATCAATCAAGTATGAAGTCAAAGACATGATCCTAAAATATGACCCTACTTATAGCTCCAACTTAGAATACCTTTACTCCATAGTACATTAGATCTAAAAAATCAAAATTGGCCAGATTATTCATGTCCATATATTTATTATAATTGTGAGTCACCTATTTTTTCTATAATATTTTATCTCAAATATTTTTCAAAAATTTAGGAGCAATGAATAAAATAAAACATATCTTTGGCCACACTTAACCCCTGAGCGCCCTAGGGACGAAATTCAGGGTGCCTAGAATTTAATTTTGAGAAATTTGTACCTCAGTTGTGGTGGTACTGGGCAGAAACTGGTACAGTTGGGCAAGGATAATACCCAGGCAACCAAACGTACTGGGCAATTGGCCCAAAGGAGGTGGGATAACCGAGTGGATGCTGAATTCAATGGGCACT
This sequence comes from Pseudisothecium myosuroides, assembly GCA_951799445.1. Classification (NCBI taxonomy): domain Eukaryota; kingdom Viridiplantae; phylum Streptophyta; class Bryopsida; order Hypnales; family Lembophyllaceae; genus Pseudisothecium; species Pseudisothecium myosuroides. The sequence goes on from OX637296.1 coordinate 20,245,349, forward strand.
AGTGTAGCCCTGTGCCGTTGCCACAACCAAATCAAAAGTAAAAGTCATTTTAAAAATTAAAAAAAACTCAAAAATCCATAACTTCCCCACCGTAGGTTCAAACGCCACAAAACAAAGCCCGTGCACCCCTCCTAGTTGAGGACTTTCCAATAGTACCAAGAACGTGGCAATTTGACACATGGTTCAAAAGATACATAATTTAGTAATTTTTAAGAACCAAAAAGAATTCAAAAATCCATAACTTCCCCACCGTGAGTCCAAACACCACGAAACCAAGCCCGTGCACCCCTCCTCACCGAGGGCTTTCCAATGGTACGAAGCATGCCCCCGGGGGATGCACGGTCCGGGAGATCTCAACGTGACATACAAACAAAACAAACAAACAAACAAACAAACTTAAGGTATAGACTAGTGTAGCCCTGTGCCGTTGCCACAGCCAAATCAAAAGTAAAAGTCATTTTAAAAATTAAAAAAAACTCAAAAATCCATAACTTCCCCACCGTAGGTTCAAACGCCACAAAACAAAGCCCATGCACCCCTCCTAGTTGAGGGCTTTCCAATGGTACCAAGAACGTGGCAACTTGACACACGGTTCAAAAGATACATAATTTAATAATTTTTAAGAACCAAAAAGAATTCAAAAACCCATAACTTCCCCACCGTGAGTCCAAATGCCACGAAACCAAGCCCGTGCACCCCTCCTTGCCGAGGGCTTTCTGACGGTACCAAGCACGCCCCCGGGGGATGCACGATCCGGGAGATCTCAACGTGACATACAAACAAAACAAACAAACAAACAACCGAACTTAAGGTATAGATAGTATACGAAAATAGGACATTTTTTGAATTTTGCAGCCAAGGTGCAGACCAAATTCTTGCCTCTGCAGTATGAGGACATCGAATTCAATGCACCTGCGCCATTACTTGCAGGTGTCAGATCACCAGACAATTTTGAACATTGCTTGGTAAGAGCGAGACCCAGTCACCTATAAAAAATCAGCCACATTGGACACTTCCTTCGATCGAGAGGAAGCTCCGAACAGCGTAGACCACCCAAAAATTCTCCAAACGGGCTAGTCAATGCTAAGTTGACCACTATAATCTTTCCATCCATACGGTGAAGTCTCCGAAGATTTACAGCACACCTCCCTCTCGAAGTTCCTACGGTCAAGTACTCAAGTTCCACCAATGTGAGTATCGCATTTGTGGGAGCCTCTGATCTGCAGCAATGTCTATTCCGTGCGTACTTCGGTGATTTCCTCATGGGCGCTCAAGGGTTAACATGCTAAATTTTTCTAAATCTCCCCCCCTCTAGAATAGGATATTGGAAAATCTCTTGATTTAAAAAAAAATAGATATAAATTAGTGTGAATAAAATTAGAAAAGAGAAAAAATTAATTTTATGATGAGTATAATCCCTGATCCTTCTAATAGAAGAATGAAACATAATACATTTTTAACCATTTATCACTTTGGATATTATAGCTAGATGCATTGGATTTTAGGCACTTTTCTTTCAAGATTGATACCAACAAAATAAAATAGATTAAAGTAGAAAATAACTATACATTTGTATTCTCAATTGGAGTGGGGGTATTTTATCAAAATTAGAGAATCATTCAATGGTGGAATTGGAAGATCATAGTAAGTATTTGAACCAGATTATGCACATCCAAAAATGAGATTTTTGAGGATGTGTGCCTTTAGATTTAAATAGAATTTTGGTTGAAATTCAAAAATAAAAGCAAAGAGATTCATTATTTTTTGATATCATCACCTCTCCGTTGCAACCATTTATATCAAGAATAATAGACTCACACACAATTATTGTGAAGTTTATGAGCGAGAGTGACTTTTGAGTTAAAAAAATTTTGGTTCAATTTTAAAAAATAAAAGTATATTGACAAGTAAAGAGATTAAGCAATGTTGCATTCTTTCATATCAAGAATAGATTTACACATAAATATTGTGAAGTTTATGAGCGAGACTGATGTTTGAGTTAAATAGAATTGTGGTTAAATATTCAAAAATAAAAGTAAAGTGATTTAGCCATGTCCAATGTCATCACCTCTCTCTTGCAACCTTTCAAATCAAGAGCAGACTCACATATCATTATTGTGAAGTTTATGAGTGAGAGTGACTTTTGAATTAAATAGAAATTTGGTCAAATTTTAACCTCTAAAAGTCCCAAGGTCATTTTTCTGTCAAAAACCACTCAAAACTACCATTTCTGCTCCATTCATCCAAAAAAGTAGAAAAAACATTTTTTTTTAGAATCTGATCGTAGGGTCTTGTACTTCACTAGTTTGAAATCATGTGATATAAATTTCACCAAATTTGACTGTTCAGATTGGAAGATCATATTAGCATTCAAAGTGGGAGAATTTTTTCTTGTATGAACATGCTTAATTGCCCAAAAAACAAGATTGTCCATAACCTTCTCATAACTAGTCCAAATAGAATGAATCAAAATTTTACATATAGAAAAATATAATATTTTAGGAAAAAAAAATTTAAAAATTATTTTGACTTTTTGTGATTTTGGGAGGCCTGCCTGCCAACCTCTATTTTCGGCTTTTTATGCCATAACTTTTGCTTCCGGTCACCGATTAAAATAAAAATAATATTTCCAAGAAGCTTATGTGTTTTTTAAGCTTTACAAAAAGTTTTAGAAAATTATGATATATATTGAGATTGTATGAGCCTATTTGAAGTCAAATTTTGGCCCCCGTAGGGCCAATGGCACTTTAGGGGTTAAAAATAAAGTAAAGAGATTTAGCAATGTTCAATGTATCACCTCTCTATTGCAACTTTTCATATCAAGAACACACTCTCATACATAATTATTGTGAAGTTTATGAGTGAAAGTGACTTAGCCATATACAATTTTGAATAAACTTTATATGTTGAAAATTGAAAAGAGTTGTTTTATTGATGAAGATTAGAACACATACACTACTAGAACATGAACAACAAAACACAAAACAAGCAAATCAAGATAACAAAATTTCAAATATAAAAATATACATCAAAGTAAGTTAGATGTATTTGTAAGTATTAATTGTGTTTTCAAATATGTGCCCAATATTTTTGTGTTTTGTTCACAAGTATTTTGATAGTTAGAAAACTCTAAATTGATTTTTTTCTTCCAATAATTGTGTATTATGAATGGCATAATTTGAATTTTAGAACATAAGTTCCAATTCTTCACACATTTTATATTATTTGCATTTTAGACACTAGAGTAATCACAATGTGAATGCTTGACCACTAAAGAGTTAATGCAGTACATAAATGATATTAACCCCAAAATGCCACCAGAGCCAAATGTAGTCGATGGACACTTCAATAGTCCATGCACTTTCTAGCAACTAGATTGTTTTCATTCAAGTGTTTTTTAGGCTTCCTTGAGTATGTGCACAATAGATGGTGGAAATTTTCTAATTGAGGTAATATTAATCTTTTTATACAAGAAGATGTGTTAAAAAGTGAATCATCAAAGATGCTTTCAAATTAGTGTATTTTAGTACCTCCTAGTTTCTTGTTTTGGATTTCAAATTTAGCCATATAAATGGTCTATTTTGAATTTGAACCCAAATAATGAAATGAAGTTTACTAGGTCTTGTTTCTATTCTAATTTGAAAATTTGAAAAATTCCTAAAATTGAGTATTTTATTGCAATGTGAAGTTCATAAATATAACTGTAGACTTATAATAATTTTTTTATTATAGAATGACAAGGAAATTTGGTTAACATCATGATATTCTACATTGTAATGTATGCCAACCTATGACAAAAATTTCAGATTTTCTAGGCTCATTTTGAATTTAATATGAAATTTCTTCCCTTTTCTTTAAAAAACCCAAAGTGAATACATTCTAATCGTTCAAGGAAGTTAAAGGTTAAATGGTCAATCAATTATTGTTTGTTTTATGTTTCTTTTGAGTTTGATCCTAATTTTTTTAATGAATATTGCATATTTTCACGCAAAATATTCATCCTAAAATCCTTCATTATCAAACAAAACAAAATTCTTGAAGTTTACAACTACTATAGGGTTCCAAGAATTAAGCTAGATTTTCATTTATAATTACCTATAGGGTGCTTAAAATTAAGACCAAGTAGCTTTTGTTCTACTAAAAGGGTCCTTTAAAATCATAATTACTAGGTAAATAGCCCCCAAACAAATATTTGGTTAACGCACGTGGTTACAAAACATAAAGGGAAGTGGCCTCCTTGAGTTATCAAACTAAAAGCAACCCAAAAATTCAAGTTCATTGTGAAAAATATTTTTTTGGAAGTTGGAAAGTAGTCTCCACCAAGCCTCTTCCTAAAATTTTGTTGGCCAACAATTATGATTCTCCTTTTGCAAATAAAAATTGTACACTTTCATGTAGAATTTTGGATTTTTTTTTCTTTTATGCAAAATATGTATAATTTTTGGATATAGAAGTAAAATTTAAATCACCTTTTAGTGGCCCAAAATTAATTTATCTAAATATGATGGTCTTATAGTGGCCCTCAAAATGATTCATAGACTTCTAAGAATTGTCATAAAAATTAAATATTCTCAACAAATTTTGGGCATGTTCAAGTACAAATAAATTTTAGACAATTATAAAATTTAGCTCAAATTTATATGTGAAAAAGAACTTTTAATAAAAGTATAAAATCTTTAAGATTCTTTAATAAGTAGAATGAGAATTCTTTTAGAATTTTTTTGGAAAAAATTCATGAATTATATTTTTGTGAGTAAACCAATTGAAATATGATCCCAAATATTTATGTTATTTGTAATATACTCAATAAATCTCCAAAAAATTTGTAAGAAATTTGAAAAGTGTATAAGATGTTTTAATATTATTTTCTATAATCTAATTGGAGATTTTTGGGAATGATAAACATCACTATTTGGGATGATATTTTAGTCAACAATAGTTCATTTAAGAAAAAATTTAGAATCCATAAAAGTCCTACCAAAAATTTCTAAAAATAATCCTCATTCTCTTTATCAAAGAACCTTGAAGATTTTGTACTTATGAAAAGTTCTTTTCTACCAATTAATTTGATTTGAATTTAAAAAAATGTCTGAATTTTATTTAAATTTTTTGAAAAATCATTGTAGAAAATTATGTTATTTATATTTCAATATGTCCAAAATCTAATTTCTTAGTTAACCCCTAATGACCCAAGTGAACATTGTTTGGTTGCTGCCCCTCTTCTATGAGCTGTCTATTCTCAAATTTTGAGTTTTTTTAATAAAAATTATTTCTAAAATATAGATTGTGTTATAAATCCAATGATAGTAGTTTCATCAAATTCTAAGTTAAATTGTACCTTAAAGAATTTCTAAAGTTAAATAGTGTAATGTAGTTCATGGCTCATGTTTTTTAGTTCAATTTAAAAGTACACCCCTTTGGGTCACTAGGGGTTAAGGTAGAACAACCCAACATCGTCAGTCACCTAATAAATGCCCACATCTATTGGACCTCCCATTTGCTTTAGTCACCTACCCATTACCACAATCTTAGCAACCCTTTAGCATTGTGACAATATACTTGTAGAAGGAACACGTCATCATGTGGTTTAGCATGGCTGTACCCACGCTTCACCAATTTAAATCCAACAAACTTAAAAAAAATCATAGAAAATTCATTTCTTGTTAGAATGTCTTGATTCTACTTGCAAATGGCTTCTCTCAAACTTCTCAATCTCTAAGAAGTACAAGAGTTGACAAATAGCTTCTCCAAAGTACCTAGATAGCAAATCTGTTTGGTAATAGGCATGTTTACCTTAGTCATGGCAATTTTTGAAGTGTATGAAAACTTAGGTGAGAGCCACTGGCTAGTACACTACATTGACTTCATGAACTGTGATTGGCTCATTTCTGGCTCCTTGGAATGAGCATAATGCTTGGAATGGGCTCATCTACCTTATTGGCTCCCCAAAATGTTCCCTGGCCATATGATATGCTGATGTGGAAGGCAAGCCTCCTGATTGGTCCAGATCCCCAAGCACCAAGACATTCATACCATGCATTCTCAAATGCCAATCATCAATAGGCGATCACATGACCAACAGCTGATGTGGCTAGAAAGTAGAAATGATACCCACTCACATTGCCAAAAAAAAAAAATTAAAAAAAAATTAAAAACCAAAAACTAAAATTAAAACCCTCTTCCAATTCCATTCAAAGCCCCCTCAATTTCACCCACTCACAAACCCATTCTAAGCCACACAACGAACCACACAACCCATATCCACCGCTAACCTAGATTCCCCCACCGAAATCTACAGATAACGCTGATCCTTTGTGGATAACGCTATTCCCGACCTTCTACACCACCCATGAGGACCTTCGTGCCGAACACAGAACCAGCTTTCCATAAAATCTGGACAAAACATAGATTTCCCACTTCGTTTTCAAACGAAGACGAAGATGTTTTCTTGGATCTAGGATTTCTAGGATCTAGGATTTCTGGGATCTAGGATTTCCGTGTATTTTTGCATTCGTGGTGGTGAGGCCGTGATCCAGAGCGTGGCGATGGCTTCGCGAGGAGACTAAAATTCGAAAACAGGCAGATTGTCGCAGCAGTCCAAACTCAAGCTCCCGTGCAGCAATCGCTCCGTTGCAGAGCAGAGATTTCTTCGTCTTGCAGGCCCACATTGCGCACCGGCGGCTTGGGACTTGCACGTCTGTGTGACTTGAGGCATTTCTTTTCCTCTCCTTGCACAGAAATTTGGAAGCGATGGCGAGCAGTGTTGCAGCTATGCAGTCCGTCTCCGTGGCCCAGGTAGTGCGTTTTTCGCACAACGATTCTGAGCTTCCCCTGGAGAATTTTGGTTTGAGCTTTACCTTGTGGAAGGATGGTGTGTGTCTGCGGTGGTGGTGGTGGTGGTGGTGGTTCTTCACACTTCTTTTTTGTGACTGGGATTTCAAAAATTGTGCCCGCATTGGAAAGGGGGATGAGTTTAATTTTTGCGCTGCGTGACTGTACGTTCGGGTTTTTCGCGTTGGGTATGGGTGTTTGTTTTGAATTCAGCTCTGTACATGACTGTTTTTTCAAAAAAATTACGTGTCTTGTTGGTAAGGGGTCGGTTTTGAATTCGGCTCCGTGGTTTTGAATTTTCGTGTGACTGGGAAAAGGGGTAGTTTTCTTGAATTCAGCTGTGTATAAGTGAGTGACGCTGTTGAATTTCCCCATTTGGGAAGAGGAGTGACTTGAATTTGGGCGAGATTTGGGTGGAGGTTTGGTTCTGGGATCGGATTTTGGTTGGTTATGAGGGCGATTTGAGAGCAATGTGATGATATTGAGCTCTCTTGGTTTGATAGAGAGTCGGACCTGATGGTGTCCCGTTGTGTGCAGTTGAACTCGACCGTGGGCTCGTCAGCTGCAACCAAGAGCACCCTGCCGAGCTCGGCATTCTTGGGATGCAAGAGCAAGCCCTCCGCCAGTGTGACGTTGGGCGTGGCCAAGGGCAAGAGCCGCGTGGTGGCGGAAGCCACCGAGGGTGCCAAGAAGAAGTCCGACAAATGGTCCGGTCTGGGAACTGACACTTCCGATGACCAGCAAGACATCCAGTACGGGAAGGGGATGGTGGACGCGCTCTTCCAGGGCGCCGTGGGCATGGGCACCCAGAACGCTGTGATGAGCTCCTACGACTACATCAGCACCGCGCAACGGAAGTATGTAACGGTTCTCCTTCTCTCGCTCTCTCGCTCGCTCGCTCACCATACTTAGGGCTACAGAATCTTGTGCCTTCTTCTGTTAGCTATCTAATGAGCCCAAGTTTACTTTCTAATTTACGACCATTTGAAGAGGTGCTGCTATAAGTTTCTGTGTTCTCTTGGGCATGTTTGTGCACAGTTTGACACCACCTTTGTGTCGAGCTGAGTATCAAATTTTGTACATTCGATGGGTTCCCTAGAGTTCCCTAGAGTTGAATTGCATGAGCCCCTACTGAAATTGAAAGCTCAGAATTGTAGTATTGAAGATTTGCCTTAGAATGGTGGTGGTGTTCGAAGAGACTTTGAAGCTCACATGTCTCCTCACCCTAGTTATCTCCAGATCTAGAAAATATATTTACGTTTTAAAGGAGCGCTGTTTATAATTTGGTGTCCCTCTAGATTTGAGGCTGACAAAGATGTTGTATTGCTTTTAGTCTGGATTGAAATTGACGTGGTGTTGGTTTGGCTGCTACAGCTTCTCGTTCGACAACATGAAGGATGGGCTCTACATCGCACCCGCTTTCATGGACAAGATCCTCATCCACGTTTCCAAGAACTTCATGAACTTGCCCGGCATCAAGGTGCCTCTCATTCTCGGAATCTGGGGAGGCAAGGGCCAAGGAAAGTCGTTCCAGTGCGAGCTCGTCATGTCCAAGCTCGGCATCAAGTGAGTGCAAACAACCCTTTCTCAATTACATTACCTTGCTTGCACACTTGATCACTCCTTGAATACAGTCTTCCATACCTTACCGTGATTTTGAATTCTCGTGCAGCCCCATCATGATGAGTGCGGGAGAGTTGGAGTCTGGAAACGCCGGAGAGCCCGCGAAGCTCATCAGGCAGCGGTACAGGGAAGCCGCAGACATCATCAAGAAGGGCAAGATGTGCGCTCTCTTCATCAACGATCTTGACGCAGGTGCAGGACGAATGGGCGGCACCACGCAATACACTGTGAATAACCAGATGGTGAACGCCACGCTCATGAACATTGCGGATTCCCCGACGAATGTACAACTGCCCGGCATCTACAACAAGGAGACCATTCCGCGTGTGCCGATTATTGTGACTGGAAACGATTTCTCCACTCTGTATGCTCCCCTCATCCGTGATGGTCGTATGGAGAAGTTCTACTGGGCGCCTACAAGGGAGGATCGTATTGGTGTTTGCAAGGGGATCTTCAAGGATGATAAGGTGGCGGATGAGGATGTGACGAAGCTTGTGGATCAGTTCCCCGGGCAATCCATCGGTACGTAATGGCTAAGAGTTTCCATTACTGTTGAATCAATTAATCAGATATGAATTCTTGACCTTTGAATATCAATGTACTTTATCGTAAATGTTGAGGAGTATTAGCCACATTGAACTTCTTGATCAGATACGAATTCTTAACATTTGAAATTAACAAGCAAACTTGATCATATGTGGAAGAAGCTAGATCAACATACTTGATCACATGTGAGAATCTGACACTTGAAGATCGTGAAACTTCGCAGATTTCTTCGGTGCTTTGAGGGCCCGTGTGTACGACGACGAGGTGCGGAAGTGGATTGCTGGCACTGGAGTGGAGAACATCGGCAAGAGACTCGTGAACTCCAAGGACGGCCCTCCCACCTTCGAGAAGCCGACCATGACCACCGACACTCTGATGCAATACGGTCACATGCTGGTGCAAGAGCAGCAGAACGTGAAACGTGTCCAACTCGCCGAACAATACATGTCCAGCGCCTCATCTCTCGGAGACGCAAATGACGACTCCATCGAGCAAGGAACTTTCTACGGTAAGCATCTCTAAAACTCCGTGATTCGGTATAACTCCGTACTCTCTTGCTTTCCCTGTGAATATGATCTCGTTCTGCCTCGTATTTGACAATGGCGGTGTTTGTTGTTTGAATGTTTAGCTAAAGACGCTCCACCAGCTGAGAAAGCAGAGTAGTGCAAGATGGGTCGAGGATGCGGCGCAGGGGGGTAGTGATTTGGTCCTGTGCGTGCTCTGGGCAGGAGGAAACGCTGCGGGATTCTTCAACTTCAAGGTGCCGGAAGGCTGCACGGATCGCAATGCCCAGAACTTCGACCCCGCCGCCCGCAGTGACGACGGGACTTGCGTTTACGACTTCAAGAATGAGTAGACACTCAGTCCCGGAAAGAAAAGCGTTCTAGTTAGTGCTTGTTGTTGCTGTAGTAGTTTCATTTCATTCGTGGCTTCTAGTTTGGGAATGCTCTGTATCAAAGGTGGTTGGGCAAAGGCTTGGTATATATTTCCTTAAATATTCCTGCAGAGTGCTTGCTTGCTTGTGAGCTCGAGTATGTATTCATAATATACAAGGAATTTTCGGAAATCGTCAGTGCTGGAGATTCTGTGCTGGTGATTCTCGTGGGGTGTATCCGGAATTGCCAAGCATCCATGAAGTGAATCCCGAATTTGACAAGCACCCATACATAAATTGTATCTCGAAATGTCGAAGTAGTGTATCCCTAATTGCCAAGCGACCATTTAGTGTGTTCCGAGTTGCCATCAGCCATGATAGTGTATCCCCAAAGCATCTCATTTCTGTGGCATTTCTGATTGCAATAAGCATTACTTTCCTTAGATTAAAATTATTCTCTCTGCTATCGACGATGTGGATTCTTCTCAGATGCATATTCTCAACGCCGCGTTGAAAATCAGTGAGTTGGGTAAAGATTCTAATTTACCCTCCGCTATAAGCTCCTGCAAATTTACAACTGTACGACTCCGTGAACTATTGGGCATTGATTGAAGTGGGCCAGAGGAAAAATTCAGCTTCGGTTTGATCTAGAAATCAGGTTCGGTTTGATTTTGAGGTCAGCGATGACCCCTGCCTGCCATACGCAACCCAGGAAAAGGAGCTTCAACTTGTGGCCACCGCACAAACTTCACTCAGGAGGTGCCAAATGGCCGTCTTCCGAATCTTATCCGCTTTGTGGGACATTCCCAAGGAAGAAATTCGATGCGAACTTTGAAAGTTTCCAGTGGCCCACTGGCATAATCCTACGGTGGAGACTCACCGCTACTCAACCACACAAACTGATAAAACTGACTCCCTACAAAGAGATCAGTCGACCCTCAGGCCAGGGAGGACTGACCCCTCTATTGCCCCTCCAGAGGGTAAATGTAAAAATTGCCCCTATTTTGTGCCGTTTAAATTTTAGATTTCATCACACACACCCAATCTAATTTGGGGTCTCTGATTCCAAATATGAATTCAGAATTTTCCAAAAAAAAAAAGTGTGAAAAAGAAAGAATTTCAGCGTTTTCTACAAGGGTAAAAAAGGGGGCAATAGAGGGGTCAGTCCTCCCTGGCCTCGACCCTCAGGCCTTAACTTATATCGTCTGATTTTCATGTCCACGCGGCAAACTCTCGCTGCGCCTGCTTGAGATAGTTTCTGCAACCGTGGACTGGGATTTCGTTCGCTTTGGTTTTGAAATTTTCAAACTATGGCGTCCAGTCGCAGGCACGCCATTTAATTCTCTTCCCCACTTTTGAATTTTTTTGCATTTCTGAAACGTTTGAAAATCATCATCCACCTCAAATTATTTCATTATCATGCTGCATGTGATGGAGACTGGTTGAGAAATGAGAAAAACTGGGGGTCTAATGTACCCAGTTCTTTTTCTCTCCTCTTGTTCGTGAAATTTAAAGTAGCCACTTTCAGCATTGGAGGTTTTGATCAAGCAACTTGCTTTCACGCACTCGCATTCTTCTGTAACTCTTTCAATCTTCATCTTTCTCAAGCAGAAAGATCAGTAATGGTTTCTACTGATCTTTGTCATTGGAGACTCCCCCTTCTTCTTGTTGCCACTAATGGAGACTCATCTGCCTCTGATTTGAAAATTGGGGTTTCAATGTAGTAAGCATTGACCATTCTTTTGCCTTCAAGCTTAGTTTCCGAGCATTTGTGACCATGGTCGTTGCGATGTGCAGGTTGTACTCAACAACAAGAGCAAGAGCACCCTCCCGAGCTCCGCGCTCTTCGGTTGCAATAGCAAGGTGTCGTCCGTGAATGTGACATTGGGCGTCGCGAAGAGCAAGAGCCGCATCGTTGCGGAAGCCACCGAGGGTGCGCCTCCCAAGAAGGCCGACCGATGGTCTGGTCTGGGAACTGACATTTCCGATGATCAGCAAGACATCCAGTACGGGAAGGGGATGGTGGACGCGCTCTTCCAGGGCGCCACTGGCATGGGCACCCAGAACGCTGTGATGAGCTCCTACGACTAAATCAGCACCGCGCAACGGAAGTATGTAACAATTCTTTTTCTCTCTCTCTCTCGCCATGCTTAGGGTTACGAAATCTTGTGGCTTCTTTCGTTAGCTTTCCATAGAGTTAAGATTGTCCTCTTACTTCCAACCTTTCGTGCGTTTGAACAACTGTTGTTGTTGCACGTTTTGCAGATACAACTTTGACAATAAAGCGAGCGATGGACTCTACATTGCGCCAGCATTCATGGACAAGTTGGTCATCCACGCTGCGAAGAATTTTATGAACTTGTCTGGGATCAAGATCCCGCTCATCCTGGGGGTTTGGGGAGGCAAGGGGCAGGGGAAGTCGTTCCAGAGTGAGCTCGTCATGAAGAAGCTTGGAATCAAGTAAGCGCACTCCTCCTTTTTCCATTTCGAACTTGAATCTCTTGCTTGGGCATAAAATTCTTGAAGGTAGCTTACTCCTAAAACTAGAATCACGGTATCCATGATGCTCCAAATTCATGCATCCTGTTACTTACATTTTGGGTTCAATTTCTTATGGAAACCAAATCATATCTTGTTGTTTAGATATGTTGTTACAGTAGAACCTCTCTAAGTTGATCCCCTCTAAGTCAATAAAGCGTTGTCAGGAAGTATTGATTGCCGGTCCCAACTTAACAATATGAACCACGTACGAACATGATGACCCTCCCTAATGTAATATCCTCTCTAACTCAATGTGTCAGACCGGTCCCAACTCTATCAACTTAGAGAGGTTCTACTGTACATGCATAGTAAGTTGGTTCCAGTTCCGAATGTTATGACCTGTTGTTATGACATGACGATTCACGGTGCTACTTGGTGACTCTGGTTACAGATCTTGAGGGACACTACTTCAATTATCGCTCTCTTGATAATTGAAACCCATGCTTGCTGCCCGATCATGATGAGTGCTGGTGAGTTGGAGTCCGGCAACGCTGGGGAACCAGCCAAGCTCATCAGGCAGCGGTACAGGGAAGCCTCAGACATCATCAAGAAGGGCAAGATGTGCGTTCTCTTCATCAACGATCTTGACGCAGGTGCTGGGCGAATGGGTGGCACCACACAGTACACTGTGAACAATCAAATGGTGAACGCTACTCTAATGAACATCGCCGATTCCCCCACGAATGTACAGCTGCCCGGGTTGTACAACAAGGAGGAGATTCCGCGAGTGCCGATTCTTGTGACAGGAAACGATTTCTCCACTCTATATGCTCCCCTCATCCGTGATGGTCGTATGGAGAAGTTCTACTGGGCGCCTACGTATACAAGGGAGGATCGTATTGCAATTGGTGTTTGCAAAGGGATCTTCAGGGATGATAATGTGGCTGATGAGGATGTGACGAAGCTTGTGGATCAGTTCCCAGGACAGTCTATTGGTACGTGAATTGCACATGAAGCATCTGTTGTTGTTGTTGCTTATGCTCTTGCTGCTACTATAGTTGCTGTTGCTATTGTTGCTGTTGTTTTTGCTGCTGTTTTTACTGTTGCTGCTGTTTTTACTGTTGCTGCTGTTGCTAGTCTTGTTGCTGTTGGTGGTGTGGGGTTCTTGTTGTTGCTGGTTTTGCTGTTGTCGCCTGCTTTTGATGTTTTTGCTTTCTGGTGTCCATTCCGATGGTCTATTTTGGCAAGTTGTGCTTTCTTCTCCATCAGAAAACTCAAGGACGTAGCAGCTTTATTGAAATTATGTTAGGTAATTCGAATTTTGAGCTTTGTTGTGAAAACCGGTTCGTGTTGAGTTGTGCAAGTGGATGAAGGTTCACTTTCCGTACAATGTTTTTTTTCGATTTGAGTTACCCATCAATTGTTTCTATGAGGATTTTTGTAATATCACTTCCCAAGATATACTAATTTCCACTGCTTTTGACAGTGAAGAAAGTATATCTTGGATAATAGTACATGTTTTGTTGCGCAAGCAGCGAAAGATGCGCTGATTCCACAACGAGGCTCCGAGTTTGAGTAATTTGAGTAATCTACCTTGAAGAGTTCGTCACGATTTTTAGGTGATTTGGTAGTAAGCCAGGTAGGTCCTTGGGAAAGTGAGTGTTGGAAAATTTACGAGAAGGAGGGGAGTGGTTGTGGCTTATTATCCAGCTCCTCCGGTTGCCTACCACCAATGATTAATGGGGCTCCTTAAGACTCATTCGGAGTTGGCGGGTTTTGGTGCAGATTTCTTTGGAGCTTTGAGGGCGCGAGTGTACGACGACGAGGTCAGGAAGTGGGTGAGTGGAATTGGAGTGGAGAATATTGGAAAGAGCTTGGTGAACTCGAAGAATGGGCCTCCCACATTTGATCGATAAGCCAGCGATGACGATGGAGAAGCTCATGTCGTATGGGTTTTTGCTCGTGAAAGAGCAGGAGAATGTCAAGCGTGTGCAGCTGGCGAATGAGTATTTGTCGTCAGCTGCATTGGGTGATGCCAATGCTGATTCCATCGAGCAAGGCACCGACTGATGTGAGCTTTGAAATCCCCATCTCATCAAAACATTATCAGCCAGGCAGAAGGCTCCTCTAATAGAAAGCCCACGGCAGAGTATTTTGCAATTGTTAATCAAATGAATATTTTGCAATTGTTAGGCAAATGCCAGGCAGTTTAATTGAAAAAATATAATGTGAAAGATGCACCAAGGTAATAACACCTAATTTCGACCTTGCCCCATCTAAATTCCTGCCCTTTGAACAGGAGAGACTGGGGTCGATTTTTGGATAACTCGAAACATCATTTTGAAAACTTGGAGTTGTTCATAACTGCAAGCGATGATAACTTGAAATCCTCTTTCAATTTTCAACAAGATTGAACAGAAATTTAGACAATTTAATAATAGGAATCATGGATTATGCTCATTCGGGCGATTGTTGGTGTTGCTACCATAATGGATGAACGATTGAACTGCACACTTATCATACCTATTGCACATTTACACCAAGATAACTACACCTAATTTTGACCGGTTTTTGAGACCGATCACTCTAGATTCTTGACTAAAATGTAGTCCTACTATTCAAGAGTCTATGGTCAATTTTAGAAACCCCTATTTTCACCACTTTGAAAATTTTCAGTTTATTCATATGGTTTTCACTTTGAAAATTCATAGTTTACTCATATGATGTCCAAAATATGCATTTCAAATAATCTAGAATACCCTTTTGACTACCAACAGGACCCCACAAAACGTTTCTCAAACTGCTGAATTGCTAATTTGTGCAATTTTAGGTGTAGGTACCTTAATTGCTCATTTTGGGCCACGGATTCGTCATACATAACTGTGAGGTAAGAACGTACGAAGGCACCTTGTAGTCTACATGTTGTCAAACAAGGCGAAAAGGGAGGAAAACTGGCCATAAATTTGAAACTCCTATCCAACTCCTTGGTAACGCCGTAGGTAAGCTACTTAGAAGTTTACATATAGACTAATTTTATCCAATTTAGATTCAGTGAACCAAAAGTACTTTTGAATGCTCCACATGCGAATCATGATATGCTCGTTCAACGACCACATAAAGATGGGAAATATACCACTCTTCACTTACGTATGTGTCGTGACGTTCTAGTCGGAAACTTTGCATTATAGAATGGTATGTCCATGTGTACTGAAAAGTCAATCAATGGGGTAGAACTTACTAAACACCCCTCGCAGGCTTGCGGGGCGCCTACATGACCTCGAGATACTGTATATGGTCCTGGATCGTATCCACCCTGTAAATCGAAGTTTGACGTCAATTGCAGCGATGTAAGCCTGGTATCCTCTTCGTACTAGGCCACACATAAGCCGGATAATGAAAGACAAGATGCTGAAAGAAGCCGGCCATAAAGAATCATGGCCAAAGTAATCGATGTGACAAACCGCCCAATGTGAAAGGAAAAATCTGTACATATCATAGAGTACCCAGTCAACCCTAAACCTTGGCATAAAGAAGCTAAGAAATTAAATGAAATCATGCCAGACAGCAGCAGTCCGGCGCTCCGACCACTGTACCAGTCGAACAAAAGAAAACCTTCTCAGAACATAAAATAGTTCCAGACGCACTACTCTGGTTTTCGTTGATGTCTGTTAACGAAAAGCTTATCAAGATCCTCAGTCGCCACATTACTCCT
The DNA here is from genome assembly GCA_951799445.1 of Pseudisothecium myosuroides. Lineage (NCBI taxonomy): Eukaryota > Viridiplantae > Streptophyta > Bryopsida > Hypnales > Lembophyllaceae > Pseudisothecium > Pseudisothecium myosuroides. The sequence goes on from OX637296.1 coordinate 20,261,416, forward strand.
GAAAAACACAACATTACAGATGTCACAAAGGATCCAAGCGATCTTAGACATCAATTCACCACAATTACGATTCAAGAGAGCTTGTCCTCAATCATGCTCAACAATGAAGAAGACTGAGAAAAGAGGACAACAGGAGAAGACATAGCTGCTAAGGTAGAGTTACCTAAATGTGACACCCTAAAACCTTGCAAAATGAGTATATATTAATTTTAAGTATGCACACCACCTTAATATAACATAAGAACTCATGTCGGATATCAGTCATCTGCCAGTCAGACTTTGAACCTTATCCGAAGAATGCATTCTATGGCGTTATTAGAATCCTCGTTGATCTGCTAACAAGGATATATACAATTTTGCCAATTTTCAGAACAGTAACAGTATCTCAGCGTTCAAAAGAGACACAATCGCGTGTGATCACCTTAACAAACCAGACAAAGATAAGAAATCGACGCCATACTAACCTGCCTCTCAACTGCGGGGGCACAAGCGAAGCGCTTGAAGGTGTCCGAACAGAAGAAGAATTCGGTCCTGAGCGGGGAACCTTGTGCGCATGCGGGGGGTGCGAGCTGCCATTCACTTGAGGCCGCTTTCGCGGAACAGAAGAAGAATTGCTCGTGGACGCAGATGGTGCGGGAGCGTCGAACAGCTGAGCAGCGCTAGGTAAGACCGAAGCAGTGACCGGAGCGACAACGGGAGCAGTGGAAGACACAACGGGAGAGCTGCGAGAGCGATACATAACACGCGAGTGACAAGACACTGCAGTTAGATTACCACAATACTTCACTCTCTAGCTCAACATCGCCACATTCCCATTCCATTCTATTTCAACAAATTGCCATGTGAAATTTAAGGGAGAATAACGAAATCATTTCACCAGATCCCAATGAACTTTTGTCCTAACCCGCCAACAGCATTGCAGACACTAAAATAACAAAAAGAATATGCAAGATTATACAAGTCTATACAAGGCTATGCAAGGTTATGCAAGATTGTGCAAGATTATGCAAGATTACGCAAGAGTTGTGCAAGATTATTCACCAGACTTCGTATCCTCAACCAAATTCTTGGAGCCGAGAAAAATAAAAAATAAAAATTATAGTGGATTGTGAAGTGAAGTACCTGGGAGAGGCTACGAGCGCAGGTTCGTCGTCGTCGTCGTCGTCAGAGGCGGCGTAGTCCACGAGCATGGCCATGGAAGCGCAGGCAAGGGGCGAGCAGAGCACAGCAAGGGAGGGAGGCAACAACGAAGGTTGCTGTTGCGTCGAGAAGACGGAGCATCGTCGTCTTCACGGTGACAAGGAAATTAGGTCACGAGACATTGACGGAGTTCTCGGACGGACTCTGGCTAGTGACGGACGGTCGGAACGATGCCGGACGGAGATAACGGACGTGACCCATTTCCGTCAAAATCTAGGAGGGCAAGTCATTTGAATAGGGGGAGTCAGAGTGAGTTCAGTGAACTCGTTGAACCTTTGTCTTTACCATTTTGAGTGGAGAAGAAAGTTTAGTGAGTTCTTTGAACGAACTTCACATTACCATGTCAAGTAGTTAGCTAGTTTGAAGAACTTCCTCCCTTTGATTGTGACTTCTCCTTTATAGAATATCCATCTATTATTGTTCAAAATCTTTTATTCTAGGGCAATCAAGACAATTTAATATTTTAGAAAATTTTGTTTAGGAGTTTTGTAATGAATGCAATCACTATCTTTTTTTTATTTTAGGCCATTCAAGAAATCAAATATCTTGAACAATCTTATTTACAAGTTCTACTGTATAAGCAATTATTGTATCAAGTAGCCAAGGTCAACATTGCCTATCAAATTTGTGATTGAAGCTCGGTAAAGTGATGTTTAAAAATAAGAATATTTTATATGTTATATTATCATACCAAGAAATTAAATCCAAAATTTTTGACATGCATGTTTCAAAAAATATTTTGTTGACATTGACTATGGTAGTGGGAATAATAGTACATTTTGATAGAATTGGATTTTTCGGTTGGTTTTAAAATGATCTACCATTGGCTATTTGTAATCAACATCTTCGTTTCTTCTTCTTTGAAAATGGGATCAATGCATTTGCAAAGAGTATTATTCCAAACAGTTCTTGAAGTATTGGTATTTATAACCACTACTAATTAGAACTAAGAATAGTGACTATCATGTTGCAAAAAATTGTCTTTGTTGAGTTGTATTGGCAAGTGAAAGAAGATTTAAAGTGTTAAAAATAGGTGTACCATAAATTGACAACAAGCTTTCAAATTGGTGTTTAGACTATAAAATTATTCACTTTTATAAAAAAAAGAGTCTACTTGTGATAGATTTTGGTTAGTTACAATTTTGGATGTAATTACATTATTGATATTTGGTACCCAAACTACATATGCACATTTCTTGAAAGAACATTGGACCATTAGCCATTGAAATTTCTTGTCGGATACATACTGGACTAGTAGTCCTAAATAAATAGAGGTTATTTAAGAAAGCATATTAGTCCAATGTAAAAAGTACATAAAAAACAATGCCATTTTTATATTAGGCTCGGTATTAGGCTAGCATTGTTTTTTTATATGACTTTAATATGTATAAATATGTATAAATATGTGTGTATATATATACATAAATGCACATTTAACCAATGCTAATCATTGTCATGTTGGTTTGATGTATTTTTGACATATTGTACTAAGAAACTAATTCATATCAAGTTTCAATGTAAAAACCATACATTACATCATTTGAACACTTTAGTTCCAACAAATAAAACATTAGATTATCTTGATACATGGTCCAATGTCAAATACTTTATCTTTGATATGCTCTTAAAATTGAGCAAAAAGAAAATTAATTTTGGAAAATTGCACAAGCATTTGCATATTTAACAAAGAATTTACCATACTTTACCCTTGGCATGTAAACCATATGATAATTATATTTCTTGATTATTAGTACAAAATACCTTACTTGCATGTTTGAACTCCACATACATTCCCTTCACATAGTATAATGTTTAAGCACTTCAAGTCCTCATTTTGGGATGATGAATAAAGTGTTCAAATGAGAATTTTCATTCAAACAACTTTCAATTCATACAACACAATCCTTAAACCATTGAAAACACAGCTTCTTCTATGTCCACTTTGATGAAATTAAATACTACATAGTATATAATAGACTCGTACCTACAAAGCTACCGGTATAAGCAAAATACTAGAAGTTAAAAATTAAAAAATTGGGGGTGTTTTAAACTTTTGATGATTAATAATATTATGCCCTAATGTTTTATTGATTAATAATATTGTGCCCTAATGTTTTACTGATTAATAATATTATGCACTCATGGATATTTCATCAATTATATTAGCACAAAGCAATAAGCAAAACTACTCAATTTGATTCCAAATAGGGTTTGAGCGTTCAAAGGATTACCCACATTTATGCACTGATCAGCCGATTTCCGCAATAACCCATATGGATTGCTAGGTCGGCCGCTTGAGCGTGCCTACATAAACCATTCGATGGCTCCTTCAGCTTCAGAAGTGATCCTTCTGGTTTTACAATATGATGAATGGAGGATTCACGCGGCTGCGTGAGAGGTGTCCGCCCCCAATACCTTGTTAAACAGGGCACCACCCATATCTGACCCCGTAAACTTTGAGATCACTTCACTTGCCCGGTGCTGCACTTAGTTTTGCACAATCGATTTCTGTCGGAAACCCCGATTCTCGTGTCTGTTTGTTTCGAAAGCTGTTTTTATCATAGATGTGTTTGAGTATTAAGTATGAGCAAAAGCAGGTCATTGCTTGCTGGAAACGCGAGGTCTTGTACGACCATCACGAGATTTTTTTCGACTTTCATTCTGTTGGAGATCGATGAGGTATGGTTCGGTTCAGGGTTTTCGTGTATCTGTTTCGAAAGCTGTTTTTATGATAGATGTGCTGTTTGAGTATTAAGTTTGAGCCAAAACCGGTCATTGCTTGTGGAAACGCGAGGTCTTGTACGACCATTAAGAGATTTTTTTCGACTTTGATTCTGTTGGAGATGTTGTGAAGTCGGGGTTTGTGGATTCGGGTATGGTTTGGTTTAGGGTTTTCAGTTCTTTGCTCGTCGGTGAAATTACTTGCCGGATAGGCCATGTCGTGGAGTGTTGCGAGACCATCACGAGATTCTTGGGCGATTTTGATTCTGCTCTTCTGTTGGAGATGAGTCGGGGTTTGTGTATTAGGGTTTCGATGGGGCATCTTAGGGTTATGGGTCATACAGTTGTTGCAAGCGGAAAACGGTGGCATGGTGGCATCCTTGGCGAGGTTGGATTGTTGGAATGCATGATATGCTGTTTGAACTGTCCTTCAGTTTAAGGTTCATCTGATTAACTTTTGTTCATTTTGGAGAGAACTTCAACGATTTGTTTGGAGATTTCTTATTTTGGTAATGAAGGCACCATCGGAATGAATTCTCACACAAATTTAAATCATTGATAATTGATGACAAATTGATCATTGAAAATGTAACATTAATAAAGGATTTACAAAAGAGAGCCTGAAACTCAAAATGCATGTTCTACTTCGTGGATTTGGGAAGACCACAATAACCATATGAAGACTTGGGTGTTCATATGAATTTGCAAGGTTGTAGTTAATCTAATGGGATATATCTCTTTTTGTTTTTGTTTCTCATGCAACTTTTAAAGTTTGATCACCAATAAAAAAAATCATGTTTGGATGGAGTTGTCCAAATCAACAAATGATGTCTCTATGCATCTTTCAAAGTTACATCACCAATAAAAAAACAATGTTTAAATAATATTGTCCAAATCAACAAATGATGTTTGAATCAACTAAAACTTGTTAATATAATTGTCTTCTAAAATGTCCAATCAAGTTGTCCAAAGCTACCAAACATGTTGATTTAGACATTGTTTTCTACAAATGGATGAACTCATGAATTCTAAACCCAAACCTCTATATCTTTTATTCTACACCTCCAATATGTAAATGGATATATTTTTTATTGTATATCGTCAATGTGTATATGGATTAACCTCTAAAATGCTTGAAACACTAGAAGAAAATGAAGGTTTTTCAACTACAAAAACAATTATTATTTAAATTGCATGGGACAACATTTGAAGCCCGAAAGCTTCAAGTTGTTGGCCAGCAATGCTACATTAGTACAAAGTGCTTGAAACTGAGCCTAAAGTTGTATTGGTGCTTGACATCAAATTGACTTGAGGATAGTAATCCTTGGGTGGGTGATTGCATGAAACACTTGTACTATCACACGTCTCGTGTTGATTAGTTTTTTGGCCATAATTCTTGGGTTTTGACTCCAAATGATTCGAAATTCATAGACAAGGTATTGATGACTATTATACACCTTTGTCTATTTTTTGGAATTTTTTAAAAATGTTTTACTATTTAATAATAGCCCCCAATATTATGTCACAAATGCCAATTTGGAGGGTTTTAGTACTATTTAGTACCCATAAAAACGAATTTGGAGTTGAAATTTGGTAGAAATGGTCTTCTAGTAGACTTGTAGCTATTGTCCAAAGGAATTCTAAAAATACTTAATTTAGTGTGGTATAGAAGTCCACAAATTGAGTCCCTTTCTACTAGCATTTTGAAGGATGTAAAAAATTATTTTGGTGGGTTTTTTGGTGAATGACCATCTCCATAGAGTTGCCACAAATGGCCAATTTTTTTTTTTTATTTAAGTTTTTCCTATTTTCTACTAATTAAAACATCAAAGTATGTATTTTCTTAAGATTTGGCACTTTTCTAGTTTTCCTACTTAGAGAATTTTTTAATGAATTTCCTTTGGTGGTTACCTTCACCTTAAAGGTCCATACATTGGCCATATTTTTTAATTTTAAAAAAAATTGATTTTCTAATTTTAAAGTACTTTAGAAAAAATCATGAATACTATTGCAAAACACAACAAATAGTACAGGTGTTTTGTGCAATCACCCGGGTAGAGATATCGTTGCAATTGCTATCTCTATTACTCGTAGCATTCCAAATGTGGCAACTTTCATAAGGGATGCTTGAATTACTACAAGATACCTACAAAACTAAATCCTTTAGATTATCTGCAACATTTTTATGGAAGAAATTTGTACTTTCTAGCAAGCCTTTGCTGGTTGCTAGGGAAGGCCGTCAACACATTCGGAGCTAGAAAACAGAGCTAGAGAGTGCAGTGGCAAATTCTTGTTAAGCACTCAAAGAGGTGAGAGAAGTGGAGGTGCACTTAATTGTGCCATAAGGCACATCGCTTTCATTTCTGAATATAAATCTGAAAAGGTCATTCTTTTCTTATTAATGTTGTACAAATCACGCGAGGGAAGTTCAAGTATGTTAGATTTAATTTTTGAAATGAAGAAAAAATATATATTGTGATGTTTTTCGATGCATTTAATGCTTCATAGAAAGGACCAATTTGCAAAAAAAAAATCGCCCTCTCAATCAGCTACTTTGACAGGTTCAATGTTGAAGAGAGAAAAGCATTAGAGAAAAAACCAGCCCTCCAAAGGGCTGCTCCGCAATGACATGCCAAGCTACTAAAATGCTTGGCCTGTCACTGTAGAATTGGCCCTCAATGAGCAGTCAGCTTAGCTGACTACTCGCCGAAACAGTCAGAAATCGGAATTTTTTATTTTTTTATTTTTTTATTTTTTATTTTTTTAAGATTTTTTTAAGATTTAAAAAAAAAAAAAAAAATTCTTTTTTTTTAGTCGTATATTTCGTTTCCTACGCCACTGTCTCAGCAGAAACTGCTGTGCAGAAATAGGGGGGAAACTGATTTTTTTGCAAAAAAAAGGTAAATTTCAGGGTCCTCCGGAGGGCTGTGGAGCAGCCCTCTGAAGGGCTTAAATTTTCTCTAATGGTTTTATATTTTTGATGTAGTGAATTGAATAAGTTACCTACGGGCCAAAACATAGGACATGTTCACATGGCAACAAAGGGTTAATCTGCTATTGAATTTCTACTATAGTTGAGATTCGGTAGTCTCCTCTCTGTAACCTTTGTTTGCCGTTCACAAGATTGTAGAATCCATCAGAATATTTATTTGCAATGCAATTATTAAGGTATTAAAATTGTTTGGAATTAGCATGTGGCATATCCATTGTGGAATCTCAAGTGGGGAATGATACCATATGAGCATGAAGTTTGGAGCTTTGAGCGTAGAGCTTAGGTTTGGTGAGCCAAGAGTTTGTTTTAGAAGTTACTCTTTAAAGCATAGGTACCCTTGGAATGTATAAGTAGGTATTATATAACCATTGAAGGTACCTTATAACATAAAGCACTTTATAGACAATGCTATATGTACCTATAATATAGATATCCTATAACCATCAAAGGTGGTCTATGCTCCCAACACTCCCGCTCTATGCTCATATCCTAGCTTTGTTTGAATAATTCTTGGTACAGATACTAATAATGTCCAATTCTTCAAACATTTGAGATATAGAAAAAGAGAATTATAGATTTGAAGGTCATGAGTTCATTCAACTTTGAAAGTTGCATTCTAAATCAAATGAACAATGTGGTATGCCTCCAAGGACAGCGACAAACTTGAGGAGTACATCAAATTATGTCATACCACCTCCTTGTGGGTTTATGATTCTAAGCACCTAATATACACCCACCCTTTTGCAACATTAGTCATTTGCCACTAGCAAGATTAAAGTTTATCTTACAAGCATTGACTCAAATATAACAAAGTGTTTGCTCAAAGTTAACACTAGTTTTAAAAAAGAATCAATGGACATTCAAGAGTTATTTGAAGCAACCAATTACAGTTGAAGCATTTTGTATTTCAAGGATGTTTGATTAAGGGTAGTCTCGTGGACAATAATAGGTGTTCCTATAGCCTCAATTTTGAAAATTTGTAGTAATTTTATACAAACTCTAAAAATTCTCATACCAATTGCATTCATTTTCGTTTTTATTTGCTAACATCTTGAATATGAAAAAAAATTCCAAATTGTGTTTTGAATTGTTGGTTTAAAAAAAAATGTGTCTATTTACATGTCACTCGATTGGGTTCCAAAAACCTTGTATCTCATGTTCAAAATGTGACATGCAAAAATTGTACAATTATGTGTATATTTTGGAACAAATTCTAAGAAAATATTTGAATGTGATTTAAGTGTATTAATAGGAAGATTTGGGTGCACAAGATGAAAAGTTTCTTGATGTTTTAAAATCGTGTTAGATTTTTCCTTCATATGGCAATTGTTGTAATTACATACAATGTAAGTACATAACCAATTTGATGAAATTGAGATAACTAATATATTTGTACAAAAATATAAGCAAAAATTCAAAAAATGACTTGGATATGAAAGAGGAAGTTCACTTGGCAACTACAAAGTGTGACATACTAGACTAAACTAATAGCATGATGTTTTTGGTAACTTCTTCAATATTTTTTTCATCATTTAAATGGCTTTGTGTAAAACCTATATATGACTTCTTTCTACTCATTCAATCGAACTTCCTCCGGACCCAAAATCAAAACCCCACTCTATGTGATTGATCAATTTTGTTAACATAATACAACTAGCACACACCTTCACATACAATGTACAATCTAGTCCTGAAGGATTAGACATATTTTCAAGGTACTCAATAAAAAAATGACCCAATTTAATCCTAAAAAGACACCGAGGACGTTTGGGATCCTTCAAATGGTCAACTAGGATTTTGGTTTTCATGTTTACATCCTCTGTGTCTATAGAAGGTCACAACAATTTTTTTCATCAATCTATATGCTTGAACGTTATTCCAAACAAAAGTGAACTCATGTTGTAATGACAAGTTTTTGCTTTAAGGTAGTCCATTCGTAGAGCAACCATTAAAGAATTGCCATTGCCTTAGTTTGGGGGAAGCTAAACTCCTTGAAAAAAAATCCAATAAATTTTCAAAGGAAGTAAAATGGAATTGTCATCTAACCCAAGTTGTTTCATATTTTTTGAACCTTCATGGAATTAGTTACAAGTTTTTGAAGTTGAAATGCAATGGTCACTAAAAGCGATCACCTCATGAAGTGTTCACCATTAGTGCAATGAAGAAAATAAAATGTACCTCTCTGTCTTGATTGCTTTTAGAGCACGGTAGCTTTTAGAGCAAACTACCTTAAATTAGCACTTGAACTTGAACAATACATTCTCGCCACAAAAGATACCTGTCAATTTGATAACAAGTTGCCTTGTTGGATAGGAGTTATCTCAAGAGCAAATACCTCAGTAAAATTCAATATTCACAATCCATTCTTTCCTAGTCTACAACAACAAATGTTACCACCATGTGTACATCTGCACTAAAGATACAAGAAAACACACCATCAATATAGACTTGTACAAAAGACACATCAGTGAACATCTGTATATACACAAAGCATTCCGCATCACACTTTCAAAAGGAATTATTTGGTCAAAATACAGTTCTTCTAAGATTCACAATACGACTACGCAAATAGCGGCCTCTGCACTGGTGTTTTTCATCCACAGCCAAGTAAGCCATGCTACATAGCAACCCTGTGGGAAGATGAACTTGCAGCGTGCAAGTTTTCATCCCTCATAGACACAACTATTAATACGTAATCTACAAGAAACATAAGCTCTAACCGGAGTCGGAGTCCGTGTCATCATCATCTGATGGATACTCCTCACCCAATCGCGACAATTCCAAGGGCAACGTTCAACTTCTGCCAATTCTTAGTGGCCATGTTGAACAAACAAAACCTCCCGGCCGAACCAGATCCGAAGTCCCATGAATACACAAGCATGAAATCTCCACAAAAACTTGCCTGCATGGAAATGTCCCCAGCCTCGGTAAGGAGAGGATCTAGAAAGCCTCTGGTGGATTGAAGCCACGAGCACAAACGTTTGGGCATGCAGTCGTATACTTTCCACTTGTGCAACATTTCATCAACTAGCTCCCACACTTGAATTGACCGGATCTTCTTTCTGCGTCCAGATTGGAAATCATAGGTTACGTCGAAAACACGACTATTCCATGCTCCCAACGTATCAAGGCAGTAGTGCTGTGGTTCATTGGAAACCCAATCAACGGGACTGAGAAGAGAGCTCCAACTGGCTTTTTCGAAATCGTACACAAAAATCTCCCGAGTGTACTCTGTGGTGATATAAACTCGTCCATTGCAGTTGCCACACCCGGTGCTCGCCTGCAGACAGCCACCCATTTCAGGCTTCGGTACTCGACATGGCTTCGTCTGCCACACCCCTGATTCGTACACTTGGGTGTCAAAATCCTGACTACCACGAACAACCCTGAACGAGCTGAAAGGGTCTTGTTTCGAATTCTCAGATACGATTATCCCAAGAAGCGTCCCAAGAATCATCCGAAAAATTCCGTGAATGCCTGGCGGAGTGGGAGGCGGATCCAGGCGCTGGTACATCTGGGATTGCCAGTGAAATGCACTGGCATAGTTACCCGATGTCATATCGTGGGCAGAATAAACCACGCCTTCGCTCGCAACAAAGTCAAAGCGATGATTATGAGTCCAACCCAGCTTCCAATCCCAAGACCGGGACGAGGCGTTGTAAACTAGGACTCCATCGAGTTGGCCATTCGCACCTTTCGTGAACAAGCTGAAAAATGGCTTATGTATCGGCTCCTTGAGACCCAAACGCTTGCACGCAATAACGTACCAGTCTTTGCACACTGTGCGAAGGTGGAAGAACTCTTCAAAGGGGAGCTTGGGATACACGTTTTCCGCCAAGTCGATGTGGTGCTGCAAGGTACCCCAGAGATTCTCGTCAAGGCTGGTCGTCGATGTGCTTGAGTCGCCACGGTCACTCTGAACGTTTTCCTTCGCTTTTGCTGATCTCGTTTTCATGATGTTGTTCTCTATCAGAAGAAAAAAAACTGTCTCTGCAAGAACATAAGAGATTAACACTGCAAGGACGTGGCCATATAAAAATTGATCAGATTCCAGGATGAATAGGTACATTCTTCGTTTCTACAGTTTTCCTGAAAGTGAGCCATCGGACACTTTCAGTCCTCAGCGTCGGTATGGGTTAAAACGCGAGACTTCTTCAGTAATCCCTTCCAAAGTCTCCCTGGTGAAACGTAAGCTACATAGAAATGGCAGGTCTCCATAGATCAACATAAAGAATCTGGTTCAGCAACACTCTACTAGTACTAGACTAACGAAGACAGTGAGAACGTCAGTGCGAAGGAGCGAGCGTCTGAGGCTAAATGAAAAAGGTATAGTGTACCTTCAAGCCGGATATTAACAGACCCGCTGCTTCACAAGAAGCTACATCCATACAAGTCTCTAAAACCATTCAAGATGTGCGCAACGCAGTACCTATTCAGCTCCCGAGTAGAAACTACATTGACCACCGGGAAATTTGAGAGCACACAGTCACGATCCCGCACCTCGCACATTAGCATGCATTCTGCTCTTTGACCGTCGTTTAGAATGATTCTACCACGACCGAAAGAATTAACCTGTCTCTAATTAGCTAAATCACTAGACGAATGCGCTGCTCAATTATCACGACGGTCATACAATCAAGAAAAGAAAGTAAGACACACTCAGAACACTTCAAATACACTCAATACAAACTCCAAACACAGATTAAACGTAACAAGAAGTTCCAATTTAGCATACAAAACGACCTATCATACGTTGTCCATTCTCTGCATAACGAAGTCATCTAAGAAAGAACGCCGTCGGCAATCTCAACCACAGCTGCAAGCATCTAACGTTCGAATTTGAAGTCCAAACCCTCTCCTCGCGTCTAAACACTCTGCTCCATAGGACTTGAACGCATCCACAGACAAATGAAGAAGCGCGAGCAACACTCTTTCGTTTCCGCGTTCAAGTCTACGCATTATCCAAAGACTACCAACATTTCCACACCTGACTTAGAGTTGAATTGAAGAACAATTCCGTAACAACAAAACGAGAGAAATAGAAATGCAACAGCACAGTATAGTACCTGCATAAAATTCTGGAGGTGACCGAATGCGCAAACTCCGAAATTAATGAAATCGGGTGTAAAGAAAGAGCAAAGTTACAGATTACTCAAAATTAGGGATTCAAAGATGAAGAGAACTGTGCGGCATGCGAAGCAGAGTGAAGGAATTGAACTCGGGAGCGCGCAAGAAGTGAAAGAGCTCGAGCGTTGTGTTGCGGCCATCGTTGTTGCCGCACTTGGTGTGAGTCTGCCTCCAAATTACCGAAAGTTTTGGCGGCTTCCAATTTGGTGCAGTGGACCAAGTGGCATGACCCAGGGCAGGGTGTTTTTGTTTTTGTTTTTGGAGAAGTGCTGAAGTGGCAACATACTAGAAAATGATGTAGCCAAATATTTCAGTATTTAATACAATGGTTTCCATTTGTTATCAAATCAAATCAAATCAAAAATATATATATATTTTAGTATTCATCTATATTTTAGATAGAACTATCTTTTCATCCACATATTTGGATGAGTTTCACTCAAAATTGGGAATTTCATTCCATTTTTTTTTTTTAAATTGGAGCAATTTGGCATTATCATCCAATTTTTCTTCAAATTTTTCCTGGAGGCTTGATGCAACCCATTTTTCTTTTAGGCATTTGGGCCTTATAAGGCTCAAAAAAAACACATTGACCTAAGGTTTTTATTTTCATTTATTTGGAGAGAGTAGATAGCCATCTTCATTGGAACTAAGAGCATCCTCAATGCTATGCTTGTGAAAAAACATTGCACCAGTACATGTGGTCTTCTTTTCTTTGTTGTGGCCTTTCTAGTTGCAAGCACCTCAATGCGACCGTTGTCACTTGAAACTATAAACAACCCATACATGGAAGCGAGGGAAGCAGGCATGATGCTAAATCATGCCATCAAAAGTGGCCCCAGCCAATGTGGTATATACATAATACAAAGATCACCATGTAGTGTATTTTAGCAACTTTAAGTACTTTGCTCTTGATGTGAATTTGAGCCATAAAAATGCCATTTTTTGAATTCCAAACCAACTAATAAAATGAAATGAATGAAGTGAAGTTTCTACTTCAGCCTGAAAAATTTGAAAAATTCCCCAAATTGAATAATGTATTGCAATTTGAACTTCTGCCTATAACCACAACCTATTTGGATTTTCTAATTCTATTTTATTTTCTTAAATAGTTTTTTTCTCCATGATATTGTGCACTATTGTGTACACCCATGGGGAAATGTTCAGATTTTTTGAACAAGTTTTGTACTTGATATAACTTTTCTTCACATTTTCCTTACGATAATCATAGTAGTTTCAAATTTTTACAAAAAAATCGAAAAACTTTAGGACTTACTTGTAGATGATATATGATTTCATCTATGAAAATAAAAATGAAAAAATTCAATAATAAATAGTCACAACATGAGAATATAAACTTGTAGAGTGCAAGGAACTTACAATTCATTTCTATAGTTGTGGATCATCCTTTTGGGGTTAAAGAATTGAATTCAAACTTTGAACTTCAAAGGGGTGCAATTAGTCTAGAATGGTACTCCCTAGGATATACTCCATTGGTTACTAATTACACTTAATTATCAATGGAGGTCAAAGAAAACACAAAACATGAATCTTTCTTGTGTGACTTTATTTTCACTTGATTTCAACTATTCTAGCCAATAATTTCAACAAAAATTTGATTCAACTTCTTTGAGTTAATTTCTGTCAAACCTGCCCCTTGGCTACAGTACTTAACTTCAAAAGTTCATATTGCACACTAAATACATGATGAGTGGAGCCTATGAGTAGATGAATTGTGACGAGTATGTGAAGAGATGAACCCCTCGTATTCTGAAATCAGAATAATAGAAAACATAAGAATAAATATTCTCGTATCAGCAGGTAGACTGTGAGTTTGATGCTAAAGTATTTAAGGCAAGGCGCCAACGACACTTAAATCTCCACAGAAACTCCAAGAAAAGGGGCATTTAGAATCAATAAACATCAAAATCTGCTTATTTGGAGGTAATCACTTTCAGGTCACGAGAATTGAAGGCGGCAGACTATACCTTTGTGAAGCACAGACACCGTCTCCTCTCTCTAAAACCGGCCAGTTCCAAGTTTCAACCGTTCGCAACTAATTAGCAAAGATCTCATTCACTTTCAGGCTCTGTAGTTGGATGGTAAAGAACCAGAATCGGTCCACTACACACCCATCACAAGTAACAACTAGGACAGCAAGCTGACATAAGACTTGGCAGCAAGGGAAGATGGAGATATAACGCCTCCTGCCCTTCATGTATTGCTTAACACAGAATCAAAGAGAGAATCACCCTCTTCGAAAAGGATCTTGAGAACTTGACCCAGTCACAAGAGCATATAAACACTGTAAACTGCAGCATTTCTAGGCCTAGATGGGCACTATAAATGCAGCGGGATCTGCAGTAAGAAAACAAAAAGACCACGCCTGGCACTGATTCTGCTGATCAGCAACCTTTCTTTCACTAACTTGTGTGCGTATTCTCTGAGGACTCCACAATATCCAAGTGACTACAACGCTAGCATGGACAGGAAATGTCAAGATACTGAACATGAAAAAGAAAATTACAAGTCTGGATAAAATCAGTTCTAAAGTTCAAACGCATCAAGTCTTAATTAGATGCAAGGAAAATCAAAGCTACAGCCTTGCAGAATATATTACACTTGGAAAAGAAAAAAAGTGTCTTGATCAACCTAATCATCCTTCAACTCTAATCTGCATTCTCAGCAAAGGAGCATCTGGTAGCACCTTCAGACATAAAACCAACGATTTCCTTAAAGTTTTGCACTAAATATGTTCAGTAACATTCTTGAGAACACATGTTTTAGAAACATGTGTCTGAGGTCTTCAGAAAAAGGGGCAAACTCTTATTGGAAATGTGAGGGCAGCAAATAGGAACAAAACCACTCGGCCTATCCCGCACAAAATTATCATTGAGACTCACCCAAGATCTCTGATCCATCTATATTCCGCAAACGAGGAGATCCGTTACTAATAGTGGGCGACCTTCTACGATCTCGTTGCTGTCTTTCCTCCCGCCCCCCTTCAGTCTCGTCAGCACCATCTTCGCCAGCACTCGGCGTGGAGCCCCATTGATCCACGGAAACATCAGGTAGCTTGAACTCTGGCTCCTGCCCAAGGAATCCAAGAAAACCTTCAGAATAGAGAAAGACGATCGTGAGAGAGCCTGAGGCCATGACAATCTACAAGGTTATATGTCGAGAAAGAATTAAAGTGGAAAACCAGCCATCAAACCGAGAGTTCGGATCTTAAACCTAAGTTCGGATCTTAAACCCAAATGGCCAAGCAGGGTCGCTTACATATCGATATGAGTTGAAATAAATCATTTAAAAAGCTTCAAGGAAGGTAGCAAAATACGCCAATAGAAAGAAGAATCAAACCCTACATTTTTAAACAGTAGAATATATTTTAAAAGTTTCTGTAATCGACGACTAGGTTCCAAAGTGAACTTTATATTTTGAACTTGGAAATTCAGAGGTTATGTGGTGCCCACGTGAAAATAGTGATCAGTAGGTCTTGCATTGCATGCGGTTCCAAGTGGGTGCAGTTTACCTTGCTTGCAGCTTCCTTCATCTTCTTCCGAAGAGCCTCGTGTTCAGCTTTCAGACGAGAGGGCACTCCCCTCACTTGCATGACATTCTGTAGCGCCAAGTCTTCATCGATGTAATTTGTAGTTGTTGCGAACGGATGGTTCGCGGGTATCCACCGAACTTCTTCAGGATCAACACCTTGAGGAACAGGCTCGCCTTCACTTAAGAAAACAACAGGTCGCTTCCACCTGTAAGCTTGGACACGCCTATTCTGGTGACTCACTCTTTTCTCATTGGTCAATGTTACTGGCGCTACCCTGAAAAGCTTACCGTACATTCTCACGACGGAATTCTTTCCTCCCGCTTTCCCTCCAACAAGAGGATTGTTGAAGGGGTCTTCATACTTCAGCGGCCTTCCACTACACCCAATCCACATTGATGCAAAGCAATTATATAACGATTACACTTGCAAAAGTATATTGAAGCAAAAAATTTACTGCATGTAAGATCTGCACTGTACTGAAACCTATATAAGTAGAACAAATTTAACAACCAAATATGGCAAACTGAGCACAGAATTGAGACGTACTCTCCTCTGTCAGCTCTAAGTTGGCCCCTCTTGATGAGATCTGAGACAGAGCCTCCACCATCGTCCCGAGGTTTTGCCATAAACCCAAGTGCTGCCATCATTATGACTGCGGCTGTGACGCCAACTCCTGCTGCTAGATTCATTGGAACACCCCTCGAAATCTGCGAAAGACGAGAAAAGAGAACTGTAACTTCACTCCTCTATTGAAAACAAATGAAAAAAATTTAAAAAGGAAGAAAAAGAGAGGAGAGTACAGAACTCCGAAGACATGCCAGAGATATATGCAGAACACTAAGGCCATGCAGGCCGTTCCGCTTGAGGTAGAATAAAATCTAAGAAAAGAGGTTTCCTAGGGATTGATTACATTGACCTTCGATTTTATAAATACACTAAGGGCCGCCTTTCTACTAGCATCTCCTCATGCATGCTCAGAATCCAGAGTAACGCGTAACTTAAAGACACTTCTATGATCTCGCTAAACATCAGAAAGCATTGAACCTGCCAAAGCCACCTTTTCCGTATTCCCTAAACCCTCTACAGGAACAAGGACTTAATGGTTCACACGCCAATGCTGTGACCATATCGTGATCGGACTGTGAAAAAGCATTATTCAGATGGAGCCAAATTTTATATCACTAGAATCAGTGAAGAACAGTAAATGTTGGTCAATAAACAAAAAGAATAGAACCAAAAAATTCCCCATTGACCTAATCAAAACTGCTAAATATTAAATACGAGGCTTAATTCAGGTTTAATTTGGGCCCTTGGTCCTTTAAGGGATAATTCATCTCTCAGAGATCTTCAATTTAAAGATTGTAACCATTTCACCTAAATCTTGAAAAAAATTCCAAGAGAGACATCAATCGTTCACATTAACGACTCTTTTTAACCAATAAAATGTTTGGCCACTCTTTGGTGTGAACTGCAAGGCTCAGCAGAGCAACCAACGGAGGACTCATTTTTTCTGCGCCTATCACACCCAAGGTGTGCCGCGTATATCCTTTCTCGCGGAATTCCACGTTGCCCCATTGCTTAAGGAGTCAACGCTCGGCCTAAGGCGGTCACATTAACGATTCTACTCATAATTTTATTGTAACAAGAAATGAGTGGACGTTTCAATGAGAACCCCAATGAGGACCCTCCCCCGCACCTAAATGAGAACACAAGATTCAGTAATCGTTCACTATTATTCTGAAGGAGAGCACCTCTATTCTGAATGAGAACAATTTTCATTGAAGAAATTCAAATTCTCAAATTCTTAGGAGGCTACATGCCCTTCAACGTCAACAAAATATACAGCACACAATTCAGTTTAAGAGAAAGCAGGAAGGCCAACACTCTACCTGAGGCGCTTCGGTCACTAATGAGGACACTATCACGTCCTCCCTCAAGTCTTCAGTATCCCCACCGCCTCTATCTCGCTGTCCAGCCATCACAATGCACGGAATCCTACTATTTGCTCGCTTCATGCCAATCTCACCCGACACTCTCTTTCTGAAGCTGGACAATTGCGGAGATTTTTGCAAAGCAAGATTCGGAGGAGGGCAAGCCACGGACATTGCGCCAGTGCACTGGCACATCCGACCGAAATTCCCTAATTGAGTTCGTCTCCCAGTAATCTCATTGCGTGATTCTGCACCATAAGAAGTGCTCGCCCAAGCCTCGCACCGTCTCGCGTGAACCCCCTGCAACATGACGACGTAACCGAAAACGCTAAACCCCAAGCCCCTGATTCTTGCAACTCGCTATCAAATATCTTTCTTTTCCATCCCTGCTCCGTCAAGAACGGAATTCAACGCAACGGGTGATCCTCTTGAAGAAGAAAAGGAAAGAAATGCAATCGGCAAAGGTTTACAAGAGGCTCCCCGTGATAGATAGTGCAACATTCGGAGAGCAGAACCCTGCAACTGACCACCAAATTTGAACGTCGGGAAGAAGCGCCAAACCCTAAAGATAAAGATAAAGACATATCAGAAAGAAAAGATGAGCACCCGGCACATGCAGTTTGTATTCTTGTCCCCTTTTCTTCAGTGTGCCTTTTTCTGTCGAAGGCATCTCAAGGCATCTCTAAACCCTAAACGGTGCATATACAAAAGCAAGTGGTGGGAAAGGTTTGTAGTAGTTCTTGTACTTACTCAATCTCAAATCTGCACTCAATCATCTCAATTATTGTTGTTCACGAAGAACTGCAAAGGAATTTGGAGGACACAACAAAGGACCAATTTTTACCATGCAACCGCCACGAAATGCCAAGCCCATGAAGGTAACGTGGAAAGTGCCATTAGCATTGATTTAGGATTTTGGCTACTTACTTTTCTATAACCCACACAAGACTTACCGTTGCAGTGCACCCATAGAGGGCGATGCTCTTTTTTTTTTTTTTTCTTGAAACACATGGACCAATTCCATTGAGAGGGCGATGCTCTCAGTACAAGAACAGAGGATGTGATATTACAGAAGACGACATTACAGAGGTCATGTGGCTTATGAGCAAAATCGATGTAAAAGATGCTATTGTTCATCTCTTCCCCATCCATCAGTGGATGATTCTTACCGTGTCTCATTCATCCAATACCGCAGGGCTTACACTCCCTAAAACCCTAAACCCTGTTGAAGCTCAGGAGCGGAGCGGAAGTCCATGATCGCTCTTGCGATTTGATCGCCGATGCATTGCAAATTCAAGTCCAAGCATTCATACGGTTCGTGAAGATGAAGGTCAAGGTTATTGCTCGTTCTGCGGACGATTTTACGCGAGAGCGGAGCCAGGATTTGCAGGTTTGTTCCTAAGTGTCCGTCATCCTGCGCGTGGTTTGTAGAGCTTTAGGGTTTTGAGGTGTTTCGTGGACTGAGTTGGGTGAATTCTGGGAAGTGCAGAAGGTGTTTCGGAACTTGGATCCTAGTCTTCACCCGCAGGAGAGGGCGCACGAGTATGTGCGAGCTGTCAACGCTGCGAAATTGGATAAGGTATTTTGCCGCGGATTAGCTTTCGGCGTGCTTTATTTTCCTAGGTTTAAGGGGAATTAGTATAGATTTTGACGGAATTTCGTCTTGGAATATTTTTTGCGAAATAATTTGTGATTGAGGAAAGGACGGGGTTGAATAATGCGCAGGTTTTTGCAAAGCCCTTCGTGGGAGCTTTAAACGGTCATGCTGATGGCGTCTCTTGCATGGTGAAGAACCCGCGTCGCCTGAATTGCCTTGTGTCGGCCTCCTTGGACGGAGGTATGTGCGGCGCTTTTCTCTTTGTACTGAGGATCATCTTCCGTGTGTGAACTGTGCGTCAGTATCAGGAGTCGTTTTGAAACCCTAATGTTTCAGAGCTACGAGAATGGAGTGTGTCTTCACTCTTTCTTTTTTATCTGTCAATCTGGTCAACTTCATTTGCACCAGGCGTGTAACATTATAACATTTAAACTTTGAATGCAAAATACCACGAAAATCGACTCTCTGTGTAACTTGGTTAAGAGGGACGACTTTGGCAGGACCTGATAAGACGCGGATAACAGAGTTCTAACAGATCAGCAAATTTACTCCCTCAAAAGAAAATACTAATGCACTAGAATGGTGTAGTGATTTAATGAAGAGAACATTAGATCAAATTCAAACATGTTTAAGTAAAGAGAATCTCATATTTCATCCAGAACCCTTCCCACTTTGGTTAGAGAGCTGTGAGAATACTGTTTTCCTTTACTCTTTCTAGGCACCTTCTTTTTTTAATCTGTCAGTCTGTTAAACTTTTCTCTGGGCCTCCTTTCTGCAGATATTCGGCTGTGGGATGTAGCATACAGGTACGAGCGTAGTCGCATTGACAAAGTCATGATAATTCTTCCTTGAGCAACCAATGTACCGTATGTTTTTTATTTTTTGAATCTCCATCTTCTCAGGACGTTTAGTGAATAATAATGTGCGAATCTACAGACGTACTGTGAGGCAATTTCCAGGTCATAAGGGGGCCGTGCGGGGATTGACGGTCTCTTCGGACGGAGAGCACTTGGTATCCTGTGGAGACGATTGCACGTAAGCAAGTTGTATTGTTCAATGTTCTTCCAATTCTTTTTAATATGGCTTCGTGTTAGTTTAGTATTATCGTTCTTGTCAGTCTGGCTTCTTGCGATTGTGTGTTGGAACTGTTGATTTATCAACTTCAGGATCATGTGCAAAATTTTGAAGTTTTGAAACGTCGTCTTAGAGATATGGGTAACTATTTGACTACCCAGTTAGAAGACCACAAGGTAGTTGAAATTGTCCTAGATTATTTGAAAAATCTAAGTTGTTGGGGACCTTTTTCAGCAGTAGCTGTATTCCTTCGTTATGTTGTTCTCCATCTTGTGAGGAATCTTCCTTTATTTTACAGCAAGCTGCAGTGGATACCCCAGTACAGGCATGTCCCAGAACTGACCTTGTCTTGTCTTGCAGGGTGCGGTTGTGGGAAGTACCGGCTGCGTTTACCGGGGAGGCTACCGGAGATGAAATCGATATTATAGAGGTGCATATTCAGACGCTCATGAATTTCAAGGTTGCTGGATATTTATAACTTTGTGAATCACAAATGAGATCACTATCTACTGAGGGTAGGACTTGCAAGTTTCCTGTGGTAACGGGATCGTATTATTAAACTGCTGCAACATCGTAAATTACTGTATTTGCAGCCATTGGCAACATTTCAAGGCAAAAATGCTTTTAGGGCTGTAGACCATCAATGGGACAGCAAAATATTTGCCTCAGGAGGCGCTCAGGTTGATGTTTGGGACCACAACAGGTGTTACGTCTTCTCCATCATGTTCTTAGTCATCAGCCTTTTGTATTTGAATCTTCACTGTAGAAGGTCACATCTTGTTGCTTCACATGATTTGGTTGCATGGAGTACTGTTTCGTACAATCATTGTTGTTGAGGTGGTGTTGAGTTTGGACATGGTTTCTGAACAATGTGCTTGTTTGCATTGAAGGTCAGAGCCAATCAATACCTTCACGTGGGGTGCAGACTCTATTCTTTCACTGCGGTTCAATCCAGCTGAGCATGATGTGTTCGCTACTACCGCCAGGTGCTTTGTCACATATGTTTGCATTCTCTTCACCTTTACTAAATCCTGGACAATCGTGCTGTTTTACAAATTTTTGAAGCATTTATGCTCATCTGTCGCATTTATGGAAGATTTACTGCAGGGGCTTTCTGTTTCTCGGTGCCCATCGTGTTCATGATAACCTAGGCTGAACATTATGTGGAATATCTATCGCTTATCGAATGTTGTTTACAAATTGGAAAAATGTGGGATTGCGTGAGGCAGTGATCGGAGTATTGCTTTGTATGACCTTCGAATGGGGACACCTTTGAGGAAATTAGTTATGCAGGTAAATTTCTAATTTTATTAGATCCACGTGTAGAGTCTTTTGTTGCTGATAAGAAAATCAGTAGTTAGGCAGGAGTCGGACATTTGATTTTAATCTGGCACTCATATGTACATTGTTTCAAAGCTCTACTCAAAATGTTCGCCATAATCTTTTTTCAGGTTTATGTCAAGCGATTCAAGATCTGTTAGTAATTTTTTGCTTGTTAATGAGGATCTAATGGTACTGCCTGCGCTCTTTTGTCGTTAATGCAGACAAAGACCAATGCCGTCGCATGGAATCCTCGAGAACCAATGAATTTCACAGCTGTAAGTTTGTCTGGGAAATGCTGACGATCATTCTGTCGTGACTTGGCAGCGTAGAGTATGCCTCTTCATTCAGTTTTTCCGTCAAGATTTCTCTTCATTCTATGTCTGTCTTTGATTTCCAGGCCAATGAAGATGGGAACTGCTATAGCTATGATATGCGTAAACTCAAGTACTCCATGTGTATACATAAAGATCATGTGTCAGCTGTGTAAGTTTTCAATGCCATCATTTTTGAGGTGGCATAATGTTTCCTTGGTATTCTGCTTTTCTTATGTACTGAGGTACTCTTGAAGGTCGAACAAGATACTTCGTCATATTTTCAATATCTCTTAAATGTAGTATGTATACTCAAGATTGTTGCCTGCATGACTTCGTCTGTTTGTTATTGTACTACCAAGTAAAACATGGTTTATTCACGTCAGGATATTACAATGTGTCCTGCAGAATGGCTATAGACTATTCACCAACAGGACGAGAATTCGTGACAGGTTCATATGATAGGACGGTAAGTTTCCATAAGAACTTTCATCGTTGATTTATGCTGCTTGCGGTGTCATCAGAAAGTTAAAACTTTACAGGGAACGGACTGGGAATTAATTTAAGATCGGCGATCGTGTCTGATTCTCAGCATATTATGTTAAGTTTCTGAAGCTGAGGCTATTTTGAGAGCCCGAACTTTGACTGTCACTACTTTGCTTGAAATGGTTGCTTGGCTTGTGATACGTTTGAAGGCAGATATCACGAGAATTGCCTACGGGATGTTGGGAGTGCTGGTCGAATTCCTCACATTACAGTATTGTGTTTAATTTTAGGTTATCTTTTGTAATTTCTGACAGGTTTACTATTGCTTCAATGCAGGTTAGGATTTTTCCATTTAACGGAGGTCACAGTAGGGAGGTGTATCACACAAAGCGAATGCAAAGGTGAATTGGTCTGCCTGTCGAAGCATCATGATGCAGGATATGTATTTTCTTATATTGTTGGTAGCTCTGATTCTCGTGCAGCATGTCATAGACCCAGGGAAATTTATCATAATTAGCAGTTTTCTGTGATCGCTCTGAGAGGATTAAAGTCTCCGAGGACGTTCCCTAGAATATAATCACTTCCTCTGTTCCTCCTCTCATGTGGTTTGTTTTGTTTATTTGGCAGGGTATTTTCGGTGAATTTTAGTGGTGATGCAACGTATGTACTTTCTGGTAGCGATGATACCAATATTCGGGTGTGGAAAGCTAAGGCTTCTGAGCAACTTGGAGTGGTATGTACCTCTTCAAATTATGCAAATCAAATAGCTTTTGGTTTGTTTACGTGTGGCTTAGGTGCATTTCAAAGAAGAATTTGACAATTTCTGTCTGTATTTGTCGTTGCAGTTAGTCCCAAGGGAAAAGCAAAGGCATGCATATTTGGCTGCAGTCAAACAACGCTACAAGCATTTACCCGAAGTCAATCGCATTGATAGGTATTATTGGTCGACCACTATATTATATTTTTCATTTTACCATTTACCATTTGCCATTTAAGTCTCTTTGTGAGGTTTCCCCTGCAATCCTGAGAATCTTATTTTCCGGCATCTGACGCTTTATTTGGTCGTGATGGTTTTGCGACTATTATATTATTTTTTTCACATTACCATAAAACCACTTACCATTTTAAGTCTCTTTGTGAGGTTCCCCCCACAATACTTAACTTAGATTCTTCTTTTCCGACAGCTAACGCTTTATTTGGTCGTTATGGTTTTGCAGACATCGTCACTTGCCGAAACCCATATACAAAGCTAACAAATTGCGGCACGCTGTTGCCGACTCTGAAAGGAAGAAAGAAAGCCGGAAACGAGCCCACAGTGCCCCTGGAGCAATTGACCACACTCCTGCTAGAAAGAAACGGATTGTTGCAGAGGTTGAGTAATACTCGAATATTCAAAGTTAAGAGTTACCACAATTTTTATGGTATTGAGTTGATTTCCGCCTACTTTGCTACCAAATTTCTGGTGCATTATATTGCCCCTTTTTGGGACCGCGTTGTACTTAGAAGCCAGATGATAACAGCCCAATGGGCAAGTGCTCTGGAGCAAGAGATTTTGGATTGTAGGGCAGGTTTAGCAGGTGACTGTACCAGCCACACGCCCGTTTTGTGACTTGCCAGCGCGTGCAAGACTTCATGGTCACGTCAGTCTTGAAAGGAAGGAGTGAAGGACTCGAAACACAAATGTCTGGTACTATGATCCTGGAATTGCACATTTTAATAGATTTTTTATATACTCCAAGGCTCAAACTTGGAGCAATCCCCTTTACTAGCTTGCAAATTTGTTCTATTCTTTCATGGTTTATTGCAATTTTAGAGTTGGCCATTTTTAATCCACAATCAGAAGTTTTTGAATGAATAGTCAGTTGAGCAACAAGGTACATAATTTAACAAGAAAAAATCAGTTATTTTGTCCTATACTCACTCTGTAAAACCGACCCTCCTCTTCAAACCCACCCTCCTCTTCAAACCCACCCTCCTCTTCAAACCGACCCTATAAAATGGTACTGAATGGATATGAAGTGGTTCTGAAATGGACCACTTTAGCCATTGATTCAATCGAAGAAAAAAGTATTTTTTATTGCAAGAGCCAATCATTGGCCTTGATTTCTTCAAATCACTTTAGAAGTTGCAAGTGGACGCATTTTGGGAGACCTCGGGTCACAAATAGGTACCTACAACAGAAATCTTTGAAAATTCATAACTAATTCAAAAATACTTCAAAAAATATGAAACCACTTGTGTTACGTTTGGCATCTATTTTTCTTTCTCTGAAAAATGAATTAAAAATATTTTTATTCATGCAAACCTATGAAAAAGGCAAACCAGACCTTAAAGGGTCGTTTTTAGAGCATACTACCTTAGTCCTTTTTTAGTAAAGATTAAGGGTTAAGGATTTGGCAACCATTTTTTTAATGTATTTTATGATTAAATGATTCTACAGTGAAAGTGAATGTGTCTTTTCAAGTGCAATTGAATGTTTCTATGGAGGATAGAAGTGCAATTGTTCATCCTTGGAGGGAAGATCTTACATAGTAGTTTGACCTCCAATGAGTATTTTTGTCTTTTTTAAAGTAGATGATGTCACAAAATACTAAAAGGAATGATTTTCACAGTCACCAACCCAGCATTTAAGGGGTAAGTTTATTTGCATTATAGCCACATGAAAGCTCCAATTTTTAGATTTTTTAATTTTACTCTGTATAATGCAAATAATAAAACAGACTTCTTTTGTTTCAATTCATAGGTAACATCAAAAAAAAAATTAGGATTGAAGTACAGTACATTGTTGGAGAGACAAGTAATTGGGGACAAATGGAAAAAAAAATTGGACTAATATCATTGAACGAAAGGAATACTGTGTTGGAATTACATTAATCCCTTAAAGACTAAGGGATAGTACAAAATTGTGAAAAATGTATTATAAAATGTAACTCTAGAAGAATAATGATGATTCTCAAACAATAGTTGTAAAGTATAGTCTATAGATCATATCTATATGGCTAGATCACACGGCTTCATAATCTATGAAAAGAATTGTGAAACTTTTTTGGAGATGCTTGTTGAAGGAAAAGTGTGCGCATAGATGTTTCTTACATATCTCCGGAAAAAAAAATCATCATCAATGTTTTTCAATGAATTATCATGTAAAACCACGAAAATTAAATGAATCAATTCACCCAAACTGGAGTTTTATTTTTTTCAAAACTCAAATTTGGTATCCTTCAATTGGAGTTGTGGAAGAATTGAATGTTAATTATATGAGACCAAAATAATGTCAATTGTGTCCTATATTATGCAAAGAAAACTGAATGGTACAAATTGCAATCATGTATCTTTTTGTCCCCCCACCGCTGTACAGGGCCCTGTATACAGTAGGAGTTTCCAATTATTTATATTAAATTTCAAAAGTGATGTTACTATTTCTTTGCAGGAGTTCAAGAATAAATTAAAAGCCTGATGGCCTTCAGTCACTTGGACAAATTAATCTTTCACTGTAGAATTCCGTGAAATCGGTGCACATGCCCAACTATGATGAGTGAGATCCTGTGCAGCACATGTGCCTACTTGTAGAGGGGCATATTAAAGTTACAGCTTTCCAAGGAAGAAGAAGTCAAGGCCTAGTCCCGGAATGCAAATGAAAAAACATGGATGAATAAAGGTTTCTTCATCCAAAAGTGTGTACATTCATCCAAAATAGACTACTATTGTCTCAAGAATTTGCAACAATTTTGAATTTTCATCCGACAAGAAAAGCAAACCTTGATAATTCAGTACTACAGTAGAACCTCTCTTAGTGCATACTCTCTTAGTGCATAATATGCACAAAGAGAGATTGTATTTTGAAGCCTTTATTGCTGAATAGTGGTTGGAGGCCTTGTAGTTAGAAACCATGTAGTTGGAGGCCCTGTAGTTAGAAGCTATGTGGTTGGAGGCCCTGTAGTTAGAAGCCACATTAGGCAGTGAACATTTCTGCACCTCTCCAAATGCATAAACCTCTCTTAGTGCATAGTCCCAACACTATGCACTAAGAAAGTTTCTACTATATATTGTTTTTGAGCAATGATTTGTCACCCATCGAACAATTAGTGTGTGTAGCGACGTTCCAGGGTTAATTGTGGAAGGATAGGCCCATGACCATTGATTTCAAGCCTCACTATCCATCACCCTATTTACTACCATTTTGCAACTAGATATGAATGAGAAATTTTATATTTATTTTTCAAAAATGAAATCATATGTTTACTACAAGTCATAAAATTTTCAAATTTTGGGAGAAAAATTTGAAATTATTATAAATTTCTCAAGAACAAAGTGAAAAAAATTCATATCAAATACAAAATATACTCAAAAAATCTGAATTTTTTACCATAGATGTGTATTATAGTGTGTAATGGTATGGTATAAACTCTAGTACGTTACAGTGTCACTCTAAAATTAAAAAATCAACAAACCATCGAAATTCATATTGCTATAAAATATTGGAATTTATGAATTTCCAAATTTCCAATTGGAGTGGAAATTGCACTTGATAAACTTCATTTCATAATTTGAACTCAGATTCAAAAAATATCATTTTCATGGCTAAAATCACATCAAGGATAAATAGGAAAAAATGGCCAAAATTCACTACAAGGGTGACCTGTGAATTAATCATCTACTTCTTTAGAAAGGTCAATAATACCATAATGAATTTACTATACAACTCAATAAAAACGTAACTTTTTTTTAAAATTGGATGAAGAAACGTTTGTTTTTTCCATCCTACATTTATAGGGGTGAAGTCATCCAAAAGACGTTTTGCGTCCTCAACAACATTTTAGGGTTAACCCCTAAAGGACCGACATGCGTTTTTTGGCCGTATAGAAATTTTGGGCAGGCCTGTGTAACCAGAGATTTCCATATTTTAAGTTGAAATTTCAATAGAAGGTGGGCGCGAGGAATATCTTTCATATGCACTAAATTTCAGGACATTTGGAAATAGGAGTCAAAAGTTATGGACAAATATGTTACTTTTTTTCGTAACTGGGCAGTCTGGGCAGCAAGAAAAATTTGGCAAAAATTTGATTTTTTTTTTTTTTAATATTTTTTTTCTTGTAGATTATGTTTTTGGCTATCTGGAAAGCTTTGATTCATTTCATTTGGATTTGTTATGAAAAAGTTATGGACATTCTTGTTTTTCTGGCACTTAGAGCATCTTCTTGAAAAAAATAACTAGTAGGATTCATTTCTAAATGCTATCTTTGCAATTTAAAAAATAAATAAAATTCTCATGGTTTAGTTTACTTGCTAGAACAATCTCACCATTGGGATTAGTGTATTTCAATTCCATCTAAAATATATTAATGTTTTAGATTTTCCTTCTACCTCGTACCTACTTCTACTTAATAAATTTTTTAGGAATGATAATTAAGTTTTTGTGAATATTTTTTTTTCCCTAGATTCTCAACTCAATTCTCCACTAGAAAGATTTGAAGCACAAAACTCTGTAGTGCAAAAATTTTAAGTGAAAAATGTTTAAAGTCAAAAAATCTAGTCCCGCAATGTGCTGAAATACTTGTTTTTTCCACTTTAAACGCAGATATCTTGCAATCTGAGCGGTCAAAAATTCTGAAATTTTTTCCACACATTCTCATACTAGTTAGATGTAAGATCCTATGGTTAGATGTGAAAAAAAAACATTTTTCATTTTTTTTTACTCCTTGCTGTAGAAATGGCAGTTTTGATGGTTTTTTGGCAGAAAAAAAGTCTTGGGCCTTTAGGGGTTAAAGGTCTCACCTCAACCTCCAATAACTTACAAAAACTCAACGAAGAATATTCATAACATTCAGTAGCTCTACAGTGATGGTGTGGTATATTCCACACCCCAACATTGCTTCATCAGTAGCTATTGATGAATTAGACAGGTGGAGGATATAGAGGCACACCATCACTGTAGAACCAAGGCAACATCAACACATGCTATTGAATGTTATGTTGGACTCAAATCAATCATGGAGGGATTTTTTTTTTAATGAAAATTAATGAAAAAGAGTCACATACGAAAACATATTTTTACTTCCATGAGCAGGGATGATAGAAAATTACAGCTTTCTTCAAGATTCTTCAAGATTATCATCAACTTTCTTCAAGATTATCACGAATTTCTCAAGAACAAAGTGAAAAAATTCATATCAAATACAAAATATACTCAAAGAATCTGAAATTTTCACTATAGATGTGTATTATAGTGTGTAATAGTATGGTATAAACTCAAGTACGTTACCGTATCACTCTAATATTAAAAAATCAACAAACCACCCAAATTCATATTGCTATAAAATATTGGAATTTGTAAGGGTGAAGTCATCCAAGGACGTTTTGCGTCCTCAGCAGCATTTCAGGGTTAAAGGTCTCACCTCAACCTCCAATAACTTACAGAAACTCAACTAAGAATATTGGACTCAAATCACCAATCATGGAGGGATTTTAATTTTTTTAATGAAAAAGAGTCACATACGAAAACATATTATTACTTCCGTGAGCAGGGATGTTACAAAATCAAAGCTTTCTTCAAGATTGTTGTGTAGCACAGTCATGAGTAGCTTGTATTTTTTTTTAAACCACCTTATAAGCTATGATCCCAGATGGTTCGCACATCTATACCTTGAATGAGACTGTTTGTTTTGTTTGTTTGTAACGGTGGGACCTCCTCAACTGTGCATCCCTCGGTCGCGTTCTTGGTATCATCGGGAAGCTCTCTTGCAAGAATTTTGTTTTGTGGTCACTAGAAGAAAACTGCGTTGGAAATCACAGTTTTGCGTGGGCTGAAATTTGTTGAAGCCCACGTTTCCAACGCAGAAATTTGTGTTAAAACGCGTGTATAAGAATGTGCAAGGACTTTGTTTTGTGGTGTTCCAACGTACGGAAAAAAAGATACTGAATTCCAAAGTTTTCATTAAGGTAAGAGGCACTCAATGGCGTCCCTACACCCAATGGCGTCCCTTTCGAGGAAGGGAAGTCATTCTAAAACATAAATCTAGATGGACCAAACATGGCTTATCATTTTGGTCAACAAATAATAAGCTATGTATGGTATGTCTACATTTAGGTTCTGAAATGACTCCCCTTCCTAGAAAAGAACACCATTGGATGCAGGGACGCTTTCAGATGCCTGTACGTTATGAATTAGAAAATGACTTTTACTTTTATTTTGGTTGTGACAACGGTATATGGCACACACTAGATGCACAGGCTTTGTTTTGTGGCATTCCGACTAGCGATGTAAAAGTTATTGAATTTTGAATAATTTATAGATTTTAAATTATAAAAAAAAATTATAGATCTTTTGGACCCTGCGTTTTTTGGTCATGTTAGAAAGCCTTTTGTGAGGAGAGGTGCATGGACTATATTTCATGGCATTCGACCTATGGTGTAAAAGATATTGAATTTCAAAGTTTTTATAATTTAAAATTAAGTTATCTTTTATTTTGGAAAAAACATAATTGTCACATCGCGTGTGCAACGCCAGGAAACAAAGCCCTTGCATTCCTTTGTGCATGAATCTTTCTATTTGTATCAAGAACACAATCTCTCATACTGCAACTAATTAGGGGGTGCATGGACTTTGCTTCGTGGCATTCCAACTCAAGGCAGAAAAGCTATTGAATTTTGAATTTTCTATGAATGAAAAAAATTAGAAAATTGTTTTTACTTTTACTTTTATTTTACGGAGTATTGTACAGTGGAACGTGTTTTTCTAATCAACAGCCACGGAGAGGGTTTGTAAGCTTTAATTATTATAAATATTAAAATTTTCCCCTAAGTGCCACCTGGTGTCCCCAGCAGCGCATCAGAGTGGCGCAGCGGAAGCGTGGTGGGCCCATAACCCACAGGACCGAGGATCGAAACCTCGCTCTGATAAATAATAAATGATAAATAATAAATATTACGGGACACCTTTTTAGGCAGTTTTTTTTTTTTTAATTTGCACATTCATCTATCACTTTCATCACCAGGTCGACCGACTATAATGAGAAAATGTCATCCAAAGTTTGGAGATGATACATTTGGGGCAAAAATCTGCCCTAAATCAGAAGCGGGGATGAACTCGTTTGCCTCCTAAAGTCATTCCAGGAGTGCATGTAAAAAAAAATTAAAAAAAAACTCAGTATTTTGTGCTTGACTAATTTATCTTATTCACCTCATCTACCTAATTTGGGGCCTTTGATTGCAAATATGAATTCAAAATTTGAAAAAAATTTAGTATTTCTCCCTCAGGAACGAGCCAGGGGGTATCTTTCCAAGCCCACATCAACCTGGAAACCATGTTGAAGATGTTTTGTAACCTTTGGATGATTTCGTGCCTCAAGGGTTGTAAAATGGGGAAAAAATAGTTTTTTTCATTTCAATTTTGTTGCAGGACATTTTTTAGTGCATTTTAAGTGAAGAATACAAAATATTCTTTCACTATTATATAGTTGATTTTTTGAAAGGAAGAAGATGCTTAATCTACATATCACCCTTGTCCACATCTTAAGTTAGGCTGTTTGTTTTGTTTTGTTTTATTTTATTCTGTTTTGTTTTGTTAGGTACAATGAAATCTCCTAGACCATGTGTTCCCCGGTTGCGTTTTTTGTATCATCTGAAAGCCCTAAATGAAGAGGGGTGCATGGGCTTTGTTTCATGGCATTCAAACCTACAATGTGAAAGTTATTGAATTTGAAAGTTTTTATGAATTTAAAAATTAGAAAATTATTTTTTATATTTATTTTGACCGTGGCATGGGACAAGGCACACTAGTCCATACCTTAAGTTAACCCCTAAAGGACCAGCATGTGTTTTTTGGCTGTATAGAAATTTTGGGCAGGTACGTGTGACTAGAGATTTCCATATTTTAAGCTCAAATTTTAATAGAAGGTGGGCACGAGGAATATATTTCATATGCACTAAATTTCAGGACATTTGGAAATAGGAGTCAAAAGTTATGGCCAAATATGTTACTTTTTTTCGTAACTGGGCAGTCCGGGCAGCAAGAAAAATTTGGCAAAAAATTGATTTTTTTTTTTAATAATTTTTTTCTTGTAGATTATATTTTTGTTTATCTGGAAAGCTTTGATTCATTTCATTTGGATTTGTTATGAAAAAGTTATGGACATTCTTGTTTTTTGGGCAGTTAGAGCATCTTCTTAAAAAAAATAACTTGTAGGATTCATTTCTGAATGCTATTTTTGCAATTTTTCAAAAAAAATAAAATTTCATGGTTTAGTTTACTTGCTAGAACAATCTCACCATTGGGATTAGTGTATTTTAATTCCATCTAAAATATATTAATATTTTAGGTTTTCCTTCTATCTTGTATCTACTTCTACTTAATAAATTTTTTAGGAGTGATAATTAAGTTTTTGTGAATATTTTTTTTTCCCTAGACTCTCAACTCTATTCTCCACTATAAAGATTTAAAGCACAAAACTCTGTAGTGCAAAAATTTTAAGTTGAAAATGTTTAAAGTCAAAAAATCTAGTCCCGCAATGTGCTGAAATACTTGTTTTTTCCACTTTAAACCCAGATATCTTGCAATCTGAGCGGTCAAAAATTCTGAAATTTTTTCCACACATTCTCATACTAGTTAGGTGTAAGATCCTATGGTTAGATGTGCAAAAAAAAAAACATTTTTCAAATTTTTTTACTCCTTGCTATAGAAATGGCAGTTTTGAGTGTTTTTTGGCAAAAAAAAAGGCCTTGGACCTGTAGGGGTTAAGTTATTTGTTGGTTTGGTTTGGTTTGTTTCTTACGTTGAGATCTTTGGAACCGCGTGTCCTCCAATTGCATGTTTGGTACCATCGGAAAGCCCTCAACAAGGAGGGGTGCATAGGCTTTGTTTTGTGGGGTTTGGACCCATGGTGTGAAAGATATGGATTTTCAAAGTTTTTATAAGTTAAAAAATAGAAAAATTACTTTCACTCTTATTTTGACTATGACAAAGGCACGAGGTAACAGGCTCTGAAATCACACAAGCTCTAAAATCGCCCACCCTATTCAAATGTACACTGCTTGTACATGTAACTATTTCATAGCCTTCAGTGATGTACAAACAGTGTACATTTCTAGGGGTGGACGACTTTAGAACCATGCCACTTCAACTTCAAAATTTCATAACTAATTTTATGGAGCTCCAAAAAATATGAAACAACTTGGGTTAGTTAGATGCCAATTCCTCTCATCTTTCAAGAAAAATTTACTGAAAAATATTTCAAGACGTTTCACTTCCCCAAATTTCAGTTTCAGCTCTTAGGTGGGCGATATCTGAACCTGTTAAGGTAGGAGGCTCGAACTTCGACAGGGCATTTTGAACCGAACAGGACACAGAGGTACATTTTTTTTTTTTTTCAATTAACCAAAATGTACAAGAGATGTACATTCTAGGAGGTGGTCGCTTTTAGAGCCCTATGGCTTTTCACCTTCAAAATTTCATAACTAATTTTACAAAGCTCCAAAAAATATGAAACAACTTGAGCCACATGCCATTTCTTCTTGTCTTTCGAGGAAAATTTACTGAAAAATATTTTAAGATGTTTTACCTCCCCAAAATTCAGGTTCAGCGCTTAGATGGTCGCTTTATGGACCTCCTACCTTACCATACATTCCATTGAAACTACTAACTTAGCAATCCACTCAACCATCCAAGAGTGGTTCAGTTTGAGTGATATGGGGAAGCTGATATGCAGAACCTGCCAAAACCAAGGGATGGCGTGCCTGATTGAGTGCTGCGAGGGAGGGGAATAATATTCGACCTTTTCAAACGTGACTCACCTGCGCAAGAATTGTGGTCACAGGATGATGCGTGCCTGCGTAGGAGGAGAGCCGTTTTGATAAGCTCGTGGGGAGGTCGACCCTATGCTGATGAGGTGGAGATACAATCACAAAAAACTAAATAGGATCTACAATCACTACTTTGCGGTCCATGGTAAGTTAGTGACACCTTGCCCATGCCTTACAAGTCAGTAACTCGTAATTGATCGAGGAGTGGTTGTTGAATGACCAATTGAAAAAATTTAAGGCAGGTTTCGACGATGTCGATTTTCAATGGGTCTTTTTGAAATTTGGATGTACGCAAGGTGTAGGCATGTATTCCCTAGATGGGTATGTAATTTATTTTTTTGCGGGTGCTGAGATCAAAAGTTATGTATTAGATAACCAATGAGCTGCGCTAGCGGCGGATAGGTTATCGTACATAACCGGTTGTACATTTTTCAATCACAACCTTTGATCTTCATGATCCAAGGGTATAGGAAGCAAATTGAAATGAAAGAAGGTTATGAGCTGTAACTTGTAATGGCAATAGTGACAGTTTCCCAATGGGGTGGTGCCACATTAACGTTGAAAAGTCAACAACCGGTTATGCTACCTAAAAAAGTTTGGGTTGTTTGGATAGTTAAGGAATGTTTTGCTAAACTCCACAGCACTGTCCGGGAAGTATCCTTACAGTAAACGGACCATTTCCTTCATTCTTGAAGCTGGCTCGGTTTTTTTCAATTTTACTCGGAAGTCAGCCTGAGAAGTGGATTTTTTTCCGGTTGCAATCCTACATTTTGAAATTTCATTAGGCAATTTGCCGGATTTCTATATTTCCATTTGGCCATTTTCCTGAATGTGGAAAATAGAGCCAGTTTTTTGTTTTCGTGGGGGAGTTTTATTTCTACTCCCCACTTTTTTGTTTGATGTATCCCCGGCAGGAATTGAATTTGGCTAAGCCCCTACCAAACTAGGGCCAAGGATGTAGCCTTCTAAAAATACAAGGATCCCAAAGAGGGTCCAAGTATTTTCCGGAGGCTGGTTAGCACTGCAGATTTTCAATTTCACACTTTTACAAATTGACAGTGAGTAAAAGCCATTCACTATTGATGCCTCTTAACAAAGGATAATTGGTGAGTTGGTGTGAATGTGTGATAGACTTATAACTTTATAAGAATATAAGTATACTATGTACACATTAAAAAAAATTCCTAGAAAGTATATGACTAGTCGGCTACCCGCCGAGAAAAAGGTATTTACATCGGTAATTTTCCTATATATCCCTAGGACGGACGGCCAAATTGCCGAGGTTTAATTTTCCTACCCGGTCCATTTCCGAAAATATTATTTTTTCATTTGGTAACCCATCCTAAACATTTCTATGCCATTCGGAAATCTTCAAAAAATTTCGGCTAGGTCGTAACTAGATGCCGGTACTTCCCGTTCATTGCTCCACAGCTACCTCTGAAATTTTGCAAATGTGTAACTTGTATGATATAGGATGCAACTGTCGAAAAAAGTTACAGAGCAAAACACTCACTCTAAAAAAAATTGAAGTTTGTTAATCTTGTAACGTTGCTTCAGACTAAGTGTCTGATGGATGATAGACAATTCTATGTCAGACAGAAGTACAAATGTTCATCTTCAGAATTTTGTACTAATAAGGGAGGTCTTGCACAATAGTGTGACCTCTAATGAGTGCTCTTGATTTTTTTTTTAAACAAATGATTTACACATACCAAAAAAGAGATTATTTTTGCGGTGACTACCTATGTTCTGAGGTTAACCTTGTTAGGCAGGGTTGAAAAAAATTATTTTCTTTTAATTTCAAACACAATAATCTGATAATCAACGCGGTCAAAGTTTCTGAAATCTTTTCTACACACTCCCATTGTATACAGTATAATAGAAATTCATATGGTTGAATTTTTTTAAAAATTTTATTTTTTATTTTTTTTCATTGATCTAAATAGTAGCAATTTTTTATAATTTATGCAAGAAATGTGCTCCTATCCTTTCGGAGTTAATCTATCAATCCAATCAATTCCAACAAGGCCCAAAGATGCTTTTACATGTTGAATGGCCATTCATCCAATCAAAACACTCAACCAGATTTTTGGATGACAAATCGATTTGAGTTAAAAAAACAAGTCAATGATTGCTTTTTCAGTTTGTGAAAAATTAAACCAAATAGATGATATTCCCTTTGTTAACACCTAAAGGAACTTGAGGAAGCCCAATTTCCAATAATATAAAGATGTTTTGTATAGTGTCACTAGAAGGAATAATTTGTGGTAAACTTTGAGTATGTATATATATATATTGTAAACAATGAATTGTAGATAATATCCCAAATGTTTAATTACTCATTTCATTTACTACTTGTTAATAATACCGAGTACTATATAACCTTTGAAGTCTTAAGACTTTTTTTTCATCAAAAAACATTGAAAATTGTCATTTCTATTGCAAAGAGCAAAAAACTTTACTATTTTTTTAAAAAAAATTTAAATTTTTTACAAATGAAAAATTTAGATCTTGCACTAGACTAGTATAAGAATGTAGGGATAAATTTCAAAAACTTTCACCACGCAGATTGCAATATATTTGTTTTTAAAGTGATGAAAGTGGAGATTTGAGCTCCTTCTTAGAATAGTGTATTTGATTTTGAACCTTCTTAAGTGCTTCCCCAAATCCCTCCCTCCTTCATGTGCAGGACCAAACGGAACCACCCTTGGATGGTTGCCATTGGATTGCTAGTTTCTATAGAATGCTACTAAGGTAGGAGGCTGTAAAACAGAGCGGGCATTAAGGGTCCCCTTACATGTATCCGTGGGTGGGAGGAGTCAATGTGGTCAAAATATAGAAACCACTTTTATGTTACTTCTACAGTGTGGAATACACCGGGATCGGTAGAACTCTCTCTCCTACTTCCACGCTTGCCGATCATCGATGCCATTGTTCTTGTCTTTTAGTTGCTTTCTTTGCCCACCGGGCTCACATGTAACCTGGCCCTAAGAATGAACCCTATAAATGGCTGTGAAATGGACATGAGTTGGTTATGAAATTGACTAGTATAGTCATTGAATGAACCAAGGAAAAAAAACATTATTAATTGCAAAAGCCAATCGTTCTCTTTGTTTTCCCCATTTTTATTTAGAATTGCAAGTGAACTATTTATGAAAGACCTAGGATCACAAACAAGGACCTACGACCCAACTCGTTTGAAAATTCATAAGTAATTCAAATAATGCTCAAAAAAATACAAAACTACTTGGATTAGATTCCTCACCAAATTCTCTGTGTTTGAGAAATGAGCTAAAAATATTCCCATCGATGAACACGAGGATTTTTTTGTCATCCACCCAACACTTAGTATCTGCAGCACAGGACGTTAAGTCCTCCATTAAAAGTGGGATCAGTAGGGTGGATTTGTGTTCTTTGGGGTAAATGTTAAAAAAAAGCCCCCACCTCTTTTGTGCCATGCTTTTCACCACACCCCACACCCAGCTAATTAGGGGCCTTTGATTGCAAATTTTATCATGTGTGGCAAATAAAAAATTCCTTTGTTTCCCCTGGAATAAAATTACCGTGTTGTTCCTATTTCAAATAGAGGATTTAGCGTCCTGCGTCCGCAGAGGGTTCACAAATGTACTTATTGTGAGCAACTTCTCCAATGACGTTTTTAACCCTCGAACGCCGAAGGGGACGTCTTGTGTCCGATGGATGATAGGGAATCAAACTGTATAGGACAGAAGTGCCACTATTCATCCTCGAAACTTGTTGTGGAAAGGGAAGATCTTCTATAGTACTTTGACTTGCAATGAGTACTTTTGCAATTTTGGAGGCAATATTGATTCACACGGTAATAGAAAAAGATGATTTCGAGGGTCAACCCTTTGGCATTTAACATAACATTGTTAATTAGGGATGGTATCTCCTCTAGGTGGAGGTATAATTCTTCCCAAGATCCCTGGGAGGAGACTTAAGTTTAATTCTACACGATGTCATTGGTCCGTGATAAGGGACACTCAGTCGGATGTTGTCAGACACACTGTCGTTGATTGGTTGCATGTCTCTGGAGGGCTCCCAATTTGGGGGGAGCAAAAGGGACCCCAAGGTGTTATGAAGGGTTAAGTCTTTTAGGCCCCTGATGCATTTTCGGTGTCCCTACCCTACCTTCCCTTCCCTTCCCTTATTAGAGTTCCATTCACGGTCCATCTTGGTCCATGAAACGCACATGGCTCCACGTTTTCCAAGCCTATGAACAGTAGGATTAGTGCTGTTCATGTTTATTCAGTCTGGGTAATTAATAAATTACATTAACCCTCAAGGGACAGGTAGCTCTCCCGGCTTACTGTAGTTTCTCTGCCCTGCAGGGCCTCACTCCCGTCCAATTATTTACGTACAATAGCCCCCGACTTGCCCGGCTGTCCCTCCAATGATACAACTGAATTGGACGTTTCCCCAGTGAGGGAAAGGCACGTCTGAAAGGAACCAGCAATGCCCTCTCCACCAATGAATAAGTTACAAGGGGTCTGTCAGCAATGACGGAAGGAAGGCAGACAAATTAGGACTGACCGGCATCGAAAATTGAATAGAAAAAAAATCATTAACTTAGTGCCGGTGACCACCAATAAAATTTAGTTATGGACCGACCACATATGAGTGGTCCTGTGTTTAGTAACTTATTCAGGGTGCAACAAGAAGGTTACTCCACATTTTTCACGGGGTGAATAAATGTAAAAAAATAGGTACCCTATTGGAGAAGAGAGGCTAATTTTGCGGTTACATAACATTATTAACCGATGCAATAAGGGGACCTCTTTTGCTCTCCTACTAAAGGCGTCCTGCCATGTGAGCCGGGCTAGCAGAAAAAGCAGTAAATGACAAGAAATGAACACCAATTGTCTTGCCGGCCTTGGTGAGCGGAGAAGTAGGATTTCAAGTTTCACCGATCATCGGTGGACAACCCCAG
Organism: Pseudisothecium myosuroides; assembly: GCA_951799445.1. Lineage (NCBI taxonomy): Eukaryota > Viridiplantae > Streptophyta > Bryopsida > Hypnales > Lembophyllaceae > Pseudisothecium > Pseudisothecium myosuroides. The sequence continues at coordinate 20,299,479 of OX637296.1, forward strand.
TGGTGAAGATGGAACAATCTTGAAGGAAACCACACGTGGGGGATTCTTACTTGATCTCTCCCCACCCACCGGGTACACATGGCAGGACAATTCCCAACTTCACCCCTGTAGCTCCCCGGCGAACTTGACCGGCCCGGCTCACATGACAGGAGTGCCTAAGCGGGAGCCTCCAAGCATTGCAACTTCCTAGCTAGCCAATTACTCTTTATAGGCTAACTTCCGAGTCAAGCCAATGAGACCAACCTTACAACTTCCTAGCTAGTTAATGATTCTTTGAAGATTTAAGAGCACTACCATTGACAGACTTGAAAAACAAGCTCAAAATCTGGCTAAAAAAGTGTCGGGGGGGGAGAGGTCACTTTTTTAGGCTACGGAAAAGTAAATAGTCCCACTCAAGGCCTCTTAAAGGACCATTTGTTCCCATGGGAGACAATTTGGGTTTAGGTAAGTTCTTATTGTCTCAATTTGTAGTGAATGTATTTGAAACTTTTTGAAGACGTGCAATTTTGCAAGAGCTTCATAGATATATAATTGTTATTTCAGTTGGTGCGCAAAAACAGAAGTTATGGTACGATGAGCCAAAAACAGAGGTTGGCGGGCAACGCAAAAAAAAATCACAAAAGGTCAAAATAGTTTAAAAAAAAAATTTGGATCTATATATGAAGCTTTGATTCATTCAAATTGTATTAGTGACAAAAAAGTTATATACAATCTTGTTTTGATGGCAATCTAAGCATCTTCTTAAAAAAACTTTGAATGCTAATATCTTTTAATCCATATGGTCAAATTTGATGAAATTTCTACCACATGATCACAGGCAAGTGAAATACAAGATTCTATTGTTAGATTCTAAAAAAATTAAAATTTAATTTAATTGGATGAACACAACAAAAATTGCAGTTTTGAATGGTTTTTGATAGAAAATGGCCTTGATCCTTTAAGAGGGTTAAGAAACCACATAAAAGTGAATATAATTGAAGCTTACTTAATTGGAGGGCTTCATGGGATGGCGAGAAGTGACAACAATGAAAATAAGTTTTTTTTTTTTTTTCTATTTGCAAGCTAAGGTTGTTGGCCTACAAGCAATTGCGGTTATCAAACTGTCTATGGTTTTCGGGCTAATGTTGGGGAGAGATCATCCACTTTGGGGATATGGTGGGACAAGTTTTTTAAGCCCAATGGGCATGCTCTAAACTAAATTTTCTCTTAGGGATCTAAGGATGGATTATCTCAATCTCCAAGGGAGAATGATTTAGGTTGGTTAACATTGTTATGTTAGTAGACTTTGAAAGCTAATTTGGGGTATGTGATTTCCAATATGAATTTCAAAAATTGACTGAGGAAAGAAGTATAATATTTTGAATCTTGCCTATTGAAATTCAACAAACTTGTTTTCAAAATTTTTAAAAATATGGTCAATTTCATTAAAATGGCGGTATTCCATTATAATGGCACAACATTCTATTAAAATGGCACTGAATTTGTCAAAGATAACACTGCATTCCATTAAAATGGCATAGAATGTGTTACAAATGGCAAAATAATACCGCCATTTCAACAAAATTGACCATAAATGATTTTTGTAAGTTTTGCAGCTTTGAGCTCAAGTTGAAAGGAGAACAAAAAGTCAACTACTAGTTGTATAGTAATTGGATGCATGTCAATTCAACAAAATTAACTAAGAGTCTTGATGACTTCCAATTGAATCCCCAATGCATTGTTGAATTTGTGTTATGTGTTCATAAAAAGAGACATGTCACAAAATTACCGGAAATTTCTTTATAAATTAAAACTAAAATAATATTTTTAAAATTCTGAAATATGAGAGAAGCAAAAAATAAATAGAGGAATGATAAGTTGGAGCTCTAGTGATTTTTTGAAGCCGTGCGTTGAGAGCTTTTAGCTCAAACATTTTAGGCACATGAAATGTACATGATTATATAGAATTTTTTTGTGACAATTAATAGTATTGCAAGTCAACAAATATAATCCACCTAGATAATAAATAGCTTGAAGTTGAATAATTTGAGATTTTCAAACTCACAATCAATTTTTCAAGTGCCAATTCTATTAGTTTTGGGGATGCCTATGAAATCATTAATTTCTTGTTGGAAAATCTTGCCAAAAATATACTAAATCTTTGCATTCAAGATTAAAACAATGCATCTCCATCTTCCAATTATCAAAATTAGATTTTACTTTGAAATGTCTAATAGTTTTCAAAAACCAATATAGCCAAAGTACATAATCAATTTTCAATTAGACATGTTTGCCCCTAGAATTTTGTATTGCTAATAGAACAAAGAATGTGGATATGTTTGTTTCCTAGGGTTTGGTGAGAAAATATTAGACAATATAGGATTCAATAAGAAAATAGAGGATGTGAGTTTATATAGGCCATAACATTCAATTAGAAAACAAAGAATGTAGATATATTCATTCTCGAGGGTTTGGTGGGAGGTGGATATGTTTGTTCCCAAAAATTTGGTTAGAACATTAAAGATGTGGATATCCATGTTCTAGAGGGCTCAATAAAAAAGACAAAGGATTTAGAAATGTCTATTCCATGGGGCTTAGGGAAAGAACAAATAATATGAATACTTTTGTTTTTTAAATTATGGTAAGAGAACAAGATGTAGATGAGTATCTTCTATAGGATTTGGTAATAGGAAACAAGGATGTGCATATGTGTGATTTCCACAATTTGCTTAATGAGAGCATAAAAGATGTATATATCGTGCGCATAGGTCAGTTTCGGCAACATTGGTGCCGAAGTAGTTTACTTTTTGTTGTTTGGACAGTTTGGCAACTTGATTTATATTTCTTGACTTTCAGCACTTTGCTATTTCTAATTTTTAGACACTCCTAATTTTGGATTGATTTCTTCTATTCATGCTTAAATGTGTTCCTTTTTCTAAATTTTTTCAAGAATAATTTTTGGATATTCAGAATTAGCAACAATGGAATTTTTTCAAATTTTCAGAAATAATTGTACAAATTTTTTAAATTTCAGACATTCTCCAAATTTTCCCAACTTATTTCTGAAACTAACCTATACGTACGGTGCTTCTATTCTCTAGGGTTCATAACATTCAGTAGCTCTACAGCGATGGTGTGGTATATTCCACACCCCAATAGTGCTTCATGAGTAACTTCCGATGAATTAGATAGGTGGCGGATGTAGAGGCACACCATCACTGTAGAACCAAGGCAACATCAACACATGCTATTGAATGTTATGTTTGGTGAAAAAACAAAAAAATGTGATTATGGTTACATGTTATTTATAGTATAACACTAAAAAAACAAGCAACTTCACTATGGTATAAGAGGCTCTACCTCTATTGCATTGGCTTATTTTTTGAGTAAGATAGCTACAAAAAACTTCCTCAAGGTAGCCTCCGCTGAATCCAGTTGTGTTGTGGTCTGTATTGATTGTTTTTTTAAATTTAAAAAAACAACAACACATGGACAATTTCCATTGATAAAAGGAAACAACACATGGACCCAAAGGAAACACCCTCGGCGGAATTTTTTTACATTTTTTACATTTTTTTTTGCACTATTTTTTTATCATCATTTTTTTGACCTAGAGGCAAAAGAGGCAAGGAAAGAGCCAACAAGCTGGTAGAAAGGAGGCACCAAGACGTTGGTGGTGTTTTTGTCCCACTAGGCCAATTGTGGCTGGTGGGGCTTTGTATTTTGCCCTTTTGCAATGAAATTTTGTTTCATTTGTTTCAAAAAAAAAGAGAAAAAGGGTAGCTTCCGTCAAGGCAAAGACTCTCTCTTCCCGCCTTCAGCCCAGAGCCAACAAATCAGTCTGTTCCCTAGGGTTCGGTGACAATATAGAGAACGTGCATCGACGCCTCTCCCCCTCATGTGCAATTACAGAACCTCGACCTTGGAAGCATCCAATGTCCCCCTTCCGCCCCTCCCCATAAAAAATTACCCCCTCCCCAACACTCGCCCGCATGAAAATTAGTCACCCAAATGCTCACTTTCGTCATTCCCATTCTCCGCAAGGAGCCAAATCAGAGCCAGTCCAGGGCTTTGTCAGAGAGGAGGAGCGGCTCTTGTCGATCAGAGCGAACCCGAAGGCAGGCAGGCAGGCAGGCCGGGGCCAGAGCCAGATCAGAGCATCCAGCGATAGGAAGAAATCTTTGCCGTGCCAGCCAGCCAACTTGCAGCAGAGCAAAACAACACCCACAAACAAAGCCTATCTCCCTCACACAGCTTCCTCTTTTTTCTTCACTACTTTCAGCTTCTGTCTTGGCTATGGCGGACCCCCAGTTGTGATATTCCCACTTTTCGGGGATGCGAACCTCCTTGCCTTTCTCTACTTCCCTTGCCGGTGGTGGGTACTCTGTGATTTCGGAAATGGGTACTCTTGGGTTTCGGAAGTGGGTACTCTGTGATTTTGGAAAATGCACCTCGGAAATGGGGACAATCTGGGTTTGTGGAGTTAAATTTGGTGTGATCTGGACTGTGTATGGTGTTGGAGTTTGAGATCTTGTGATCTTTGGTTTGGGGTTTGAATTTTGGGAGTTGGGTGTGTGAAGAAAGTGTGGGTTGGTAATTCTCAGATCTTTGCGTTTCCGGGTTTCCGAGGTTGGAAAGGGAGCTTTAGGGATGTTGTAGTGGGCTTGGGGTTTGAATGTGGAATCATTTGGGAATTGCAGATCGAAGGAGGTGAGGAGAAGGAAGTTACGTACGTGAATTGGAAGTTCAGAAGAAGTGTGTGTGCAATTGGTAGCAGTCTTGGCGGTTGTGTGTGTGCAAGAAGCAGATGCGGGATCTAACCAGTGATGGTGGTGAAAGGCGAAGTCCTCAAGGACCGCTGAATATGAAATCGAATTCCTGGGATTTCACTCCAGATCGTTACAATCCGGTACCTACACTTCCCTGCATTTTCTTCACTTTCGAGGATCTGGTGAATTGGGAATGTTGATTTCGTCATCAAGATGTTGTAGCTGGAATGTTGGTGGCAAGGATGGGAAGACTCGGTAAAAAAGGATCAGTGTCGGTTTTTTTCTTGATTTTGTTGGTTGTGTTCAGCCTGAGGTGTGTGTTTCCGAGGACGTGAATTTGGTAGATTTGGGGTGGATGTTTGCTAGCATTCGGCATTTTCCAATGAAGCTGATTGATCAGGCAGTTTTGGCATAATCAGATGGTGAGCGATAAAATGCCGAAGCCAGGGGCGGATCAAGCTATGGAAGTCGCCGCAGATGGTCACTTCTCAGGGCTTCATTTTGATGAGTATCCAGTGACGAAGCATCTCGGAGCTAACAAGGTTCCGTTTGTGATTGGTAGGTCTCTAAATTTGATGTGTTTTCGATTGATGGGTTAATACTGTAATGACACTATTTTAGTACCATATTAGTGCCATTTTAGTGCCATTATAGAGATTGCAGTAGTACTGCAACAGTATTTTTTGGTTGTGGAAAAGTTGATGTGAACTTTTGCTTCGTTCATGACCTGAATTTGTGTTGTATTGAATCACAGGAGTCGCTGGGGGAACTGCATCTGGAAAGACGACTGTATGTGACATGATCATTCAACAGCTTCATGATCACCGTGTGGTGCTTGTCAACCAAGACTCGTTTTACCGGGGCCTGACGCCGGAGGAGTCGGCCAAAGTTGGGGATTATAATTTTGACCATCCAGGTTGGTGAACGGATTTTCTCCTTAATCTGTGATTTTTTTTTTCAAAGCTGAATAATAGCTTGAAATTGTGTTCTGTTGAAGTACTTGTTTTAGTCGGTGCTTCAGCGTTGACCTAATAACAAATTATGTAGTTCAAATTGCTGTCTTCGTTTTTTGGTTTGGTGCTATTTTACTTGTACTGCACTTTTCGTCAACTATGATGGGTTGAGTATTTCAAGCAATATGTATGAGTTTAAGCCTTTATTTGGAGATCGGTTCAAAAGCTCTTGAGATCCCACTTTGGGTACTATTAGAGCCAAACTCTCTTGGGATCGAAGTTTCCTCACTCAATATATGATGATGTCTTATGCAAGCGTCTGAAGTGGGAGTTTGTAGCGACTACTGAAGCTAGGGTCAGTTGACAACCCGATCACCCCTGCGTGCTACAACTCTTTGTTGTACGAGCTGTCTTTTATTTTCTTAACTCATTGAAACCTATTCCCTGTATTAGATGCATTTGATACGGAGGCGCTACTTGAATGCCTGAAGCAGTTGAAAGCTAACCAACCCATAAAGATACCTGAGTACGATTTCAAGAGTCATCAACGATGCTCCGATAAGTTTCGCAAGGTAGAATTCTGTCCTTTGGTTTTTTAATATACCCCAATGTTTTAATGACTACTATCAGTGACGGATTGTTTTTGACCTTTTTCTGACCTTTTTCTGGGCACTTCAGGTGAACGCTTCTGATGTGATTATCGTGGAGGGGATACTGATCTTCCATGATGCTCGTGTTCGTGAGTACATGAACATGAAGATTTTTGTTGATACAGGTTAGCATTGCAAAATAATCCTCCCTCAGTGCAAGTAAGCTCTGCTCTTACTCCAATTCGTTCTGGAGGCTCTTGTAATTTGATCTTAGACACGGAAGCCACGTATTTGCGGACTCATCTTGGAACTATGCAATGCAGATGCTGATGTTAGGTTGGCAAGAAGGATTAAACGGGATACGTTGGAGAGAGGCAGAGACGTAAATGGCGTAATAGAGCAGGCAAGCTGATCACTACTTGCCACTACATGCTTTTGGTTTCTTACGTTTAGAGTGTTGAAGCAACTTTACTCTGCTTTATGTTATCATGATAGACCTACCATGGAGTTGGGACTTATTAGTTTTACTATCGGTTCCATGCTCATTTTGTCTTCCAATCACCTGCTCCTATTTTGTACTACGTATTAAATTAAGCCTTTAGTGTGTGTGCGCCTTTGCAGTATGGGAAGTTTGTGAAACCGGCTTTTGATGATTTTGTGCTGCCAACGAAGAAGTATGCCGATGTGATCTTGCCCCGTGGAGGAGATAATCACGTGGCTATCGATCTAATTGTGCAACATATACGCACCAAACTGGGTCAACATGACCTTCGCAAGATCTACCCAAATGTTTTTGTGATTCAGTCTACCTTCCAGGTGAGCTGACATACATTTCAAAACGGCAAATGACTTTTGAATAATTCACATTATCCTGTAGCTTTAATTACACTTTCAAATGCAGTATGGATGTAAATATTGAATGTTGTATAGGTGGAATGGGATAATGAGGCAATAGTAGTGCACATTTTTGCACTTCTAACGAATTTGGTGTCAACTTATCTACACAAATGAATTCAGAATCAGATGCAAGACTAGCTTTTATGTCAGCTAAATAGAGCTTACTACTTTTTCATGTAAAAAACCAATCTCGTATAAATGAGCATTATTGACCCTAGCTCTATGTTTCTTGTCATACTAGGTTCGGGGTATGCACACCCTGATTCGAGATCAAGATACATCAAAACATGATTTCGTCTTCTACTCTGATCGTCTAATTCGCTTGGTATGTCAATTAATTTGCATAATCATTTTTACCAACGTTAGTTCGCCAACTTCATTGCCACCACCTTTTCAAGCTTACTGGGCTCCATACTGAATGACTATTTTGAAATACTAATAACTGAGCTGGTTGAATTGCTGCTTTTAGATAGTGGAGCATGGACTGGGTCATTTGCCATTCACTGAGAAGCAAGTAATCACGCCGACAGGTGCACTATTTGGCCCATTCATGCTGTCTTTAGGTTTACTTTTAACTCTCACCAATAGTCGCAACTTCTGTGGAATAGAGCTGCTCACTGTATTTCCTGTTTTAATCTGTTCTTCTTTTTGGTTTTGTATCTGTCGTCTATAAATTTGCACATTATATATATTGTGTCTTGGCAATCAATATAGGTTCAATATATGTTGGAGTGGACTTCTGCAAGCAACTTTGTGGCGTATCCATAATAAGAAGGTATCATTTTCTTCATTTACTATTGACTATCAGTGACACACATTTTCAACTTGTACTTCGGCAATAGATATTGTGAGAACCGAGCTTCCAAGTTTGTGTTCCGAGTGGTCACTAGATAATGCTTAATGATTCCTAAAGGTGCTGCTGCTGGATAAATTGTGGACTTTAGGTTTAGCGGTTCCTGTCTACAGTCGGTAGGGTTGGTCTCTTGACATTGTTTGTGACATGCTAATCGAGGTTGATGGGTTTTGATAAACTAGTGGTGAGAGTATGGAGAACGCACTACGGGCTTGCTGCAAAGGTATCAAGATTGGAAAGATCTTGATTCATCGGGAAGGAGACAATGGGAAACAGGTACAATTCTTTTGACCATTTTATGGGTATGAGAGACTTAGCATACTCTAGAGGAAAACTAGAGGAGAGGCAATGAGATAGAAGTATGTCTGGTTTATTAGAGCAAGATTCTACCTCACTTTAGGAACGGTAAGAGAGTTATTTTTTCATTTGGGCATCCTATGTGGCACATGAAAGCTGAAATGGCAATGAACCTGCAAGTGATCTTGTTCCAGGCACTATTACTTGAATGTCCATGAAATGAAGCAGAGAAAGAACTTTTATTTGTTTTTCATGCCATGCAAACTCGGCCGGCAGAAGTAGTTTGGTAGCGCCCTAAGAACGTGATGCGCAATTCTGTCTGCTTGTGTAAATTCAGCACGTTATAATAGTTACGCAAAATGGGGCTTGAGTAATGTTTCAGCCTTTGAATGAATTATGCTGACTTTTTATCCATGTGTGCTGTAGCTGATCTATGAAAAACTGCCTCGGGACATAGCTGATCGTCACGTCCTACTTATGGACCCCATTTTGGGAACAGGTTACATTTTTTTCGCATCTTATCCTTCTAGTGCTGCGTGCCACTTCTTGTCAACAAGTCCCCACAGTTTTGCTTTTAGATAGAGCAGCTCGCGGACTTTGCAACAAGACCCTGGAGTCTTCGTTCGTTAGTGGAATGCTCAGAAACTGTTGCACTGGATCCCGTCTTGCAGGAAATTCGGCAATTCAAGCTATATTATTGTTGATACAGAAAGGAGTTCCAGAATCCCATATAATTTTCCTGAATCTTATATCGGTAAGCTCTATCCTAGCATTTATTATATATGAGTTGCACCTAAACCTCTTTAACATCTTTAACAGTTCCCCAAATGCACGTGATTATCAATGTAACATTGTGAATTGTCAATAGTGTTGCATGTAAATGTGACTTTTAAGAAGTACTTGCGGCTGCAGGATTTAGGAAGGTGGTCTACAGCCCTTTTTCTCCTGATTGTGTTATTTATTTATAACTTCTCGTAACATGATACTAAGAGTACAGAGTTAGTTTTTGAACTGTGGACGTCTATTCCCTAGAATTCTGTTAAAAGAACACAAGGTGTGATATTAGTGAGCTGATTATACATTGCTCTCGAGTTTAGTTGATTCAATAACTTTCTGATTAGTAACGTATAATGTCAAACTTTGACTAGTCATAACTTTCTCATCCAAGGTCTAAATTCTAAATTCAGAATTGGAACTTGGAAGTTTTTTCTGACTTTCCTCGTGAATGTGTCTCCTTCTGCCTTCTGCAGGCCCCAGAGGGTATTCACGCAGTGTGCAAGAAGTTCCCTCTTTTAAAGATAGTTACTTCGGAAATCGATGCAGGGTTGAACGATGAATATCGTGTAGTACCAGGAATGGGTGAATTTGGGGACCGCTATTTCGGAACGGATGATGGTGGCCCAGAGCTCATGTACAAGGTGCCAATTGAGACCAACGACAAGACCTGATTTTGGTTTGAGAGACCTTTTCATTTGCACTGAAATAAAATTGTTCCTTGAGCTTCAAATATTGGAAAACAGACCTGACAAATTCCTTGACCGAGAGTGGAAGTAGTACTTCGTGGCTCAGAAGATTTGGTGGAGGAGGGGCACCATGTAACGAAGTTGTTGGCGCACTCATCAGAGAACTATGCAGTGATTTTGAGTGTTGTGAGGCTGAGAAGTGGACAATTTTTCCATATGTTCTAAAACAGACAGGGAGGAGACAACCTTTCTGTAATTCAAATTTTATATATTGAGGCTTGTACAGTTACTTCAAGCTGGAGATATAACATGGTTCAGGAATCAATTTGTGCTTGATTGTCGAGATTATTGCAGCTTGCATTGTGTGCAGTTACATCGTTTCTTTATGTACTTGTTTGTGTATGTTCTCTCAATTATCACTTGTGAGATTGGCCTTTTGTATTGAAATTTACCAGTTTAGATTTGGGAAGTACTCCTGCTGACCTTGACTGGGGCTCATAAGGCATAACATTGTGAACCAGCCTAAACCATTTCCTCATGGAGATTGGGATAATCCCTCCCTAGATCCTTGAGAGTGAATTTAGTTTAATTTGCAAAGAGTCATTGGTTGGCCCTGAAGTTTCAAAGCTAGTGTCATTGGTTGATTGGGAAGTTGCAATGTTGGTAGCTTTCATTTTGATTGGGAAGTTGCAATGCTAGTGTCATAAAGTTGACTAGGAAGTTGTGGGTGGCTCTTGTTTTGTGGGGGGTAATAATGTTATGAGGAACCTATATATACAACTCACTACACTAACTTCCAATTGATCTCAAATCTATTGATAGGCAAAAAATAAACTTTTAATACATTGGGACCACTAATTAATTGTAAAAATGAAAGTAGTATTTAGAGGAGTTGCCAACTCTATTAAAAATTATTTTAACTCATTGCTAGTATTACAACATACAAGCCTTCTTTGATTATCTTTGAATGAAATGTATCCAATGAATGCTTGGATCCTTCAAAGATTTCCTTTGACATTACTATTTTCTTTTGTAGGGGAGAATCCCTATCAAATTCTATTTTTATTTTACAAATAGTTCATTGGATTGGCAATGAGTCACAAGACCGAAATTGAAGCCCATAGTGTCTTTTTAATTGAGGGAATTCAAAAGATTTTGAAGGAATGAATGGGAACCTTTGGAATTCAATTAATTTTTTGAAATTGAGGCCAAGAAAATTTGAAATTTGAAAAGCAAAAGTACAAAAGTTGGAAGGATTTATTTTACAACTATGGGGGTTGGATTAAGTTGAGGGAGTTGAAAAATTATTTGAGATGGAATCAATAGAAAACTTTGTGATGGAATTAATTACCAAAACAAACACCATAAAACTTTGGACCGGAATTTGGATTTGAAAAAAATATGAGAGTTAAAAGGGTTCACTTTGTATCCATAGGGTTCAAATCTTTGAGGTTTCTATATTGACAAATATAGAGTTCAATGCCGGCTATTAATCAACATGCACTTGAATTCATTATAATGACTATAATTATTCTTTCAAACTTCATTTTTTAAGCACCTATGATTGTGATGAGGTCCTTTTTAGTTGTAAGAATTTTATAGTATTTTAGATTTTTTTTATGAAATTAATGTGAATTTAAGATAAAAGGTGAAACAATTCATATCAAATACAATTGATGCTTAAAATTTTTGAAAATCTCTCCATGATTATATTATAGTGTTGAACGTTGTGGTGGAGGGTTGCTACTATGTGAGCATAGGAGCATGAGCATAGGAGCCTAGAAGACTATACACCTATATTATAGGTGTCTATATTATAAAAACCTTCTATCAGTATAGTGTAACTATATTATAGATACCTATATTATAGGTGTTTATGTTTTAAGTACGTTCATTGGTTGTAGGATATCTACTTATATATATGCTCAAGGCTAACATGCTTGCATTTTCATGCTCACATACTAGCACCATTGCGTTATGGTGTATATATATATTTTTACCATATCATTGTAAAATTAGAAAAACAACACACCATGGTTGCAAAATAAAATTTCCAAATTGCTAGTTAATATTTAAAAAAAAATCTATTTTTAAGGAGAATTACAATGAGTATTCAAAGAGTATCAATGACAAATTGATTTTCCAATAGAAGTTTAATGTTTTTTGGGCTCCAAAATGCATGTGAAATTTCCTGTCGCGACGGTCTCTCAAATCCAAAACGGATCCCCAAACTTTCAGTCTGTCAGCAGTAGTAGCATAGCCAACAACAAAGCCCTAGCTATTTTATCCATCAATCAATTCTTAGATTTGAGCTTATAAAGTACAGAATAATTATTTTTTTGAATATTATTTTGAATATTCAAACATTTATAGACAATATGTGGACCTTTCGTATAATATTAAAAATTAGTGTAATTAAGGTCAAACTAAGCTTGAAATGATGCAAAATCTATTTGCAATTAGTATGTGAGTATTATTTGAAATTATTTCTGTATTTATATTTAAGATTATTTTAATTTTATATCTAAATATATTATATTACTAAATTATTATTTGATACAAAAGGCCAATCAACTTATTTTGGATTTTTGGAAATAAAATTTATTTTTGTCTTCTTATTTTTATGTGTGAATTGCAATCTTGATTATTCATTTATATTATTCAAAAATGAAACTAGTATTACAAACTTTTTTTCTACAGAAAATGTAAAACGTAATATTAAAATTCTAGTGTGTAAACTATAAAATATAGAGTGAAAGTTTATGTTACTAGATGACTGTCCACATTAAAAGCAAGTAACAAACGAGGTAACAAATCAATTAATTTGCACCTTCTCTACAAATTTCATGAAATATATAGATATAATTTATATTTGTTTCAAATTTAATATTCTATTCTATTTGATAATCTAGCTAGGGCCTTCAAGTGCTTGAGACAATAATTTTTTTTTTTTTAAAAATCAATGTGCACTTTGAAATGCAAGATAAAACAATGTATGATGACTAAAATGATGATTAGAAATATATCAAATAAATTATATAATGTAAAGATAAATGAGATATGAACTAAAATCTTTAAGATAAGGAGAAGTAATAGCCTATAGGAATTTGAACTCTCTATATATATGTAGATATATCATATAAGAAGACTAATATAATTTATTCTATTAATCTTTATACTATTGGTGTGCATAAATTCCTAAATCTTAAGTAGTTGGTGTATTGTATCCCAAATTCCAAAAAAATATAATAAACTACAAAGTACATATCTATAGATTCTAAAAAAAGTGGCATTTATAATTCAATAAGCTAATATTAACATATGGAGCATGAAACAAGACAACTTAGGATCTTCATAAAGAATTTGTAGTTTAAGAATGTTTGCATTGTAGCCATTTAAATAGTCAACAATATGCTTGGATGCCCCATTGCTTTATATACACTTGAATGCAAAAAGGTTTGTTATTTTGTTGGCCAAGATATAATTTGAAGATAAATAAATTCTTTGTCATCAAATTTTGTATGATCTAGGTATTCCAACTATAACTTTAATTCCTTGGTGCCTAAACTAAAATTTAAAATTTAAAATTTAAATAGTTAAAAGGTGATTAAATACAATAGCTTTTAGAACATATTTTATAATCATTCAAACTTCAAACAATTATGAAGAACATGATTCTTTTTTTCAATTGATACAATATATTTATTTATTTTTCTTGAAACTCCTTAAATGATTCACTACAATTCCTAAAGATATAGAATTGTCCACTTTTGAGTATTTAAGCCCTTTGAAATTAAAGTAATGGAATGAAGATTCAAAACATGAAAAAAATAACAAAAACATCAATTTGTTTAAATTGGAAAGAAATTCAACAAATTTGGGACCTTTTAGGGCATATAACCTCAATTAATACTAACAATTCTAATTTTTATACTACATAAACATTATTGTCAATATTTCTCTCATTCAAAATCATATCTCAAATTAATATCTAATTGCCTAGTGAATGATGGATATTTTCAAAACTCAAAAGTGCAATTCATCATTGAATTACTACTTAGAATTGGAGGACAAGTGTCAATTGCAATGGCCTTAGAAAGATAAGAGAGTCCAAACATAATTGTTATTTTTTCTTTTGGCAACAAGAATTCAAAAACATCTAGTTTTAAGATATAAGAGGTTCATTTAAAAAATTATTGACAAATAATTCTTTGAATATTTTAATTATAATATTTTCAAGCAAGTTAATAATGACCCCTTGAACGCTCCTAGTTACCAAAGTACACAAGCATTGACTCCTAGTCTAGACAGATGGATTAACTACTAAAGTCCCAATTGAAGACATTTTTTCCATCAAAACCACCCAACACTGCCATTTCTATTGTAAAGAGAATTTTTTTTTTTTTTTTTTTTTTTTTGCATATCTAACCATTGAATCTTGTACAAAACTAGTATAAGAATGCGTGGTAGAAATTTTAGAAATTTTGACTATGTACATTGCAAGATATTTGCATTTAAAATGAAGACAACAAGTTTTTTTACACTTTGCTTGACTAAATTTTTTGGCTTTAAATCTTCTTAATTTAAAATTTTTGTACTATTCATTTTGATTTTACAATTTTTTATGTTGAAGAATTGAGTTGAGAATCTATGGAAAAAAATTCAACAAGAAGATAGTTATTTTTCACTCATTAAAAAACCGTTAAATGGCGAATTTCATTAAAATGGCGGTATTCCGTGACTTTTGGCACTTTTAATAGTTCATACCGTACAGTTTGAACTGTTTTGTCTGTACCTGAATCTATACCGGTCCTAGATTACTCAAATCTACACTTGTCCTAGATATTAAAAATCTAGATATGTCCTAGATTTTTCAGACCGCACAATCTGATATCTATTCCTAGTCTAGATTTCTGAAATCTATAACTATCCTAGACATTAGTAATGTAAATCTGTCTTAGATGTTAAGGTCTGAAAATGGCACATGGAATGCCGCCATTTTAATGAAATTCCCCATTTAAGTAGAAGTAGGTTCAAGATTGAAGGGAAAACTAAATTGTTAATAGCTCTTTGATGGAATAAAAACTCAATAATTTCAATTATGCAATTGTTCTAACAAGCAAACTTAAACCTGTCTATCAATTTTTTTTGAAAAAATATATAAATTGCATTCAAAAATGACTTATACAAGTTATTTTCTAAAGAAGATACTTAGAGTGCCCCCAAAACAAGATTGTCCATAATTTTCTCATTACTAGTTCAAATAAAATGAATCAAAACTTCAAATGTAGACAAAAACATAAACAATGAGTAGAAGAGTTAAAAATAAAAAAACTCTATTTTTTGTGATTTTTTTAATTTGCCCCTCAAGTTGTTTTTTGGACTTAGGGTTATATAATTTTTGCTCCCAAGGACCAATTGAAATAAAAATTATATTCCTCCAAAATAATTTTGAAGTATTTGCTAAATTTCAATTTTATAAACTTGGACTTTTCCAAAGTTGAAAACTTAGAATTGCCTTTGCCAAGTTTCTTGATGCTTTCACTTCCATAAGTAAAGGGACAAACAAAAATTTAATAGTAGTTTTGCATTGTCATAAAATTAAGAGGAAGTATGGAAGTGCACCATTGGGGTTGATGACCTTGATAGCAAAGGTTCCAAGCACCTGTGTTTGTGAAGAACTGGCCACTGGTCCAAAGTTAGCCAATGGAATTGGAGAAAAAGTTAGTTGCAATTTGAAAACATCAATAGGGATAGTAAAACGCTTTGCACCCAAAATCTGAAGAATGGGGATGTGGTGGGTTAGGGTTGGTTTACCGCAAGGCGAATATACTGTTTCTGCAAAGCCTTCACGACATTCATTACTCTCCTATGGAGGTGAATAATGGATGTGGCGAAGCCTTCGCAAGCGAATTTTTTCATCTGGCACTCCTTACTTCTCTTGCACTCCTTGTGACACCTGCGATTCTACAAGGTGGCTTGCGTATATTTAGTTCAAGTGAATCCATCCTTCAGAGAAATCCTCCAATTACACAAAAGGGGTGTCGCACCTTCTTTTGCAATTTTGGGTCCTAATTGGCTCCGAGTTTCTCTGCTCAGCTGCTCATTAGTCTTCAGCGGAATCTCGTTTTCGGAAAAGGTGTGAAAACACCCCTAGTGAAAAATCAGTGAAAATCTCTATATTGAGTAAATATTTAGAGAAAGTACCAGATCTCGATACTTGAATAAACGGATCAATACTTAAGGGAATTAGAGGAAAGTAGCTGGTAAAACTCAAAAACCTTCCCGAACGCTGCCAAGCACCCGGAAAGAAGGCCGGTTCCTCTGTAACTCCAGTTCACCTCAACTTGCCGGCGCAAGTCGACCGACCTCTACCAAGATCAAAAGGAACGGAAGTCATGGCAACTGGCTCCGATGGAGGAGCACAGACAACAGTATATCACCGAAGGTTAAATCTTACTGCACTTCCTTGGCAAGGAAGTGACATCTGGTTCATGATCAACTGCCTGACCATGCCATCTGCCCCTGCAAGTGACCACAAAATTGCCGGCCCTATTGTTTCAAAAGACAAAACCAACATGTCCGGGAACCAAGCACGCACAGAATTCGGCTTCTGCCGCAAACTAACTTACCTCAAAGGGCAAGTCCACTACAGTGTTGGACAACCAGGAACTCCCAGAAATATCCACCACCGCCGACATATTCGGAATGTCGACGGGGACCCGTGCAGCCGCCAGCAAGCTCACGCTCATCCGCTACAGCTACAGCAACATCCAAGTGTTCCCACATCGATCAAGTTCAAGCTCGCGACTCAGGTAGCAGCTCCTGAGGTCCTTGAGTCAAATGAACTCCGATCCTGATCACTGGTATATATAATGCCACAGTCTGCAACAGTCTTCATGCAACAACCGACTAGCTGGTATGCAAGTGAATGCAAGCAACAGTGCAATAGCTAGTATTGTTTGTAGTGATTGCAGTTCGATCGGCTGTGAGGGATTCTGATCGAAGTACATATTTGTGATAGTCGATCCATATATCCGTGAGTCTTGATCGATTGATCGAGTGGTTTTTAAAATTGAATATCATGGCGAGAGTGCATTTGTTATTGGTCGTGGCATTGTTGTGGCCGTCCTGCAGTATGTTCAATGGCGTCGAAGCGCAGCTGGCCGAGAATTTCTATGCCACCAGTTGTCCTAGTGCAGAGCAGATTATTTTCAGTACAATGTCGCAAATGACGAGGACGAAAGCGGGTCTGCCTGCCGACCTTCTTCGCCTCTTTTTCCATGACTGTTTCGTCAGGGTGAGTATTCTTGACTCTGACTCCAACTGGAATTAATTAACGGGTACATGTGGCTTGCATTAACTGGGAAATAACTATGACAGAACTAATCCAATGTGGTTTTCTACATTGTTGTCGATCGATCGCATTACTTGCTAAAATGCGGAATGCTGGTTACATTTGCATTTCAATTCTGGGAGCTTGGTCGGGCCGGAGTTTTATCAGACGGTCCAATTTCGTATTGAGCCTGGGAATCGTGATGAGAAAGTTGCGTATCACTCTTAAACGAAAGCCATCAAACATTACATATATAGACCTAGCCTTAATTCCTTTGATTGATACGTTGATTAGCTAGAAATCAATATTACTTATCATTCTTTAGCTTATTTAATCAGATATTTTTGTGATTAAGAGGAAATATTGATTAGAATTACTGCTTATCATTCTTTAGTTGTAAATCGTCTAACTTTCAACAGAACGCTTGCTTCGATCTGTACATTCCGAAAGATTGTAGGCTAGCTAGTCACACCAGCCTAACGAACTACTGTGAACGTACTCGAGAAGGTCACGAGCGAGTGATAACAATAATTTGGAATCACACCAGTTGAAGGAATTACGGTGCACCAGTCGAGTACAATAATTACCCGTTGCTAATGTTACTTTCTGTGCAGGGCTGTGACGCGTCCGTCCTCCTCGACGGCCCCGGCACAGAGCAAAGCTCCCCTGCCAACTTCCGCTTACAAGGCCAACACCTGGCCATGAACCTCCTCAAACAAGCCGTTGAACGCGCCTGCCCCAACACCGTCTCCTGCTCTGACATCCTGGCCTTCGCTGCCCGCGACGGCGTCGTCCTCAGCGGCGGCCCTCGCTGGATTGTCAAAGGCGGCCGCCGCGACGGCTTGATCTCTTTAGAATCCGACGCGACCTCCACTTTACCAGGCCCCGACAGCGACCTGAGTGAGCTTACTGACGCTTTCGAGTCCCAAAACCTCACCCAAGCAGATCTGGTGCATCTCTCGGGGGCTCACACAATTGGAAACTCGGGATGTGTGCACATCGACAGCAGACTTTACAGTGGACCGCCAGATCCGATTCTCACGCCGTCTTTTCTAAATGAGCTGCGACGGGAGTGTCCGAGGCCGAATCAACCCTTGCGGCTTGTGAACCTTGATAGACAGACGCCACGGAAGTTTGACACGAAGTACTATGAGAATCTGGTGGCGGGGAAGGGGTTGTTGACGTCGGATCAGGTTTTGTTTGAGGATGTGGCCACGAGACAGTTGGTGATGGGTAATACGGTGGAGAGCGTGTTTTTTGAGAATTTTGGGAATTCGATGGTGAAGTTGAGTGAGGTTGGGGTGATCACGGGGACGGAGGGCGAGATCCGGAAACGATGCTTTGCGGTGAATAGTCCAGTAACTTAATTAGTGACAGTGGTTAACAATTTAACTGTTGTGTCGTCTGCATGATCGATCTGGACGACTTGTAGCAATCGTAGCAATCAGAGATGTAAGGGTTTTAGTTAAGGGGAAAGATTGCAGCTGGAAGCCAAGATATTTGATTCGATCTCGAGGGAGAAGGGGAGTGGAAGTTGATTGAGATTCAACTGCGAAAAGCGAGTTCGAGCTCACTGGCGATCGACAAATTGATTAATTAATTCTTTGGTAGTTGTAGCTTTAGGAGAGAAATTTATTGTGAGCTGTAGATTGAAACTACAGTTTCATTGATATGGAAACGTTGCTAGCTTCAAATCCGTTAAATTCGTGATAGGCAATATTCCTTGCGCCACTGCGCCATTTTCACAGTGACGTTAGGTTGTTGTGCCCATAGACATGCATTGCAAACTATTATGCAGTTTATTACGGAGTACATTTTATTCATTACACTAGCTGTGCACCAGTATGGGAGGATTTCCAGCCCCATCCTCTTGTGGACGTATGATGCCATTTTCATACCAAAATATTGACGCTCGTGTACTCCAAATTGCAATGCCTCGTAATACCTGTTCTGCAACCGAAATGACTGGTTTGGGCAACGCCTCTTGCAAGTTGTTCAGGTGTAAATACAAAAATACCATGTACGTGAGCACTTTGCAAATTTCGGTTTTCTGAGGATTTCGGTGATCAGTTTATGAGTGTTTAGTATATATGCACCGAGTTTACTGGATCGTGAGCAGGTCACACGCCGCAGACACCATAGCTGCATGGCTAGGGCTTGTGGTTTTGCAGCACGCAAAGTTCGGCTCCTCACGACTGGAATTGTGGGCAGCACCGCAGCACGCACATACTGTCCAGTGATTTTATGTTTTTGTCAAAAATAGGAGAATTGCTGAAGTTTTAAGACTTTCGATAGCGAATTTTGACAGAATACTTTCGATTTTTCGATACGTTTGTTGCAGATTACCACATTACCTCGGACCATTCTTTTATGTAGGGATATTAGATGAAATTTTGTATCAAAAGCTCATTTTGTACCAATTAATGTAATTAGTCAAGAAATTTCCTTCTAGTCCTGTGGCTGCAGAAATAGTTCCACCTTGTTGACAGGAAAAGTCTTTCTACAAATAGAAGCAGGTTGACCAGTTAACGTCCAAGGCAGGTGAGGACTGAGGAGGTGTGTACCGGTAATGCCCCAACTGCGAGCGAGTGTGCGACCTTCATTAACCCTGTAAGGACGCGGGGGGTGACCCTGGAAATCATGCATTGTATAACCGTGAGAGTCATTGGAATAAAAAAATCCAAAAGTACTCATTGGAAGTCAAGCTATTGTAGATGTTCTCCACTTTCCACAAAAAACTCCAAGGATGAATAGTTGTAGTTCTGTCCTACATTGGAGAATCCCTTGTCATTCATCGGACACTTATGGTTCGCGGCGTCCTTATTGGGTTAATTTACAAAAATCACAATCTCTCAAATTTGAGCATTTGTGCACTCAGAGCATCGCCACCCTTGCTCTGAATACTAGCCTCGCAATATGGCTTGTTGCGGGCTCCATTCTCCTTCCGGGCTCCACCTTCCCCACCCTTGCTCTCCATATCTCCAATAACTTTGCATTCTCATTGGTGGGAATTGCTATAGTGCTCCAACTTTTCTAAAAGGAGAAAAAAACATTGTTAGACAAGGAGAATCCAAGCTTGGAGAGAAGGAGAGCCGGCCCTGGAGGATTGCGGGTTGATGACATATTTGAGCGGGGCCGGGCTTTAACTTTTGGAATTTGGGGCAAGAGTGGGGGCAGTTTCAGAGCGCGGGCCTTGGATTTGAGCAGCCAGGGAGCAATCCAGGGCAAGGGTTTTGATGCTTTCAGGCTGAAATTTTTGTATAGGAATAATTTCTGCAAAGATATTAATAATTTTTGTGAAACTGATTTTGCAGGTGACACTAGTAGGACAAACCAGTGTATTAATGCCACTTGAAAATAGGACATAGTTACCAATGTATATTGATTATTTTGCTGTAGTAGTGCATTGGACACTAATTTACCTAAGTTAGATTATCTTGAATTAGTGTAGGATGGCGGATTGTATCATTGTATTGTAGGGTGATTGCATGAAACGCTTGTACTATTTTTTGTCACACGTTGTATGTTGCTTAGTTTTTTGGCCATAACTTCTGCATTTTCACTCCAAATGGCTCCAAATTCATAGTCAAGGTACTTATGACTATTATACACCTTGTCTAATTTGTTTGGAATTTAAAAAAAATGTTTTACTATTTAATAATAGCCCCCAATTTTTTATTTTTTTATTTTATTTTTTCTTATTTTCTACTAATTAAAACATCAAAGTATGTATTTCTAGCAATTTGGCACTTTTCTAGACTTCTCCTACTTAGAGAATTTTTGAATGAATTACCTTCGGTGGTTACCTTTATTTAAAGGTGCATACATTGGCCATATTTTTTTTTAAATTGATTTTCTAATTTTAAAGTACTCCAGAAAAAATCATGAGTACTGTTGCAAAATGCAACAAATAATATAGGTGTTTTGTGCAATCGCCCTGTACAAATTTTGACAAAGTTAACATTTTGTTGTCACAAAAAAGTTTTAGGTCACACTTAGTTATTCCCATGCTCACTTAGTCACTATTAGTAAAATATAGGTAGTGTAGCTTGAGATCTTTCTGCCTCAAATTGTCATCATTCAAGACTTCAATCTTCAATGGTGAAATGATGATTTTTTACTTCACAACATTTTGAAGTGCTTGTTCACTAACAATGGTTACATTCATATTTATTTATGAAAGTTGAAACACAAATCATAGTTTAGAATGCTTTGAGCAAAATAGCAAAAAATGCAAATAGAAAAAATAAACTATATTCTATGCTTAACATTTAAATATGATTCAATAGATTCTTAAAGTACATTTAATTCCTATGACTAACTTCAAAATTGTATTTGAATTCATCTACAATGACTATGCAACATTGGCTTCTTGAAAAAATATATGATCATCTCCTAGAGGCCCAAGGATTTTGGACAACATAAAATGTGTTATACATATAAGTTCCATAGATTTTTGAAATTTGCACTATAAGAAATAATGTTAAACATTAAGTGTAGAAAGTATTTGTACAATCAAGACTCCAAAATTATTTATAGATGAACTCCAAATGGTTTTTGAAGATTTAACGTTAAAAAAATTCACCAAAAATGGAGTTCATGTATTTAGCATATGGATTTTCAAAGATTGTCCAAAATTCTAGTTTCAATTGATTTGTAAAGCAAGGCATAAAAATTAGTATTGTGAACATCAATACTTTTTTTAAATAGTAAATTATCCTACACTAGGGAATACTTTGCACTATTTTCCTTGTAGTTTTTCTTGATTGTACCTATTTTAGTTTTGAATACAAAAATAGTGAAACAACTTGATTTAGTTTGCATACAAAAAAAATACTCTAGCTACAACACTGCTCAAAATTGGGCAACTACCATTAAATGGTTGATTGGGCTTCTAGACCTTGAGGGGTTAGAATAGACATATGCCATGGATCCTTCGTTGTCTTGCCATTAGTAATCTTTAGGTGCCATTGCCATGATTATGTCCATATTCAAGCAACTAAATGCAAACCTTAGTTCAGAGAATATGAATTGTGACGCCTTTCTTGCAAAGATAAGGAATTATTTGACACTACCAAATAAGTTTGATAATTTCCTATAAAAAATAAAATGAAATAAAAAAAGGAGAGAGGAACTACATGAAGAAGAGAAGGTAGGGAAGGACACAAAAACAAAATATTTTTTTTTATATTTGAATTTTAGGTTGTAGCAATTGTTGTTTGCCTAATGAATTAACTTCCCCCCAAAGTCCCAAGGGCAAATTAGAATGCCAAAAATAAAAATAAAAATTTGGCAACTAAAGAATCTAAAAACTAGACCTTCAATTTATAACTAGAAATCTTAGACTACTTTGATATGTATTATAATGATATAATTTATATTGATTTCCCATTGTTTCAAAAAAATCACAATAAATACATTTGCCAAAAATTTAGATATTTTCAATAAATCCATTAATTGATTATTGGAGGATAAATTTATTGGATCTAACTAACTTTTCATTTTAGGGTTTAATGTAATGCAAATTTTGCAACCATTTCAACTATAAGTCAGCTTGAAACCCTAATTCGGTCGCAACTGGAACAAATTCCACTATTACCAAGACCTCGTAGTGAAGTGATGATCGAACGAGCTTCAGATTCCCCCTTCTAGGGTTGCACATCATCTCGTGGTTTCAGTTTCTGCAGCTGCTTGATCATGGAACACTGAACCATTCCTGTCAATTTTCGATCGAGCTCGTGACGAACTGTCTCTCTGTTGCATTTAATTTGTCGTTAGGGTTCGAGCGCCTTCGATCGAAGAAGCAAAGTATATTTCTTTAACTTACTTGTGGAGAACGAGCACTTGGGGTTTGTTGAATTGTCTGAGCCATGGCGACGTCGTCAGGCCCCGGTCCCAAGATTCTTCTGGCGAAGCCCGCAAGTGCTCGAGTGGAGGGAGGCTCGGGCGGTAGCGGACCTTCCGGGATCAAGCTGATGCGAGACCGCGACGATGATCATGGTGCTGGGAGGCGGATTGCGCAAGGATCGCTCAACTTGTTGAATGATGCTTGGGATTTGACGCCGGACCGGTACCTTCCTGTAAGTGAAAGTGATAGTTGCTGTGAACAGCATTGGTCTCGCGGCTGGTTCATTCTTGGCTTTTTGCATATCGTACATGTTATTTTTTTGTGAAATGTTTTAGGCCTGTTTGAAGAGTTTGTTTGATCAGTCGTGCTATGGTTGATGATTTGATCATTGCATATTAATCATCGTGGAAGGTGATCTCGCTTAAGACAACTTCTTGTAAGCAGTTGTAGATTTGATCTTTGCATAGTAATCATGATCTCGAGTCAATTTCTCAAGTCAATTTCCTGTAAGCAGTTGCTGTGATCGGCATTTCTCGCAACTTGTTCTTTGACCTTCATGGCTTCTGCAAATCACACTTGTTGTTTTTCGTCACAAAGTCCCAATCCAAAAACTTAGCAATGTCAAGCAGTCATGAACTTATCATTCTTATTAAAGCTCAGTGAATCAGACCAATACTCATCCAGATACATGAGAAGAGATTTACTAAAATAAGGTCACCTTCCAATATGACTACTATGCAATAATCGAATCATCAAGCATTGCACAATTGATCAAACAAACTCTTCAAACAAGCATGGAATATTCACTATCAATAGGGTGATTGGTGCTTTGGTATCTACTTGTAATTTCAAAATGGTTTCCAAAAACTGCTAGCTGCACCATCTGGAGGTCTTGGACAGAGCGCCAATACTTTTCTTCATTCTAAATGGGTTGCAGTGCTGTCAATACCAACTTTTGCCCTAATTGTTGTCAATCCTGGGTAAAATTCGAAGTAGGGCTTATATTTCCGGAGGTAGGGAGTATGCGTTTTGTGAAAGCAGCGTGTTGCTGGATGTTCCGGCCCTCTCATTTTCAGTTGCAGCTTATGTCTGCAGACAACCAGGAGTTTATGGTGGTTGGTGTCCTTGGGCCTCCTGGTGCTGGGAAGTCGACAATTCTGAATGAGGTTTATGGATTCGATTCCAGCGCTCAAGGTTAACTGCGTCCCTCAAACCATTTGAAAATTGTAAAATCCATAATGAGCTGTCTTATGCGCAAGTGTAATGTTGGTTGCAAGATTCTTAATCTTGTTTCGTTGGTAATTGGCGGATGGTGAAGGTGTGCTGCCTCCTTTTAATACTCAAACAGACGATATTCGAGCCGTGGCACGGCACTGCTCTGTGGGAATGGAGCTTCGAATGTGTGCAGAGCGTATCATCGTAGTGGACACGCAGGCAAGTTGACATGAGTCATCCCTTGGGCATTGACTTTGTTGTTATCTTTTATTTTGACTTCAAGTCGATTCTCCTGAAAGAGTTTTTCGGGAATGGCTTGGGTGGCCACAATGAGTGATCCGACTTCATAGGGGTACTTAGAGAATCCATGAATCATTTTCTGACCAAAGCAAATGAAAATGAGAAGGAATAGAAGGGGTGATATTTTTTTCTAGTGGAGTATGAATATTAAAGAGTGCTTACCTATTGTGTTCATAAGTGCCAGTAGGCCAGTGCGTTCACAATCTCACCCATCTTTTGTGGCCATAAGTCACTCCATTACCATCGTTTGAAATTTTGATTTGTGCCACACTCACTCCCCATTGTGGTCTAAAAATCTCATACATTTAAAAGTGATGGTTTTACACCAATGCATGGCCAAAATGGTCCCTACAGTAGATGGCTTTCTCCCTCAACTCAATGTCTCTTGTCGCGGTGCAGCCACTTTTCAGTGCTTCAGTTCTTGTGGATCTCATGCGGCCTGATGGCACATCAAACACTTCAGTTTTGGGGGGAGAAACAATGTCTGCCGAGCTGGCTCATGAAATTATGGGGTTGCAGGTATGACTTACTCTTCCCTCTAGTTTATTAGTTTGCAAAGTTATGCAATTGTGCAATCTGAATTGGATCGAACATAGTCCTCAGATGGTGACTTTTGGTTTTCTATCTTTTAAGCAATGCATGTATGAAGTTTCTGTGTCATCTTGTTTTTTTACTGTCATGTACTCTTAGGTTTGAAGTTTTCCTGATCTAACAGTATGCTACTTGAACTGACTTTCATTTGTTGGTTTGGGGTTTTGCAAGTGGCACCTTTAGCTTGGCGTGTTTTTGTTTTCGGTGTGCCATGTAGTCCTCTTGATAACAGAAGGCGTAGACGATATCAGCATTTGGCGATACATGCGCACTGTGAGTGTTTTTCCTTTCCTTTTCTTTTTCCTTACTCACAATTTACCTGGTCTATGTGGTTCAGATACACACGGGTTTGTGATCGGTCGCAGAGAATCACAAGAATACGTTAAATATGCCTTTGAGGTCAAAGAAAATTACGTATACTTCTTGAAGTGATTGATTGGCTTTCACTTTTGCATTCTATGTATCTTCTAAAGGAATTCTACTTTACTCATGATTTGACAGATTGAGATGCTGAAGCAAGGAATACCTGATCCTTCTGTTGCCGCCCAGTGGTCTGAAAATAGTGGAGACAAAGATAGAAGTGGCAGTTTACAAGATGAGCAGCTGGAGAATTTCGCTGATGCAGTTTTTGTGCACACAAAGTCCGTATTCAACTCTCTTTTTGCTTGTGCACAGATTTCCAACTAATTGGGTTTTTTGCTATCAATTAGGCCTTCCTAAAATGTTTCTCTGACCGATGTTGTGTATGCTCAAACGTAAATACCTTATTGTAAACAAACATGCTTATTGGTCATCATATCTGCAGATGTTTGAAATACTTATATTGTGAATTTCCATCTGTGTGGTCTCTAGATTGCAGGATATCAGTTTTACTGAGGTGAAGCGTTTGGAGATGGCTCTCGCTGCTTATTTTCCAAATCCTGCTTTCAATAGGAACTCATTAATCAGCTACACAGTACCTCAGTTTCCACCTCCTACTGAATGGCACAATATGAGTGCTCATCTCAAAGGAATGCAGCCTGTGCCTAAACCCGCTCCTAATGGCAGTGTGGAGAATGGAAGTGACACGATATCTATCAGAAAGCCGCTGAAGCTCGATAAAGGTGTTAATTTCTATGTGCTTCCTTTGAAAGTTTCGGATGACGTCGTTCAGAACACTTTCGAAAGTTATTCTGTAATGCTACAGCAACTTCGCAATCAGGTGCTCTTTCCCTTTCATTCTCACTTTCTGGTTGCTCAATTAAATGCCTACCAGGTCTCGGACAAAACGTAGACGTGTTAAAATACATGACTTCCGCAACTTCTTTGAAGTTGATACATTGTCGAACGTGGAAAAATCGTCATGGATCCTTGTCAAGTCAAATCAATCTAGAAGTATTTAACATTGGAAATTCACCAAAACTGTAATTTCTACTTGTAATACTTGGATTTTGGTAGGATACGCTAGAGATGCAAGGCTTTAAACACTATATAGTAAGTCATACCCCAAAATTATTGTTTACTGTGCCTGAAGTCTTTATTTTTCTATTTATAGTAATTTTATGACAAAAGAGATAATATAGATGTACTTGTGTGCATTTAATATTCTATAATTCAAGATAGATGTACTGGTGCTGCAAATAGCACTTTAATAAAGCCAACGTCTAGCAAGATCCAATATGCCTCCTTCCTATTGGATGAATGCAATGGGTTGCGTGTGGCGAATGAGAGATTTCTTGCACGGCACGGAAGGGTCAGCTGCCATGTATTTAACTGAGCTTTGGGCATGATTTCAGTGGGTGATAGCAACATAATTGTTTCCTTCGGCACTATGTTTGAACTTGGTTTTCCTTGCTAGTTTCTGTTCTTACAAAATGCAATGCTATTGCTGAGCATATCAGATACCTACTGTATGTCTATGTGCAGATCCTGTCTTTGCAGCGACGCTCTTTCGCTAAGCCTATGTCTGAAAGGGATTGGCTGAAGATGTTGCCTCGTATCTGGGATCTCGTTAAGAAGTCTCCGGTGCTTGCTGATTACTGCAAAATGCTTCAAAGCTCAGGGCTTTTCAGGAGATGACAAAAATCAGGAACCATGTACTGTGTTATCCGAAGAGAATCATTGTAAATACTGGCTCGTGCCGTGGTTGTGAGTTTTATTGCACTGCGTGTTCGTGAAATCTAACCTTGAAATGCCACTCGGAACTCTTAATGCCTGTTTCACGATTTCTCATCTGTTTTGTGTGTTTTAGGGGTTTAGGGTTTAGGCGGGCACGTTCAGAAATCAGGCATTGAAGGTGTTTTGGATGTTCTCTAGAGCCAAAGATTCCATAAAGGCATACCATGTAGTGTCTTTTGGCACTTTGGTTTCTTATTGCAAGAACTCAGATTTGTCCTTGAAAAAGATCTTTTTTATTGTCGAGGTAAATCTACAAACTGAAGCTTTCCGGGCTAGTTTCTATCCTAAAGAGTCCTTACAAATTGGGTATTTTTTTTGCAAGCCTTAATTGGAGGTTTAGGTCTCATCTTTGAAATGAGGGGATCAATCACAAATGAACACCTCAAGTGGTACAAGTTTGAGTTTGATCCCCTCTTTTTGTATGGGGAGCTTAACCCCTCAAAGCTTAAGGCCTTTTGGGTTCAAAAACATCATTGCTTTTGAGGTGTTATAGATCTAAATGTCACTAAGTTATAGAGATTTCAACCATACAATCTTGTAGTATACGTGTTATAGAAAAAATGGATCAAATTTGGAGTTATTTGGCCATATGGATTGCAAGATTATACTAATAATGTTTTATTGTTGAAAAAGGATGCTGAAATTTTCCTAGCAACACATTTGGAGGTGAAATTTGATTTCTAAACCTTCTCAAATGAAAAAACTTTAAACTATAAAGATTCAAAACCAACATTCAAAAACATTGGTGAAAGAAACTATCATTCAATTGACTCATTGTGTTTGAAAAATGGCTTTGAAATGTCAAAAAATGGCAAGAAAAGTTGCAAAAAACATATCTAAGGTTGAACCTTCTACTAAATTGTTTCTCAGTTAGTCATAACTTCTTGGATTTGTATGAAATTTTATCCACACAAACTAGACTAGTATGTGTAACTTTTCTAAAAAGAATTATTAGAATTGGACATTGTATGGAGAAGAAACAAGCCTCTGTAGTTTTTTTGTAATCCAAAAATGTTGGGATTTTGAAATTTGAATTGCTCCCAAACATTCAAAACATCTTGGATTGACATGAAAATTTAACCACAATAACTAAACTTCAAGGGGAATATTATCCAACATATTTTATTGAAAAAGAACATTGGATGAAGGAGATACAAGCCCCCAAAGTTGCAGCTAGCGAATGCAATTTGGTGAACTCAAATTGAACCTATGAATTCGATTGGGTTTCAAAACATCAATTAATCTAGAATTGATCTAAACTTTTACCACACAATCTAGAAGAAAGAGTGCAAATTTTCCAACAAGTTTTATTAATTTGGACATTGGATGCAAAAGTTAAAACACTTTGAATTGGACTTGAAACTATGTGAGGATACTTTTGGTCCCCTTACTCCCTTAGGCGGTAAGGGGTTAAACCTCTATTTAGGTAGAAGACAACTTGACATGATTAGATTATATGTAGGCAAATCTTATTGTCCTTTAAAAAAACATCAAGTGGAATAAGCCATACTTTGTTGTCACTTCAAAAATCATCAAATTGGATTAGAATTTGTTTTTTTGGAATAAGCATTGAAAAAAATACCACATAAATGGAGGTTTTAGGTGAATTTATGATTAGCTGTAATGATATTAACAATTGGTGAAAGTTTAAGATTTTTGGAATCTTTTGTATTTAATAAGAATTTTTTTCACATTTTCTTCAGTACTTTGTTGTAGATAAATATCATCACAAACAAGTTGATAATATAATGCTCCATAGATAGCTAGTGAGTTTACTTTTGAAAAATTTAAATAAAAATATTTTCAGTCCATGATAGTATCCAAGTAAAACTTTCAAAATAAAAAATTCATGAATCTATCTAGTGTAGTTAGGCGATTGTCCTTTTAAAGGTAACCTCTCTTCATGTAGGATTCAAGTAAATGCACACTCAATTGCAGAGTGCTTAGAAAGTAATTTGAATTGTGAATTAAGTTTAGTTGGTTGTTACATTCAAGAACATTCAACCTTTATTATTGTTCATCCTTGTAAATTTTGTAATTGCCATTAGTTTCATATGTCATAATTTAATTTTTTTGGAAGGTCTTTTAGGAGATAAATATGTTTGGCATTCTAGTTTCAAACTTTCAAAAAAATTATTTTTGATTTGATTGACATTTTCCATCATAATCAACTATTATAGAAAATTGATAAAACATTTGCCTTTTAAAAAAAATTGGGGAACAATCAATCTAGGTGAATAATATTATAAAAATTAGACTTGAGAAGAATTTGGCTTTTGAATGTACATTTTCAAAAACACTTTCCTCTAATCCCACATGTTTAGCCTAATTGTTTGCAGATAAAAAAAACTAGCCTATTGTGAATGAATACAACATAACAAGCTTGCCAAGTTTTAAGAAAATTTCAAAATTATTAACTATCTAATAACAATGTGAGTTGCATTTGTATCAATGAACACTATTTGCAATGGTTATAAGGTGGCTAAGGTATGTACACCCACTACAATCAATCCTAATTACAATTGAGCATAATTACTATTATTAAATATAACTTATATTTATTAGGCCTTATTGACAACTAAAAGAGGATTCCAACACACTTAGTATACATTACTTGGACATTCTATGAACAAATTGTGAATTTTCAAAGTATTGTTTCTAGGCGTACTAAAAACCAACACTAGACTCGCATAGACTTTTTGATTTTTAGATTGTGTACATTTTTTCTAATCAATTTTAAAAAAAAAGTAACTCTGATATTGGTTCAAATTTAGATGTTACAATTTAGGCAGGGTCGATTGTAGGTGTACATATACTATTCTCTTTGAGTCCTTTAGCCATTGGTCTACACTTATTCACTAAATGTTCCATACTAATCTATGTAATGACTTTCAACAATAAGTAAAGATTGTCTAATTTTTCATGTTAAATATGAGTTGAAAATTTTAAATTAACCATGTACCCTTATGTCAACAAAGGTGGTATATGTAGGATACACAATTGTGGATAAGAAATTTCTTATAAATTTCTAAATCGTATGTAGCTACTATGGTACTATAATAGATGGTGTCAACACCACTATATTCTAGGTCCATTGCTCCAAACTCAAATTTCTTCAAATGTACTCCTTTAAAACAAGTAGTATAAACTATGTTGGACACAAGTCCAAAAATAGTTGAAGAAACTCCGATGCATAAAATCATGCATTGTAAAAAACACTATTGGATTGAAATTGATAATCTTTAAAAGTAAATAAAAGCAAAGAAGACTTAGGTTTGAAATGAATTATTTTGAATTTAATTTGAAATCAACTTGAGTTTAACTTTGGGAGCAAAAATAAATAAGCCTAAAAGGAGTTTCAACCTAGTATAGGTGAACTTGAGTTCACCATCAATTCAATATTTCTTACGTAGAACTACCCTGGTGATCACTGAAATTTGACTCCTCTTAAACCGGATTTAGAAACTATAGAATCAGGATGTAATCTTTTCTTTATGGATAAGAATGAAAGTAAAGTAAAGTTTATTCCATTGTAGACGTGAAGAACAAACATCTTGAACAAGTATATTCATTAGCTACATACCCATGTCCATAAGGGATGGCGGGCGGAACTAGTGAACTACCCTATATCAAGGTCAGATTTGGCAAAAATTAAGTCATTTCTGTAAAAAAAATTGTCATATGTTCTCTAGGGTTTTGCCCTCGGCTTTCCGCCGTTTGTTCTGGGTCTTTTCTTGGAATAAAATCCGGGTTTAAAAATAAATAAAAAATGCCATATGTCATCTTGTGAATGGTGTGAGGTGATGTGGACTCCTGAGATTCTGACGTAGAAACTCAATTCTGGCACCAAAGTGCCGAATCAAACCTTCACGTACAATATTCCCACTAGGAGCACTTTATTCCGAATGATCTTCGAGCCAACACTTATTTATTCTTGAGAATCAAATACAATTCCTACCATATATTGGTATTCAAGTCCCACTTGGAAGGACTATTCATTTCCAATGGTTTCTCAAGTAGTTTTTTTATAGCATCACTACCGTACAAGTGACAAGAACAATGAGTGGAAATTACATTTACATTTTTTCACGTTTTTTGGAGGGTAGCCGACCCTATTGACCCCCCTGAAACCCATTTTATTCCTTTTTTTTTTCAAACCAGAAATACCTACCCAAACAGAATATTTCCAAAAGCCCCAAAGTATTAAATACCTACCCTAACAGTTTTATTCTAAAAATAATTTTATTCTAAAAATAAAGTCCCAAAGTGGACAAGACCTAATGCCCAGAACCTTCCGGAGTTCCTACATGACCAGCACTTACAGAACGGCATTTTGACTTTATCCCCTTCCCAAAGACGCCTGCCACAATTAGTAAGATTATATCTCACTAACTCACTCCATCCCTTTTCACACCGTCCAAATTACTCCTGATTAAGCACACTCTCTAATATCACATTCCAAATGCTCACCATTGATTGGCCAGCTTTCACACGGGGTCCCCACTCGGTGACTGTACGGAGCGCTACGTGTTACTTACTACAGTAGTCGATCTCACTGCTGCTGTACCAACTGTGAGGGTCTTCGCGGTTTGGCATTTCGGCCTCACCAGTCTCCTTGTTTCCGCGCTTGCATTTGTAGCTTCGCAGTTTTCGAATCTCTACTAGGGTCTTGTATTCAGAAGCAACAAGAAGCAGCTTTTATAAATTTGAAATCTTTCGTTTTTTGCTTGAGAATTGAGCTTGTTTGGGTACAGTAGAAGTAAGGTAGCTGGAGGTCGTTTTTAATCTTTGTGTGAATGATGGTGACCGCTTTCGGGGAGCTTCTCTGATTGCGGAAGCGTTTCGATGTGTTTCCATGACGTGGGGATTTCAGTTTAGGTTTTGAAAAAAAATTTGGAGTATTTTCGAGTTTGGGAGGGGAAGCGCGCGATTGCGAGTGATTAAGCAGATTGTTGTTTTGGGTAGCGGTGTGGAAGAGAGAGAGAGAGAGAGCGAGAGAGAGAGAAGCAGGATGAGGAGATTGAGATTTAGGTTGTGGTTGTGAGGGGCTTGCCGCGGCTTTAATTGCTGGAAGTGGGTCGGGGATGGCAGGATGGTTGCGAGGACGGACCAAGCTCGCGGCCATACTGGGATTACTGAAGGCCCAGACGGCTGCTGGTGTGGCGAGAGCGAGTGGTCCGTTCTCGAACTTGCGGTTGGCGATAGTGATGGCCACGAACCATGAAGAAAGCTTGCCGGAGGAGAAGTACGTGGAAGAAATTATAGCAGCGGGAGCGGGGCCTCGGGTACAAGTCTCGTTCTGCACGCAGCTGCTCGTGAAGCGGCTGGCCAAGACGCAGAGTTGGTGTGTTGCCATTAAGTGTCTTGTCATATTGCACAGGTGTATCTTAGACGGCAGTTTCCTCTTCCAAGACTTGCTGGCTCACGTTTCCATGAAGGAAGGAAAGGATTATCTCTGTTTCGGGAATTTTAGGGATGGCGCCGATTGGGAGTATTGTCTGTGGGCGAAGAATTATGCAAGATACTTGGACGAAAGGCTTTGCTGCTCTCGTGCAGTGAAGTCACACTTTGACAATAAGTGGGTAGCGGACAGCTCCCAGCGTAAGTTGGAATATATGATGTCCGAGGAGGTTTTATTCCAATTAGAAGCGTTGCAGAATTTACTACAGGAGCTTTGTCTGTGTCAGCCGGACTCGGAAGCAGGGGCGCATCCCATGATTCAGGGTGCGCTGGTGCTGGTGGTGACGGATAGCTTCAAGGTGTATGACGAGATTAGGTATCGGTTTAATGAAATGCTGTCGAGAGCTAATTTGCAGCTTTCGGAGAGCCTTAGTCTACTTCATTGTTGTAAGAGGGCTGGTGTCGAGATGCAAAGCTTGGACAGGTTTTACGAGCATTGCAAGGAGTTTAGATTGTTTTCTGATTTACCCTTTCCGGAGGAAGACTTGGTTTCCGAGCTTGACATACGGAGATTGACGGACACGATCCAGAGCGTACCGGTAAAGCCAAGCGCTCCTTTGTACACGAAAAGGTCAGCTTCGGTTGGAAAACTCATTTTTGGTGGAGGCAATTCTCTCTCGGGCAGAGCTCTTAAGAATGGTACGTTATATTATTCCACACAATGCTCAACCCTAACGACGAATTCCAATTCTAATGTTGTTTTGCTATCATACCATCCTCAACTAGTGAATGAAGCAAGTTTTGGTCAATTTACACGTTTTAGTGATTTTAGATGTCAAACATCGGGAGATGTGCAATGCTGAGATTGCACTCAATCATGCGGAGACCTCCCCATTGTTGAATAGCTGTAAACTAATAATTTCGAATAGTGAATGAAGGACTTGCAGGTAGGTACAAGTAGGTGATGATGACAAGGTCTCCTCATTAATTGCATCATGTTTTTTTTTCCCCTCCCTCATCAATCAATCTCCCTATGTTGTGTTTAAACTAGTCTAATTTTACTGAAAACCATGCTGAATATAAGATGCTTAACAAAACAACTTTCTTGTTTACAAAACTACACTGATTTATCCTATTGGTCCGTGTCATACTAATTTACCAAAGTCACTCTATTTATGATATATTTATATTTGTGTTAGCTGCATATTTCTATACTGTACTAATTTTCACAAAGAATGAATAAATTTTAGTGACGAAAATTTTGCAGGTGACTAATTTTGCGCCTTTTCCTTTCTAATAGGAGAAATCACTGTGCCACTCATTTTTAAATTGTCATTCATTTTTTCAAGAGTTGAGGAGCTTGTTCTGTCTGGTTGAATCTGCTATTATCGCTGCACAGAACATTTTGTCCGTTATTTTACTAAAACCTGTAGTCGTTGTTCCTTCGGTGAAGCAGATCCGGTTACTGATAACGGGCAGGGACCGCTGCAAAGATCTTCAAGTCAGCGTATGAACCCGCCTCGACAATCACAAAGTCTACAGCATCGGCATTCTCATTCCGCTGCAGAAGAGCCACGAAACAACAGTGCGCTTCTTCAGAGCTACGACCTCATTGACCTCTCATTAGATTCACCCCATTCCACTGCAAGCACGGGTAATGCGCTCGTTTCTGTCCCTCCTCGTCATATCCCCATGCGAGACCTCATCACGTTTTGACCTGGTATGTGTCTGATGAGAAAATTATTGAGAAAATTATTAAGTTTTAGAGGTCAGCAAAAGCACCCCATGAGGTCCAAGTCGGTATCTCTTTTCTTTTACATGTTTGGACTTTGGAAGTGCTGAGTCTTGGTAACTATACATGTGGGCTATTTTTATAGTCGTTTGAAAGAGCTTGGGTTAGGACACATGCTTCACGAAGACCTTTCTTTCTGAAATGCTAAGCAACTCTCTAGTATGTTAGCTTGTCCTGCTCTGCAAATTATAGATTATAGTTTCTCTATTGTCCCTACTTGGAGACAGGTTGCTTTGGAGATCAAAACACTTGAGGAAGCGGTGTATTCACACGTCTTTTAGTCAACAGTCAATTGGACATCTGGAACCCTTGTACTGTACCTTACAGAACATTATTTCGTGTTTTGAAAATTCTTTTTCATCGTTATCTTTTTGCATGGCCTTACTTCTACTGTAGGTCTGGGATGGCTGATTTTGTTGACGTGCCCTAAATTAGTTACTAGATCAAGTCCATGTAATTATTTTTTTTTTTTGGGGGGGGGGGGGTGATATACTTCATTTTCATCATGCAAATCTGAAGTTCTCCTCAAGTTCTGTACTGGTTGTGTGAGTAGTGCATATATTTAAAATTCATTCAAAATCTTCCAGCTTGCCTAATCCAGGATTTATTGCGTTGACTATGGGCATAATGTTGATTGGGAGTATGAAGAAACTCTCCAAAGATGTACGCCAATTGCCAAATTACTGAAACTTTTCACGATGTATGTGAAATTTAAAAAGTAACTTTTTCAATTCCAAAAATGGCCCTTCAAAAATGACTTGAATAGAAAGAAAATAAAAACCTTTACAACTCATTATGATTAGAACTTAACATTTTGAACTTCAAAGGAAATAAATTCTTTTGAAAATCACAAATGTTCAATCTACAATTAATATTAGAAGGAACTTTCAATTTTTGGCTTCAAATTTAATTGAAAAATATTGGTTAATGTAGTAGTTGATTTAATTGTATGGATGTGATTTATACGGATCATATTTTACAACTATTGTTTGAAGGTCATCATTAAACTATTCTTCTAAGTTGAATTTTATAATATATCTTCACAATTTTTGAAATTTAGAGTACCCCATCGTCCTTATCCCCTAAAGGACTAGGGAGTCGTCCAAATTTCTAAAATTACAAAGATCTATTATAAAATGCAACTTGCAACAATATTTTAATGATGAATCTCAAACAATAGTTGTAAGATATGATTTGTAGATCACATCCATAAGGTTAGATCAACAATTATGTAAACCAATATTTTACAATAAAATTTGAAGCCAAAAATTGAAATTCCTTCTAAAATCAATTGTAGATTGAATATTTATGATTTTACAAGAATTTTATTTTCCATAAGTTCAAAATACTAAGTTCTAATCATAGTGATTTTTGAAGATTTTTATTTTATTTTTTGATTCAAGTCATTTTTGAAGGGTCATTGTTGAAACTGAAAAAGTTATTTTTTGAGGCTAGACCTCCCAATACCTTTTAAACTATAGAATATTTGCAAAGCAAAATCTTCATAATCTGAACCTTACAAATGTTAAAGAACTAATATAAGAATCTTAAAAAAAATTGATGGATGAAAAAACACATTTTGGTGAGTTTGGGATGTGTCATGTTCATTTGTTGTTCAAAATCTGCAATCATGGTCCCTAAGGGGTTAAGGGGTTAAAGGTCTAAGAAGTCCAATTTGGATTATAACATGGATTTTGGAGTACATTTGACATACAAAATGCATGAACTTTCATTTGCCTTCCTATAGATGACGGGCCTTTAGAATTTAAGCTTGCGGCTTAAAGTCATAACCTCTGCATTTGGTTTGGTTTACCCAACACTTCAATTCATAACATTGTTAAATCCAACAACTACTTTGCCCTAAATCCCGCAATAAATTGGTATATCCCTTCTTGGGATACCTAAGGTCCATTTACTTTTGAGCCATGTTTGGCTTTCCATGGTTGGATAAAGAATGGCGGTTGTAGTCAAAGAGTCATGGTCCTCTACTTTTCTCAAACCACTTCATTCATTCATTTTGGATTAAATTGGTGTTGAAGCCCTTGCTTGATGATTCGGGTAGCACAAGCTTGCAAACTAGGGTGAAATAGAAGGAGTGGGCTTAACCCATGAAGGACCAAGTGTCCTCAAAGAGAACACTTGAAGGTTTGATAGATTACTATGATTTCAATTTTTGGCATGATTTTTTGAAACCTTTTTTGAAGATAGAAAAATAAATTAGCTTTTAGGAAATAAATTTTTAGGATTTAGGATGCCTGTGAACAAAAGTTATGCCACCTAAAGCTAAAAAAATAATTTGCTAGGCAACAAAAAAAAAATCACAAAAATTCAAAATAAAATTTTAAAATTTTATTTTTTGTAGAAAATACCTTTGTCTATATGAAAAGCTTTGATTCATTCCATTTGGACTAGCAATGAGAAAGTTATAGAGAGTTGTTTTTCAAGGCAATTAGAGCACCTTCTTTAATCCCTAAAAGGTTTTTGACTATGTTTTCACCAAAAACGCTCCAAAACTGCCATTTCTAATACAAGTGCCAAATTTTAGAATAAAACCATTTTTGAACACATGTAACCGTAGGATTTTCTAGTAAACTTGTTTGAGAAGATGTGGAAAAAATTTCAGAATTTTCCACTGTGTAGATTGCAAGATAATAGTGTTTGAATTGACAAAAATCCTTTTTTTGTCCCTGCGAAAAAAGAGGCAGCTGCCCTTCACAAGGTCACATTTGTATGAAAAAGTGTCTAAAATGGTGGTTACTCTTTGGATTCATTCTTCAAAGCAAGTTGGCTACATGCTTGAAAATTTTCAAATCATTTGGAATTGTATAACATATAGGAAAAAAATAGTAAGTAGGAAGAGGTAGAGAATGATTCAAATTACTTAATTGTTAAGAATTTATTTATGGAATTGAAAAATGCCAATCCCAATGGTTGTAATGTTGTAGGTAAACAATCTACACCCAATTTTTATATATTTTTTCAAAAATATTGAAAATTGAGTTAAATAAAGCACTTCAAAGTTTATTTTAGAGTAGAGATTCCATAACTACCTTCAAACTAAGAATCCTCATAACTTTTGACTCATTAATCCAAATGGAATGATTCAAAGATTTCAACGTACATATAAATCTAAAGAACCAATTTAAAAATTTTATTTTTTTTAAAAGTGATTTTTATAGAATTTTTTGAGCTGCCCGGGCTGCCCGCCGACTAATGAAAATTACATATCATGCAATAACTTTTTAACCATGCAATCAAAAGTTATGAAAATTGTTGGGCCTTAAAGCTACTCCTCGGGAAAATGTTGTGTGTAAATTTCAAAGAAAAATAAATAAAAACTCCGTTCGTAGTGAGCTGCCCAAAAAAGCTATGTTCTCAAAAAAGCATGTCCAGTGCTTTAGGGGTGCCAAAATAACTTATAGAATTCAATTCAATTGAACTCAATTTTGACAATTTTTCAAAAAAAGAAGTCCTAGAAATTTTAGTTTGTTTGCTAGAAAAATCTCAACTTTGGAACTAGTGTATTTCAATTCCATCTTAGAACTATTTAGTTTTTCCTTAGATCCCATATCTACTTCTATATAACAATTTTCTTAAGAATGACAATAAATTGATTTTAAAAATATAAAAAAATTGTACTCTCGACTAAATTCTTCAACATTAAAAAATTATAATTCAAAATTTGTAGTGCAAAAATTTTAAATTAAGAAGATTCAAAGCCAAAAAATCAAATCTTACAATTGTGGCCACTAATTCAAATCCAATGTAGCTCAAATCTCATTTATTGAAAAAGCTTGTCATGGATTTGGATGCAAGACCTTGATGGGTCATTCCTTATACCACATAGTGAAATTAGACTGCCCCTCACTAATTTCTCAACATTTGACACTATATAAATATTCACTATTACTATACAAAAATCCACTATTTTTAAATTACTCCGTTAGGTGTTATTGTAATTGAAATTCATAAACCTCCATGGGTACAAATGGAAATATATGTAGAAATATCTATTGACTTTGATGGCTTGTAAAGTAACTTTGGAGCCAAATAAGACAATCTAACTTATTCAGACAATCTAATTTCACTATTTAGTATACTTGTTTAGAATGGATCTTTTACCTATAATAGAATCGTTTACACATGATTTTTTTTCATTTATTTTAAAGAGTGCAAAAAGCGATCATTAGTGGAGTGATGAAACTATTTACACTATACAGATGAAAAGTTATTTATTCATCCACATGAGCATACATTCATCCAAAATAGAGCAATATCATCCCAAAATTTGATACAACCTCCATCCCAAAATGATCTTCCTGTTGAACAAAATGTTCCGGAATAAGGCTAAAAGTAACATTTTGAAAATCCTTTTTGTGCTATAAATAAAATTTAGGGTTCTCCTTACTTCCTCATAATTTGAGTTTCAAAGCCCTTTTAAAGTGCAGTTTAAAGGTATTGAAAATTAGAATTTTTTTAGCATTTTCAAGGAGCACCTGTAGGCGTTTAATTGTCGAGTGTGAGGTCATCATTTTGTAGGCATTTAGTATGAACCTAAGACCATGTGTGGACGTCTATTACGCCTCACAAAGCTTCATCTCCTTCAATTGGGCAATATTCAAGAGATGCAAAAAGTAAGAATGAACAATGTTAATTGACCTCTTTAATCATTTAATTTGTCTTTTGATTGATGATTTCATGGTTGGAGGGAGAACTACTACTCAAAGTTGTTTTGTTGGTCCCCAACAACAATCGAAAGTCAAATTTGACCAATTCGCAAGTCACAAACTGCAACAGGAAGATCATTTTGGGACAAAAAATGAAGGCCAACAAGGAGGTCATTTTGGGACGGAAGGAGTAGCATTTTGCAATTCCATCCACTAAAAAAGGAAGAATATCTCGCCAAATATTCTTTATAAAAAAATTTGCATCACTTTTCAGTGAAAATTCACTCAAAAATACTTCCACCAACCATTTTCTAGTTGGTTGGGAGTTTCTCTCTCATCCACTCTCCAAAATAGTGATTGGCGGTGAACTTTTGTAGAGATGCCCTGAGAAATCTCTGTCGTCTCTCAGCCGCTCCACCAACCCTCTTAGATCTCGCCAACTGGCACTCCCTCGTCCATCGAGCGGCACAGATCGTGCCAAATGGCACACACTCCGCCACTCCCTCAATTGAACACACTTCTCGTACAAATCCTGTACTCCGCAGTGCACCAGAGCTCCCTTTGCAGATTCCAAAACGTCAAAGGAAAACACCGCAACACGGAATTCGATCTCATTTCTAAGGGGATCTTCACGAAGCACGAGCTCCAAACCCTAACTTCTGACCACCCCCTTCCTCTTCCCCGTTTCTCAAGCTCGCCAATTTTGGTTGCAACCGTGCATCAGAGCGATGGGGCTCACGTTTTACGCAGGATTGCCTTCCGCAGTGGCTTTAGCGACATGCGCCGCGCTTCATCACTCCGGGGCGCCGAAGTACATTACCCTTCCCGTGCTCCACACCTCCCTTGTAGGGTTTACTGCGGCCCTTGCCGCGTACCCTCGGTGGAACCACACAGGGTTGTTCGCGAAGAGCGCCGACGGCTCGTTTCCGTGGTGGTCGTTGGCGGTTTTCTACCCTTACTTGCTCACTTTGAAGGCGTATGTCCATGGCAGGCGCATTCTAACGCAGGAGCCCGTGTTCACTGAGGTCGAGCCTGGGTTGTTCGTCGGAGGGTGGCCGGCGTATTACAGCCATGTGCCGCCGGGCTTGAAAGGCGTGATTGATTGCACTTGCGAGCTGCCGAGGAATCCGTGCTTGACCGAGCTTCCGTATCTGTGTGTGCCGATTTGGGATTCGCGAGGGCCGAGGTCTGCGGAGATTGAGAGTGCCGTGCGGTGGGCGATTAAGCAACGGGGCGAGAATTCGAAGAATTGCATCCTTGTTCACTGCGCTTTCGGTACGCGTCCCTTGCTCATGTCAATTATTTAATGTAAAGCTGTCCAGTGACGTTTTTGGCGCATTGGTATTGTAGGTATTGCCTTGACAGCTTGAATTTCTGTGCTGCTGACATGAATCTCCAGTAGTAGAATGGCACTGGCGAATGTAGCAACTCGAATTAGGAAAACTCTTCTCAGTAAATCAATCCTTCTTTCCGTTGCACACGTGAATAAGGGCTGTCAAGAGTTTGTGGCAATTTTCAGCTTCTTGATTCTGAACCCTAGATTCTCATCTCAAACCTTGAACACGTTTTTAGGGTTGAACGACTTGCTCCTTCACAGAGAGTCTACGTCACCTTGAACATGTTTTTACAGACTTGCTCCTTCACACGGAGTCTACGTCATTTTGAACATGTTTTTAGGGTTGGAGCACAGTTCTTGAACTTGACACCCCTCATGAGTTACATAGATCTGTAGGGGAAATTGTGGAATTTTCAATATGGCTAACTGATTGATGCCTGAATTAATAACGAAAACAGGAAGTCCACTTTTGGAATCTCATGGCCCATCAACTGTACAGAAACTTTGAAAAACATATATTTTCTGTTCAGAAGAGTAGAGCATAGGTTCTTCCATTCTTTCAACTTCTCTAGATTTGAAACCTGCCGCGTGGGACTCGACCATAGAATTTAAGGGTAGGAGGTTGCGTGAGGAAGTTTCGTGGAAGAAGGTGTCCTCCCTTTCCTGCTTTATAATCGGTGGTACTCCGTCAGTGTTCATCTGCGGCCACCCAGGAGTGGGTGAGCGCCGCGTTTCCTTCGGTTCCTTAGTGTAGTGGTTATCACGTTCGCTTTACACGCGAAAGGTCGCGGGTTCGAAACCCGCAGGGACTATGGACGGAGGAAGGGCCCTCTTCCTTCGTGGGGGTGGTGGCGCAGTTGGCTAGCGCGTAGGTCTCATAGCTAAAGAGAAATCCTGAGGTCGAGAGTTCGAGCCTCTCTCACCCCACTTTTCTTTCATCCTTTTCCATTTTTTATTTTTATTTTTTCACGAGACATTGAGAGAATGAAACATTTATCAAGCCATGCAGGTTGAAGAATCCTGTGCATGTAAATATCAGTAGTTGATTTTCACCCTTTTATATTTGTTCTTTTGTTTTGTTTTTTCACAAGCCATTGAGGAAATGACACAATTGTCAAGTCATGCATGCAAATACCAGTAGTTGAAGGAGGCTCTGGACGTTGATGGTTGTTTCTTGTGTGTTTTTTTGGATTATGGGGCAGGTCATGGACGCAGTGTCACAATTATGTGTGCTCTATTGATCACTCTCGGAGTGTGTGACACATGGCAAAACGCTGAAACCTATATCAAGCGTAGTCGGCCTGGCGCACGACTCAACAAAGGGCAGAAGAAGAGCTTGATCGAGTGGACGGAGCTGTATGTTAACAACAAAGAAATGAAGTGATTCTTCTTGTATGGACATTCCAGAATGTGATCTTGCGAAGCGGGAGATCGTCTTCTCTTTACTTGGTTTGGTCCTGGAAGAAATCAGTCTAGAAATGTCAAGGTCCCTACGACCACTGATGGGCTCTGCGTGCATTACCTGAGCTGAATTGTGGGAACTTGAAGTTGTGTGCCCTACCTTTAGAATTTGCCTGATTCTTACTGCAGGAAGATGAGTCCAAGCATTTGACTGATTTTCAGGCAGTTCTTGGGTAGGCATTGTCCCATTCGTCAAGGCAGGTTGCTGTTGTTGAAGACATTCTGAACCTGGATCTGCTTGCAGAAGTTGTAATTTTTAGGTGTTGCTACTGCAACTTGTGACATAATGTTAGCTAACTGCCGACTCTGACGTTCAGGCTTCCTTGGCTGGAGTGTGTAAGATTTTCTAGGAAAGAGGCAGCTTTGTATCAAACATTCAAGCCATTTCAGGACATTTCAGTCCATGGAGTTGATCATTTCTTTTGACATTCTTTAGCACTGTAGTTGGACTGGTCGAGGTGTGCAAATACTGGAACTTGAGATGTGTATTTTTTGTGAATTGTTGGCAGGACTTGGTGGATTGTGACAATTTAATCAGTCTGTCTCAAAATGTGGTGTTTCATGATCTGAAGGGGTCCAAACATTATTGACTTCATCGGGCTGTTGTCAGACAGTGTAGGACTTGAGTAACGTCAGAAACACTGTTGCTTTTAGGGTACCAAATGATTATGATATGTGGATTTTGTGGTATTCGGGGCTTCTTTTTGTACTTACTGTCTTAAACTCGAATTCTATTTAAGCATGGCCAACGCACGTCCGGATGTGGCCCTTCAACAGCAGTTTATCAATTATCAGCGTGCTCCCGAATATGTCAGACCCAATGCATACTTGGCAATATTTTTATTTTTTTACACATACTTGGCAATATTTATTTTTTTTGACACATACTTGGCAATATTTTTATTTTTTTACACATACTTGGCAATATTTTTTTTTTTGACACATACTTGGCAATAATTTCGGTGTGGACTCTTGTGGCTAACTTCGCTTCTATTTAACCCTGGAGCGCTCCGACGTCCATTTTCTGGACAATGAACAGATTCAGATCCTTGTTTCTGTCTCATTCCTGCTTGGATGAAAGTCATCCTAATTTTTGGTGATACTTTATCAAGTTGCTGTCCTATCCATCGGTTGGATTTGGTGTTACTAGAATATATACATTTCTAAAATTACAAATGTGGAAGTATGTCAAGTGGTCAATTTGCATTGACTTTAGTTCAAAACTAGATGTGCAAAAATGAGGTCAAAGATGTAAAGGTCACAAAAATTTCAAAAAATCACCATATGAAGAGAACCTTATTTCAAATCCATTCCAACAAGTTTTACTCAAAAAATGATAATATTTTACTTGTAATTGAATTTAGAAGGAATTCTGAAATTTTCTTTTCAAAATTTATAGAAAAAAATTGGTGATAGCATTAGTAGATCTAACAGTACGGATAGAATTTAAAAATCAAAATCTACAGCTTTTATTTGTATACCAATTCCAAAATATTCTTCCAAATTGTAGTTTATAATGGTTTTCTCAAATCGTCAATTTCGGAGATGAATCCAGACATTTAGGGGTTAACCTTTAAAGGACGAAGGGGTGACCCTCAAAATCATCCTTTTGCATTACCATGTGAATCATAG
This sequence comes from Pseudisothecium myosuroides, assembly GCA_951799445.1. NCBI lineage: Eukaryota > Viridiplantae > Streptophyta > Bryopsida > Hypnales > Lembophyllaceae > Pseudisothecium > Pseudisothecium myosuroides. The sequence continues at coordinate 20,343,015 of OX637296.1, forward strand.
GCTTAAAAAATTGCAAAAATGCTCATTGGAAGTCAAGCTACTATAGAAGATCTTCCCTTTTCACAACAAATTTTGAGGATGAATAGTTGCATTTCTGTCCTACACATTTTGGTTCCCTCTCATCCATCGGCCATAGAATGGTTGCATCGACGTTTAACCCCTAAAGGCCCAAGGCCTTTTTTCTGCTAAAAAACACTGAAAACTGCCATTTCTATAGCAAACAGTAAAAAAAATTGAAAAATGTTTTTTTCTGCACATCTAACCGTAGGATCTTACACCTAACTACACTAAAAAGGGTATTTAGTGTTGGATTACATTTAGTGTAATTACCACCCTACTTGACCCTACACTAAATGTCAATTTTAGGACGATTAGTGTTGTGCTAAACTTCAATGCGCCGCCTTCGCCTTCTCTTCCCTTCTACCTTCCTTTAATAAGCTCTAACGCTAAATGTAAACATTTTCAGATTTCAGATTTACCATAGAGTATATTTAATGTTAGAAATTACATTTAATGTTACTTACTTTAGTAGGCTTAATGATATTTAGTGTCATGGTTCGCAAATAGTGTTGCCATCACTAAATACCCTTTTTAGTGTAATATGAGAATGTATGGAAAAAATTTCAGAATTTTTGACCGCTCAGATTGCAAGATATCTGTGTTTAAAGTGGAAAAAACAAGTATTTCAGCACATTGCGGGACTGGATTTTTTTGACTTTGAACATTTTTAACTTAAAATTTTTGCACTACAGAGTTTTGAGCTTTAAATCTTTAAGGTGCAGAATTGAGTTGAGAGTCTAGGGGAAAAAAAATATTCAAAAAAACTTAATTATCATTCCTAAAAAAATTGTTAAGTAGAAGTAGGTACGAGATAGAAGGAAAATCTAAAATATTAACCCCTAAAGGCCCAAGGCCTTTTTTCTGCCAAAAAACACTGAAAACTGCCATTTCTATAGCAAAGTATAAAAAAAATTTAAAAATGTTTTTTTGAACATCTAACCGTAGGATCTTACACCTAACTAGTATGAGAATGTATGGAAAAAATTTCAGAATTTTTGACCGCACAGATTGCAAGATATCTGCGTTTAAAGTGAAAAAAACAAATTTTTCAGCACATTGCGGGGCTAGATTTTTTGGCTTTAGACATTTTTAACTTAAAATTTTTGCACTACAGCGTTTTGAGCTTTTAATCTTTATTGTAGAAAACTGAGTTGAGAGTCTAGGAAAAAAAAAATTCAAAAAAACTTAATTATCATTCTTAAAAAAATTGTTAAGTAGAAGTAGGTCCAAGATAGAAGGAAAATCTAAAATATTTATATATTTTAGATGGAATTAAAATGCACTAATCCCAATGGTGAGATTGTTCTAGCAAGTAAATTACACCATGAAAAAAAAAAATTGAAAAATTACACAAATTGCATTCCGAAATGAATCCTACAAGTTATTTTTTTCAAGAAGATGCTCTAACTGCCCGAAAAACAAGAATATCCATAACTTTCTCATAACATATCCAAATGAAATGAATCAAAGCTATCAGAAAAAAAATATTAAAAAAAAAAATTCAAATTTTTGTCCATTTTTTTTCTGCTGCTCGGGCTGCCCGCCGTCCCCTGTTTTGAGCTTATTTGGTCATAACTATTGTTCCCGGGCACCGATTGTAGAAAAAATTATATTACCGCAAAGCTTATCAGTTTTTCTATCTTCAAAAAAAGTTTCAAAAAATCAGGACAAAATTTCAGCCCATAGGTACCTGGCCGAAATCCCATTTGTCCCCCGAGGGGACAATGGGCCTTTAGGGGTTAATATATTTTAGATGGAATTAAAATACACTAATCCCAATGGTGAGATTGTTTTAGCAAGTAAACTAAACCATGAGAATTTTATTTTTTTGAAAAACTGCAAAAATAGCATTCAAAAATTATTCCTACAAGTTATTTTTTTCAAGAAGATGCTCTAACTTCCCGAAAAACAAGAATGTCCATAACTTTCTCATAACAAATCCAAATGAAATGAATAAAAGCTTTCTAGACAAAAATATAATCTACAAGAAAAAAATATTAAAAAAAAAATATCAAATTTTTGCCAATTTTTTTTTGCTGCCCGAGCTGCCTGCTGTCCTCAATTTTGAACTTATTTGGTCAAAACTGTCATTCCTAGGCACTGATTGTGAAAAAAATTATGTCCCCACATAGGTCTTTCCATTCTCCACCTCCACTAAATTTTTCAAAAAATATTACAAACATGGTTGCAAAAAGGTACATGACTGAAATCGCATTTGTCCCCCGAAGGGACAATGGGCTTTTAGAGGTTAAGGGTTAAGCTTAGAGCCTTCTTATAAATTAAAGTTTTCATTGTTCAATATCATTATGGTGATAAGTAAGCCTTTTTACAGGGTTAAATGCTTTACATTATAGTGATGTTCAAAGAGTTAACCACAAGAGGGTGACATTATTAGGTGGCAAAGGCGTGGCCCTCTTGGTTGTAGATTTTCTTAAGGCTCTTTGTTCCTTCTTTTTTCTTTGGTCCTTTTTGCTCATTATCTCTTCATTTGTCCAGCCTCATGGCTTGGTTGTTTTGTATTTTTTTTTAAGCAACGGATTTCCCATTTGTTAAAAAAAGAAAAAAAAAAAATAGTTAACCACAAGATTAGCAATCTCACTACAATAAAATTGAGTTGATTACATTCATTTGATACAGAATGAACTACCCTAAAAGCAAATTATTAGAGCATCTTCACTCTCATGCACAGTGATTGGTCAGTGCAACGGTACATGCCGAGTGCACTCCCATCCCCTTTTTTATTGTTTCACTTCCTAGCGCAGGCGCCTCAACTCAACGATAGTGCTTGAAACCATAATTGTTTCACAAGAGTTGGCTATAGCATGGAAGTTGTGGATGTGGTGGTAGGAGGTGAAGTGCAATGGAGCAATGTGGCAGAATGAGCTACAATTTTTGCCCTTTGAGTTTCAATCATTGCCATTATTTTAGTTGACCAAAAAGTGCAGAGGTGCTTGGATGGTACAACAAAGGACCAATTCTTACCTTGCAAGAGCCAAGAAGTGCCACTCTTCCGAAGGTAACATGGGAAGTGCTGTCAGCATTGGGGCAAGTTTTTGTTGCTTTTTAAACTAAACTAAGAATCAATGAAGGGATAGTAAACAATTTGACTAATATATTTATAGATTTATCGAACAAGAATTATAGACAAGAAAAATAACATGGGAATAAGGAAGAAATAGACACGTCAATACGAAAGAAAGAGTTTGTTATTAGGCTTTCAATGGGGATTGAACTTGAATTTGTGTTTAATTCTATTAGCCAACAATAAGATCAATAATTTACAATGGCAAGAAAATTCAATATTGAATAATGGAAAGAGGATGGGATGAAGAGCATACAATGGCTTTGCACTTATACATGAATCCAATTCCAAACAACATTGTCATTATTTAAAGTTAGTCTTAATTCCTATATCTTTAAGCAAAAATGAAAACTCTTTTTAGAAGATTTAGACCTACAATAATAATTTAAAAAATATATATCTACCATTCAAAAATATATCTAAGACAAGTTATAGCACTTTCTATCTATATTCTTCTAGCACAGTTAGTAGAACTATCTCCTATAGAACTTCATGCATGTCGATCTATAAGCTAGAGTTATTGTTCTTCTTCAATAGACTATTAATCTTAATTGAATTTATGAATGCTTGCCAAAATCATTTTTTGGTCCTTTTTGACTCTTACTAAAGTTAGGACTTAAAACTCTATGAATTAAACAATAACTACATTCCAAAAATAAATGATTAATAAATAAATTACTTTAGGATTTTCTTAAAGGTAAATCAAGAAAATACAATTATGTATTGGTTGCATTCTCATCTATAAGAGGCCTTAGCAGTGTAAGACGTAAGTCTTAACATTAGGTAATTATACCAATAATCATTCCTTTTAGAATATTGATTCTATTTTTTAATGTAAAATGGGTCAGTAGAATATCCAAATTGGTGAATAGGAAAAGGAGAACAATAATGTGGAGTTAGGGATCATTTTGAGTAATAATTGGACTCATTTACGAAGCCAGGGACAATTTTGTAAAGAGACAATTTTCACTAAGTTGCTTCCAATGTAGCTTCTTGCTTGAAGAATACTTTGACCATATTTTTCCTTGGTGTCCATGTGATGATTGTGAGATTCACCTAAGTTACATTATAGACTCCTACAACCTCCACCTTTGAAAATTTTTAATTAATTGTTTGTCCTTGTGGTCTTCTTGTCTTTATCTTCTTGACAAACCACTTGTAGTTGGCCATCTTGCACCTTGCCTTTGCAATGAAATTCTGTTTCATTTGTTTAAATAATGAAATAAAATTAAACTAATTAATTGTCCCTCCACTTGCATCTTGCTTCATTAACATGTAAGGTACCAATTCACAAAAACTATAGTATTCCTAATTTTCCATGGTGCCACCAAATTTTATTCAAGCTAGTTTGGTTGCAGGCCATTGCCTTCTTAACCCCTTAAGGATGTTGCTGTTTTTCTATACGCTCTCCCTTGTTGTATACGGAAGGGGAAATTGAGTAGCACATGAATCCCATTCAAGCTATAAATTTCAAACCAAATCACAAACATACTACTAGTCAACTGAGAATTTTTTGGGGAATTTTGGAATGTTCAAGGAGGATCAAATAAATTCAATACACAGACAACATATGCCAGCTCTTTTGGTGCGCAACATCCTTAAGAGGTTAAGAGTGGTGTTGTTAGAGATGTTCCCCAATACTCCAAATGAATGTAAAGTAGGAGGTCCTAAAATGGAGCGGGTTCTAAAACCAATCAAGCTCTAGAGGTACATTTTGCACTTTCCAATGTACAAGTGGTGTGCATTTGAGGAGGTGGTCGGTTTTAGAGCCCACAAAAATGCACTTTTCTGCAACTTCAGAAATTCATAACCAATTCCACAAAGCTTCAAAAAATCTGAAACAACTTCGGTTAGATGCCAATTTCTCTTGCCTTTCAAGGAAAATTTACTGAAAAATATTTTAAGAAGTTCTACCTCCCCAAAAGTCAGCTTCAGCTCTTAGATGAGCGGTTTATGAACCTCCTACCTTAATTGTTGTAATTGTTGAGGATTGCTGCAGCATCAGTGCTCCTTCCGACCCTGACTTTTCAACTCATCTTTGGAAGTTCCATGTAAGCTTATGCAGTCTCCCTTCAAATTCTGGTCTTGCTAACTTGCGTCCTCAAAGTCCAAAACTAATCTGCTGCTGCATCACGTCCAAACCTCCATGGATGTACTTGCTTGCCTTGGGCCTTACAATCGAAGAGGCATACAATTGAAGCAACAGGTACGTTTACAGAAGTTGACCACAAAAAACAACGGAAGTGGCCATTGTACCAGTTCAGTGCAGTGCCTGTCCATTCCCATTGACTTTGTGGTACAGAATCAGGAGAATCAGTACTAAGTGAGCAACCCAAGAAACGTCACTTTTTGCTTTTGTGCCTACACAAAAATAGTGAAATTAGTTTGCCCTGTGGACACTAATTTCTTGTCATTTGATACTATATAAATATTTTCAGCTGTTGTACAAGAATGCACTACTTTTGAATTAGGTATTGTTGTAATTGGGACTCATGAACCTCCATGTGTACAAATGGAAATATTTTTAGAAATATGTGTTGATTTTGATGGCTTGTAAAGTACTCCCTCTGTCTCAAAATAATACCGGTGTTTTCTTTGTAAAATACAAAGGAAACACCAGTATTATTTTGAGACAGAGGGAGTAACTTTCTTGATGTAAGGCAACCTAATTGTTAAGGCAACCTAATTTCACTATTATGTGTAGTTCTATTATCATCACTAGCCTGATCAAATGTTCATATTAGGTTCTTGTTGGCAATTGAAAGAAGCTTCCAACGCATAACAAAACATGATCTTTGGATACTACTGGTATGAGGTAACTACACCTAAAATCGACCGTTTAACCCCTAAAGGACCGAGGCCTTTTTTCTGCCAAAAAACACTGAAAACTGCCATTTCTGTAGCAAAGAGTTAAAAAAACTTTAAATTGTTTTTTTTCCACATCTAACCGTAGGATCTTACACCTAACTAGTATAAAAAAGTGTGGAAAAAATTTCAGAATTTTTGACCGCATAGATTGCAAGATATCTGTGTTTAAAGTGGAAAAAACAAGTTTTTCAGCACATTGCGGGACTGGATTTTTTGACTTTGAACATTTTTAACTTAAAATTTTTTCACTACAGAGTTTTGAGCTTTTAATGCTTGTAGTGGAGAATTGAGTTGAGAGTCTAGGAAAAAAAAAATTCAAAAAAAACTTAATTATCATTCTTAAAAAAATTGTTAAGTAGATGTAGGTACGAGATAAAAGGAAAATCTAAAATATTCATATATTTTAGATGGAATTAAAATGCACTAATCCTAATGGTGGGATTGTTCTAACAAGTAAATCAGACCATGCAAAAAAAAAATTTGAAAAATTTGAAAAATTGCATTCAGAAATGAATCCTAAAGTTATTTTTTTCAAGAAGATGCTCTAACTGCCCAAAAAACAAGAATGTCCATAACTTCCTCATAACAAAGTCAAATGAAATGAATCAAAGCTTTCCAGATAGCCAAAAATATAACCTATGAGAAAACAAATATTAAAAAAAAAATTCAAATTTTTGTCCATTTTTTTTTTGCTGCCCGAGCTGCCCCCCGTAGCCTGTTTTGAGCTTATATGGTCATAACTTTTTTTCCCGGGCACCGATTGTGAAAAAAATTATATTCCCTTGAAGCTAATCAATTTTTCTACCTCCAAAAAAAGTTTCAAAAAATTAGGAGAAAATTTCAGCCCGTAGGTACCTGCCCGAAAACGCATTTGTCCCCCATAGGGACAATGGTCCTTTAGGGGTTAACCAATTCAACTGATTTCAGCATGGTTCACATTATTATATTGCTTTATCTTTTGTAAAGTCTCGTTAGTAGTTTGAAGGGGATTCTAGATTCTCTGAGAATGCATTTTTTGGACACCGTATGAATAAAATATGAATATTCAAAGTGCTGAAAGTAGGTGTGTCTAAAACCAACCCTAGGCTCTCATGAATAATGAGAATACATTTTAGGCAAGAATCTATAAAGGTCGATTTTAGAAAGGGGTCGAAACTGGGTATTAAGGTAAAACTGCCCATTACCATACAGATTTGCTATCTAGGTACTTTGGAGAAGATGTTTGTCAGCTCCCATATTTTTCAGAGATATAAAAGTTTGAGAGAAGTCATTTGCAAAAAGAATGAAGAGATTCTGACAAGAATTGAATTTTTTGTGATTTTTCAAAGACGAAATGTTAAAGCATGAATAGACCCTTGTTGAAGCATGGGCTGATCCTTCTTAAAGCATGGGCTAACGTGTCCGCTTCCCAAGTGCATTGCCATCATGACAAAGGATTACTAAGATTGTGATAATGGATTGATCACTGACGTAAATGGAAGGGCCATGTAGGTGTCGGAATTAGGCAGATGACAGTATTGGGCAGTGCTACCTTACTACCTTATATGCAAAAGTTACAAAAGAACAAAGTCTAGTTCTAAAACAATTTCTTCCACACAGATACATAATTGATTTTGTATGTATGTATATATATGTATATATATATATGTATATATATATATATATATATATATATATATATGTACCATGGTGCTGTACCAGTTGCTATCACAACAACTTTGTGAAAGTACTCTTATTAGACTACTGTAGCTTACAGGAATTTCAATCTCTACCCACTTGCATGGGTGACCTACGCAGCATGACTTGTTGAAATATCAACATTCCTTTGAAATTTTGAGCCTCAGATATGCAAGCATGATCACATTGGGAATGATGTTTTATTGACACAAACGATTTCAGTATTGACCAAAGTGAAGAAGTTCACCGTACTAAGGAAGAAGCACCAATCGTCAACCACGCCCAGTACTCATCCTGCAGGGGTGTAATATTTCCAACCCAAGGTTGGAACAAATTTAAAGAGAAGCTGGGAATGTGTTTTTTTGGTCCTTTTCAAGGTTGAGACTAATAAGGTTATGACACGTGTCTCAAAGTAGTGAGCAAGAAAGTAAGAAGTATATGAGCAGGAAAGTAGTTCTTGAATGATTGGAATTGAAAGACTCTGGAGAGTGGTTACTAGTGAAATGCACTTTTTGGTTCCCAAAATTCACTGTAAATTCAATTTTGGGATTAAAATTCTGAAAATTTTGTAATCCCCATATTTCCTATCTTCCTACATGGGAAAAATTTCCACCACCTCTTATTGCGCACACAATCTGCTCCAAAATTGCTTAAAAGGTCGACTACTGGTGCTTTTATATTATTTGGATTGAATGTGCCCTTCATGGACAATGAAGAATAATCATGTATATACATACTATTGCTTCAAATTACAATTGAAACAAATTTATTTAGAGATATATTTTAAGCCCAACTTAATATTCACCTTGTAGGTGTTTTTCTACAACTTCAACCCTCAGAAGTTTAAGATTCTTCTCCAAACTTTAATTTGGAAAATCCCATAAATTACACCACGTAGAACTTTTTACTTGGAAAATTGTGAAAATCAAGTTTAGAAATGGATCTTGTGAAACTCACCATCAACTGCCAAAGTTGAACAACGACTGTCATGTATGATTGCTTCAAATTACAAACAAATTAGAGATATACTTTGAAGTCCAACTTAACCCCTAAAGGACCAAACACCATTTTTTGGCAACATAGCAATTTTGGGCAACTCACTATTATTTTTTTCTCTCTGAAATTTTCATACAAAATGTGTCCAAGGAGTAGCTTCAAGGCCCAACAATTTTCAGAACTTTTGACTACGTGGGTAAAAAGTTATCGCATGATATGTAGTTTTTCACATTCGGCGGGCAACCCAGGTAGCTCAAAAAAATCTTTAAAAATCAATTTTTTGAAAAATAAAAATTTGAAATTGGTTTCATAGATTTATATATACTTGGAAAGCTTTGAATCATTCCATTTGGATTAATGAGTCAAAAGTTATGAGGAGTTTTAGTTTGAGGGTAGTTATGGAATCTCTACTCTAAAATAAACTTTGAAGTCCTTTATCTAACTCAATTTTCAATATTTTTGAAAGAAAATAAAAAAGTTGGGTGTAGATTGTTTATTACAACATTACAACTTTTGGGATTGACATTTTTCAATTCCATAACGAAATTCTTGACAATTTAGTATTTTGAGTCATTCTCTACCTCTTCCTACTTACTATTTTTTTCCTACATGTTTTACAATTCCAAATGATCTGAAAGTTTTCAAGCATGTAGCCAACTTGCCTTGAAGAATGAATCCAAAGAGTAACCACCATTTTGGACATTTTTTCATACAAATGTGACCTTGTGAAGGGCAGCTGCCCGATTATTTGCGGGGCCAAAAAAAGGATTTTTTTCAATTCAAATGTTAATATCTTGCAATCCACACGGTGAAAAATTCTAAAAAAATTTCCACATCTTCATAAACTAGTTTACTAGTGCACAAGATTCTATGGTTACATGTGTTCAAAAATGTTTTTTTCCTAAAATTTGATACTTGTATTAGAAATGACAGTTTTGGAGCGGTTTTGGTGAAAACATAGTCAAAAACATTTAGGGGTTAATACTCATGTTGTGTTTTTCTACTTCTTCAACACTTGAATTTATACACTCCAATTTTCCACAACTTTAGCTCTTGAATTTTAGATTCTCCGCCAAACTTTCATTTCTAAGAAAAAAATCCCATAATTCAGAGGACATACTAGCTAATAGATCTGCATCGAGAAGAAAAGAAAAAGAGTGGGCTGTCAACTCTAGAATGTCATGTCACCTTCACAAATTGAATTTGGTTCCATCTTCCAAAAATAGGAATATATTGTTGAAATCAGTTGTTGCAAATATATTTGGCACCATCCCCTGAAAACAGACGTCCCCCTCCGTGCTCCCCGACTGAATTAAAAAAATAAAAATAAAAACACTTGATTCACCCACTCCAAAAAAAAAGAAAAAAAAGAAAAAAACTTTGATACGGATGTGGGATACAAATACAGTCATTAATCCCATAATATAGCATCTTCAAAAAAAATTATACATATACAGGATAATGAAAATAGAGATGGGAGGTTATTAATTTATCCCCTTGTTAAGCAAGTGGACGTCACTTCCTCACTATCAGGTAACTACACTTCATTTCGACCACTTTGTAAAACCGACCATTACAAATTCTTTCCTAAAATGTACGCCTACTATTCATGAGAGTAAGGTCGGTTTCAAAAACCCCTATTCTTTGCACATTGAAAATTCATAGTTTATTCATACAATTTCCAAAAAATGCATTCGAAATAAATCCAAAATCCCCTTTCAACTACCAACAAGATCCCACAAAAAGGTCATTTTCAATATAATAATGAAAACCACACTGAATTTGCTTATTTGTGCGATTTTTGGTGGTAGGTACCTTACAGACAATATCACTCTATGGCCTATCTGTCAAGTCACAAAATAGGACATGGACGGAATCCCTCACGCGATTTGCCGACTTTCGATCCCTGAAGGAATGATAAAAACATGCTACCAAAGAGTGAGGACGTACGTACACAAGGGAGGACGGACGGGACCGAGGGAAGCTTCAAATTCAATGCAAGGACGGAGCCCCTTTTGTCAACAAAGCAGCGAACTTGGGAAGGTAGGGGTAGTTGAGAAGCCGGACAACACCCACATGGTCACTTATTCATGACTGCAACGCAAGCAACAGTACGTACAGGAAAGAAATGGTGTCGGGCATTCCATAAAATATCTGTTATAGTGTGTCTGTAATAATCCCATATTGTTTGACAAGGCATGACGATCGGTCAGAGGCTCTGCACCCGACGGATCATGCATTCTCGGAGAATTTATGGTATCAGTATTTTATATGTTTGGTCTAAACCAGCCGGGCCAGGATTGTTCCAAAAAAGTGAATCATATATCAGGTTGGATTTGGAAACATGCAATTAAGGGCCGCTTCACATGAGCAATAGGAAGATGGTCGGCAAGAACATTTCTTTATTTTGATTGGTTGCTTATGGTAGTGGGATTTCACACTAGAGAGGCAGGAAAGAAGGAAGGAAGTAACTTACATGGATGATAAAGTCGCGAATGTGTCTTGCCATTGGCAACAAAATTCTTCCGGTGGTTTTTGGCTGGAAGGTGCTTGCAAAACGGCACTTCTCTTGGAGGCCTATTTTTTGAGTCTTGAGAGGGAGGAAGAGCAATTGCCGTTCCAACTTCTTACCGCTATGTAATGTGAAGCAACTCTAAAGTTGGTATGGGACGCAACCCATTCCTGATCACACATCCCATTATGGCTATGTAAATTGTTCTCTTTCCGTGTAGGAAGAGATGAATAATGATTAATTATAGCGTGGTTCTTGGCGCAATTGTGGCACAATATAATTCCTACAAGACTCTCAATATTGCAACCCTTGGTGGTTTTTGCAACCAGCCCTTGGTCGGAAATACGAAGGTCTATATGGCCAGTATGGGTCGAATAGAATCTTCAACTAAAAAAATCATAGTAAATATGTTTTGAAAAATAAATTATGGAAAATTATGGAAACCTTCCGAATTCTATTTTTGCACATGGAAAAATTTCCCCACTAAAGAAATCTGCCTTGTAGATACGTGTAACTACTTAAGTGGTCAGAATGGGTTGCCTCCCACACTAGTGGAATATCTGTGGACAATAGTAATTAAGGATATCATATGTGAAGGTTGAATTTGGCACTCGTGTGCCAATATTGAATTTCCATGTCAGATTCTCAAGGTCCATGTCACTTCAACACCATTCCGAAGATGACATGTGGCACTTTTTTTACAAAACTGACTTAAATTTATATTGAATCTAACCTTCACATAGGATATTAACTATTAATCCTTGAAGGACCATAGGGAATAGTAAATACGTTGGCATATATGTGGCATTAGTTGTTAGTAGAAAGTTCCAAATTGAGACCTCAATAGTTCATTAGAACCATATCAACATGGATTTTAATTTCACTCTTGATCTTAAACCTATAAGAGGTGTAGAACCATGCAAAATACAATGAAATACTGTTGTATAATACTGGTCAGAATGGGCTCTCTGGACCTTTAAGGATTAAGGTAGTGTGTTGTAAAAGCAATCAACTTCTTGAAATGGACCGTATATTTAGGTCTTAAATGGACATGAGGTGGTCCCAAAATGGATCTTTCAAGCCATTGAGAGAATCTAGCAAAAAAACACTATTTATTGCAAGAGCCAATCATTGGCCTTCATTTACTCAAATCACTTTAGAAGTTGCAAGTGGTCGGACTTTGGAAGACTTAGGGTCACAAATAGGTGTCTACAACAAATTTTTTTGAAAATTCACAAGTAATTCAAAAATGATTCAAAAAATATGAAACCACTTGTGTTATGTTTCGCATCCATTTTTCTTTCTCTGAAAAATGGTCTAAAAATAATTCTGTTCATGGAAACCTATGAAAAAAGGGGACAAGCCCTTAAATGGTCGCTTATAGAGCATAAGGTAGGAGGCTGTAAAACGGAGCGGGCATTAAAATGGAACATGACTCAGAGGTACATTTTTGTTTTCTTCAATGTACCACCTATGCACATTTCAGGAGGTGGTCCATTTTGATGACCACAAATGACCACTTTTTTCCAACTTCAAAAATTTGTAACTAATTCCACTAAGGTCCAAAAAATATGAAATGACTTGGGTTAGATTTCAATTCCACTTGTCTTTCAAGGAAAATTTACTGAAAAATATTTCAAGACGTTTTACCTCCCCAAAATTCAGTTTCAGCGCTTAGATGCTCCATTTCTGGACCTCCTACCTTACTACCTTACTGGGGGTGTTTCTAAAAAAATGAAAGAAAATCAAGCTTGGATTTTAAAGTTTCCTACCTGTCTGTTGTCTTCATCTTGTGCCCGGAATGCCAAATCATGCAGGTGGGACGGACAAGTAAGTTATACGGAAGGCTCTTGACTTTGGTGACATTGCTTTGATGGATGTCAGAGCAAGACAGTAATCATCTGAAACCCTGAAAGGCTGCAATGTACGGTACAGACAACCAAAAAATGGCGAAAAATGGTCGATGGAGGACTTTGGAGGGTGGAGGCCTAAAGTATAGGGTACTGCCCGAGTCTGAAGGCAATCCGTGAAAAAAGGGCCCAACGAGGAGGGCAGAGCCCGATGAGGAGGTCTGTTTTTTCATGGAATGCCCGAAGGATGAGGGCGTTATCCGGTGTAAATCACGAGCAGAAAAGGATGAGAATCGGGGATGAGAAATCAAAAATGGATGAGAAATCTGTAATGCCCAATTACGCAGGAAAACCCACGCAATCGGGCATTACGCTGCAGAAGCCTCCCAGGAAATGAACAAGCAGTTTCCTGGGAGTGGTTTACAGATAGAGAAAAGCGGTTTTGCATCCAATTTCGTTGGAAACGCATTTTCAGCAGACAGTGATGTCAGAAATGAACCTGCTGTGGCATTCAGAGTCTTCTCCAAAATTGAGGAATTGAGAAAAATCATCAAAAAGTACTAAGGTGAAACACCCATTCTCGTCCCTATACCCAATTTCGTCACAATGTATCAATGGTGCACATTTTCCTACAATATAACCTCTCTAAGTTGATCCCCTCTAAGTTAATAAAGCGTTGTTAGGAAGTATTGATTGCCGGTCCCAACTTAACAACATGAACCACATACAAACATGATGACCCTCCCTAATGTAATAACCTCTATAACTCAATGTGTCAGACCGATCCCAACTCTATCAACTTAGAGAGGTTCTACTGTAGTAAGAATGTACTATGTTGGTACATGGTGACGGAATTGGATGCAGGGACGGGAATGGTTGTCATCACCTTATTTGAAAGTGGTATACAAACAAAAGTTGTAGATTTTGAGTTGTAGATTCCATCTCTAAGGTTAGATTAAGCAATGCTATCACCAATATTTTTTTAATAAAAATTTGAAAGGAGAATTTCAAAATTCCTTCAAAAATTCAATTACAAGCAAAATATTATCATTTTTTTGAGTAAGATTTGTTGGAATGGATTTAAAACGAGGTTCTCTTGACATGTTGATTTTTTGAATTTTTTTTGTTCTTTGAATCTATAAACCTCATTTTTGCAAATCCAGTTTTGAACTAGAGACAATGCAATTTTGGCGTGGTCAACCACTTGGCATACTTCCACATTTATGGCCAATTTCATTAAAATGGCGGTATTCCGTTAATTTGGCACTTTTAGCAGTTCAGACCGCACAGTCTGAACTGTTTTTTCTGTACCAAAATCTATACCAATATTAGATTTTTGAATTCTACAACTGTTCTAGATATTTGAAATCTATACCAATCCTAGATTTTTCAAACTGCACAGTCTGATATCTATGCTTGTCCTAGATTTCTGAAATCTAAAACTGACCTAGATGTTAGAAATGTACACTTGTCCTAGATGTCACGGTGTGAAAATGGCACATGGAATACCGCCATTTTAATGAAATTCGCCATATTTGTAATTTTAGAAAAATATGTACTCTAGGTATAGTAGAACTTCTAATAATCTTCACTCTCTGAAGTAATAAAACTCTCTAATGTAATATTGATAGCCGGTTCCAGCCTGGTCTACATACAAAATGTAATAAGTGACTGCCTTGCAACCACATTCTGAGTATATGTGCGAGAGCAAGGAAGGTGTTGTTACGTGATTCAAGTTGCCATCTATGTGTGCAATGTGTCCAATGTTTTTTGTTTGTATAGTATGTGTCTAATGTTCTTTCATTTATATAGTAGAATATGAAAAATCATTGTAAACTCATGAATGCAATGACTGCAAACTTTATTAACACAATGACCCTTTCTAATTGAAATAACCTCTCTAATCTAATGTGTCAAGTTGGTCCTGGCCCTCTGGCTAATTGGAAGTTCTACTATAATACCAAATCCAACCATTAGATAGGGGAGCAACATAATCACGTATCTCCACAATATTTGATGACTTTGATCAAGCAGTAATGAAAAAGAAACAAGAATATCAATTTGTTTGTTGTCTAGAGACTAGATGTCAAAGCGCTGAGGGGTTAATTGGCTTTTTGGACAAACAAAGATGCTAAATCAACAGATTAATTTACCATGTCGTAAATTCAAGCAACTCATTGCTCCTTGTTGTTTATCTAATTCTTAGCCATAAAAATATTTTTTTGGAAATTAGTGCATGTGCTCTCAAGTATCACAATCTCCCGGCTAGTTTAACCCCTAATGCATGTAGGAATCTAAATGTGGTCTATTGTATCAGGGTTTCTTCATTGCATCTTGTTTGCATGGTCTCTTTATGTCAAATTCCAACCTGCATTAGGGGTTAATACTCCCAAGACCATCAGTCTTTCTCCTACAATCGTGAGGTAAAATCTTGTATCAATGAATTCTATTCTATTTTTAATCCCTAAAGACCATTGTCCCTTTAGGGGACAAATGGGATTTTGGGCAGGTACCTACAGGCAAAAATGAATTTTTTTTTCTCATAGATTATATTTTTGTCTATCTAGAAAGCTTTGATTCATTTCATTTGGATTTGTTATGCGGAAGTTATGGACATTCTTGTTTTTTCAGGCAGTTAGAGCATCTTCTTGAAAAAAATAACCCGTGGGATTCATTTCTGAATGCAATTTTTCAAATTTTTCATTTTTTTTTTGCATGGTTTAGTTTACTTGCTAGAACAATCTTACCATTGGGATTAGTGTATCTTAATTCCATCTAAAAGATATTAATATTTTAGATTTTCCTTCTATCTTGTACCTACTTCTACTTAACAAATTTTTTAAGAATGAAAATTAAGTTTTTTTGAATTTCTTTTTTTTTCCTAGACTCTCAACTCAATTCTCCACTATATAGATTTAAAGCTCAAAACTTTGTAGTGAAAAAATTTTAAGTTAAAAATGTTCAAAGTCAAAAATCCAGTCCCGCAATGTGATGAAAAACTTGTTTTTCCCACTTTAAATGCAAATGTCTTGCAATCTGTGCAGTTAAAAATTCTGAAATTTTTTCCACACTTTTTAATACTAGTTAGGTGTAAGATCCTACGGTTAGATGTGGAAAAAAAATTAAATTTTTTTTTCACTCTTTGCTATAGAAATCATTCAAGATAAATTAAACAATTTATTCAGTATAGGTAGTATGGTAGAACCACCCATTCTTGACCAGGGAGCCATACCCAACCTATATGGTGCAATTATTTCCAATTAAAGTCAGAAATGCTTTTCTTTTTCTTTTTCAAGGTTGGGATTAATCAGGCCATGATACATGTACCGAAGTAGTAAGTAAGAAAGTAGGAAGTAGTGAGCAAAACTTGTAGTAATTTCAATTCAAAGCATAAGATTACCAAAAAATTGGCAATCCCCATGGTTTCTATCATTCTACATGGCAAAAAATTTACATTGCCTTGTACTGCTCCAAAGCATGCATGGAATCACTGAAGTGGTCGACTATGGGTAAGGTAGTCTGCTCTAAAAGCGAGCGGCCTCTTCAAATCGACCCTATATTTAGATCTGAAATGGACATTAGATGGTCCTTAAATGGACCTCTCAAGCCTTTGAGAGAATCGAGAGAAAAGCATTATTTATTGCAAGAGCCAATCATTGGCCTTCATTTTCTCAAATCACTTTAAGGTGGGTACACTCATAATGGCGCAGTGTCTTAAACCACCAGCTAAAATAAGCCCCTGAATGGTGTTTAAATATTTTGAAAACTACACCTCGATGTCTCCCGTGGTTCTTCATTGCAGCATTGGCCATTTTGGGACAAGTGACTGGCTTCTAAACTCAGAGTATAGGAGGTTTTAATAATATGAGGATTTACTAATGCTTAAAGGCTTGTCAGAGATAAGTGATTAGCTAAAATATGCTCCCGTTAATAAATACTCATGCCATTTCAAGTACGTGTTAGAGATCAAGAGATCATGAGTCTTATTAAATCCTCATATTATTTCATATGACTCACAGAACATGAAGATATAAAATGGCATGGGTTTACGAACCTAGATACTTTTTTAATAAATATAAATAACACAATTGCACCTCCATGTCTTTTACTTCTGACATCTTGGGAGGGGGAGCTTATGAATGTAACTACTCCCTTTTAATGTTGCCTATGAGCTGTTTCAATTACTCTACTTTCAAAACTTTGTCCCCCTACTGTGATCTCATTTTTGTCAAAATCAGAAAATTGATTGTGCTGAACTTCCTTTTCTACACATCTCTTTGCTCTCTTAAATTCACTGTTTACTAGTTAGCCTTCAAATCCCCTACAGCTCAATTTGTGGCGGTTTTGGGTGTACCCACCTTAGAAGTTGCAAGTGGTCAGATTATGGAAGACCTAGGGTCACAAATAGGTGCCTACAACAATTTTTTTTGAAAATTCACAAGTAATTCAAAAATGATCCAAAAAATATGAAACCACTTGTGTTAGGTTCCGCATCCATTTTTCTTTCTCTGAAAAATGATCCAAAAATATTTCTATTCATGGAAACCTGTGAAAAAGGCAGACAAGCCCTTAAATGGTCGCTTTAAGAGTATACTACCTTAGTTCTACCGTAAGGTAGGTATCCTTAATGCGCCACTGACCTTAAAACGCCATCTTCAGTGTGTGTACATTTCCAAAATCAGTTAGGTAACTCCGTGAAAGAAACACTTTTAGAACCAAACTTTGTTCCTTCATAACTTTTGCATACAGTATCCAAATGTCGTGTTCTTTGGTGCGTTGGAACCTCCTTTCCCTTGCCAATAAGAATATATATAAGAATTTGAACAGTCTAATAGTAGTAATTAGGCACAGTAGCAATTAGTGGCGGTTTAAGGATACCTACCTTAGTACCAGGAGTAAGCCTATGTGTCAAAACTTCTTCCTCACTAAATGAACTTTCCTGACAGTGAAGTTGGTAGGATCTTGTAATTCTTGAACTTTGAACCTGCACTACGGTAGTCTACAGTAAGTTGTTGATGATATTTGGACGAAGTCCTTGGCATCCCCCGGGCCCTCCCCAGTCCCAGGGGAGCCAAGATCATAACCATTAGTATATCTAATATTCCCACAGACTTCTCTCTCCTAAACCATATTTTTTGGGCGATAATTAAATCTAAAGGCACTGATTAGGGGACACTATATATCCAGTCAATCACAGGAATAACTCAACTTGATTTGCACTGCAATAAACCAGAATATTACATGCCCATTTATATTTTATTTATATTTTTTATTTTCAAGTGATTTCAGACCCACACATTATTGGGTTATACTTGCTGAGAGAGAGTGAGTCTGAGTCCAAGTCCAAGGACCGACCCAATTTGATTCAAACGCGGTTCGCAGACAATCATATCATTGAACAGTGGGTCCGTCGGTTGTATCCTCGAAGATGTGAGAAGCTTCATATTCTATGATCCCCACTGCTGCAGAATTATTTGGTAGAAGAGTAAGTTACCATATTTTCTGATTATATCCGGCATTTGGGGCTTGGGAATGGTGCGGATCAGCCAGTGAGGACTTGGCATGGGGAACTTCAGGGCATGTGCATATGGTGAGTATTGAAATGTGATCGAAAGATAATTTTGGTGTCAACCTCCGTGCCAACTCAGTATCAAAGTGATTGGAAAAAATGACACTGAAAGGGCTTGTGTTGTCAACAAGTGACGGAGGCATCAAAGTAATCTGGCCCAACTTTTCTGATGGGATAAGTTACCAAGGAGCCTCATCCCTGTATACCTGCGTAAGCACGTGTAGAGAAAAACCAAGGAACAAAAAAATTCCGCTGGGGATCGGACTGGTTCCCTTGGTCTTGATGTACTGTTTTATCTATCAATGGAATTGTCCATGTGTTTAAAAAAAAAGAAAAAAAAGAAAAAAAAAAGGAACAATTAGAACTGGTTTCTGGGATTAACCCCTAAAGGACTGAGGCTTTTTTCCCATCAAACTACACTCAAAACTGCCATTTCTATTGTGAAGAGCAAAAAACTTTAAAAATTGTTTTTTTTTTGCATATCCAACCGTTAGATCTTATACTTGACTAGTATATGAATACATGGAAGAAATTTCAAAAACTTTGACAGTGTAGATTGCAAGATATATGCATTTAAAGTGAAAGAAACAAGTTTTTTTGCACCTTGTTTGACTAGATTTTTTGGCTTTGAATCTTTTTAGTTCAAGTTTTTTGCACTATTGATTTTGATTTTCTACTTATTTATGTTAAGTAGTTGAGTTGAGAATCTATCAAAAAAATTTAGGAAAAAAAGCACTTAATTTTCACTCATTAAAAAATTGTTAAATAGAAGTGGGTTCAAGATTGAAGAAAAAATTAAATTGTTAATAGCTTTTAGATCGAATTGAATCACAATAATCCCAACGGTGAGATTGTTCTAGCAAAAAATCTAACCTTTTCTAACAATTGTTTGGGAAAAATTCTAAAAATTGCATTCAAAAATGAATTCTAAAAGTTATTTTTCCAAGAAGATGCTTAGATTGCCCGAAAAACTAAGATTGTCCATAACTTTCTCATTATTAGTCCAAATTGAATGAAACAAAGCTTCACATGTAGACAAAAATATAATCTTTGAGAAAAAAATTTGAAAAAAAATTATTTTGATTTTCTGTGATTTTTTTTGAGCTGCCCGCCAAACTCCATTTTTGCTTATTGTGCCATAACTTTTTCTCCCGGGCATCAATTAAAATAAAAATTATATATTCACAAAGCTCTCGCAAAAATACACAACCTCAAAAAATCCCAAAAAATATCACTAAAAATTGAGACAGTAGGAACCTGCCCGGACCCAAATTGTCCCCCGAGGGGACAAACGGTCCTTTAGGGGTTAAAAAAACGAATTGGCACAAGCAGTAAAACTATGTGAGTTTGAATTTTTTGTGGTCCAAATGATCACCTAGTGTACTAGTTAATTCAATTAGTGCGAGACTATATCACATTTCTATAAATAGTTATATATTACATTTCTTTATTAGAACAAAATTTAATTCCAATATTCTATTCACTTAACCCCTAAAGGATCAAGACCTTTTTTTCTTGGTCAAAAAATACCAAAAATTGTCACTATTGTGAAGTGCAAAACTTTTATTTTTTTATTTTTTTATTTTTTATTTTTTGCATTTCTACCCTTAGGATCTTGCACTTAACTATTATAAGATTGCATGGAAGAATTTTTAGAAACTTTCACTGCATACATTGTAAGATATTTGCGTTTAAAGTGAAGAAAATGTTTACTCTTGAACCTTGTCTTATTAGATTTCAAGACTTTGAATCTTGTTAACTTAAAGATATTTTTGTAAAATAGATTTTGAATTAAAAATTTTATATGTTGAAGAATTGAGTTGAGAGTCTTGTGAAAAAAATTCGCAAGAAAAGAAATTTGATTTTCATTCTTAAAAAAGAGTTAAGTAGAAGTAGGTATGAGATAGAAGGGGGAAAAAAAATTAGTAGCTCTCATGTGGAATTAAAATACACAAATTCCAATGGTATGGTTGTTTTAGGAAGAAAACTATTCGATGTAAAATTTTCCCCCGAAAATTCTGAAAGTTGAGTTCAAAAATGGATCCTAATCCTATGAGTTATTTTTTGAAGAAGATGTTTAGATTGCCTAAAAAATAAGATTCTCCATTACTTTCTCATCAATAATTTAAATAAAAGGAATCAAACTTGTCTATGGAGACAAAAAAATTCTATGACAATTTAAAAATAAATAAATTATTCTGACTTTTTGCATATTTTTTTGTACTACTCGACAACCTCTATTTTGAGCTTTAGGTGGCATAACTTTTGCTCACAAGCACTAATTGATATAATGAAGTTATATTTCTAAAAAACTAATGAGTTTTTCTATCTTCAAAAATAGTTTCAAAAAATCATGCCAAAAATTGAGATTGTAGAAACTTGCCTAAACCTTCAAGATTCATGTGAGGGAACTTTTGATCCTTTAGGGTCTAAGTAGATAGAAAATATTTCCTTTCTTCTCTTGGTAGCCAGTAAATATGTAAAACTTAAATGATTTCACTTAAGAAAAATGAAACAATTAGTGAGACTTACACTAATTGATATAATTTGTACTGTACAAACAATTTTTTTTCTAATGTTCACATATCAACCCTCAATTTAAAATCTAAGGTGTTTTATCACATAATCCCTAAGTGCTTGTTTACATGTATTTGCATATATTTTAACCTTATTTTCTGGAGATGTTAAATTCAAGTATTTTGGAGGCAAATTGAGCCCCAAACTGACATTTACTGATCTACATTAGTGTACATTGAACCACATAAAAAATGCAGACCAAGATACACAAATAGATTTTGGTCCAAAAATCATTTTTATTGCCAAATGATGGACACAATAAAAATTGATGAAATTATCAAAATTGAACCAGCAGCTTTGACAAATATCATACCCTCGGCATCTCTTGCCAAATGAGTATTTAATTGTTCCCCATAAAATAAGGGTTGGTAGATTCTAAAAATAGGGAAATCCTATTAGATTCTTTTTCCACACTAAAAAATTTGAAAAAAACTTGCCCACAATTTTTGGCACCTATATTTAGAGATGTTAGAGCATCCTCGATGGAAATTGTAACTAGCCAAATTTGGTGACCCTAGCTACAAGGTATGATATGTAAGGTGAAAGGTAACCCATCCTATTATCATCCAAATTAGAATTCTACTCTCATGTACCTGTAGTGTATTTTTTGTTTTGAAATGTATCTCGTATGTACATAAGGGCAAAATTGAGATGGTGGTGGTAATAGTTTGGTTCACTTTTAGATTACAAGTAATTTCCATCCAAAAGACTCACTTAATTCACGGTAGCCTAATACATCAAAATGTTGTTTAATATGGGTGGATAATTAGCCGGCATGAGAATTAGGATGCCCAAACTAACAATGCCACCATTGCACACTACAAATACTACAATACAACATGTACAACCAATGTTAAATAGCATGTTCTTGTGTTATATAGTTTAGGCCATACTAAAAAACTATTTTGGTGTAGTGGTTGAACATAACATTGTTTACCAATAAGGTAAGGTTCCTTTGGCATCCATAAAAAGGGGACCCCTTCAATGAACAAAATTGTCTTATATGGCTCTTCAGCCAACCTCAATCCTTGAAGTAAGTGATAAGCCCTCCCGTAAGTGATAAGCCCTCCCATGCATCTAGCAAAGCATAATACCTTTCCAACATGGGGAGGACCATTGTCTAGCTATACAATGTTATGGAGTTCTTTCTCTTTTCTCTCCAATTTTCATCTGAAAACGGCCAATTTATTTGTCACTAAAATATTTTTATTTATTTTTTAAACAAGTGAAACGGAATTTCATTGCAACAGACAGAAGTCACTAACATACTTGGAAAGTGGAAAGAACCCAGGTCTTAGTAAGTTACTAATTGGCCCCACGTGTGGGGCGGGCTTTCCCTGACCCCAAGTTGACCCTCATTGACTCCAACGACCCCCCTCATCCAGTAGGTCGGTACCGAATGTCGGAATTTACCACCTACCAAGTACCAACCCCCCTAAAAAAAACCAAACCCCATTCACACTCAGCCCCACAAACACCGCGTTTTCTGGCCCTTCCCCGAGGCGAGCTCCCCATATTGCAGCCTTCGTGGTTTCCGCTGTCGAACCCCACCGCGCGCCTCTCATGGCCTCTTCAAAATGGCAACCTCCCCAGCACGAGCTCACCCATAACTTTCCTTGCCACTTCGCCTAATTCCTCGCTCTCGCACCGCAACAATCAAAGTCTCAGGGTGCTCTTAAATCCACTGCCAATTCTCTTGGTGAGGCTCACGGGCTACGTTCACCTCCACGCAACTGATAACTTGGCTTGCCTTTGAAACCTGAGTGGGAGTGATTTGCGCTGCGAAGTGTGCTGTTGCTGTACGTCTGTTCTCAGGAGCCGTCTGTTGTGGTGTGGGTTCACTTACAACGCTCGATCGACCTTCAGGGGAGAGTGTTCTTGCATTGGGTTAATTCTTGGGGTTCGCTCGCTCGGCATGGCTGGGCGGGGTGCGGCAAACAACCAGGTATGGCATGGGAACCCGTACTTACTCAGAGGCTGTGTGTTGAGTTGTGTTGAGTTGTGTTGTGTTGTGTTGTGTTGGATTTTGTTGGAATCTTTTGGATGCGAATGATGTGCGCTATTTTGATTATGCTGTCTTGGTTAACCCACAGTTTACAGGTGTTGCTTTACCATGTTCCAAAACGTTGCTAGAAAACGTAACAAACCTACCTTATTTCTAGTAGTGGTTTAGAGATGAAGTTGAGGGCAGAAATTGGCTGATAGTTAGGATCTATCTTGGGTTTTGCTCGCTCAACGTCGTCGACTCGATCGCCAGTACAAATCTGGGACTAAGTTAGTTGAAAAGAGTGGAGCTTTAGGATGAGGAATAGTTTACCGGCCTATCAGTTGAGTAGTTGAGCGATTGTTGTTGTTGTTGGGTACTTCAAGAACTGAGAGGTTTTGTTTTAAATGTGGTCGTACTACTACTTCTATACAGTCAGAGTATGGTTTTGCCGTTTAGAACTTTGGGTTTGAAATGGAATGGAGTGGCGTGGGTTATGTGTTGAAGATTTGAGTTGACGAGTCGATGTTGAGGTGCTAATGCAAATCTGGAACTAAACTAGTTGAAGAGCGCCTTCAGTAGAGTCGCCAAGCGATTTGTTGTGAGTGAGCTTCGTGAGCTGAGAGTCTGTGTTTTGGAGTGACGCGGTGGTACTACTGCAGTCAGAAATATGAGTTACCGTTAAGCACTTCGTCTTTGAAATGTAATGAAGTTATGTTGGTCAAGATCGGCTTTGAAACTTTTGAGACTGACGAGTGACGTAACCTTATCTTGCAGGTCTGTGGCTGAGGCTTCGGTTTCCCGTCCTGGACGTCCTGTTCAATTTTCCAATGGACCGAAGTAGACAATTGCCGAAGTGAAGCATCCGATTGTTTGCTACGGAATTCAATTACATCGATCGAACCTTGAAGCAGAAGAAGGACAGAGTCTAGAAGCAAGATGTTGTCGATGTGGAGAAATGGACCTGCGGTTCTGTTGTTCTGGGCAGTGGTACTAGTGCCCATGGCGATGGCCCAACAGCAGTACAACAACACAGACGGCTACGCCTGCACTGGCGTTCGCAAAACCTGCAGCGCCTACGCCTTGTACCGAACCTTCGAAGCGAACGAAACCCTGCAGAAAGTGGGCGGCTACTTCAACAAAACCTCCACAGCCATTTCCAATGTGAGTGGTCTCAACCTCCTTTCTCCGAATGCCGGTCTCCGACAAACCCAGCCTCTCTACATCCCCTTAGACTGCAGCTGCCAGAACGTGACCCAGCAGATGGCGGTCCAACACACGATTGTCTCCGGGGACACATTCTGGCTACTCTCGGTGACAATCTACGGCGGGTTAACCACCTACCAAGCCATGATGATCCTGAACCCCACGAAAGACGTCTACAACCTCCAAATTGGGGATACAATCATGGTTCCCATCTTCTGTGCTTGTCCTTCAGCAACACAGATCGCAAACGGAGCCAACTTCTTGCTCACACACACAGTCTACGTCGGTGAGACTCTGGACATTATTAGTGGATACTATGGGATCACAACAGCTGAGCTTAGCGCTGCAAACGAGATTGCGGTTGATAAAACACTTGGGGAGAATACTACGCTTCTGGTTCCGTTAGCTTCCTTGCCGCCATTGGCAACTATGAACTTCGCTGCTGTGCCTCCTCCGCCTCCTGTAGTTGCAACTCCTCCTGCGCCAAGTGAGTCTCCCAGTGTTGTAACGGTGACGAAATCAGCTTCCAAGACGCCGCTGATTGTTGGAATTGCAGTGGGGGCGTTTGGGTTGACGTTGGCGGCTGTGTTTGGGGCGCTGTTGTTGATGAAAGCTTGCCAAAGGCGTGATGGCGATCCTAAAGGTGTTGGGCTGTATGAGAGCCGGGGGTATTACCAGAATGCGCCGAGTGGCTCCGCCAAAGACTCAGGAGGGATGAAGCCGAATGCTTATCATCTGGAGATGCTGGCGGGCATGTCGGATGTGGTGGGCTCGGATAAGCCGATTTTGCTGTCGTACCAGGAGCTTCAAGATGCCACGCAGGACTTCAGTGAGGAGAATCTCATCCAGGGGTCGGTGTACAGGGGGCGCATCAATGGACAGCTTGTGGCCATCAAGCAGATGAAGGGCAACATGTCGCAGGAGCTGAAAATTCTGTGTCAGGTTCATCACAGCAATCTGGTATGGACATGGATCCTCCCGCCCTCTTAATGGCTGAATTCAAAAGATTCTCCAAATTTTCTCCCTTTTACAGTTCTGTGCCATAGCCATGGGGGTTTTAAGTTCTAACGAAAATGTAATTGAAGTTGTCACCTTTTGTGATGGTAAGCACGACAAACAGTCAAAGGGCATGGTCTTACTTACTATCATAAGTTCGGTTTTCTCGTGACTTAATTTTGGGGAGATAAAATGGAGGCCGCCAGGTTGGTGTACAATGTATATTCTGAGATTGATTGCTGGATTTTTGTAATCTCTTGCTTTTGTTTGGTTTTGTGAGTCTGAATGGAGAGTGGCTGTTCTGCAGGTAAAGCTGGTGGGGATGTGTGTTGGAGGTTCAGAGCATCTGTTCCTCGTTTACGAGTACGCAGAGAACGGATCCCTGAGCGACTGCCTGCAGAATCAATCTGCAATTGGGCGGAACAGGTTCACCCAAAGCACCGCGTACTTGCCATGGACAGCCAGGGTGCGAATCGCCCTGGACGTGGCGTCAGGGCTGGACTACATCCACAACTACACCAACCCCAGCTTCGTGCACAAGGACGTGAAGAGCAGCAACATCCTCTTGGACGGGAGCTTCCGAGCGAAAGTGGCCAACTTCGGCATGGCCAAGTCCGCGGCCACTTCAGGAGCAGGGCCCTTGCTCACCCGCCACATCACGGGCACGCAGGGCTACATGGCCCCTGAGTATCTCGAGCACGGTCTCGTCACCGTGAAAGCTGATGTGTTCGCCTATGGGGTCGTGCTTTTGGAGATTTTGTCTGGCAAGGACGCCATTGTACGCCCCGAGGATGAGAATGCGGTTGATCAGAAAGAGCAAGCATTGTCAGATATCATCTTTGATGTGTTGGATGTGAGTGGGGACCGGCAAACAGTGCAGCTGCGCAGGTTCATGGACCCGCAGTTGCATTCGGCCTACCCTTTGGACATCGCCACTAGTGTTGCGAGCTTGGGCAAGACTTGTGTGGATGCGGATCCCGCTGTGAGGCCCAGCATGAAGGATGTGACATTCGCGCTCTCCAAGATGCTGGCGGCGTCGCTGGAGTGGGAGGCCAATGCTGGCTATGGTTCGGGCATGTCCACGGTCTCCATTGAAGCTCGGTAATCGGGCCATTTCAATATGCCCCTCTCCTCTCTGGAGTAGTGGGAGGCCCATGCTGGCTACGGCTCGGGCATGTCAATCTCCATTGAAGCACGGTAATAGAGCTCCCCTGAAGCAACAGCACCCCCGCTCCTTCTCCCTGTCATTTGACCAGTCCTGAACCTGTCAGTTTTGTTATCAACAGGCAGAGAGCATATTATCAACTCTAGCTTTGATACTTGATATTAGCTTTGATATCATCTCGAGCTTTGATGCTACCTGGATCAGTGACTCGTGAATGCTCGCGCTGGTCGGGGCTTGTGAACTTTAGCAGCCGTTTCCAAGCCTTTTCACCATCCTGAGAGAAGCGCAGTGAAAGGGCCTCTCAATCAATCGACAAGCCCCTCTTTTCTTCGTGTCAAGACCACCAGTTTTGTTGGTGCTAAGCTTTAATTGAAATTAAATGTAGTTTTATAATAGCTTTGATATCGACTCGTGCTTTGACGTTAACACGGCAACACCTACCTGAATGACTTATTACAATACTATAGTGCTCGAGTCAGGTACGTGAGTAAGTTAGTGGTTTTTTTGCCTGGAGCAGCAGCTCTCGAGCACGGTACGTAATAGCGCCTCTCCTGGCTCCACCTTGTCAATATCAATACCATCAGTTTTGCTGACAAGGAGTATATCATCAACTCTAGCTTAAATAGTTTGGTATTAAATAGGCTTGGTATCAACTGTAGCTAGCTGGGTAGTGGCTTTGTACGTTTGGTAGATTTGCTTCCATGAATTTCTGTCTGTATCATGACCCAACTGCCTGGAGGCGTGAACTTGAATGGGTCCTGCATGAGGTTGAATTGTTGTACCCTTTTTTTATTACTCAAAACTTGTAGGGACTACATTGACTGCCTACCTTGACTGAGATAAAGTTACTAGATGAGCACAGTTTTTTTTTTTTGCATTTTTAATGAAGTATCAAAGTGGCAATATTGAATGTTATAGTGGTGCTCCAAATTTTAACATTCATCCACATATTGGATAGAAAATATCACATTAGCACATATTACATATCTATAATTCAGTTTTCATCCACAATCTGGCGATTTCATCCAAGATTTTTATTTAATTTGAAGTTTTTTGGCGATTTTCCATCCTTTTTGATAAGGAGAGCATGCAATTGGTGCAGAGCCCATTATTTAAGTGCAAATTGACGACAAATTGCCAAAAAAAGATACTAGATGAGCATGAGCTTATTTATAATTGTTTGAAATAGTCCAATGGATCTGTTCCACTGTAGTATTTCCGAAGTCTGGGTTTTTACAATTATGCATTTCAAAACTTGCTGATTAGGTAAGAAATTTATACCTAAAACATGCACTTTTTTTCAAACCAACAATTCTGGAAAGACTTCGGTAATAATATCATATCACTCTTTTAGAAAATGCAATTGGTTTGAGAATTTTTAGAGTTTGTATGAATATACTATTAATCCCTAAAGTTCTTTCATGTTGTGAGGTCCAAAATTGCTTAGAGGTCCACAATGAAGTCATTCATTGACTACTTTGCGGCCTTAGTGTCCTTCAAGGGTTAACTTGTTAGAGTTCACCCTCTTAAAATTTCAAAGTTAAAAACCTTACCGAATGTAAGATCATGATGCTTGGATTTCAAAAAGAAGTATTTTCAACCGCTTCCAAATGGTTAGATTTCATCATATAAACTTTTTACCCAAAAATGTGTAGATCCTAAAACTTGCAATTCTCCGTAATATGTTGAATAAATAAGTTGGGAATACATATAAAAAATTTCAACAAAGAAAATTTCATATTCATGCTTGAAAAAAATAGTAAGTAGAAAGAAGTAGAAAATGATCTAAAATGCCGAATTGTTGAGAATTTAGTTTTGGAATTGAAAAATCCCAATCCCAATTGCTGTAATATTTTAATAAACAATCTACATCTTATAATTTTTTTTTTCCTAAAAATATTGAAAATTGAGTTAAATAAAGAATTTCAAAGTTTATTTTAGAGTAGAGAGTCTATAATTGCCCGCAAACTAAAACTCCTCATAACTTTCATCTCATTGATCAAAATGAAATGATTCAAAGCTTTCCACATATATATAAATCTAGAGAACCGATTTCAAATTATTAACCCCTAAAGTCCCAAGGTCATTTTTCTGTCAAAAACCACTCAAAACTGCCATTTTTGTTGTGTTCGTCCAAGGAAATAGAAAAAACATTTATTTTAAAATCTAACCATAGGATCTTATAATTCACTTGCCTCAGATCATGTGGTAAAAATTTTATCAAGTTTGACTCTATATATTGAAAGATATTTGCATTCAAAGTTGGAAAGAATGTTTTTTTGAACGCTGCCCTGCAATTTCAGATGACTTTGACCACCATTTGCGGAATTCTTTTGCACTATAGACTTTGAATTTAAATTTTTTTAATACTCTACATTTTATAAGGCATATCTCCACCAATTTTCATGCCAAAATAACACTTGGAACACATGCCAGAAAATCTTGCAATAGCAAAGATATAGTGAAAGTTGACAATACATTATTCATTTTTTATAGCTAGTTTTCCACCACATATTGATGTAAAAATGTAATCCAAATAGTGAATCAAAGGATCTAGTCATCCTTGACAACCTCAAAAACAAAAGTTCGAAAAAACACAAAATCTGTAATTCTTAGGGAATTTAGAAGGCTTATTGGAATAGTAAAGAGGTAATGAGAATTGGGCACCTTCAAAGAAAGGGTCCCTCTAGGTTCCCATTATGTTCCCAGTTGGTTCCTAGTGACGCTCCCAACCATTGAATTTGAAACCACCAAACAGTCTGTTGAAAATCAAATAATCAACAAACAATATTAGTAGTACAATAAACGGCTACTTGAGGAGTAGTCTAAGAGCATCCTCAATGTGACGCCCGTAAAAAAACACTACAACAATAGATATAGTTTGTATTTCCATCCCCTTTTCTTCACTGTAGTTTTTCCCATCGTAGACGCCTTAATGCAACAACAGTACTTGAATCTGTAAATGGCACAGACAGATATGGAAGCGAGAGGTGGAGCAGATCAGCGAGGGATGGGAGCTCTTGCACCCACATGATCTAGAATCTGCATTCAATCCTCGCAGTTATTGCTGTTGACCAAGGAGTAGAGAGGAATTTAGAAGGTACAATAAAGAACCATTTTTTGCCACGCCAAAGCTAGGAAATGCCGAGCCCGTAAAGATAACGTTGAAAGAACCGTCAGCATTGGGTCTAGTTTTTGGCGCTTTTCTATAACCCATGCAAGACTTGCTATTGCAGTGCGTGTAAAGACATAGCATTGAGGATGCTCTAATCAACAAAATATTGGAATTAACTAAAAATGGGCTATGACAGACTGTGTCCACTTTGTCAGAATTACTTAATTTAAAATCAAAAAGAAAGAATATGTGTATAATTAAAAAAAGGCGATGCTATTTTTCCCTTGTTCCCCTCCCCGATGGCCCCCTTGCCCAAGGGTACCTACATTAGTCTCTTGCTCCCTAACCGTAGGTTGTCTCACATCCCATGATTGCCTTCGAGCACCCCGTTGCCCACCATTTTGTTGCCTGCTCTGTCCCTTCTATTGCCCCAACTTGAAGTCAATGTATTTTAGCTTGCCGATAATATCTTCTAAGAATTCTAGTCATGATTTATAATCAATGAGGAGTTGTGTATAGGAGTTATAGTTGTGGTTGCTGGAACTATGTTGATTAGAACTTGACAACAATTCAAACTCACCCTTCCGTTGATAGGATCCTTGTAGCTCTTACTTAATGACTCTAATTTAATAAGTTATGTAGAACTAATCCCAAGCCTCTAAAATCTACGTTTCTTCAAGATTTCATGTTATGAAAAACTTTGGATTATTTGCTAGCAATTTATGTAAAAACTGCACCTAACATTCTAAAAGTTGGTATTGGCCCATCCCACCTTAACAACCATGTAGGTTCAACGTTTACTAAAGACCACTGGTATAAACACTGCACCTAACATTCTAAAAATTGGTATTAGCCTGTGCCACCTTTACAACCATGCATGTAGATTCAACATTTACTAAAGACCACTGGTATAAACACTATTCAACTATCTGCCTCAAAAATATCAACTTTAGTCTTGACAAAGTCTAGATGTGGCCATACCTTAAGAGTTGCATTTTTTTGCACTTTGATTATTGTCTCTTACCACCAATAGTAAGCAATAGATATGAAACGATAAGATAAGTAACTTCCGACTAGAAGACAAGGTTGAAGAACAAACCGAAATTGATCTAAAAAGTGACTATAAATCAATGTGATTGATAATGTAACTACACCTAAAATTGCACAAATAAGCAATTAAGCATGGTTTCCATTATTATAATGAATTTTTTTTTGTGGGATCTTGTTGGTAGTCGAAAGGCGATTCTAGATTCTCTCAAAATGCATTTTTGGGACACTATATGAATAAACTATAAATTTTCAAAGCGCTAAAAATAGGTATTTTTACAGGTATTTTTAAAACCAATCATAGACTCTCATGAATAGTGGGAGTACATTTTAGACAAAAATTTGTAGTGGTCAATTTTAGAAAGCAGTTGCGATTAGGTGTAGTTATCTTAGCTGTGGCTATAGAGTTTACACCCTCCCATTCATTGGTCATTATTAGGCTACCACCTATAATTCATTAGAATAGATTAGGCAACTAATTTCCTTTTTGTTTTTGCCTTTTGCCTTTTCATGATAATTCAACCCTCTTTGAAGAGCAATTTGGTTACAAGTCGCTTGTAAGAGAAATATTGGTCTCATGTAATATAAATATAATACTGAAACCTAAATACTCCCTCAATCTTGAAATAAATCCAAGGTTTCCAAATATACTTGTCTCAAATTAAATTCAAAATTGGCTCTCCACAACTTGATGAACAACAATTGAAGCTAGTTCAAACATCTTGAAGCAAAAGAATCTGTAGATTTTACACTCCAAAGACTATATAGCAATTCGATCCTTGCAAAGGGAATTGTTACATAACCTCTAACCAACCAAAGGTGAAGAATTCAACCCTAAAATATACATAAACTGCTACTAACAAATCTCTTATTGAGAATTTCTTGGAGTTGAATCATAAGACATTGTCGGAATTGAATACAGAGGACATTAATGAACGTCACTGCACCAACATTGCTCAAAGAATGATTAAAGAATGATCAAAACTAATACCATTGGAGCAATTCCAAAAAGGGCAAAAATTTGTCACTTTCACCACTTGTTTTCAACATGTGCTGCTTCACTGTTGACTTCCATTCTTTCTCACCTAGTGAGGTTTAGTAGAAGCTACAATACCTCTGCAATCCCTTGAAAGTAGGAACAACTCATGCATTAATCTAGCCATTTCTAGGAAACCACGTATTTATTGCGAGACGGAGGGAGTATAATTTAAAAGGCTTTATTCAGGTTAGAGATGATGTTTGACCATGACAGTGGAACTGGAACTGTTCCTCTACCTTTACGGTTTAGGAGCATTCTGTACCCATGACGATGCACCGATGACGATCATTGTGAATCAAATTCCACCATGTTGAGGTGAGGATGATGAAGAGTAAATGACCATTTCAGAAGACATTTTCTAATCTACACAAAATAGTGAAATTAGGTTGCCCCACACTAATTTCTCATATCTAACACTTTCAGACATGGTCAACTATAGTCTGGGGCAACCTAATTTCACTATTTTGTGTAGCTTCACATTTACAGTTTTGATCTCTAAGATATTTACAGATATTCATAACCTTTAGCTTTGGTGAATTAAGAGTGCACACATCCTACGTCATTGTCGGTATTAGCTCCACTGTAGAGCACGGAATTTGGATCGAGTTCAATTCTGCAAATTCATGCAGGTCACCACGACCGAAGGCCCCGTCACACACGGCTTGAAAACTGAAAAACTGACATTCCATTTGCTATAACTGAACAGTGGGGAATAGGATCAGAAATTCTCTTACTCAAAATAGTTTGCACTCTTAACGTATCTCAAGTCTTTCAAACAGATACTCTAAAGCTTTAAAATCCTAAGATAACTGATTGATAGAAGGGTTCAATACGGCAGCATTGGAAAATCTGCTGATGCTGCACTCAAAACGTCAAACACTCATTCTGATAGAAGCTTACATGTAGGTTGAAGGCCTGTACTCATTGTGGAGATTCGTAAAGCTCCAACTTCGAGTCTGAGAGGCCGGGCCACACGGGGCGTGCAAACCAGCTGACAGTTCATTTGCTAAAACATTTGCTAAAACAGTGTGTGATAGGATCAGAAATTCTCAAGCTCAAAATAGTTTGAACCCTCAAATTACCTCAAGTTTTTCAAACAAATATTCTAAAGCTTTAAAGTCCCAAGGTAATTGACTGATAGAAGGGCTCAATACGGCAGCATTGGAAAATCTGCATATGCTGCACTTCAGAACGACAAACACTTATTCTGATAGAAGCATACATGTATATTGAAGGACGGTATTCACAGGACACTCATTCTGAGAGAAGCTTACATGTATATTGAAGGACGGTATTCACAATACACTCATTCTGATAGTAGCTTACAGGTATATTGAAGGCCGTAATTTACAGTGGAGGTTCACAAAGCTCCAACTTCGAGTTTGAGAGTGATGCAAGTATCATCCGCAGTGGGCCCCTCAAACTGAATCGGCCCAGGACTGACATAAGTATCGTCCACAGCCCATGAATCTCGCAGACTAGCAAATTTCTTGAACGGAGCTCCATCAAGCTCCACCATCGCCTTCTTAATCACAGGCTTGTCCTTCCCTTTCCTGCGCTCCACATCCATGAGCTCCGTGAGTGCAGTGCCTCCCACCACCCACTCCGCAGGTGGCGACGTCAAGTTATTCACCGAAGCAATCAACCCCGTTTGTCCACAATGAAGAAGCGCACTCGCTGCCATGCCCAGCGCATAACAGTACGCGGCATCAAAATTAGTCGGCAATCCGCAACGACCTTCATAGCCAAAGAAGTGCGCTTGCCCCTTGAAATGCCCCCTGAACTGCCCCTCGTGGTGACGAAACCCGAGCTCCGCCTCCACCATGGAAATCAGCATCTTCTCGGTTTCAATTCTCGCCACTTGCACGTTCCCATGGGGGTCACGCTCCAACAGAAGCTCCTCCTGAATGGAAACCGGCAAAGAATTAAAAAGAGCACGGCAAGGGGGTTTCAGCTTGGATTTCCACTGGCCGTGGGGATCACACCCTTGGCAAGCCAGAAGCTCATTCAACTCAGCGATGAGGTTCTGAATCTCGGGGATGAAGTCGATCAAGCCTTCGGGAATCAAGACCACGCCGAAGTGTTTCCCCATCTGAGCGCGTTTGCAAACCACATCTGCGATGATGTTCGTCACTTGGCGAAGCGTCTTTTTCTGGGCGTGAACCTCCTCTCCAATAATGGCTACATTCGGGTGCGTCTGGAATGCACACTCCAGAGTAATGTGAGACGCCGCCCGTCCCATGAGTCTCACGAAATGGTAATACTTTCCTGTGGATCTGGCGTCCACCATGATGTTGCCGATCATTTCTGAGTAAAGCTTGCACGCTGTGTCGAAGCCAAAGCTGATAGGCACTTCCTTCGACTTCAAGTCCCCGTCGATGGTCTTCGGGCACCCCAGCACTCTTGTTTTCAGCTTCTTCACCCTGAAATACTCGGCTAGAAGGGCAGCGTTCGTGTTGGAGTCGTCACCTCCAATCACCACTAATCCATCTAAGTCAAGGGAAGTCACTGTATCCTCTGCTTGCTTGAACTGCTCTGGAGTCTCGATCTTGTCACGTCCGCTACAAATGATGTCGAACCCGCCCTGGTTTCGATAGGGATACAAAAGCTGGCTCGTGATTTCCACCCAGTTGTTGCGCATGATGCCTGCTGGCCCTCCTTTGAAGCCGTAGAGCACACTCCCGGGGGCATGGATTTGGAGGTAATCAAACATCCCAGCTATGACATTGTGACCACCTGGAGCCTGCCCTCCTGATAACACCACCCCGACTTTCAGCTTCCGATCCTCGTTGTAGGAGGAGCCTGTACATGGCACGAGCTGTACTGATGGCTGCCCGAATAGACTTGGAAAAAGCTTCGCTATGAGCTCGGGGTGGCCGGCTGCTGAAGAAGCTGGGCCGTGGCTGAGCTTGAAATGGCCGTGGAAGACTTTGGGGAGGGGAGGGACGTGATCCAGTCGAAAGGCTTGCACGGGGCTGTAGACTGATACGTCTCGGATGCCGATTCCGATCGGCGGCTTGCGGTCTTCCTGATGCTGGTCATGAGGAGCCATCACTGTGATTGCTGAAGGCAAAGAAACAAACTTCAAATCCGAGCACGTCGACGTCTGAGCCTTTGTTGAGACTGGGATTTGCGCACTAGCAGTAAATCGATCACCTGGTATTGATTATCTGCACAGAGTCTAGGAAAAATGGATTATTGACTAGATAATGAAAAGAACAGTGAAGATGATCAATAAATTGCTGTCTCACAGTTTTAGAATTTGACGCTATGACGATCCTCACCTCAGTAATGCACAAACCCTGGAGAACCCAACGTGATGAGACAGAGATGTTTAGATTCTCAGAACATTTAGCTACGGAATGGTAGTGATGCACTAATGCGCCACAACTTCCAGATTCAGCTTTAGGTTTACTCAATCGAAGTAAGGGGATAAAAGGACTGATTCTAGACGATGGGCATTGGGGTTCAATGTGTAGACATCAGATCGTATGGTTGTGTGGACATTCCTGTTCCCCAACTTTCGATCTTAGCTTCAAGAGTCACTATTTCACTACTGTAAATAGCGTTCACAAAACCCAGATTCTCTAGTTAGCCCTCTCATGAGCATCGGAAGACGAGCTACAAAAATTGTGACAGGCACGAGCTTAGGATACAAGCAGCACTGCAAAGCGGTGGAAGGGCAAGCATGGCAGGAATGAGCTCGACCACCGTCAATCCAATTCCAGTAATGAGATGTTAAACCAGAAGCTTGACAAATTCGTGTGAAATTTTGCATCAGGCTCTGCAAACAAATGGGCCGCTAAGTGCGCAGCATCAAAATCAAGTCAAACAACCCTCAGCTCACAGATTCCTCGTACCTTAAATGGATATCACGAAGAATCTCGTGGACGGATCGGCCACTACCGCGCTCGATCAATCAGCCACTCGTGCGATGTAATCGCGCAACCGGAGCAATTCCCTGAAAACATGAAGAGCAATGGATCAAAAAAGATCGAATTGGTCGCTTGCAAACTCCTTAAAACCCAAATTCCCATCTATCTCTGTACCCAATTGAATAGAGCTCACCGGAGCATTTTCCTGAAAGGAAATGAAGAGCGGATCGATAGAGAGAGTGCACTATTGAAAGACAGACCTTCGATCGTCTCTCGCTTCCTGGAATGCACAAATCTGCTGCAATTGCAAAGGAAACACCAGACATTGAGCTTCTTCAGTTACTAGGCCTGCGCACATGGCATGGCAGGGGGTGAGGTGAGGGCGGGCTCCGACCCCGAATGGAGAAGGGCGGGAGCTGTGCCTGTGCCCCCGGTCCGCCACTTGTAAGTTCAGCTTACACTGAAGTTTTCCCCGTGGAAACAACTGAAGCCACCCCGCTTCACAAGCTCGCTGCTCTGTGGCGCCGCAGACCCTCACTGCCCAGGCTCTCTGTGGTGCGAAAGGAGAGAGACGGTCCGGGGTGAAGCGATCCCCTCGCCCCTGGGGAAAATGCTGAAAATTTTTTATTTGCCACCCAATATAAAATTTGGAAATTTGGAATTCATATTTGCAATCAGAGACCCCAAATTAGCTGCACTAAATAGTGGAATTAAGTTGTCCCAAACTAATTTCTTGGCATTCTGCACTATATAAGTATGTGCAATTATTGTAGAAGAATGTAGTAATGTAGGAACCATGTGTGTTGCATAGGTTCATAAATCATAACACTGTTAACACAGCTCACATGTTCCCCTTGAAAAAGGGATAATTCCTCCTTGGATACCAGAGAGGAAGTTTAGTTATAATAAAAGGGACACCATTGGCTAGCACGTTTTGACTTTGCTTGGTCGTGTCAAGGTTCTGATGATTCAATAACAATCTAATTGGTTGTACAAAAAGCGAACAGTGCAAGCACCACGCATCACACAGCTAATTGGTTAGGTGCATTGCTGGGGGGCTTCGTGTTTTAGGGGAGCAAAGAGGGGGGGGCATCATTGTTTAACAATGTTGTGTTGGTGCAGTGGTTCATGACTCGGGTTTTGAGAATAGCATGTGCCTTTATATGGACAAGTAGTAAACCATGAGGTAACTTCTCTGGTGAAGGCAACCTAATTGTTAAGGCAATTTCACTATTTAGTGTATAGGAGGTGTAGAAGGTAATTTAATCAAGCACAAAATAGGAGGTCTTTTCTTTATATACACCTTTGGAATCACTTGGGGAGGACGAGCAAGGAGGTCGGTTCACCCCGACCAGAGAGAGACAACCTAAAGTTGCCAAGGAAGTTCCATTTTTCACAGGACACTAAATTGGTTCCACAAAGTGGGACCAATAGGGTGAAAACGCAAGTTCTCGAGGATAAAAGTAAAATCTTGCTCCCTATTTTGAGCCATGTCTAGGGGATATTGCAAACCTCTCCTAGCTAATTTGTGGTCTCTGATCGCAAATATGAATTCAAAATTTGCAAAAAAAATTGTGTGAAAAATAAAAAATTCTTGCGTTTTCCCCAGGGTAAAATTCCTGCATTTTCACCCTCTGGGGTCCACTTCTTGGGACTGATTTAGTGTCCTGCCCATTTTTCTTTTAACCCTCATACAAAAAAAACTCGGTAAAAACACCGTGAGGGCTGAGGTCTCACATTTAATTTGCCCTGCACCATGAGGGCTGCTTGGAGCAAACCTGTACTTAGTTTGTGGCTCATATCCAA
The DNA here is from genome assembly GCA_951799445.1 of Pseudisothecium myosuroides. Taxonomy (NCBI): domain Eukaryota; kingdom Viridiplantae; phylum Streptophyta; class Bryopsida; order Hypnales; family Lembophyllaceae; genus Pseudisothecium; species Pseudisothecium myosuroides. The sequence goes on from OX637296.1 coordinate 20,380,439, forward strand.
CGTCGCATGGCTTGGCTCAGCCTTATAAGCACAGGCCTAAATGATTACGTTGGAAAAGGGAAAATTAAAAAAAGTAATAAAAAACTGGTTTACTTGGGCATCTGTGGACATTCTTTGAGAGGATGCTATCGTTGAGGCTCTCATAACATTGTTTACCAATGAGGCAAGGGGCCCTTTTGCATCCTTGAAAATGGAACTCCCTTAGTCAACACTCTGAACAACATTGTCTTCTATGGCTTCTTAGTCAACCCCAATCCTTGAATTAACCCCTAAAGGTTTTTGCCTATGTTTTCACCAAAAACGCTCCAAAACTGCCATTTCTAATACTAGTACCAAATTTTAGAAAAAAAACATTTTTGGACACATGTAACCGTAGGATCTTGTAGTAAACTTGTTTAAAAAGATGTGGAAAAAATTTCAGAATTTTCCACCATGTGGATTGCAAGATAATAGCGTTTGAATTGACAAAAATCCTTCTTTTGTCCCTACGAAAAAACGGGCAGCTGCCCTTCACAAGGTCACATTTGTATGAAAAAATGTTCAAAATGGTGGTTACTCTTTGGATTTATTCTTCCAGGCAAGTTGGCTACAAGCTTGAAGAATTTCAGATCATTTGGAATTGTACAACATATAGGAAAAAAATATTAAGTAGGAAGAGGTAGAGAATGATTCAAAACACTAAATTGTTAAGAATTTATTTATGGAATTGAATAATGCCAATCCCAACGGTTGTAATGTTGTAATAAACAATCTACTCCCAACGTTTGTTTGTTTTTCAAAAATATTGTAAATTGAGTTAAATAAAGGACTTCAAAGTTTATTTTAGAGTTGAGATTCCATAACTACCCTCAAACTAAGAATCCTCATAACTTTTGACTCCTTGATTGGAATGGAATGATTCAAAGCTTCCCGCGTATATATAAATCTAAAGAACCAATTTCATATTTTTATTTTTTTTTAAAGTGATTTTTAAAGAATTTTTTTTTGCTGCCCAAGCTGCCCGCCGAGCAATGAAAATGACATATCATGGAATAACTTTTTAACCATGTAGTCAAAAGTTATGAAAATTGTTGGGCCTTAAAGCTACTCCTTGGGAAAATGTTGTGTGAAAATTTGAAAGAAAAAAAATAAAAACTCCGCTCGTAGTGAGCTACCCCCAAAAGCTATGTTCTCAAAAAAACATGTTTGGTGCTTTAAGGGTTAAGTAATAACGGTCCCTTCCAGGCATCTAGTAAAGATAATACCTTTCCAACATGGAGAGGATCATTGCTTGGATATACAATGTAAGTTATGTTGAGGAAGCATTGTTTGATGTACTATAGTCTCAACTACTAGGGCTTGTGACATTTGAAATATATATATCAATAGAAATCCAAAATTCCGCATGAAACTTATAACATGTGATTCTAGACAAGATGTACACTCTTCCTATTAAAAAATGAGACATTTTGACTTTTCACAAAAAAATTATTTTTACATAGAAATTTCATTCAAATAATATCAGGTCTAAATATAGTCCATTCTAAGTGAAATTACACATGAGGGTAGAATCCCTTTTGTACAACAACATGTTCAAATTTCACTTTATAATTCCAATTGCTCAATTTAAAAGAACACTTTACACGGTGGCCCTCTACTTTTGGGAATCAATACTATATCTATCTACAAATGTATTATTTAACTCAATTTAGTGAAATTGGTCATAAAAATTTTGCGGTTCTTAAAGATTCAAGAATTACATTGGATGAATGAAAAGATATTTGGAAGTAAACCTTTGCCAAAAATTGAGCTGTTAAATCGTGGACTAATTCCGCAACGTAATCACACATTAAAGGGAAAACCTAGGTAGTTTGGAATTGCAAGTTTCTTATGCAATGCTGATGGGTGATCTATATAGACTTTCATTCATTTTTGCATTTCTTAAGAGTTTTTTCACACTAGACAATATGCCTTCCTTCATCAAAATTTCTTTGGAAAAAAAAATTCGTCATTGGACAGTCTCCTATACAAAACATCATCTTGAAGCATTTTGTTTATCATTTAGAAGATAAAATTTTACGTATATAAAGTTTAAAGCTCACTAGATTGAGTGTATGTCAATCAATTACGGAAGATTCCATTAGACATTTTAGACCTTTTCAGAGTCTTTCAAAGGTACAACAATATAAGTCTTTTATTGCCAATCTGTGCCATTAAAAACACTACAATTTGCACTAAAATAGGAAGGCCTATTCTAAACATTTTATCCATTCTATATAACTTGGAATAGGCCCATAATGACTATGCCTTCATCCTAAAACACACATTCTCAAAAATTTGAAATTTGGGCTACAATACAAAGTATAGTGACCGCAATCAAAGCTTTAAGTGATAATAATGAAACAATGAGTTAGTAACCAACATAAAAACTTCTATCTTTCGAGTGTAGGACCATTACCAAAAGTGACTACTTCAATGTAATGAATAGAGATCATTTAAGCAATTTTGGAACAGCTCGTGTACAGTAAGAGGGGGTGGAAATTTTTCCCATGTAGGAAGACAACAAATATGGGGATTGCAAATTTTTCATAATTATATTCCCAAAATTGAAATTATTGAGAATTTTGGGAGCCAAAAAGTATTCTTCACCAATAGCCAATGTCTAGACTCTTCCAATTCCGATCATTCAAGAACTACTTTCCTGATCACTATTTTGGGACATGTGTTATAACCTTATTAGTCCCAATCTTGAAAAGGGCAGGACATTACATTTGTCCTACAAAGTGGGACCAAGGCTTAATCTTGTGTTTTGGGGGGATAAAAATAAAAAAAAGCACCCAATTTTGAGCCGTGTCTAGGATATATTGTAGACTTCTCCTAGCTAATTTGAGATCTCTGATTGCAAATTTGAATTCAGAATTTGCAAAAAGAAAAATGTATGGACAACAAAAAATTCCTGCATTTTCCCCGGGGTAAATCTATCCTACTGGTCCCACTTCATGGGACCGGTTTAACGTCCCACTTGAAAAGGACCAGAAAAAACACATTCCCAGCTTCCAACGGAAATTTGTTCCAACCTTGGTTACTGGGCGTGGTTGACTACTGGTGCTTCTACCATAGAAATAATGGGCCCGGCCAACAATGGTGGAGATGCTCTGACCACTGATGCTTTGCAGAACAGTGGCAGAATGGCGCAAGGAAGCACACAACGAGATTGCCAAGGTACCATATTCTCGAGAATAATGATTGCAGCACAGTAGAATTAAAAGATATTAGCATCTCCTTGTTTTGTTGAAGCGAATATTGCGGCCAATGTACCAAACACTGATATAAGGAAGACGGCAATTTAACCATGGACGATTTTAGTAAACCCAGACCATTGTATTTTTAGCTTCAGAAACCGAATACAATACTAGTATCCAACACATGTCCATCTTTTTCCGGTACTGAGTTTCCTTCTCCTGAAAGTCAGGCCTACAATCCCTGAACATGAAAACAGGTTACATCTTCCATTTGTTCAAAAAAAAAATAAAAAAGAGAAAACAGGTTACATAGCATTAGGAAGGAGTCGTGGCTTTATTTGCATCCCTCATCAGAAATCTATGAACGACTTTGACATAAATAGGTGGCTTGTGCCTATTTTACAGGAGCATGCCTCATGCACTGCAAGCCGAAGTTTGCTTCCAATGGATTGTATGCTTATTCGCTCCATGCAAATCATAAAATTCTCACCGACCACATCCTCTTGCCTTGCCCACTTAGCATGCAGTGGAAAGAAGGGCGTAAGGTGTATTTCTCAAACTACACATGCCATCGTCCTGCAAAGCAAGGAAAGAGGGTCACATCGTCTCAATCCCCAGCTCAATTTCTGACCAGAAGCAAGAGTAAATTAGTTGGGCGCGGGTCTTTACTTCCATACGGGAGATTAATACCAAGTTTACACCTATCCATGACCGTCACTTGTGTTGCTGGATGTTCCGGTTCTCAGTGTTGGTCCGGGATCCAAAACTGGCTTGATGTAACAACTTCTGAAACTCAGGTAGGCTAATTCGCCCATCTCCGTCTGTATCAGCCTCGTCTAATAACGTCTCTACTGATCCCTTGAGTCCTGTTGCCTGCATAGTTGGAAGAAAGTGAACATCGTGAGATAAAAGTGAACATGCATACATTTCGGAAGTCCAAAACTAGAAAAAGTAACGTCTGTGCGCTTACGATCTTCAGCTCCTGGGGTGTGATGTAGCCGTCACCATCCACATCAAACTTGGAAAATGCGGCTTTAGATCGGTGTTGCCATTTTGCGGTATTTGTTTGCTCGAGTTGGTGGACATGCAGGGTTGCAGCAACAAACTCATCGAAGTCCACCATCCCATCGGCATTGCTATCCATCTGTCAATTCACAGTGCCAAGTCGCAATGAGTAAAAACTGAGCAGCTGGGTAGAGTAAACGCTTGGTTATTGTACAACATGAACTGCTGGACGTGAATTAATACGAAAGCAATAATTGAACGGTTGTACAAGCACTTACCGCTTGAAGAATCTCAGCCACCCGGGTCTCTTTCACTGCCCACGGCCTATCCTTTTGAAGAGCCTGCGTAGGGCGAGAACAAAACATCAATGTGAAAGGAAAACAGGATTGACAATACAGCCAAAACTAGAGAATTAGTCGAGACTAACTTGAATACAAAAAAGCCACAATGTTCAATCGTACATGTCTGATTTCTTCTAGGGTGATGGTGCCGTTCCTATCGACATCCATTGCATCAAATTGATCACGTAAATCATGAATCTCCTCTGGCTCAAGAGTGCTTGCCAGCGCCTGCGAACCCAAAAAATCAAACGTTAATGCACTTGATGAGAACGTGCGAGCATCGGCTACTGAAGATGCTAGTGAACGGGGTCCACCAAAAAGTCCGAAGAAGAAAACGAAGTCTTTAAAGCTGTATTCGCAATCGCAAAAAACTCCCTCCAAAGGCAACACTGCAAGGTAGAATTAGATGACAAGTCTGAAGTGAAGATGAGTTTACCCTTAGAGCTAACTGCTTTAGACGTGAATACTTCACAAACTCGCGCATATTTGAGAGTACTGAAATATCTAGAGGCATGTCAGAAGCATCCCCTCCCTCCTTCACCCATGGATGCGCTGCACCCACAACCAACATTCTGAATCAGTCAACTGTGTTTCAGCTCACTAACACAACACAGAAAGGCTTGAATGCTAAGATGCATATTGTTCATCCTATTTTCAAGGGCTAATTCAATCAAGAAATCCTGTCTGGCGTTTGCTACAATACTTTCAATATTTGCTACAATACTGGCGACATTTGCATCGGAAATTAGCTCGGAAAAATTTGCGTACACAAGGCTTGGGCGGCAGTTAGCCTCATATGTGGATCCTTCACCAGCAGTTTCTTCACAAAATCCTGAGCACTGGAGGTAATTGATGGCCATGGCTTTTCACGAAAGTCCGGTTTCTTCTTTAAAACCTGTTCAGAGACACACCAAGCAGCAAGAATTCACAAAATGAAGTTATCAACAAAAAAAACGTGCATTCAGTCTACTGCAGCTAAACTAACACTTGATTTGGTGGCAAAAGGGGACATTCAAAGAACTAAACAGGTTGCAACAAATCAACTTCATCCCTTACATGGTCCTCTATGTAGAATAATCTTACAAAATAATCTCTGCAACTACCTCGTTGAATATTCCTTGTTCCGTCTTATCCCAGAATGGACGCCTTCCACACAACAGAATGTAGCTTATGACTCCGATGCTCCACACATCTGATTCAGGTCCGGACCTCCTGTTTAAAACCTCCGGCGCCACATAATAAGCGCTCCCCACCACATCACGAAATCGTTTACCTGTCACGTGGATTAGTCACGTGGATTAGGTCACTAGTTGATGGGACTGTAATATTCAAGTCTAGAGGATTTCTTGGTCACTATTTATAAGTCCTTCCAGAAAAAAGAAGTTCCACAAATCCAAAATACACCTCACGTGCTGTAATTCAACGACTGTAACACTTTTACACTTTAAGAATCGAAACAATGCAACACTGAGAAGCGGCTTGCTCTCAAGAGCAAAGCAACGAAAGCAGCTACCTCTTTCAACGTGTAAGTACCTGGCTTGATATAATCAGATAGTCCAAAATCGGTTGCCTTCAGAGGTGAGTCTTCTTTCGCAGATTTAAATAAGAAATTCTACATCAAGCCATTAAAAAAAACAAGTCATTGATGTCAATACTCAACACTAATATTAATAGGTTAAGAAAAACTGTATAAAAACTCACTTTTCGACATAATTGTGTACATAAATCGGGTACTCGGAACAGCAAATACCTCAGGTTTCATATCTCGATGAACAACTCCATTCAGGTGACATCGCGCAGCAACATTGAGCATCTGTCTCACAATTCTGGCAGCATCCTTTTCCGAATAACGGCTGTCCTTCCTGCAATAAAAGATGATGCAAAGAAAGTTGTTTCAGAATTGATCCACAGACTCTATTCATTACCTAAGTCATGACACATTCCTGAAGCATGCCAAGCTTAGAACGCAACACCGACAATACTCCCTCAATGACCATGCCTTACAAAAGCCTTTCTGTGTTCAGAAGGAAATCTCATGAACTTCCTTCGCAGCACTTCGACTAACAATGAAAGTTAGCATACTCCCTGCTTTTTGCACTTGAATCGAGTCAGTGAAGTGTAACTTACTTGGCTAGGATCCGATCAAGAAGCTCCCCACCTTCACACAATCTAAGCAGGACACGGAAGTCACAATTATCAGACCAAGAACATGAACCACTGAACCTTCCAGCGCATGAGCAGACAAAACGTATCTTCTAGCGCAGGTACCACAGGGTGCAGCAAAGAGAAATCCAAAACCAGAAAATTTCGCCATGAACGCTGGCTGGTCTCTAGAAAGAGTCTGGAGTATCTACCATGCTAATTGACTACTGCATTATGCATAGCTTCACACATTCACTGTCAGAAACCTAAGGGCAGGTATCTAAGTACGACATGCGGTCTCCATGTACACCAGTTAAATCAGCAGTCGCGAGTTCTTACTCCATTACAATGTAGACCATGTCATCATCTTCAAAGGCAGCGAAGAATTGAACGACATTCTCGTGTCCAGACAAAGTCCGCAAGATCTTAACTTCCCTCTTCACATCCTCCACAGAAATTGGAAGCGTCATCTATAACAACACACCAAAAAACTCATTGAGAATTATAAAAAAGTTATTCTTAGTTAGGGCTCCATTATTCTATAGCTAGAATGAACCCTTCACCATCTAGGATTACCAAGAACAAAACAATTCAATGCAACGACTTCTGTACCTGCTTTTTCTCTATGCACTTGGCAGCGGCCTTGATGCCAGTGCTCTTCTCCGTGGCAACGTAAGTGTAGCCAAACTGGCCATGACCAAGAAGCTTCCCAAGAATGTACTTCTCCTTGAAATCTCTCTCGTAGCCAAAGTTCGTCCGCTTCCCGAGAGGCTGTGAGTGACTCTGATTGTTTTTCAGATTCGCAGCTGAGATCCTTGATTGCTTGCGCTCCGGAATTTTCTTCTTCTCCGGCTCGGTCCTCTTCGCAGGCTGGTGCTGCTGCTGCTGCTGCTCTCTTCCTCCGTTTGCAGTTCTCTTCGAAGTGTTTTCCTTCACTACGCCATTGATCTCTGTTCTAGGAGCAGGTTTCTGCTGCTGCTGCTGCTCATGAAGACGCTGTCGACTCGAACGAACCAGTGGAGCTTTGGAACAACAACCTCCCATCTTACGCCACTCTCCACCGCCGCGACTCGATTTTTACACTCCGCCACTGGCCGAGTTAAAAAAACGTCAATCGCGTTTATTAAAATCCGCATCCACGTGCAGCAAACATCGACTAACACTCGGATCAACCGGATGCAGAACGCTAGCCATTCCCTTCCCTTCCCTTCCCTCCCACCCCTCCAAGCTACCTCGAAATCCACGAATCCACTCTCTCAAAACCGCCACATATATGCCATAAATGATCTCCACTAATCTAATCCGCAACGCAAGCACTCCGCCTCACATGCACCTTTCCAAATCCAAATCTGCAAGTGAGCTTGCCACAATCACAAAAACTACATCACGTTCCCCTTCCGTAAAAACACGCCTCTTGCTTCCCCAATTCCGCCAAGCTCAAAACGAGGTAGAAAAGAAAAAAAAGTGCCGTGTACGAGATTCGTCCGGGCGAGCACGGGGTGCACACAAAACGCATGAATCGACGCCCATACCGTGCTGAGCTTACACCACCATCGCAGCCATCGTCATCATCGTCCCGCTCTCGCAACAACGCAACGTGAGCTAACGATCAAACCCCATCTCCATCGCGAGTACCGTAGTCTCCCTCTGGCCCCCCGACCGCCCGCCAGGGGCCACCCGTTCTCGAGCACGGGTACCAGTCTCTGGCGCGCGGGTGCCGTCAGAGTTTGACACTCCAAACTCTCCTGAGCGGGTACCGTGCCGTGTACCGTGCCGTATACCGAGGGCAGGGGTGGGCGAGCGACGGGGCCGAGATTAGAATGCCGACAGGTCGGGGAACTTTCGTACTCGTTCCTATTTGGGGAACGAGGTGCAGGTTGACGCGTTATTGCGTGTAGGGAACGTGGGAACTTTGGGAACCTGAAGAACGTTCCCAACAAGTTGCCAGAGATCCCGGAATAAGTTACCGGTGCTTCATTATTTTCTGCGTTCTCCAAGTTCCCGTTGTCATTTAATGTGAGTTTGTTTTGTTTTGGCCTTTTGGGGCGTTGAATTGAAGAGTAGTAGAGTACCATAGCAAATGCCGTTCCCTATGATGAAGTACTGTACCTCTGGTCTCCCATTTGTTCAAGAAAAAAAAAGAAAAAAAAAAGTACTGTACCTCTTGTGCAACTGTGAAGTACCTACACTAATTTTTTAATGCAATGGCTCTGCCCATTTGTTCAAAAAAAAAAAAAAAAAAAGTACCTACACTGATTTTGTTATTTGGGGGTGGGTTATTTTCCACCTAAACCTGACACTAAGGGTCTCCTGGAATTCTTGCACTCTTGAATGCAGACACTGACGTGTTCAAATTTTATTTTTTTTCCTTTTTTTCCTTTGAAGGTGGGGACATTGATGTTCAGATTTCACATCCATATTTGAAGAGTAAGGACGCTTCACTTTGAGGGCGGGTTTACATGTATCAGTAGGTGAGGAAACTTCACAAGGGGTAAGCCTACTATTGATGCAAGTAGCAATTGCATTTTCATGTGGACCCGTCGGTGGGTGGAGAGGGACACAATAAGAATTCTACACGTATTGATTCCTTCAAGATTGATTAGTTTCCACCAATGGGGTTCTTCACTAAAATAAGTGAAACATGGAATCTTCCTTTTGTACTTACCGATGATGGGCAAGACAATTGGTGAAGCCTCTTTTGTCTTATTGCTTCAATTAGCATAGAGTTGCCTACTGGATTCACATGTAAGTTGGCCCCAATAAAAAAGAACACCCCATTCTAGTCCAAACTACTATTTGAGACATTTAGGAAAAGTCCCATTCCAAGGTGTTTGAATTGAAAACATAAAATACAAATGAAGGAAAAAAATTGCTTGCTCTAGGAAATTGATTGCACAAAATTAGGATAACATGTGTTCAAAATGGGTAGAATCTATGCTTTAATTACACATTGACATCAATTCACTATAAGTTAGCCTCAAGTCAATGCAAATTGATTCATTTTGGCAATAGAAGTATGTACTTGTTATTTAGGTCATTATGGATTGAATTAGGCATGTACACGAGCACGTACAAAGTCAGGCATGAGTTGGTAGAAGCCCTACAATAGCTATTTTTTTGATGTTGATAAGCATGTCCAAAGACTTTCATAGGAAGCCCAAGGCAACATCCGTACATAAATTTTTTTTAATCACATGAAGTCTAAAAATACTTTTTCAATTTTAACATTGTTTCTTATTGCTTGTCTACCATTGAAATTTGTTTTCACATTTTTCGAATAGCAATATCATATTGTACTAGTCATTGTGCGTGTAATGAGGTAGTTTACAAGTCCCAACTCTCCAAATCCTAGTCCAATGCCAAATTCTTGTAGAAGGTGAATAAAAAAAATATCAAATGTCAAGCTTGGGACTTTATAGTGTGAAGGCCAAAGTCCCAACTTTAATTTCCAACTTGTCTCATCCCTTATGTTAAACAACAATTAAATGTCCAAAATATGAATTTAAAAGTCAAAAAGTCATTTTTGGGAGACTTTTAGTGACAAAATGTCAACTTGCATAGATGTTTTATATAGTGTTTTTTCTTCATTTTATAATCAAAACAACAATTGGGACTTAGACCCCAAATTAGATTTCCATTTTTATTAGACCCAACTCAAGCTTTCTATATCACTTCCTTGGTGCCAAAACTTCTAAAATGTCGTGCCATGTAGGCATTTTGGAGTGCATGGGGACTTGGGATGTAGTGACGATAGTGTGAAGCCTTGGGCCCCAATTTTGATCTTTCTACCAATTTGATTTTTAGTATTTAGTGGGCCTTGGGACATACTCTAAAGTGGCCCTTAGAGTTTCCCACTTTTATGCATCAAATGTATCCTATAAATAGTTGATTGAGCAATCACAAGTATAATGTAATAAAGTTGACTAAATTTAAATTTGAAAAGTCATTGCTTGACGTTGTAGGATGGAACTATGGAAGCCTTGGAGTTTACTTGCAACATTTGTCAACCGGCATTTAAACTCAAAATCTATCAATGCAAGGGTCTCTCAAGATGGATTTACATTTAGGCCAAAGCCCATGCGATTCATTGTGAATGAGAGGTTCACTTGCAATCCTAAATAGATGAAATATATAATGAATCCGAATTTCGAGAATCATTTTCCTCCCACCTCTTTGAGATAGGCCTAATGGAATTCTAAGGGATTGTGACTCTCCAAATCTTACAACCATAAATTTATTTTATTTACTTGAATGATCTTAGGACTCATATTATTGAATTGTCAAATATATAAGTAAGGAAATATCCCATCTCTATGGTGTCTCTTAGGTTTGCACCAAGACCATGCAAAGTCCCATTACATTGTCTTGAGCCCCACTTTTCCTATAGTAACATCCAACAAATATGTGTGCCACTAATTAGAGTAGTTTGTTAATTATTGAAGCCTTACTACAAACCACCTCCTATTGTTAGTAATATCAAATATAAACTACATATTAAATATCCACCAATTAACCTTCTCTAGATATTCAAAAAGAGTAATGCAACTTTGCATCCACATGAACAAAGAATATGTTTGAGGTAGTCCTATAACCTATATCATATAGACATAAGGAGGAAGTAGTCTCCTTGCTTCAAGTTGATAACTTTCAACAATATATATATATGCGATTGCTTGCTCATAAGCATCACAATGCTATTTATCGTTCAATTTTTCAAAAAAAATTAATGACTATTTTGATTAAACGTTTTAGTTTATGTTGAAATTATAGATTATTTCCATACATTCTACATGTCAATAAGATATGTGATTGATATATTCATAAGTACCTTTTCTGTCATTTGTTTAGTTATTTGAAAGTAAATTTAGCACTTTTTGGTGAAATCATTTTGCTTTATTAAAAATTTGATATAGAATGTATTTACACATTCTTCAATTTTTTTGTCAAATTTCAAGTCATATAATAGTAGTCACACATGCTTATTATGCATTATTTTTTATACTAAAAACACAACATGCCTTTAAACTAACTATTATTGAACATTTTCAAATTTCAATATTATACAAAGTGAAAAGTAGGGAAGACACATTCCTATCAAATATTTATTTATTTTTCCCAAAAAATTCTTTGACAAAATAAATATTCTATAAATATTTATAAAAAAATTTGTCATAGCTTTTGTAAGTATAAATATTCTATAAAAAAAATTTGTCATAAATTTTTTATTTTAATTTCACAAAATTGACATATATATTTTGGACTATTATTTGCACATTTTTATTATAACTATCAATATGTAATTGAAGAAAAATTGAAGAATTGAATGTAATTTAAAAAATTGATGTTAAAAACAATTCCTAGAACTTGAGAGTTCTCTTATAAACTTTTGAAATATCTATGTAGAAGCATCTAATTTCAAAAATTTACCAAAAATATAATTTTATTTTTTGAACTCAATAATGTCTTGATCTAGTGGCTCTCAAAATGTTTCATACACTTACAAAAGTTGCCATAGCTAATTGTGAAAAATAGAGATTTTAAACAAAACTTGAATACATTGTGGAATAAGTAATACACTTGTATAACAATAATTTTCAAGATTTTAAAACATTTTTTGATTTTTCAATAATTCAATCAAACTTATTAATAAAAAAAACTCTATTAGAAGTAAAAAATTTCCAAAAATTTTAAGTATGTAAAATGACCTTTCTTCTTAATATTTTTTGGTATGAATTTCACAAATTTTAAAATTTTATTGAGTAAAATATTACTACCTCCGTCCCAAAATTATCTTCCTATTGGACAAAATGTTCCGAATTAAGGCTAAAAATAACATTTTGAAGACCTATTTTGCACTGTAAGTAGGGTTTGGTGCACTCTTAGGGGCCAAGAAACTTTGAGCTTTAGAGCCCTTTTGAAAGTGTAGTTTTGGAGTATTGAAATGCGGGATTTGGAGGGTATTTTCAAAGAGCACCACTAGACATTTAATTGTTGAGTGTGGGGTTTTCATTTTATGGGCATTTAATACGTGCCCAAGACTATGTTTAGACTTCTATTTCGCCTCCCAAAGCTTCATCTCCTTCAATTGGAAAATACTCATAGAGTTGCAAAAAATAAGAACAAACAATGTTGATTGATCCCTCCAATCATTTCATTTGTCTTTCGATTGATGATTGCATGGATGGAAGGGGAACTACTACTGAGAGTTGTTTTACTAGTCCCAAAAAACAATTGAAAGCCAAATTTGACCTATTTGAACGTTACAAAGTGCAACAGGAAGATCATTTTGGGACAAAAAATGAAGGCCAATAAGAAGATCATTATGGGATGGAGGGAGTACTAACTAAAATATAATTCCAAATATTTTATATTTTTTTAATTAACTCCAAAAATCTCCAAAATTTTTAGAAATTTGAAAAGTATATAAAATATTTATATATTAATATTTTATAATTTTTTGGATATTTTTGGAATGAATTATAAAAAAAATTCAAATTATATTTTAGTTAGTAATATTTCATTCAACAAAATTTTAAAATTCATGAGATTCTTACCAAAAAATTCTAAAAAGATTTCTCATTCCACATACTAAAGAATCTTGAAAAATATTTGTTTGTATTAAAGAGTTTTTTTTTCACTAATAAGTTTGATTAAATTATTAATTTAGAAAAAAAAATTATTTGTACTTCAACATGTCCAAAATTTATTGAAAAAATCTATTTTTTCAATTAATTATGGAAATTTTAGAAGTGTACAACTGTATTTATGAGAGCCACTCTACGAACTAAAATTATAAAACTGCCAACAAGGCATATTATGAACAATAGATGCCTTTGAAGTAGTAGAATTTTCTACACCTTGTGAATGTTTAACAAGGAAACAACAACTTGGTTGATTTCAAAATTAAATTATAAAGCATAATACATATCTATAAGAAACCATCAACATTTCATGATAAACAACTTTCTTGTGCAATCAACAATGTCCATCACCACCTTCTTAAAAACTTCAAATTGAATGTAAAATCACTTTGAGTAGGATGAATGGTACAAGCATATATGTAAGGTAACTACAATTAGTATCAACAACATAACCATTTGGGTATGGTTCTCATTATTAAACTGTCTAAATTGTTGTTGAACTTGTTGGAAGTAATAAAAAATCTTGATTACCTTTGAATACATTTTTGGACACCAGATAAATTAAGTATGAAGTTATTTTAAGTGTTGAAAATAGGTGTACCAAAATTGACCATAAATTCTTATATTCATAGGACTTATATTATATGCAAGAATATAAAAGGTATAGTTTTGAAAACACATCCCAATTTAGTGTAGTTACCTTAGTACCTTACCATATAGCAATAAGGAATTAACATTGTAAGGACGTTGTGGACCATTTGGGTCCAATAGATGGTCAAATAATCTTTCTTCACATTAAAGAATGGATGATTTCATCCAATTTTTTTGGTGCAACTCTATTAATTCCATGACCACACAATTGAGTCAAAAAAATCATGTCACATATCACTTATTTTTTAATTTTATATGACATAGTTTGTCAAAAAAATAGTATACCTGTATAGTGCATTTCATACTTTGAGCTTTTTTCCCTTAAAACTTGATTTTTACATTCCAAATGATATCTTTAGATTTGAGAAAAATTGTAAAAAATAAAGTTGAAGTATAGTTTCTACTTTGCTCAATTTTTTTGAAAAAATCTATAAATGAAGATAGCATTTTATTGAAGTTTGAAGTTGAATATTTATAACAATGGTTTTAAATATAGAATGGCAAATAATCATTATTTATAATATAATACACTTTTATTTTGAAATTTTTAGATGTTTCAAATATGCTTTGTATTTGATATGAACTTTCTTCACTTTTTCTTCAAAAATTCATGATAATTTGAAAATTTCATGACGTATACCATACATGTGATTTCAACTCTAAAAAATAAAAATAAATTTTTTCACTCATAAATAGCAACAAAATAGAGGATATAGAATGTAGGGCTTTGAGGGCTTTGAGGTTTGACTACACGGTCATGGACTTCATTTCAGGGTTAACCTTGTATTGCTGTTGAAGACACTAAGTATCAAAAGGATGACTTTAGCTAAGCCAAGAAGGTGGAAAAAATATTTTTTAATCCAATTTCTTTATTTAGAGGGTACTTGAGTACATTTTCAATGAATAGTATTGCAAAGTCCCTCAATATGATCTTATTGACATTTCTAAAGAAAAAGATGCTTAATCTAAGGATCACTTTTGTAGTGTATTTGGGCCATTTTTTGCTATTTACTCTTAATGGAAATTTTAGCCATAAAAGTGGTATTTTTTGAATTTAAGTGCATCTAATGAAATGAAGCTTATCTATTGCACTTTCTATACCAATTAGAAATTTTGAAAAAATCTTAAATTTCAATATTTTATAGCATATGAACTTTGAACCTATAACCATGGTTTGCTAATTTTCTAATTATAAAAGGACATGATAACTTTGGTATACACTATGTTATACATCTAGAGTGAAAATTTCAGATTTTTTTAGTATATTTTGTATTTGATGTGAATTTTCTTCATTTTCTTCATTTTCGTCTTCAGAAATTCACAGCAATTTCAAATTTTTCCAAAAAAGGTTGAAAATTTTACAACTTGTAGCAGACATGGGATTGCATCTCTGAAAAATAAATACTAGATTTTTCATTCATATCTAATTGGAAAATGGCAGCAAACAAAGTAATGGATAGTGAGGCTAGAACCCAGTGGTCATGGGCTCGTCCTTTTAGATAGACATATCAGGTTTTCAAAGAGTTTGATTGTGAAATCCACGTCATCCAATTTCTGCAATAAGGTGACTAAGGTAGAAGCACCAACTGTCAACCACGCCCAGTATCCAACCTGCAGGGGTGCAATATTTCCAACCCAAGGTTGGAACAAATTTAAAGGGAAGCTAGGAATGTGTTTTTTTGGTCCTTTTCAAGGTTGGGACCAATAAATTTATGACACATGTCTCGAAGTAGTGAGCAAGAAAGTAAGAAGTAATGAGCGAATAAGTAGTTCTTGAATGATCGGAATTGGAAGACTCTAGAGAGTGACTACTACAGTAATGAAATGCACTTTTTTGGTTCCCAAAATTCACTGTAAATTCGAAGTTGGGAATAAAATTCTGAAAATTTTGTAATCCCCATATTTCCTATCTTCCTACATGGGGAAAAATTTCCACCACCTCTTACTGCGCACAATCTGCTCCAAAATTGCTTAAAAGGTCGACTACTGGTGCTTTTCCCTTACAATAGAACCTCCCTAAATCAACCCTCCAATAAGCAAATAAACCTCCCCAGTGTAATCTTGTCAGACCATGTCAGACCGGTCCAGGACCTATCGGCTTAGAAAGGTTCTGCCGTGACAATGTTGCTCCTCCAAAGGACCTTCCGGAAGCTCAGCCCCTCCACCTGCAGAATTTTTTAAGCTTCGGTTACATGCAGTGCTTCCTCAGGTCATTGGTAGTCAGGGCAGGGTCAATCAAAACTGAGCATGTTTCCAGGAAATAAAAAAGCATCCTGAAAAATCTAGGGGATACTGTAGGTAGATTGTCATTGTACTGTACTGTACAATGTTCAAATGAGAATAACTAAAATTAGGGCACAATTTTGGAAAAACTGCGTTGAGCATTCGTAATTTTTGTATATAATAGAGTTAATTGCAAAGTTGTCCTGTGTTTGTGAACTTGTGTCAGAGGAAGGTTTAACTAAGGATAGAACAAAACAAACACAGCACCAATCTCAATCAAACGTAAGTTTGGGTGCTCCAGAGAGTTTGGTATTGTGTTTTTTCAGAACTCCGGCACTTGATCCCGAGTTTGCTTACATTACGATTAACTCTAATATGCAAATGTCATTAAGAAATTCATCCTCATTTTGTTTATATGTGATTGAAAAAGCAAAGCTCAATGATACACAATGGTATGGGTTTTAAAGAATTCTGTTTAATTTTGAGTGATTCCATCATAATTTTGGGGGGAACATTCAAACTATTTGAAGGGATCAACTGTTAATTTATGGTAACCATCACGTTGCATATTTCTCACATGTAAATTTTTGTAAATATAAGGTGAAAAAATCCATTCCCGTCCATGTACCCAATTCTGTCATCATGTATCAACAGAGTATATTCTTACTCAGAAAATGTGAACCATTGGTACATCATGACGGAATTGGATACATGGACGGGAATGGGTGTTTTCACCTTACTACCAATCTCGATTTCATCAAATTGCTCGTTCAAGAGGATTGCTTTTAGAAGACGCAAGCATTACATTGAATGAATGAGAAGTTATTGAGATGAAACACCACCCGAAACCATTCCAATGGCATCATCTAGAATATAGACTTTAAAATGCTTTTAGGTTAACTTCTAAAGGATTAGGGCATGGTTTGGATAGAAATTGATACTTTTTGGTGCATTGAAAAAGGATGAAAATGAAACCATATAAAATTGTATTAGACTACAATGGGCATATATGGATTCTTATTCAAAAAAATTGACCACGAAGGTTGTAAGATTATAGTCATTGAAATTAGAAGTTTTTTTTTTCATCCATACCTAACTATATCAATTGACTTTGACTCCTCTTGAAGTGAGATTATTGCATCAAATATAGGTGTTTTTACAGTTGCATACTATACAATGTCAATTACATATATGACAAGTTTTAGAAGCAAAAGAAGAATTTATTGTAGCACAATTTGTCCAAAGTTTCTAATCCTACCCAAAAAACTATGGGCAATATGACTTTTGATCTGGGCACCTAATCGATAATTCTTTTGAATTAATTAAAAGGGGATAAAGTAGGGACACTTAAAAGCACCACTTTTTCTATTGAGCTCAATTTCTATATTAGACTAATCATATATTTCATATATTCTCATTCATAATTGAAAGGGGATTTCAATGCACCAAACATTGTATCATTTTGATACCATATACAAAGTTATGAGGGATCAAAGTTTTTGGTAGATGTTCTAAAATCATTTCTTCATCAATAGGTACATATTGATGTTGATGTGCATACTAAGAACCTTTGTTCAAGTGACGCTTTTAGGCACCCTAGCAAATTTATCCCTACCCTTATATGCCCACACTTGGTATCAAAAATTCAAAAAGATCCATTCAAAATTTAATTTATGGGAATTTCTAATTGTCTATCTCACATTGTGATTAATTTGCCCTTCGAGTTCAAAGAATGAAAAGTTGACACCCTCCTTTCACCCCCTTGTCCACCATCATGACATACTCTAGGATTTCTTGCTGATTGCCATGGTCATAAGAATGTGTTTGGTGGTTGTGAAAAATATCTACAAAAATATCAACAAAGTTTCCATGATAAAATTTACCATGGTGCCGAAACATAAACACTAAAGAAATTCTGCCAATCGCAACGTTAATGAACTCTTTACACTACAGGCAGAATGACGTTACATTACAAATAGTTTTAATAGGTAACCTGAGAAGCCAGTTCAAACAATGAAATTACTATGCGATGAAAAAGGTGATGTTTATTATCAAGCATGCATATAAGAACATACTCTCTACATGTATTACGAAGATTTGTACAGTATACTCTCATAAAACACTCCTACCCTCATTAGACAGTATATTTGGAAATCCTGCACTATGGAAATCGACAAAGATCTGCGAACAAACATGTAACCCTGATGAAAAGAGTACTATTGGGCATCAAAAAAATGTTAAGAAACCTCGAAATCAAAGTGCAAATGCAGTGCATCTAATTTCGTACTGTGTCGTTGCCGGTTGCTACAGATATCATAAGGTTTAATTTTCAGCCTTCCAAAAGGTTGAGTGACAAGCTAATACATCCGTCTGAGGACCGCAATTTGACGTTTAAAAGCACTTGATGGAGTTGTTCCTAGTCTTTATAAATCACAGTAAATTACATCTTGGTAAGGACCATAAGCTCGGAATACCTTGTATCATACACTAAAGGCTGATTGTAGAGAACTCGTCACCCGTGAACCAACAGTTTCCCGTGCGAAGTCCTGAATCTGCTTTTTTGCATCTGAACAAGGCAATGAGGAGTCACTTCATTTATGCCAGGAATTGAATAGAATTGAAATAGTTGCGATGGCAAATACAGACTGAAGTCATTAGCAACCAGTGTCGTTTTGTACCTTTCTGACATTTAGTAAAGCCTATAATATTGGCGATGTTGAGCACAAGAGCAACCAACACCACCAGGAGGTAGTCGAAGTTGAACTTGATGATGGCAACTAGACCGAGGCCCAACCATATAACAGGCTGCCAAACAACCACAATATGCAAAGAACAAGATTATGATGTAATCATTACAAGAAGTCTATTTCCCATAGATACGTTGTAGCATTAAATTCTGAACTAGAACTGGGTAAAACGTTATGGGAACGGTGTTGCCCTGCATATCCCAAGGAACGATCTGAATAGATAACTAGGAGTAAATCTATATACGATTATACATGCAGGGGAAATATATCTTCAAAGCAAGGACAACCGTTATCTGCAACTGCCCCAACTACACCACCAATCTTAAAGATTGTATGAAAAGACAAGAAGCAAACGGAGAGGGCAGCGAAGCATACCGAGAGGTACAATGACCACCAGAACAACCATGAATCTTTCTTACTGAGGGCCACCAAGCTCTGCAAAGAACCATGCCTCAGCTACTACAAATGTCTGGCAGCTGCTGTAATTATCATAAACAATCCTTGCAGTGCTATTACCCCGTTCAAATTGGACAACTCTACAGACTATTGAACTAGGGATAGCAAAATGTCCAACCGGTCGCACGGATCGACGAAGTCTCCATGTGCATTAAAAACAAGATAAATAACTATATTTGTTAACTATGGGTCAATCTCCAAATAGTATCTGCTTGCGCATAGACAGTACACCCAAGCGATGTTGAAGTTACAAACCTCCTGATCAAGAGTTTCAAAGTGCCACACACTTTCACCTTCCTCGTTGATATCGTTCCACCACCGGAGTCCCACCAACAACCTCCCACTCACATTCTTGACTGTCCAGAAATCAAGTGCAACTAACAAAATCGTGATCACAAACTGAATGACAAAACTGTGTATGACCAGCGAGCAAAGTACGTAAAATCCGATTGCTGAAAACTGCACGACAAACAAGAATATACTGTCAGGGCATTCAGATTCCATGCTTCCGCATACCGGTTTACTAAAGCTATTTTTAGACAAAAAAGGTATTAAGAGAAACGCTGAACATGACTAACAAGTCGAATGACTAATTTTCTATGTTGGAGAATTCATACCTTAAACACCACACTGAAAAAAGAAACCATAGGATGTGAATACTGCTCTCCTTCCGCCTGGCCAAAACCGAACCACACAAACATGAGAATCGGTAGTAGTGCTGTTTTTTTTGCTCGAATTTTCGTCACTTTGCTACAGAGAAAAGATAAGGGCTATTATTTTTAAAGGAGATTTAAGTTTTTTTTAACAGAATAGTCTGATGCCTGCTGTATTTTAAAATCAAATAGCCAAAACTTTATTTAGGTGTCACCTAGGTTTCGTATAGATATCAGCAAGTATCACCCAAGTATCAAATGAGTATTGAAGAAATAACTGGCCACTCCTCAAAAAATATCACTGATATTCGCTAGACAATAAACGTACAACTAAGCCCAAAAGAAAACCATTTCCGTAATGCATGTCTAAGAAACAGATTTGCTTATGAAGGCATTCTTCCATTTGATCCTCCAAAGCAACTGTTTCTAAAATTACAATCACTCTGAACAACTCAAAATCGGCAGAGTTCACACCACGCAAGTATCTCTAAACCTTCGAACATCGAGTCCAGCATATTTCTCACAGAGAAGGAAAATACAAGAAATAGACAGAGTTGCAGAATCCAACTCCTTCGAGACAACGACAGAAAACTAAACTCGAGCAAAACTTAATCGATTCTCACCTAAAATTCCTCGCATCAACACAGAGACGCACAATTGAAGAACACTACTAATACTCCAAACAAAGAGACCAAGAAACCAAGCCACGAAACAATTTTCATTCAAACCTGCAATTCAGGCGGACAACCCCGCTCTCATTCCTACAGCAATGCAGACCTAAACCTTCACTCAGGCCATGAAAAAATCACCAAAATATTAAAAAGAAAACCCTCAAAACTTGCATAAGTCGAGAACTACACAAAGGTAATTCCTTAACATTCCTCGAACCAGAACAGGTACGCACAATTGAAGAAAAAGGACTAAAACTCCAAAGCCGACCTAAACCCTCATTCAGGCCATTTTGAAAATCGCCAAAACTACACCATGAAATGCATAAGTTACATCAAGATCTACACGAAGGAAATTCCTAAAAAATCTTACACCTCTTTCACTCAGGCCATGAAAAAATCACCGAAAGTACACTAAGAAGCCTCGAAAAACGCGAAAATCAAGATCTACACAACGGCAATGCCATTCGCGTTCATGTAAAGAGGCCCTGGCTGCAAAATTCCTAATCAAAAACGCAAGTGAGTAGCGGAAATCACCATCGCAAGGCCGGTTACAGAAGCTCCGGGGATTTCGAAGTGTGATGGTGATTAGCTCATGGAGTGATGAGAAAGCTTCGGAGAGAGCAGCAAACCCTGGCTATGGCGACGACCAGGAGTCGCGGACGGCGACCACAAGTCGAATGTTAGAAAAGAGGACGGGGACCAGGAGTATTCGTCGTCGACCATCGGTCGGAGATGTTGAGAGCTTGACCAAGAGTGCTAGTTGCCTAAGGGAGTGAAGGGACCTACGTTGTGCATACTCATTAACCCCTAAATACATATTTTGGTGTTTATTAATTTTCGGAAGTTAATTAAAATCACATCAAAGTATTATTTTTATTATTTAATTATTTATTGGAGTACCTTTTAAAGTCTATTTTGAGCATCAAAAATCCGGTTTATAAATAAATAATGAGTTTTCTATTGAAGATCTTGTGCAAGAGTGTTCATTGCAAAATCTTGATGTTTTAGTGTTGAAGACTCTTGGAGATGAGCCTCAAATACAATAGATTTAAGGAGGAAAAATCACATTGGTAGTTAATTTAAAAAAAATTATAGAATAGATTTTGAGAAGGCATAAATTGATAATGTTTTGCATGTTCTGTCCTTTAATCTCATATTTTTTTCATACCTTAATTTTGGATTTAACATGTAAAAAGAAGATTGAAAGACTTCAAATCACTTTTATAGTTACAATACCCTCATGATCAAACATTATAATGTTTCAATCCAAAAAATGATATTGTTGTATTTCTCAGTCTTTGCATTTTTTATACCACATCTAGCTTGAATTTGTACAATTTCAATTTTTTAAATTGACAAAATTTATCAAAATTTGGTCATTTTATTTAGTTTTAAGTAAACTCCAAGAAGCTCAAAAAATACCTTGGACATTTAGGATTTAAGGTGGAAGTGCCTATTACCATCTACTTAACCATGACAATTCTATACACTCAGATATGAAGTCAATTTAGCACATTTGACAATTGAATATCATGAATTTGTATGAATATATCTAAGCTTAAAAACCATTTTATTATGTATTATAAACCATTTTTCTACATTCATGAATGTATTAAGAACATTTTAAAGTATTTGTATTTATATATTTTAAAGATTGGCTGACAATTCAAATTAGTTTTAGGCACTTTCACTTATAATAATGTTGGGGCTCAAATGTTGGGCAAATATAAATAAAGACACGATTGAGTTGAGGGTCTATACTATAGGTATGCATACTTTAATAATCATTTCAACACTATGTACTTTTATTTATACTATTTATGTAAAGGTGGAAAAAATTGGTTGAAACAAATTATAATTTAGAAGGCAAAGTCCAACAATGAGCATTTTTTTGGATGGATCAAAAGACTTGAAGCTTTGCATCAAGAAAAGGTAAGGTATCATGATGATCCATTATAGTTTTTGGTAATTGCACATGATTTAGAGTTATTAGAATCACAATTATTTTTTTGCAATATAATGTCAAATCACAAATACTTTACATGTATTTATTCATCTCATCAATTTTGAGAAAAGAAAACAAATTGTAGGTGGTAAAAACAAAAACATATTGCTTCCCATTGTTGTAAGTCCCAGATGGGGTGACAATTCTTTTCCATTTGGATTCTAATGTAGCTCTCTTAATTCCCTCCACAATTGCAATAGAAATCCAAAACTAACCCTTCCAAGCTTGTGGAATAATTATTTATTGAATTTTTTGCAATGTTTAGAACATGCATGGTAGATTTCAATGAATTTAAAAAATAGTGACCTTTCAACCCTTTCAACTCCAATTCTATATTGTGTTACACCACAAGAAAACTAAACAAATGTGATTGAGTTTTAAAACCATCTTTCGTAAAAAAAAATAGATGTTGAATAGCACTAAATGTAGTGATTTGATGTTAGGTACTCTAGGCAATTTGATTGGGAGTCATTTGGCACTATTCAAGTTTCCAATGGATGGTGCGTTCCTAAGGGCTTTGGAGGACCTCACTTGGCATTTTGGATTTTTTGAATTCATTCATTCACGGTTTATAGTTTCTAGTCATATATACCCATACAAGTTGTGATATTTTAGTCATTTGCATGGATCGCCTTTGTTGATAGTAGCTAGATTCTTCTCAAATGTTTTTTTGTGACTCTCATTGAATTAAAATTGTATTTGCATTGCAAAGTGACATTCCCAAAGTTGTTCCTATTGAAGTTCTAAGAACTACGATGTTGACTACATAATGATTGGAGTGTTACCACCTCCTTTGTAAATACAATATGATTAATCTGATTACTAAGGTGACTACAAAGTTATATGGCTCTAGTCACATTTGTTTGGCTTTCTTGTAGTGTTGTGATAGAATTAACCCTCATATTATTTTTACTAAATTAGGATGTTAAAAGACCATATTGAATTTTGGACTAGGGATCACAAATGAGTTGGGGGTGATTTTTAGTCTATCTACCTTATATGTGTGTAGAAGTTTGAAGAAGATTTTTCTTGAAAAGAGAGCTAAGGCTAGGAGCCAAGAGCCTCTCGTAGATCAAATAGTTGTTATTTTGTATAGTCCAAGTCTTCCAACCTTGGGTACTTTATTTCCTAAAGTGCCCAAAGTTGAGAGATTTACTTAGAATAAAGATGTTGCCATGAGCAAATTTCTATTTGTATAGCAAAAAATAGACTTCATGCATGTAGTCCCTGTAAAAATGTTGTTTGCTTGAAATATGTCAAATTATGATTTGTTGATTACTTTCAAAATGATCAAGAGACCTTAGGCAAGGTCTTTATAATGAATCTCAATAAGAGAGATGGATTTCTTGACTTGTGCTCAATAAGAGAGACAAAGTCAAGAAATTTATAAACAATGAATTTGTATAAATAGCACCATAATTCTCAGTTTTATATGTGAGAAATTTTAGGACTTCCATAAATAAACAAGAAATTTTCAATGGCAATACTTTACAATTGCTAAAAACTACATTACAAAAGAGGAAAGGGTTATTTTATTGCCACTAGGTTGAATAGGCTCCTAAGGTCTCAATTTTTGTTGTGATTTTTTGAAACTTTTTTTAAAGATAGAAAAATACATTATCTTTTAGAAATATGATTTTTTATTTAAATCAGTGCCTAGAAGCAAAAGTTATGCTACACAAAGCCCAAAACAGGGTTTATTGTCTAGTCCAAAAAATCAAAATAAATCAAAATAAAATTTTCAATTTTTTTTACATATAGAAGGTATTTTTTCCTATATGGAAATATTTGATTCATTCTACTTGGACCAGTGATGGAAAAGTTATAAACAATCTTGTTTAAAAAAAAAATCTAAGCATCTGTTTGAAAAAATAACTTCTAGGATTCACTTATTATTTAATTTTCACAATTTTTCAAAAAGAAGAAGTTTGAGAGTGTTTAGTGGGTCATTGCAAGAAAGAGTGATACTAGGAGAGTGCCGAATCTTTCAATTGCGATAACTTCTGAAGCATGACTTGCATGAATTTGAAGTTTTTATTGGAAATTTATGTCTTGAGTATAATCATATCTCATATTTTTCAAAAATTTAAGAAAATCATTTTGTATTAAAAATCAATTAAATTACTATGTCACGTTTTGAATTTTAGGGATTTTGAGTACTATTGAGTACCCAAATTTAATGATTTAGAGCCAAAATTTCTATGGTCTATTCCCATAGTAGGAAGTCATGTTTGTACCAAGGGGCATTTAACAATATTTTAGTTTGTATTGTCTACGTCCATGCAAAGTGGACTCCCTTGCGTGAGCAGTTCTGAACATTGAAGATGGTTTCAAGATCATTTTTTTTAGTGAAATCTCTTCACCATGCAGTCTTCTTAAATTTTATATTTTTAGTTTCTTTGAAAAAAAAATTCCTATTTTTTACAAATTAAAAATGTCAAAGTATGTAATTTCTTCAGAATTTCAACTCACTCTTTTTTGTGAATAACTTTTGACCTAGATTTTTTTAGGTATGAAATTTTGGTGATATGCTATTTTTAGTGTTATACTAATTATCCTTATTTTATTTTATTTTTAAAATTTGTATGCAAAAGCTCATGGGTATTGGGAATACTAGCCAAAAATAGCCAAAGTGGAACAAAAACGGACACTCTTTCTTGCAATCCACGCGGTTAGTTTTTGAAATTTCTTCAAGACATTGATTATATTAATCCAGTACGTACAAGATCTTATGATTAGATATGCAAAAGAAACAATTTTGCATTGTGTAATAGAAATGGCAATTTTGAGTGGAATTTGATTTTTTTTTTTTAAAAAGACCTTGGGACTTGCTCATTCTACATTGCTTGCTCATTGATCAACAATCCAAATCAATAAATGGAGCGGTTTAGTGGTACATGCACTATATCTGATTTGGATGATTTTAGTAGAATGAAGGATTACGTAATGGGTGCTCAAAGCCAAAACATCTTTCTTATGATTGAATACCGAATTTTGTCCGCCTCTCCAATTCCATCAAGTAGGAATCTATCGAAGTACTACCAATATGACCTTAATTCAACCTTGTATAATGTCTCGAATTTTACATATAGTGCTACATGGTTGTAAAGTAATAGAGCTTTTAGTAAATGGTTTTGCTTCTTAGATGCCCCCATAGGTTTCTTCAAATCTTCACTTTGAAAATAATAACAATAATAAATTCATATAAAAAATAACATTCTACTAAAAAATTAATTATTTTTTATGTTCATTAATCTACAAGTAAAAAAATAACCTTGACTGTAATTTTGACTCAATCTATGCACATCAACTTAATCCTAAAAGAATGAAGCCTATCATTGAAGTAGTCAACCAAAAAATATTAGATTCTTAGGTGAAGAAGTGCATTCTTCAATTCTACAATTTCTCAAAAAGTCATCAATTTCTTTTGGTTGTGCAACCGTTTTAGATATCATCCTATCTTATTTTGGATAGTGCAAAAAGCGATCCTTACTAAAGTAATTATTGATGAAACTACATCCATAGGTATAGATGAACATACAAAATATGAAAAACTCATTTAATCATTCAAAACCTTTTTCATTCATCTAAATGATCGATGCCCTCCCAAGCAATTTCATCCACTAATAAACAAAAATCTATCCTATGTGTAGGTCAAATTTGGCAAAATTTAAGTCATTTTGATAAAATAAAATAAAAAAAGTGCAACATGTCATCTCGTGGAAGGTGTGAGGTGACATGGACCCCTCATAATCTGACATGACAATTCAATTTCAGCACTTGAGTGCCAAATCAGACCTTCACGTATAGTATTGCCAAATGTTCTCACATATATTTATGAGTCACTTTGAGTAAATCTTCGCTTCCCCAAACCCCAATTCCAAGAGTCAAGCACTGGAGCAAGGACTCATCTATCTATACATGTGGTTGGAGTTCTTAGGGCGTCCTCAATGGAGCCTCTAAGGTCACCCTTCAAAGTACTGTGCAAGTTCATCCCAACTTCAATTTTAAGGGATTCAATCAGTGGACTAATCACGAATGGTAGACAAGATCACAAGTGTAACTAAGTAGTAGTCTCAATTTTGATCAGAACATAAAGTTTAGCTCCATTACCCAAAGATCACTCCACAGCTCTATACTGATCTTCCAAAAATCAAAATAACCTATGTTTAAAATGCTTTAAAGGACACAAATAGTATCCTCTGTTTTAAGCATGCACCGACAATCTTTGAACACAAGTTCAGGGGTCACTCGGGTCATTCAGAAAGTGGGTCGTTCAGAAAAAAATCGTCCATCAGAAGCTGATGTACAAGTCCATCACTTCTCTTCTATTTAAAGAGAAAAATCAATACCTGGACGTTGTGGAAAACTACGCAGATTTCCACAAACTACAAAAACTATGCAAACAAACCGCGATCTCTCTTGTACGCGCACACCGGATGCTTGTATCATACACTGCTCCAGGTTGGAAATCAACAAATCCTGGAATGGCATGCCAATGCTCTGTTACACCAGTAATCTCCCGAATAGAGCTACCACAGGAGTTTTATCTCAATGCACATAGCTCAAATACTATAAAGCTATTACTGGCATCCCGCTACGCGAAGGCTAGCTCCAGATGGTTAACACTCCTAATCGGCTTGAAGACTCGTCTCGGAATCAAAAGATTGCAATGCCGATGCAGACTCCATTAAAGATATACATCATCATACAACTTAGGCCCATTGAAAATGGAAACAACACTTACCGGAGCTTGGCCGTCAATCCACCTACACCCCAAGTCTGTAACTCCGTCCAGCACGCAACGCAGATTAGACATTACCAGCAGAGTTTTATCAGGCCTAATTGGACGCCCACCTCTAGCCTCCAAGTCCAGCTCAAAATTACCAATGAGATTCTTCGAAGAATCACGCTGAAGCTTTCTTTAGGTGGTAGGTTTTCTTCAGAAATTTGGATGCCGTGTCATCACCCCGGTAGCAAAGAACCCTCAAAACAGTATTGGGATCTGTTGCACTCCACTTCCCTGTGGTGGGCGGCATTGGGGCCTTGGACGACGACTTGCTGCCTTGACCTATGGATGCCAAGTAAATCTGGACCAATTCACTGCTAGAAAGCTCGAACAACGTAAGAACCTGTGAAGCTGGTGCCATAGCTTGTTCCACTTCAGACAACGGCAAGCCCTCTCCATCAGCCAGAAAGAGCTCCTTCAACGCATACATGTCATCTTTCAGCAAGTCAGCATCGTCCTCTTTGAAAGCCCGCGATGGTCCACCCGCCACAAGAACTCGAAGAAGACAATCAAAACAGGCCCTCATAAGCGCACCTGCGATCCGGTTCCTCAACGATTCTACACTGGTTTGAGCTATTTCTCCTAATTTGGCATCCAACGCTTCCAGAACACTATTCACTCTTGCAATTGAAGCGTCCCCAGCATACAGCCCTTCTCCGAACACATCTCGAAGCTCTGAAAATACAACCCTGTAGGCAGCAGAGTCGATGAGTTGTCTCGTGCCTTCCATGATTGCAGCGCGTGTGTTTTGAAAGTAATTACTAGCTGGCTCTGCTACTGGTGGAGGTTCAGGTTTTGCCTTTGAAAACATCCGACCAATCTTAGAAGGTGGCGTAATAGGTTCATCCTTCCTCCAGGCAAACCGAATTCTCTTATCTAAAAACTGAAGTTGCGAATTGATATGATCAAGTGTGTTGATACGCACACATAGATAAGGCAAACTGTATGTGACATCTCCAGAAGAAGACGCAATCCTGTTCTGCTGATTTCGCTGCGACTCTATCTTCCCTTTACCCTTAGAAGAACCCCGCCATGACTTACTGACCTTGCACCGAGTGAGAGGAGGCATAGGAGGGATAAACAGGTCTTTGGTTCCTGCAATATTGCAGAATGCCTCGTGAGAATATCGTCCCCAATCAAAAAGAGCAGGCAGCATGAGAAACTAGTACAACCCTGCTCCTAAAATTGATACAAGGCCACATCTAAGAAACTACCATAGTCAAACCGTCATCATCAACCATGTAAGATACAATAAAAATGCAATTTCTCCCGTTCCGCAAAGCAAGCAAGAACCCAAAACACATCAATATTCAGCAACCGTTTTTGTCAAAAAGGAACCCTGATATCTTGTATTTAGCCAATAAATTTCGACCACTGTTCATTCAGAAAATACCAACAATAATACTCACCACAAGGTTGGACAGCTTGAGTAACATAGCGCTGTAACGCCCTATCCAATCCGGCTACCAACTGCTGAAGTAACTCAGGATACTGCTCCGCAGGCATTGCAAAGTATGCATCAAGTGATTCCTCCATGAAGCGCAGCACTTCAACTCCTGATGGTGCATAATTTTCTGAGTTGGAAGCTGGGCTCCATTTCTGACCAACCACCGAATTCACTAATCAGAGATTCAATGCCACAAAAGTCTCGCAAACAACAGTAGTTCTAAAACCCTAAACCCTACCTTCTTCATAGAGCAAAATTCTCGTGCTTGTAAGAAAACCTAGGAGACAGATTTTCATGAGCGTTTTTCTATTCATAATACCGAGGAATTTGTATGTTCTGACAGCCCATGGGCTAATAAAAGCAAAACTATGAGCACACCTCCTTATAAACGGACAAAAACAAGCATATTGTATCACGAGAACAAGAACCGCACATGCTACCCTGAGACTAACATCAAGATCAGACTTTTAAATGAATACTATAGAGTTCGTATAAATGCAGACCACACTGCGATCTCTCCATCTAAAGTCTTTCCCCTGACCAATTCAGGTAAAACAAATAACAAAATGAACTGAGTTTTTGTATGCAGCTGAACTTCATAACGCCACGTTCAGTTCACTAAAACCTGAAGAGCAATACTCAGCACACGCAAATACTACCTCTTGATGAATGTTGCGATCAACCCACTCTGTCATTTTGTCCACATTATCCTCCACCCATTTTCTTGTTAACTCTCCCATGACCTGATCAGCTTCAAAAGGTGGCATTTCTCGAATGAGGCTCTTTCCTCCGTCGTCACACTCGGCTCCATCTTCAACAGCAATCCCAACAAGCCGCTTCTCAAGATCGTCTGAGGCTTTTAATATTGCAACTGTGTCAAGAGTCATTGTAGACAAATTTGACAAATATTGCTTAAACTCTCGACTGTAACACACATGAAGAGTGGCTGCGGCGACTCCACCCGCAAAAGGATGCCATCTCTTCAACACAGGGCTATAGTTATCTACTTCACTCATGGCAAAAGCCATTGCGTCCTGCGCTAAAACCGCTAGCGCTGGTGGAGGCGCAGTAGCAGCCTTAAATGATTTCCGTCTGGAATCCACGGTCTCCATCAGCTGCAAAACGCAAGAATTTCACAACAAGTTCAGAAAGATCTAGTTCGATATAAAAGGAGAAGACTGAGAATGAAAAAGAGTTAGACCTATATTATCATGTTCAGATCAGTGTTTATCGATACTCGCTCCCATTCATAATCATGACTACAGAGGCCACGAATGAGAAACAATCACTTCCATATTAAAAACTTCCCACATTATCGCCCAATATGGTGTTAGTTGAAAAGACGCACTTCTGAAAGTATTATACATTTCCTGCCTTGAGCTGCTCAAGGATCCCCTTCTTTCCAAACCCTACCCCACCTCGAATATAGATTCAAAAATCGCAATATCCAGCTCATTACTTCATTAACTAACTTATGTAAAGCAATTCAGGGAGTCATCGGCACCTGAGCAAAGGCCGCTCTCACGGAAGACCGAACATAAACATCAACGCGACTTAGCGGAATATTTAATTCTCCTTTTCCGCGGCCCCGATTCTCACGTGATATGTGTTCTCCCAAGATTTGTGCAGACCGAACTGCTACTCCCAATAGCCCTGCCATAATGTCGCTGGCTCCTCCAGGAAACGAATCATGATATGCTAGGAGCCTTCTTTCTACCCAAAACTGCATGGTGCTGAGGGTCGACTTTAATAGCGGCAACTGATCGGCTTTGACATTCCCTTTCAAATCATTAGAAACCTCGTCCAATTGACTTTCAGAAAGCTGGAGAAGTTTCGCAGCAGTCTGACCCGTGGTTACAAACTGCCGGAAGAAAACCCATGCTAAGAGCAAGTCATGCATTGTCTGGTCAATTCCCAGCACACCCCACGTCTTTTGTATCAACTCAAGTGCTTCGTCCATCTCTGCTATCACTTCGGCCTTTGGTGGCGTATGAAAAATTGCACAAAGTAGAGCAACGTAGATATGCGCATTCAAAGGAAAACCATCAGCCCAATGCAGGAAATCTCCATATTCGCTATTGTGGGCTCGAGTTGCCCTACCCATGGCTGCGCTACGAAGAACTTGCATGATCTCACTGTTTTTCCCTTTGTCTACTGTCTTGTGTCCATCAGCGATGTCCCGTAAAGATTGCTTCAGTCGATGAGCATCCATTCCTCCATCTCCTGGTACTAAAGGATGAACAAGAAGACCGGCTTCTAACACTCTCAACTGGCGCTTTAGCCAAGATTGATAATCTCCCTCATCTCCAAAGGTTGATGGACCAATATTTTGTAAAAGCTCCAGAGGGACTATCATCGATCCATTTCGTTTACTAGCCTGCAAGAAGAAACGAATGGTAAAACTTCCATGAGTGCAAAAAATAATACACATATAGAAGCCTACCAGCAAATATGCCTAATTACGATCATTTGGATTTTTCTTCTGTAGCAGCAATGCGAATTCTAATCAATATGACTGCGCAGCAGCTCAAACTGACAAGGGGGAATAACCAACATACAGTATTTTTTCAATTTCCTCTCTACTGGGCTTATTGAGGGATCATTCACATTAAAATAAAGAATCAATCCAGGCATTAAGAATCTCAACGAGTAAATTGAACTGTGTTTAATATCTTATAAAGATGAATGCACCTGTCCTGCAGTTGCACGGGACAGAGCTCGCCGAGTCCTCGTTTCACTGTTCTCAGATACACGCATCTGTATCCTCAAGACATCTGAAATGGTGATATTCTTCTTCGATTTGAAGGAAGACGACCGTTGAATCTCAGTGGAGCCACCAGAAGATTGCAGGCCAAAAGCCTTCTTCATTTGGCTGGCAGCGGAAAATGTGAGAGACTTATTGGATTGGATTTTAGTATCCTGTTTCATACTCATACTCCTGAAGCTGGGGGGGTTATTTCCACACACTGCCACCAGGATCTCATAAGCTGTTTCTCGGATATCATCTTCTGCATGATCATAAATTCAGCATTCGAAGATTGTAAGAACTAGACGCACTTTTCGTGACTAAATACTTCGGCTATTCCTCTTCTTCAAAGAAATTTGGCCAATTAAGCACAACAACGTCATGAACGTGACTGCTGATCACAGACCAACATAAGCAGACAACGCACCCCACAAATATCACAAAATTCAAACTAAGTTACGTAAATTGAGTACCATATCAAGCCAGAATGGAGGTAGCAAGATTCAGGCCATGGAAATGCAAGTTAGACAAAGGCAATCATCAGAGAGACCTTCAATCAGCTACAAAACACCATGAAGACAGCGGCCTGCCTTGACGCCATGAACTACATAATACTAAGCCCAAACACCAGACCAAATTGGGACGCTCTACAATGGAAGAAGCATCTTCATTCTCACCTGATAACTCGACTCGAAGAGGTGGAATTGGCGATCCCAGGCGATCACTCTCAGAGCCTGCTTCGCCTTGCTTTCCATTCTGGGCTAACACAGAAGGAGCCATCTCTCACTCACACAGCAATGAACCTAGCACTGAAAAATCTTCCAAATTTCCCTGAACCAAACGTCAATCTCCGAGCCGGGAACCGCAATAATAAATTCGTCAGGGTTTCTTTACTAAAAATGTGCTACACAGTTGCCAGAATATCCACAAAAATCAATATGGTATCTGCGACGTTCTCCTCCGCGTTTTCAAAATTCAAACCATGCTCTTCTCAAAGAACTCCAGAGTTCCTTAAAAAAACGGTTCTTCAACGAGTCCAAAATACAAATCCTCCCCGTCATTGCCTATTACCATATCATCACAACAACTAAAACCACGAAAAATGGCTACACAAATATTTCCACCGCCAACCTCCACCCCTAAAACCAACCATTTCCAACCCCAAAGCTCACGACCGGGAATCCGCCAACAACCTCTCAACTCCGCTTCTTCAATTCCCGTTCTTCATAACACCACGTTCCCACCCTCCATCAACGCCGTGCCTGAAATTTCCTCCACTGACACCTCCAAAGCAAAAAACACCCTAAAATCTAGAAATCTAACCAAAAGAATTTCTCCAGAACGTCTTCAATCGAAGGCTGTGAAACCAGGAGCATAACACCGCCCCTTCCAATCCTAGCTCTATCGACGCCGCAGCTGAAGGTTCATCCACACTTCCCAAGAAAGCACAGAAACTCTAGAAACTCTAACCAAATTTCCTCACAAACCTCTTAAATCGAAGGTTGTGAAAAACAGAAGCATACAACACCACCTTCCAATCCTCAATCAACGTTTGTGTGTGAAATTTCCTCCACTGACACGCATGCACCTCCAAATTAAAGAAACCACCCTCAAATCTAGAATATCTAATCAAAATTTCTCGAAAATGGCTTAAATCGGAGGTTGCGAACAGGAGCTGCAAGAATAGGAGCAGGTGGAGGTCGGCGAGCTAGCGCCATGGGACGGAGCTGTGCGGAGCTATGGCGATGGAGCTGCAACAGCTCGGCAAGTGAACTCCCCAGGACAAAGTCCGGCAGCGAGCCCTGGTTTGGGGGTGACTCCGCTGACTGAGCAGATGGATGGATGATTCTTATGGGCTGAGGAACGAATGGTTTCCGTTGTATGGATGAATGTCGTTTGAGTTTGAATTTCCCTCCTTTGTGAGTATGGGAGGGTTATTACTGTATTCATACTCAGTAACTCCACTACTTACCCATGTCCCTTGATGATAAAAGTTGGTGGGAGTATTCCACCAACTCGTTTAATTATCATTGAAATGTACCACATTCTAGCAATGAAACTTAATTCATTAAATTATTTTAAAATATAATATATAATAAAAATTTAAACATCTAAATTGTGCAAATTGTGATTGTATACAGTAGATTGCTACTTTTAGCAGATTTAGATTAAAATAATTCTGAAAAGAAATGCCTAAAGTTTAGGGATAAATTTTTTTATTAAAATTCTATTTTTTTTTTGTTTCATTAGATGAAAAAGAGATTATTCACAAATGTTCACAATAATGTAGTTTTTTGAAAACTGAAAGATGTATGTAGTGGTTAATTTGGCTCAAGAGAGGAGAAAGTGCCAGCACACTAACCCTTGAAAGGCCCTTGGGGTCCCTCCATATCACCCATATTTAGCCTTATAACTCTTCAATTATGGTTTTATATGTGAATTGTGGTACATTGTTATTTACATACTATCATGATCATTAATTTACTTTGTCATAAAAAATCATGAAAAATATTTGGTCAATGTTTTTCTTATCAAATACCACCAATTTCATAATATATGATATAGCTGCAAAGGACTTTGATTCAAGCCCTTCAAGGACTAAAAAACTCATTTGTCTTTTTAGTGCATGTAATACTAATTTTAGCAAAATCATGCTATTTGTAAAATGATTAAATTAGTATAATTTAAAAGATAATTGTTTTGTAGAGATACTAATTTTCATGGTGATTGTAATTTCACTCCCCTCACTTTTAGGACAAAATCAATGTAGCTCTCGATGTAGCTAGAACAGAAGTCTACAAAAGTAGAAGAATTTACTTTCTTCTACTAGTGCTATAAGAATAATTTTATGAAATCATGAGAAATTTTGGTTTGAAACTCCCCTTTTGGACCCATATCAATTCCTTAAGGACAATGGGTAGTCTTGATTTCTAAAATTGTGAAGATATGATATAAAATAATAATTAGAAGAGTAATTTAATGATGACCTTCAAACAAAAATTGTAAAATATAATACATTGATCAAATCTAAAATGAGTAAATCAATTATTGCACTGATCAATATTTTTCAATAAAATGTGAAATAAAAAAATTAAAAAACCTCTTCTATTATTAATTGTAGGTTTACTATTTGGTATTTTTCCAAAATTTAATTTTCTTAAGTTCAAATTTTTTAAGGATTTTTATTTCAATCATACATTCAACTAAATTTGAGGAATCATTGTTTGAATTGAAAAGTTAATTTCAGGATTAAAACATACTTGTACCCTTTGAACTAAAGAATATTTGCAAAAGTTTTAAAAATTCACACTACACAAATGATAGAGAAGTAACACAAGAATCACTATGACAATTAGATGGATGAAATAATTAAGATTATGTGTGTTTGGGACATATTTACATTCTTCCATTGTTCAAATTTGAGGGGGTAATTTCTAAAAGATGAGTTCAATAGCCGTATGGTTATACATCAATTTTGAGTTCAACTCAGTATTTTTCATTATATTCAGGTTTCAAAAATATATATTTTTATAATGTATTTTATAATACTTTTATTATATGCTGCTGTCAATGTGAAAAATCTCTCTTAGTTTCATAAATTTTGAAATTGTTATAAGTAAAAATAAGTTGGCAAATATAACAAATACAATCCTAATAATTTAAAGTTTTTCACTGGGTTTAA
Source organism: Pseudisothecium myosuroides (assembly GCA_951799445.1). Lineage (NCBI taxonomy): Eukaryota > Viridiplantae > Streptophyta > Bryopsida > Hypnales > Lembophyllaceae > Pseudisothecium > Pseudisothecium myosuroides. The sequence goes on from OX637296.1 coordinate 20,415,859, forward strand.
TATGCAAAAAACTAGCAATGAAAAATTCCATTAATTTTTTTATGTACTTTGTTTTTTTTACACCTAACAAATCGTTCTTGACAACCTTCATGTCGTATTACCACTGCATTAGAAGAAGTTTCGGGCCTCGAAGAGGCTGTTAATAGATGATTTTTGGCACCCCTTCGGTGCAATTACAGAAAAATTGTTTTTTTATTTTTTTAAATATTATTATTTTTTAAATAGATATATTTTTTAATTATTATTATTTTTAAAAATATTAAAAATATTAAAAAAATAAAAAAAAGTCTGACGTGGCACTAGTAGTGCCACATCAACACCCGAAATCAAATAATTTTTTATTTGAATTTTTTCTGTAATTGCATCCGGGGGGGTCAAAACTCGCGGCCCCTTTGAGGGCTGAAAATTCTTGTAATGTTAAAAGCTAAGTTTAGACTTTATATATAATTGATTGATATAATTTTAGCATTTCTCTTAATTATGTGGAAAAAAAAAATTTATTGATGCTGATTTTTTCAGATTTTTGTATTGAAAAAAAATCAAATTATTAAGAATTCTTTCAATGCTTGTGTAGATAAAATCGTAGCAATCATATTATATATTAGAATAATTTGAGATTTTTACCAGATAAAAAGGTTAGAATGTTACAAAGGTTAGTGTTCAAGATTCTACTCAATGGAGATTGAAATTGAAAAAATTAATTGCTATAAACTAGGAAAATGTAGCCCAGTAAGTTTTGATTCTACTCTATTTAAAATTTTTATGAACATCTAAATATCTAAATATCAATAATGGATATTTTTGAAAGTTATAATCAAGTTTGACCAAGGCTCATCTAATTTTTAGATACAAGGACCTTCAGTGATTAAACACATGTCCTTTTCTAAAGTGCATTTGAATTTTTATTCAACTTTGTGATTTGTTTTCATTGCAATTTTTTCCCCTAAATCAACAAAATCTTATGGGTTCAAATTACTTAAATTGGGCATAATAACAAACATTTATTACTTCATTTGACTATTATTTAAATCAAGGAGTCCAAACTTATATAAATTTTGTTGATCCAATAGAAATATTCTTGTAGGTTGGAAGTTTGATTGATAACAACTCATCGAACTCATAGTGCATACAATCTAGTTGAATCCTTTTCTAAATTGAAATACTAGTCTCACCCTGGCTCACACCTTTGAGCTCAAACAAAGAAACAAAAGAATGTTTGTTCCTCAACTATAATTGTTGAATTGTATCTGGCCCTGAGATTTTTGACATTGATCGTTTTCTATTCAAAATCAAAGTAATTTAGTAATAATTTGACTTCTTGTGAAAGTGCTTGATTAACCAAGTCCGCAAATAATTGGATGAAAAGTTGTTTTATTCCGTCTTCTTGAGGTGCTAAATATATCATTAATTGATAGGCTATTTTTTTGACCTCCTATGTGTTTTAGGCCAATAAAGTGGGCCTCCAAATGCACCATCAACCCAAAACCGCCATCATCCCTCTAGGTACATCTCCAAAATCAGTGTGTATCGATGTGGAAGACACAATGTTTGAACCTCTACCAAAAAAGAATTTGATCCTTCATAACTCTTGTATACAATATTCAAATGCTACATTCTTTGAAGCATTGTAACTTACCTCTTTTCACTTGCTAATAAAAAAATATGAAAAATTGTCCAGTCTACTAATAGTAATTAGGCACAATAGCAAAATGTTGCGGTTTAAGGTAAACTAGCCTATAACAAGGAAAACAAGTGCTTTGCTTTGTTGCCGTGAGCAAAAAAATAGATTTTTTTCCATATAAAGACAAAATGATATGAAAAATGAAGAGAGCAATTGAAATTTTGTTTTTGGACAGGGTACAAATTTTTTATGAATTTTTGAAGTGAGTTGCCCAATTAGCCCCAAAGAGTCTCTAGACTACCCCCAAACCAACAAAAGTGTATCCATAATGGTCATTTTATCACCTAAAGCAATCACCATATTTTCTAACATGGCTACAACATTTCCTAACATGGCCTTAACACGAAGGAATAAAAAAAACACTGGTTCTTGTGATGAATTTAAATTAGAAAGGTAGAAGTTCCTAGAGCAATGACTAATAACTCCATCACCATCACCCAAGGCATTGATTTGGGATATCAACCAACCTAGTATAGTTCTAATCTCATTTATTAGCAAAAGTCTATTACAGGTTGATGTAAGTCTCTAATGGGTCATTCCCTAGGTAGGTGCCTATCGTGGGTGGTTTGCATGTCAAAGGTTGTTTTACCTTAATCCCTAATGACCCAAACCACCATTAGAGAGAATTTGGGCCCTCTAAAGGGCGACAAGTTCTCCCACAAGTATGGTTGAGTTCCTGACTGCTAGAACTGCGCCACTTCAGCAGGATGACATGGCCAAACTTCGGCCACATCAGATTTTTAAAATAAAAATAAATAAATAAATTCTTAAAATGAGATTTGAAATTCTTTTTTTTTTAAATATATTTTTCTGACATCCCATACCGTGGTTTACAACATGGAGACAGATTGGGGATCAGGCCTAAAACGGCCCTTTCTTGGCCCCAAATCCCTTCTAATGCATTTTCTAGTTGTTGCCCTCTTTTTTGAGGTGCTCGTTTCCAAATTTTGAGTTTTTTTAAGAATAAAAATTATTTTTAGGAAATAGAGTGCATTATAAATCCAATAGCGGCAATTTCATCAAATTCTAAATTGAACACCGCCTTGTGGAAATTTTCAAAGTGTAGTGCAATTTTACAACTTATTTTTTGGGATTCGGTTGGACATGGACTGAAAAGTTAGCCAACCAATGAAATTCTTGCTTACCTCAAATAGGTCAAATCCACCTTAAAAAGGGCAAATTCAATAAGCTCAATGAAAAAGACAAGTGTCCCATTCTTTTTTTTCTTACAAATAGGACACTATTCTCATTTCAGTGACCACTGTGCATTGCAAGCTCTACCATGAATTCAAAAATGCTGGAATGTTGTAAAATCTTATATGTGCATTCTCAACTCTTTTATCTTCCATTGAGTACAAAATGACATCATTTCAAAATATTCTCGCAAAGATATGCTCCTTCCAAGTGCACTGCCCTATATCTTCATTGATCTAAATAAAACTTCAAACTTTAATATCTCCTAAACCATGCAGTCAAATAATCTAGAATTTTTTGAAGTCCTGACTCTCCATGTGAAATTCAAGATCCTATGGTTACATTCCATCCGATCTCAAGAAACCGTAAACAAACAAATTGCTCAAGTTTTTTCGCAGTTTTGGCCCATTTTGAAAGTACTACCTTACACCCCCTTTGGATCATTACAGTAGGGGTTAACTTAATCCAATGCCAACTGGAACTGACGATGGAATTTTGAAACAATGGCCTCTTCATCCATGTGCCAGGTTTTGCTCCTCTATTGAGCTCGTCCATTTGGGGGATTACCATACATAAGGTAGAAGGCTCGAGAACAGTTCGGGCATTTAGAACCGCCCACCCCATAAATGTACACAGTTTGTACATGTTGTTTTTTCATAGCCTTCACTGATGTACCAACAGTGTACATTTCAGGGGTGGGCGGTTTTAGAGCCCTAGGGTAGTTCAACTTCAAAATTTTATAACTAATTAAAAAATGATCCAAAAAATATGAAACGACTTGGATTAGATGCCAAATCCTCTTGTCTTTGAAGGAAAATTCACTGAAAAATATTTTGAGAAGTTTCACCTGCCTAAAATTCAGTTCCAGTGCTTAGATGGTTGGTTTATGGACCTTCTACCTTACTGTACCGTATCATGTTTTCTGTCAGTTTGGGTAACAGTATTCAGTAAGCATTCTGGAAGGATAGAATGATATGATTGCCGGGACAGTAAGGTAAGCTATGCCAAGCAGATGGAATAACTTACTTTGGGACAATACGGAGTGATCCTACCAAAGTCAATAATTGTACGGGGAATGAAAGGGGTACGGGTGGAAAATGTAAAAAAGCTTCGCCAAGGACTTTGTCTTTTGGTTCTGTTTTTGCTTTTTCCTTTATCGATGGAATTTGTCCATGTGTTTCAAGGAAAAAAGAAAAAAGAAAGGGGTACAGGTGTATAGACAAAGCTGCATCGTTCCTGAAGAAGTGAAGTTAGATAGTGTCTGGTTACAAACAAAGTTCTTTGGAGTTAGGAGTCACAGGCAGATCAAGTGGAGGCTTACTGTATTACGCCTCCAAAGCTGGGTTCCTTTAACTGATGTTTGGAGGGATTTAGGCTGGGTTGCGGTGAGTTATGGCTTGTTGGTTGTGACCCCTGCTCTGCGAGCTGGGTTTTGATTTTTTTTTATGGTTTGGGTTTTTAGTTGTTGAAAAGGTCAAAAAAAAGGTTTCGCCGAGGGCTTGCTCTCTGGTTGCTGTGTACTGTTTCCCCGTTTAATGGAAATTGTCCATGTGGTTCAAGAAAAAGAAAAGAAAAGGGGTATGCGTGCCATGTGCACATGGCTTCGCTGTGATGACTGTCCTGTCCTGTCCTTCCTTCCAAGTCACAACGAACTTCTTCGCTTATGAGATGGCCCTGCCCTTCCAGAATCTGCAAGGTGGAGCAGCCCTGGTGTGGACTGTGGAGTGCTTGGGCACTCTCCAGGCAGGGACTTGTAACCAGGGCTTTTTTTTTGGACTCGTGTCCCTCCCTCTGGCATCACTGCACTGGCCAGTTTTTGGAGGGACAGAGCCGTAGTGGTCAGATTTGGCGGAATCTGGCGAAATTTCGCCAGAAAAAAAAGCCCTGCTTGTAACTTTGCTTTTGTCCTTTCTCAACCCTTCTCTATCCCCCAGTTTGCAAATGTCCTCTCACTCAACCCCCTGGCAACAGCTATGATACTGTGGTATTGAGTTTGGGTCCTTGCCAAAGTTCAATCCGAAGTCGTCAGCATAGCAATTGTGTGTGCCAGGACTTTTGATGAAACACATCATGAACACAGACAGAGAAAGAGAGAGAGAGAAAGAAAGAACTCCAACCTCCTTTGAGAAATAATCAACATCATTGGCATTAGACACTCCGAACTCCTCCTTATTAGGCAGATCGTATCCATTCCCATGTAGTCTACCTACCAGAAAGGGAATCCTACTTTCCTCTCAAAAGGGACACCCTGGCCACATTCCAAGGTTATGGGAAATTGGCTGGGGGACTAAGGTGGAGGCACCAATGGACCCAATGGCGTCCCTTTCTAGAAAGCGGAGTCATTTCAGAACCTAAAATGTAGATAAACCATACATAGCTTATTGTTTGTTGACCAAAATAATAAAACCATGTATAGTTCACCTAGATTTATGTTTCAGAATGACTCCCCTTCCTAGAGAGGAACACCATTGGGTGTAGGGATGCTTTCGCGTGCCTCTACCTTATCAAGACATGGAAGGAGAACATTAACCCCTAAAGTCCTGTTGTCCCCTCGAGGGACAAAATGGATTTCGGGCAGGCTCCTACGCTCTCTATATTTGTTGTAATTTTCTGAATTTTTTTGTTGAAGATAGAGAACCACGTTAGCTTTCCAAAAATGTAATTTTTGTTTTAATTGGTGCCCGGGAGCAAAGTTATGGCACAAAAAACTCAAATTTTAGTTTGGCGGGCAAAAAGAAATCCTCACAAAAATTTTAAATTAATTTTTTTTTAAAAATTTGTTTCATATAGATTTTATTTTTATCTACATGGGAAGCTTTGATTCATTCCATTTGGATTTGTATGCAAAAGTTATGGACAATCTTATTTTTCGGGCAATTACAGCATCTTCCTTGAAAAATAACTTGTAGGAATCATTTCTGAAATCCAATTTTGACAATTAAAAAAAAAAAAAGTTTCACAAGGTTAAGATTTCTTGCTAGAACAATCTCACCGTTGAGATTAGTATATTTCAACTCTATCTTCGAGCTATTGATGATTAAATTTTTTTTTCAATCTTGAACCTACTTCTACTTAACAATTTTTTAATCAATGAAAACTAAGTGTTTCTTTTTTGAATTTTTTCCTAGATTCTCAACTCAATTCTTCATTATATAAAATTAGAAATTCAAAACCATTAGAGCAGAAATTTTAAGTTAAGAAGGTTCAAAGCCAAAAAATGTAGTTGAGCAAGGTGCTAAAAAACTTGATTCCTTCACTTTAAATACAAATATCTTGCAATCTACACCGTCAAAGTTTTTGAAATTTCTTCCACACATTCTTACACTAGTCTAGTATAAGATCCTACGGTTAAATATGCAAAAAAACACATTTAAATTTTTATTTTGCTCTTTACTATAGAAATGGCAGTTTTGAGTGGTTTTTGATGGAAAAATGGCCTTGGGACTTTAGGGGTTAACCCCTAAGAACCCAAGTGACCATTTTCTGGTCGCTGCCCCTGTTTTTTGAGCTGCCCGTTCTCATATTTTGAGTTTTTTGAAAAAAAAAAAATTATTTCTAAAAAATAGACTTTGTTACAAATCCAATGGCAGTGGTTTCATCAAATTCCGAGTTAAACTCCGCCTTGTGGAATTTTTCAAAGTTTAGCAGTGTAGTCTAGTTTACAGCTCGTTTTTTTGTGTTCGGTTTGGGCATGGACTAAAAAGTCAGCCAACCAATGAGCTTCTTGCCCACCTCATAAAGGTCAGATCCACCTTAAAAAGGTCAAATCCAAGAAGCTCAAGGAGAAGACAAGTGTCCCATTCTTTTTTCTCTTGCAAACACTACTCAAATTTCAGTGACCACCGTGCATTGCAAGCTTCTCCATGAATTGTAAATTTCTTGGAATGTTATGAAATTTTACATGTACATTCTCAACTCTCTTATCTTTCACTGAGCACAAAAAAGGCATCATTTTGAAATATTCTCACAGAGATATGCTCCTTCAAAGTGAGCTGCCCTATATTTCCATTGACTCAAATAAAACTTCAAAATTAAATATCTCCTAAACCATGCGGTCAAATAATCTGAATTTTTTTTTCAGCTTCTCACTCTCAATGTTAACTTCAAGATCCTACAATTACATGATATCCGATCTCAAAAAAAAATGGATCAAAAAAATGGCTCAAGTTGTTGGCAGTTTTGGCCCATTTTGAAAGAACACCCCCCCTTGGGTCCTTAGGGATTAAACCCGTTGCACAAAGTGGGACCAACACCAAGTGAAAACAAAAGAATTTTTTATTTTCCACAATTTTTTATTTTCAAATTATAAATTTATACTTGCATTCAGAGACACCAAATTAGCTAGGAGAGATCTACAACATAACCTAGACATGGAACAAAATAGGGGGCCCTTTTATTTATATTTACCTCGGAAAATACAAAATTTACCCTCTTGGTCCCACTTTGTGAGACGGATTTAATGTCCTGCAATTTGGAAAGGAAAGGTTGCTTTACGTCTGAAGGCCGGGTCAATTCCGCTTGAGGTTGATTATACAAAATTTCAGTCCCTTTCTCTTTTTTTAGGATCAATTTGCACCTAGAGGTTGGGCAAATTATCCTTGAGGCTGATTGTACAAAATTCAACAAATTTGATTTTTTTTTAAATGATATTTTATAAATTTAAAAAAAAAAAAACTGAAAATTGACATCAGCCTAAGGTCAAGAATTGGCCTTCTATTCTTGGTGCATTCAATTCATAGAGCTCGGGCCATGCTAGATCGTGTCTATTTTAATCTCTATAGGACAGTTTGTCTCCTAAGGGGACAATTTGGGTCCGGATAGGTTCCTATTGTCTCAATTTGTAGTTAAATTTTTGAATTTTTTTAAGGTTGTGTAGCTTTGTGAGAGCTTTGTGGATATATAGTCAAATACTCCCTCAAATAAATTGTATACCATTCTTGAGCGTTTTTTCGATAAAAAAAAACTCCTTATATAATTTTTATTTCAATTGGTGCCCGAGAGCAAAAGTTATGGCACAATAAGCCAAAAACGGAGATCGGTGAGCAGCACAAGAAAATCACAAAAAGTCAAAATAATTGAAATTTTTTTTAAAAAAAATATTATATTTTTTTCTACACGTAAAGCTTTGATTCATTCAATTTGGCCCTATGATGAAAAAGTTATGGACAATCTTAGTTTTTTGGGCAATCTAAGCATCTTTTTGAAAAAATAACTCAATGGATTCATTTTTTAATGCAATTTTTACAATTTTTCAAAAAAAAATTTGACATGCTTAAATTTGCTTGCTAGAACAATCTCACCATTGGGATTATTGTGTTTAAATTCCATCTTAACGCTATTAGTGGTTTCGTTTATCCTTCATTCTTGAACCTACTTTTGCTTAACAAATTTTTAATGAGCGAAAATTAAGTTTTTTTTCCTAAATTTTTTTTCTAGATTCTCAACTCAAATATTCAACATATATAGTTAAAAAATAAAATTCAATAGTAAAAAATTTTAAGTTAAGAAGATTCAAAGCCAAAAAATCTAGTCATACAAGCAATGGTGCTAGTATGTGAGCCCAAGAATGCGAGCTTGTGAGCATTGGACCTACAATATAGGTACCCGTAATATAGATTCCACAAACTATAGAAGGTGTATGTATTATTAACACCTATAATATGGATATTTGTAACATATATACTCTATAATCATAAATGGTTTCTATAGTATATAAACCTACAACATAGGTGTGTAGTATTTTTGGCTCATGGGCTCATACTCCTATGCTCATATAATAGCAACTATTTTTACTTTGGATGCAAATATCTTGCAATCTAAGTGGTCAAAGATTCTAAAATTTCTTCCAAACATACTTATACTAGTCTAGTATAAGATTCTAAGGTTAGATATGCAAAAAAAATAATTTTTAATTTTTTTGCTCTTTACAATAGAAATGGCAGTTTCGAGTGTTGTTTGATGGGAAAAAAGCCTCAGCCCTTTACAGGTTAAATGAAAAAATAATTTCACCAAATTGGCTCGACACCTAGGTGTAAAGACGTTTGGACCAATTTTAGCCTCGTGTCCAATTATAAGTGAGGATTTGGGACCACTTGTACAACAAATTGACTCGGCCTCTAGTTGTAAACTGATCCTAAGTAGAACTCCATTTCAAAATTTGCAAAAATCACGAAAATCGAAATTTGGACATATTTTTAGAATTTTTTTAATTTTAATTTTGAAAAATCAGAATAGATTTCCATAACATCCCCCAATATGTATAATGAAGTGGTTTAAATCATTACAAAATAACTTGCTAAAATTCTGAAAAGGTTGTTACTTGTAAAAGTGACATTTGTAGTTTTCACACTTTAATCTTTTTTTCAAATTTTTGCACTTTTCTAGCTATATTTTTGCAAAAATACATCAATCTAGCATAGATGAAGATTATATTTTCATGATTATGGATAAAAGATCACCCTGAAACACTCTATTTAGTGTTTGGTGTATTTGAGTCTATTTAGTGTTTGATGTATTTGAGTGGATACACTATGTAGTGTTTGGTGTATTTGAGTGGATAGTCACATTTGTAGATGGGGTGGTGATGATGATGATGATTGGTAGATCGGTGAGGTGTTGGTGATGAGTCCCAGGGATTTTTTTCAATTTTTTTCATTTCCGGTGGATAACCGCAAAACCGCCACTTTTCTTTCTGTGAAAACTATTAGATTGGTGAAATTTTTGTACTTTCTTGCTAGTAAGTGAACAAGAGGTTCCAATACACCAAAGAACGCAACATAGTTCATATACCATATGCAAAAGTTGCGCAAGGTCAAAGTTTTTTTGGTAGATGTTCCCCATCAGGAACTTCAAGGCATTTGGGCAGCTTATTACAAATGGAATTTTATTTTTTTTCTTTGAAATTTTCACACAAAATGTGGACAAGTTTTGTCATAGCCACCGAGATTATTTGGTCACAACAATGTTTGGAGAGAATCAACGGTTATTTCATTGTTAGCTCGTGGAACTGGGAAGATTAAAATTGGTTGCAATTTGAAAACATTAGAAAAAAATCGATGAAAAAATCTATAAAAATTCTATTTTGGAGAAAAGAAATAGAGAAAAAAACCTTGCTCAATATGCAAAAATTAAAGGAAAATTATAGCTGGTAAAACTCCAAAAAATTCTAAACAATGAGCCACGGTACCTCATCACTCAATTCAATTAATCAAGATTCTTTCTAATAAATATTTTAAAATTTCTCTCGTAGGTGACGATGATGAAATTGATAAAGTGGGCATTTTTAAATAGAAATCATTTTTTATATATTGTTTTCAAATTCACCATTGATGCTTCATCTATTTTTTTAAAATAATTATCATCTTTCATTTTTGTAATATTCTTAAGCAAGTGAGGAGCTTTTCCTTTCACCTTAAGAAAAAGTGAACTAATATTAGTCTTGGCAAATCTTGAAAGCCAAAAAGTGGCTTATGAATGGTTTCAATTGAACAATATAAGATAAAGGATTGCAAGTTTTTTAATTCTTTTTTTAACCCCCAAAGAACCAAGACCTTTTTTATGCCAAAAAACACTCAAAATTGCCATTTCTATAGCGAAGAGTAAAAACAAATTTGAAAATTGTTTTTTTTTGCACATCTAACCATAGGATCTTACACCCAACTTAAACAAAAATATGTGGAAAACATTTTGGAATTTTTGACCGCATAGATTACAAGATATTTGTGTTTAAATTGGAAAAAACAAGTTTTTTAGTACATTATGGGACTAGATTATTTGACTTTGAACCTTCTTAACTTTAATTTCTTGCACTGAAGAGTTTTAAATTTTAAATCTTTATGGTTGAAAATTGAATTGAGAGTCTAGGAAGAAAAATTCAAAAAAAAGAAATTTATTCTTTAAAAAATTATTAAGTAGAAGTAGGTACGAAATAGAAGAAAAATCTAAATTATCAATATCTTTTAGATTGAATTAAAATGTGCTAACTCCAATGGTGAGATTATTCTAGCAAACAAACTAAACCATGTGGAATTTATTTTTTGAAAAATTGTAAGAATTGCATTCAGAATCGAGTCTTACAAGTTATTTTTTCAAGAAGATGCTCTAATTGCCCAAAAACAAGATTGTCCATAATTTTCTCATTATAAATCCAAATGGAATGAATCAAATCTTTCTATGTAGACAAAAATATAATCTATAAGATTTTTTTAAAATCAGAATAAATATTTATTCTATAATCAGAATAAAGGCATAAGTACCTGCCCAAAATCCCATTTATTCCCCGAAGGGACGAATTGTCCTTTAGGGATTAAGCCCTACTTAAATGTATTGCAATGGATGATAGTGAAAATTAATTCTTTCACTACTATGTATTGCTTGCTCTTCTGTAAAAAAAATGCTTAATTTGCAAATCAATGACAATGATTTTTTAATGTATTTTTTCTATAAAAAAAAAGATGCATAATCTACAAATCAATGAAGATGCTATTTTAGTATATTTTGGCAATGTGAAGTTCCTTGTTTTTAATTTGAATTATATCTATTAAAGATCGTTTTTGAATTTAAGCCCAACTAAGAAAATGACATTTATGGCAAGCTTAGTTTCAACTCTAGTTTTAAATATTTTAAAATTTTAAGTTAAATATTTCATTGAGATTTGAATTTTGGCCCAATAACCATTGGGTTTATTAATTTTCTAATTATAAAATAGCTCAAAAAAATCTGTTTACACCATGATTTTCTTCACTATTAGATATTCCTATGGTAAAATCTTCAAATTTACAAAGTGAATTTGGAATTAAAAAAAAAATTATCCTCAAATTTATTGCAATTTCAAATTGTTGGAAATGAATTTAAAGAAAAGTTATGACTTGTAGAAGAATTGAAGAGAAATCATGACTTATAAAAGGACTGCAGTTCAATTTTTGAGGTATAAAATAAAATACTTTTTACTCACATATAGTAGAAAAGTAGAGCATACAAAAGAAATGATTTCAAATTTCACTATGTAATTATATGATCCATTCTATAAGAGTTGAAAGAACAAGACATATCATAGTAGTAGTCGACCATATTGAAAATATTTGATTGTTAAATAAATTGGTGCATTCTTCAAACCTAGAAAGACATTTTTTTGTCTTCTACAACCTAATTTTCTTAAATGCTTAATGGTTTGGCGTACAATTTATTATTTTTTCATGGTTGAAAAGTGTTGAACCTTGAAAAAAAATAAAAAATTGATTAGTCAATGCATTTTAAAATGGGATTGGAAATAAATCTAAAAAGAACAATTTAGGTGCACCATTTTGGGTTGATTGTTTGGGAATAAAAATGGGATTGAGAATAAATTTGAAAAGAGTAATTTAAGTCTACTATTTGGGGGGGGGTGGAACTTCTTAACACAATTTAGGAACAATCATTTAGGATTGGGAACATTATAAAACGGTTTAGGTGCACTATTAGCTTTGAGAATCTTATCAAACAATTTAGGTGCAATGCACTTGATTAGTGCTTGGAAATGTTACAAAAGCCCCTCTAAAGTAGTTTGCTCTAAAAGTGACCGCTACCACGGAGGTATATTTTGCTTTCTTCAATGTACCAACAATGTAAAAGGTGGTCAGGCTAAAACTAGTGCATTTCAACTTTTCAAAAATTTAATACTAATGCCATTAAGGTCCAAGAAATATGAAATGGCTCGAATTAAATGCCAATTCCATTTTTTTCTACAAAAGTCAGTGAAAATTACTTTGAGGAGTTGACCTTCCTCCCGTAGGCAATTAGCTCTTAAAAGGTTGCTTTAGACCAAAAAAAGGAAATTAAGGATTGGTCTCCGTCTCCATGAAATTCCGAAAGGTGGTGTAAGTAACAACACAACATTCCACAGGGCAACACATCTTTTGATGAAACACATTATGCACAAAGAGAGAAGAGAAAGAATTCTATCCAACCTCCTTTGAAAAATAGTCAGCAACATTCATTAGTTAGACATTTGGAACTCCTTCTAAAGTATTAGGTAGAAAGTATCCATTCTCGTGCACCTACCATACAAAAAGCCTTATCCCACCATACAAGGGTATCCTATTATCCCTTCAAAACGTACACCCCGGATACATTCCGAGACTATGGGAAATTTGGAGACTAAGGTAATCCCCCCCCCCGCATTCCCGACCATTGACCCATTCCCGACCTATAGGTGCATGTATTTCCGACCACACTTAGAATGCATTTTTTTTTTCATTTTCAAGGTTGGAACTAATAAATACATGACACATGTCCCAAGTTGTGAAAAAAAAAGTAGGAAATAATGATTAGGTAAAACGTTATTGAATGATCGGAATTGGAAGAGTCTATATATATTGGCCATGGGTCCAGCGCACTTTTTGCCTCCCAAAATTCATAGTAATTTCAATTTAAGCGATAAAATTGCCAATTTTTTTGCAATATGTGTCTTTTCAATTTATGTTCCTTTGAAAAATATTTGTTTTGCCTTCACTACTCTAGATCATGTCGAAATTCCTTATTCGGTCGGTTAGGGTGGGGGTACCTTATAAATACATGGAAAGTAAATAGAGCCCATTTTACAATTTGCAAATTGCAAGCATTGATCAAAATTGGGTCTTGTTTTAGAATTTTTAGAATTAGAATTTGAAAAAATAGAATGGATTTTTACAATATTGAATCCTTCCAAATGGATTATGAATTGGTTTAAATCATCTCAAACTTGCTAACATGATTGTGAAAAGGGTGTGGCTTGTAAAAGTGACATTTGTTGTGAAATATTTAAACCTTTTTTCAAATTTTTGTACTTTCTTGGCTATATCTATGCAAAAAAATATAATTTACTTCAATCCATCCTTATGTCATACGTAAAGATTATTTTTTAGTCATTATGAATAAAAGATCATCTTGAATTCTTGAAGCACTCTATTTAGTGTTTGGTATATTTGAGTGGAGAGTCACTCTCATGTACCACTTGAATTGAATATTTTGGAAAAATATTTAAAGGGGGTCATATGTCACATTTGGGTTGATGGCCAAAATTTTCTAAGTTGATCCATTTTTGGAATATCTCATGTCTCAAATTTCTGAAATTTCAATATATGAATTTCTAAAATCTTCATTTTGACAAGTAATATGTAATTGCAAAATCTGCACTCGCATCCATATTTATATTTGTAATCATATTCATTCTTATATATATCGTATTTGTATTTACACTTATATATATATTTAGTGGGATTTTTATTTTTTATGTAAGGGTGAGTGGTGTTTTTATTAAGCAAAATTGGCTGGTGTTTTTGAGAAGATAGTTGAGAATTTAGATTTTGAAGCACTTAGGGCATTGCCACCGTGCCATTCCCTGGTTGGCACACCATAAGGTAGAACCACCCATTCCGGATCAAGGAGCCATGGGCAACCTGTAGGGTGCCCTATTTCAAACCAAGGAAGGTGCCCAAACTTGGAATGTGTTTTTTTCTCCTTGGAATGTGTGTTTTTCTCCTTTTCAAGGTTGGGACGATTAAAATCATGACACATGTCCCAAAGTGCACAAAAAACAATGAGGAAGATAGTAGGAAGTAGTGAGTGGGAAAGTAGTTTGGCTATGATCGGAATTGGAAGACTCTATATATTGGCAATGGGTTCTAAGCACTTTTTGCCTCCCAAAATTCATAGTAATTTCAATTTTGACAATAAAATTACAAGAATTCAAAGTCCTAATATTTCTTACCTGTCTACATGAGAAAAATTTCCATTGCCTCCCTCTGCTGCTCATCTGTTCTGTAATTGCTTATTTGATCAGGTATAGGTGGTCCTACCTTATAACATTCATCGGGCTGAGGATGGCAAATTTATATGGTAGTGATTCTTTCCCCCATGGTGACACATGAAGTTGGCTTGGTAAGTTTGAAAAATCCGAGAGTATCATTGAGGATCCTTTGATCACAATTCTGCCTATATTCACTTTTTTATGATAGCAATTTTTTTTGACAAGAATTCTTTGCTTCAGGGGACAGTGAAGAGATGACTAAGCCTAAGAACTTGGTTCAAAAAATGATATTTTTGCTGGCAATACTTTGAAGTTAAATAAAACTTTACCAAGTTGCTATTTTTAGTGGATTATATTTTGAAAAAATCCTTTTTGAAGTCTGATTTTAGCCCAAAAATCTGATTTAAAAAATAATTGATTATGATTTTTCTAATCAAGATTTTGTGCAATGGTATCCATTGCAATTTTGACTTTCTGTAGTATTAACCCCTAAAGGACCAAAGTCCCCTCGGGGGACACTTGGGATTTCGGGCAGGCTCGTGTGACCTCAAATTTTGATCTGATTTTTTGAAACTTTTTTTTGAAGATAGGAAATCACAATAGCTCTCTAAAAATATAATTTTTTTTTCAATCGGTGCCCAGGAGCAAAAGTTATGCCATCCTAAAGCAAAAAGGCAGTTCGTCAGGCAGAAAAAAAAAACACAAAAAAAAGTTTTTATTTTTTTTATTTTTTTTCCTCAAAGATCATGTTTTTGTCTACATCTGAAGCTTTGATTCATTCTATTTGGACTAATAATGAGAAAGTCATGGACAATCTTGTTTTTTGGGCAATTTAAGCATCTTCAAAAAAACTAACTTATAGAATTCATTTTTGAATGCAATTTTCAAATTTTTTCAATTTTTTTTTGACAAGGTCAAGTTTGTTTGCAAGAACAATCCCACCATTGGGATTATGTTGTTTTAATTCCACCTAAGAGCTATTAACAATTTAGTGTTTCGTTCAATTTTGGACCTACTTCTATTTATCAATTTTTTTATATGTGAAAATCAAGGTTTGACATTTTGAAAAAAATTTCCCCGACTCTCAACTCAAATGTTCAACATAAAAAATTACAACTTTTTGTTGTGTAGTGCAAAAAAAATCCACAAATGGCCGTCAAAGTCATCTGAAATTGCAGGAAACAATTCAAAAAAACTTTTTTTTCCAACTTTGAATGCTAATATCTTCCAATCGGAACAGTCAAATGTCTTGAAATTTTTACCACATAACCTGAGACAAGTGAAGTTCAAGATCCTACGGTTAGATTGTAAATTTTTTTTTTTTGGGTTTAGGGAGTGATCGCAGCAGAAATGGCAGTTTTTAGTGGTTTTGGAGCCTGAAAATGGCTTGGTCCTTTAGGGGTTAAGGGCTTTAAGAAATGAGCTCCAAGTACACTACAATAGATCTTGGAGAAAAAATCACATTAGAAATTCATTTAAAAAAATTGTAGAGCAGATTTTGCAAAGCCACAAATTGATTGGGGTTATGCATTTAGGCTTTTTAACCTCATAATTTTTTGGAGACCAAATTATTCAATTTGACATGTGAAAAGAGGATTGAAAGACTTCAAATCACTTTTGCAGTTTTAACAAAATATATACTTGAAATTACCACCAAAAGGTTCAGAGGAAAGAATAGAGTGACGGACGACCGAGACAATGAACGAACGAAAGACCGACTCTCCGTCGAGCTCTCAATTGTCGAGCTCTCCATCGAAATTACGACCAAATTCTTCTTTAGGGTTTGAGTTCAGGTCCCGGGACAGTAAGGGTTTAGCTTCTCGCCATTGGAGGAAGAGTTACTTCAGTACAGAGCTTTGTTATGGTAGCTGCAAATGAATGCCGGACTCCCAAGCAGGAGTGACGATTTCGTCACCAAATTGAGACGCAGGTGATTGCTTCTTTTAATCTCCCTGCTGCGTTTTGTGATCAATTTCTGGTCGCGTTAGCGTTTAGGCTTTATGAATTTTTTGCGTATTGTTGTCACGCAGCAGGTTTATTCCTTTGAGAATTAAGCGCGTAATTTGAATTCTTCTGATTTCTGTTCATTTGTATTTATTATCGTTTTGGAGATTTCACTTGGTTAGAGTGATACTGTATGGAGGTCGATTATACGATGGTTAAAGGTTTGGCTCCCGAAATTGACATAGGCTAGTTGAAGTGTTGTGTGTTCAGGCAGGTGGAGGGTTCCCGGACTCCCAAGCAGCAGTCGACGATTTCGTCACCAAATTGAGACGCAGGTGATTGCTTCTTTTAATCTCCCTGCTGCTTTTTGTGATCAATTTTTGGTCGCGTCAGCGTCAGGCTTTATGAATTTTTTGCATATTGTTGTCACGCAGCAGGTTTATTCCTTTGAGAAGCGCGTAATTTGAATTCTTCCGATTTCTGTTCATTTTTATTTATTATCGTTTTGGAGATTTTTTTCACTTGGTAAGAGCGGTACCGTATGGAGGTCGATTTTACGATGGTTAAAGGTTTGGTTCCCGAAATTGACATAGTTGAAGTGTTGTGTGTTCAGGCAGGTGGAGGGTTCCCTGAACACTGCGAAACTGCCGTGTCCCAACGACGAAAGACCTTAAACCCTAAGCCCTAGAAACCTCTCATCTAACCTCTGCTCGCAACTTTGTCCTGGAGTAGCACCTTCAGCATAACAAACTTCGACTAAAAAACTTACACACGAGCGAAAATGGCCAAGACGGAGCAAGAAGACTTAATTGCAGACGTGGGCGCGGCAGCAGAGGCGTTCACCGCAGACGATGGTGCTCCCTTGCACGAGATTGAGAGCTTGTGCATGCGCTGTGGCGAAAATGTATGTTCATTCCTTGCTTTTCCTTCCTCGTTCTATTTATCTCATTTTGCTGTTGTCATTTGATTAGGAGAGGAGATGGTGTGTCTTGGCTGTTCTTTACTTTTGAATTGCGATGTTATTGAGTGGAATCAAGTGAGAAAATCATCGGAGTGTTGGTGCTTATTGGTCTGGATTGAATTAGGGTTATCTGTGGGCTGTAGAGTTGATGGATCGTGACTTCGCAGGAATTTGAGGTTTTGCGGATTGTGCTCTTTTGAGATTCTCTTGTGGAGGTTTTGCTAATGCGTTCAGTTAGCATGCTGAGATTGCTGGCACGGGTTTTGTCACTTAAACCCCTGAAGAACCTAGATTTTATGGGTTTTAAAATGTCGATTTAAGTGATCACAGAGTGACTAATCGATAATTCAGATTTGACCAAGTTTTAGATCACCCGAATCCATGAAGAACCTTGCATCAGTTGCTCAAAGATTAAACAGAATTGAACTTGAACCGAAGAGGGTTCTCATATGATCCACTCAAAAGTGCTAAAACTATTAGGTTCAATTTTGGGCTCTCTTGCTCATTTAGGATTTATTAGGGTTTACTAAGGAGGTAATAGGTTTGAGTCTGCATCTTTAAATGGGTGGATTGAATTTGTGACTTGTAAAGCTTCTAAGGACTGCAAATTTTTTTGCTTGAATCTTCTCTCTTCTTTTATTGAAACTCAATATAAGTAACTTTTCATTACTGGACTTATTTGTTACTTGGTGGTTTGTCAGGGTATCACACGGTTGCTCCTTACCCGCATCCCACATTTCCGTGAGGTGGTTCTGATGGCCTTTGAATGCCCACATTGTAACGAAAGGAACAACGAAGTTCAGTTTGCTGGTCAACTACAGCCTCAGGGGTGTGCTTATACACTTAAGGTTCCAGCAGGAGAAACAAAGGTTGCAATCCGCGTTGTTGCTTTTGACTCTTTTAAACTCTTGAATAAAGAGAAATATGAACGTGGTTGTGTTTCCCACTTGCTAGGAGAATGAGTATGCAGATCGCCATGCATTGATATCATGCATTCACGAGTGTGCAGATCGTCATGCATTCAAGTTTAACAACCAAAATGGAAACCCTAATTTGTGACCTAGTTTGCTCTACGTGTGCATCTTGTGATTTTATTTTATTTTTATTTAAAACTACAATGGAATTTTTTTCTTATTATTTAAATTGTTGGTCCAGGTCTTGAACAGGCAAGTTGTGAAGTCCGACTCTGCCACAATAAAGGTACCCTTCTTCCTGCCTTGAGAATCAGTTGAATCATTCAGGCCTTGGGTTGTTCTTGGCATATATTAATCAATTTATTTTAAAACTTGCTCTGGATAATGAATCTGAAGTAGACACCATGCATTTGTGTCTCAATGCCTGATTTGTTCTTTCAATTTCGACTCCCTATGCACATTACCTTATGGCTGAAAGAAGTCCTATTCTGAATGTAAAATTTGTTTCTCTTGTGCGCAGGTGCCTGAGCTTGAGTTTGAGATTCCTACCGAGTCCCAAGCTGGGACGCTCTCTACGGTTAGTTGCATTGTCCTTGTCAAGTTTTCCTCTTTAAGTTTCTTATCTTTAAACGTTCCATCTTATTGCTGAGAATGAAGTACAAAAAACATGGACGTCGCCAAAACTCGAGGGATTTCTAAAATATAATATGGGAAAGCCATGGATCTCATCGCTACCTCCTACTATTGTTTATTAAACCCCTTTAAATTCTGCTAAATTTGATACCAAGTTCTTATGATATCATGTTCCTCTCATATTGTGATCTTCTACTTAATATTTCATGTACATCAGGTGCTCTCTAAGGCTATTGTGGATTCTGTCTTTCATTGGACATGGTATTTTGTATATTTTGTATACATGGTTGTCTTATTCTATGTATTGGAGTATGGCAGGTTGAAGGAGTCTTAACAAGGGCAGCAGATGAGCTTCAAGCTTTACAAGAAGAGCGCAGGGTACAGTAATACCGCTTTCAGTTTTTGAGATATGTTGAAAAATTGCTAGCATTTGCCCCCCACCTGCGTTTTTATACATTCTTCAGCTCAATGTATCTCCTCTTGTAGTTTCAGTTTTCTGACAGCTTTGCATTTTGATGCAGAAAGCGGACGCTCAAACAGCAGAGGCAATTGATGCTTTTTTGACGAAGCTAAATGCATGTGCGAAAGGAGAGCAGGACTTCACTTTTATGATTGACGATCCTTCAGGCAACAGTTACATTGAGAATCCGTAATGCACTTTCATAATCTGGTAACTAGTTTATTTTTGACTATTGGCTAAGTTGTTAGTTTTATGCACACTCTCATATTTAACCCATAAGTACCCAAATGGCTAAAGTGGACGCTTCCTTATCTATAAGAATTGGATATTTAGGAAGATTCAAGGAGGTAACAAAATATACCAATGGAAAGAAAAAATCATTGCCTATAGTTTTAACAAAAGAAATATGTTAGAAACTCACTATGATCAATTATTAGCTCCCAAAGTGGTCTCTCTTTTCTATTCTTAGTTTAGGCACTTGGAGCTAATGCATTGCTGCTCTGTTTATTGTAGGTATGCCCCAAGTGCGGACCCTTTATTGTCAATTGTGTACTACAACCGCACTCATGAACAGCAGGAAGCAACGGGTTTTCTTGATCAGCCAACTTCTTCGGCAATGAGTAATGAAGAAGTAGGTCCTGTTTCTACTCCAGGAGCTAGCCCATATGGACATGTGAAATATGCTCCGGCAGGCACAACAATGCTTCCACATGGTTCTGTGGGCGCTCTAGGAGCACACCAGGCAATTGCGCATGGAAATTCTTCTGAAATGTCGGATGCAATATTCAAGTATTCAGCACCTGAGGAGGTTAGTGTCGCTTTCCTTTGTTTATACTCATGCCCTTTGCTAGCATGGAATCCTTTGACTCTCAATCTCAAAAGGTTTATTTCTTTTGGCTGGTATTACATGTTTTAATTAAATTCAGATTCCATGCAAATCATTTTGCAACAATTTTGATTTCTTTATGGGACTAGTGCGGACTAATAGAGGACCTGAAGGAGGAAACCCAAAATACTCTAGCTCTAGGCCCGATGTTTTGAACCTCTCGATCTTGACTTCAGGGGTCTCTTTGAATACCCTCATGAACCACAAAGCTTGTGTAGGGGAGCAATGAGGGTTTCTGATAAGGCCGGAATGGCTGCTTGCCTGTGCAGACTATTCCTCTTAAGGTTTATAAATTTTTATGAGGATGGATCCCTAGGAGTTGATCTCATTGACTTTTGTTATTTTATAAATACACTAGGGTTCTATGTACTTTGGATAGAACTTATTTGTCTTTGATACCCAATAGAATGCCGGGTCTGCATAACAGGTCCTCTATACTACTTCTGCCTTTTTTATGAATATGCCTGCTCTAGAACTGTGCAACTTGACAACTTTGGTGTGTATTCTGATGCCTGACGGTGGGCATTTGTTCGCTTTCAGGTGATGACATTTCCATCGACTTGTGGAGCATGTGGAGTCAAAGCAGAGACACGCATGTTTGTTACCAATATACCTTATTTCAAGGAGGTTATTGTCATGGCCTCTGCTTGTGATGCATGTGGCTATAAGAATTCTGAGGTTAGTCAAACGCTTCTAAGTCATTTTTTCTTGGGGTGTGGCACAAGCTCAATCTTATAGGTGAAATCTTTGAAGCAGTTGGGGGTTATCATGCTTACATATATGTTTACATAAATGTTGGAAATGGCCATTGAACATATGTGATTAGCATCAATTTGTGTGCACCATACAGTTTAGATCGGTTTATATATGTTATGTATTTGGAAGAGAAGCATATGCATTGCACCATACATTTTAGACCGGTTTATAGAAATTGGATGTTGTGGAGACACTTCTTCATCCTAACTTTGGTGTGAACTTTTCAGTTAAAACCTGGCGGCAAGATACCTGAGAAAGGAAAGAAAATCAGCCTTGTTGTTAAGTCAGTGAGAGACCTTAACCGGGATGTTATCAAGGTGAGCAATTGTCCTTCCATGTGGTTATTGTTAAAATGTCCGATATTCTTGTCCTTGATCATTTCCTCGTGGTATATTAGAATAGGAGCGTATCAATATATTATCCTACGATATTGGAATGGATGCCGTATGGTGTGCTGTCTTAGGATACCGGAATGAAAAATTGTTTGCACACTAGGTCTTGCAACCGACTTGTGTAAATTAGAAGTCTATAGTTTTGCCATGACTGTTGATAAGTTGGTGCATTGTTCATTTACTCACAAGTGCCGAAGCTACTAGTAGATAATCTTCTAAGCAAACTATCAGATTTATTTTGTCTCCTATAAAAATGGAAGCAAACACTTGTGGCCATTTTGGCACTCAGGTGCAGTGACATAATTTGGTAGGGAAGAAATACCTGTATTTGTGCAATATGGTCCTTTCAATACACTGACTTTTATGCCTGTTTATATTTCAGTCAGATACAGCTAGCGTTGAGATCCCAGAATTGGAGTTGGAATTGTCGTCAGGGACTCTCGGTGGCCTAGTTACTACTGTAGAAGGATTGCTAACAAATATTAGTCAAAGTAAGCTGTTACTTGCAATGCTATAAGATTGGAAATAGAGCAAGTATATAATTTGAGATTCTTCATTGAAGTTTTTGTAAGTGACTGCAATATACTGGAATTGATCACATATGTCTATACTTGCAGGTTTGAAGCGGGTGCATGGATTTAGTATTGGCGACAGTGCTGAAACATGGAAGAGGAGTAAATGGCAAGAGTTTGATAGTCATTTGCAGAAGGTATTTGTTCTCTTTCACTTCAGTCAATCACTTAAAGGCTTTCTGTTCTAGTGGTATTAGTACATACTCCGTTATTGTTTCAATGTAGTCATGGTTGTGACGTGTGCTCCAGATTTCCTATTTAATGTAACATTTCCAAAGCCTTTAACCTGTTCCTTGGAGGAATTCAAAAATCTTAATGTCTTGATTTGACATTTTTTTGCAGTTATTGAAAGTGGAAGAAGAGTGGACGTTAGTGTTGGATGACGCACTTGCGAACTCTTTCATAGCACCAGCAACAGATGACTTCGAAAGTGACACGCAATTAAAATGTATGGGCTGTCTTTGGTTCTCTGGTGGCATGTGAATTGGCATTTTTATGTGACATTGAATTTTTAGTTTGAGAGGATTTGAAGTTTTGTGATGTAAAACACTGCCCTTGCTGACTAGTAATAGTTTCTGTTACTCCCATAGCTAGAGTTTTATTTGGTTTCAGCATTTTCCAGAGTTGATGTGTCTGAAATGGATCTATCTGCAGCTGAAGATTACGAGCGGACATTTGAACAAAACGAAGACCTTGGCTTAAATGACATGGATACCTCAAGCGCAGATGGAGCCTACAGCATAGCTTAACAGTAGTGTTAACTTCGAGCTGAACTTCGATGGTGCTGTCAGTAGTTTGCTATTCAATCCTGGAGAGCAGTAGTCGATATCGACCGTTGTTTGTTTGTTGATCTGGAATCTCTTACGTGCTATTAGAGCATTTAGTAGGTCCAGGCTAATTTTGTGCCAAGCTTTGGAGAGCTGATAAAATGCCTCACCTTAATCTTTACCCTAAAGCGGTTCATGGATATTTTACGTTTTTTGACATGAGTATAACATTCTGGAGGCTCTTTATTGTTTTCTGAAGAATTATGGTTCATGAAGTTCAGAAAATTCTAAACAATTGAAAACAAAGCTTTGCTAGGAATGTCAAAAGCCCAAAATTTTCTTCTTAACCCCTAGATTGTGGAGGCACCAAATTCTGGTGTGGACAATTCTTTGAAGTTCAATGAAACCTTACCCAGTGACAGTGACTAGTTTCAGTTGTTATATTTTAGACAAATTCTTTGTGAAGTCTAATTTTAGCATCAAAAATTCGATTTTGAAAATGAATTAGCATGATTTTTCTATTCAAGGCTTTGTGCTAGTGTGTTTATTGCAAATCTTGATTTTTTAGTGTTTGGAGGCTCTTGGAAATGAGCCTCAAATCCAGTAGATCTTGGAGAACAAATTACATTTGAAATTCATTTAAAAAAGTTTTAGAGTAGGTTTTGAAATGCTGTAAATTGAATGGGGCTATGTATGTCATGCCTTTGAATCTCATAATCTTTAGGTGACTGATTTTTTTAGATTTGACAAGTGAAAAGAGGATTGAAAGACTTTAATTCACTTTCATGTTGTTAACACCCTTATGATCAAACATTGTAATCTTTCAATCCAGAAGTGATGTTGTGTTTTCTTTTCTTATGTGATCTATAACTTGTCTAGTTTGAGTTTGTGTGGCTACAATTCAAATCAAATTGATAAAACTTATCAACATATTGGTTTTTTATTCAATTTAGAACAAATTTCAATAAGCCTAATTTAAAAAGACCTTGAGCATTTAGGGATTAAAGAACCTAAGTTATGCTTACATGGAAATTTTTAAGGATGGTGAGGCAGTAGCTCCAACAATGTCAAATCTAGGATTAATTTGGATACACCTAAAATCAACACTGTAAGAATTCATAATATATTCATTTGGTGTGATGAATATATTTTTAAGACTTCACTTTCAATTGTCAAGATGGCCCATGAAAACTGAGCGCATTTACAAAAGGAAACCATGTTCAAATGCTTTTTTAGAAACTTCTACTTGTAGATGTTTGAAAGTGACCACCCTTTTTAATTTTATTTGGTTTCTTTTTTATTGTTTGGTTGGATATAGACATGTCTTTTGTATTCATTGAACCATCATTGTATCGTTATCTTGGGGACCATTTTTGGATTGCTTTACACATGATCAGGCTTGATTATTGTGTCCACTAGAAATGAAGTTACTTTATTTTTTCCAAATCATTTTGATCTTATTGATTATTCTTGGGGTAATAATGAAAAAATGAAGATATTTTATTTTCTCCAAAATTCTCCTAATCTATGTTCCCTTCTTCCAATGAGGAACTTGTAGGGATTCAACCGATGTGCATAGTTAGAGTGAAAAATCACAATTAACTTAATAACATATTGCAAGATGATTAGAGTTGAAAACATTTAACAAAGACAATTTAATCCCTAAATGCCTGAGGTACCAAATTCTAGTGTCAATAAAACTTTGAATTTAAATAAAACCTTATCAAGAATTATTTTTAGGAGTTTTTTTTAGACAAATTTGTTTTGAAGTTTAGTTTTAGCATCAAAAATTGATTTGAAATGAATTAACTTGATTCTTCTATTTAAAATTTTGTGCAAGTGTGTCCATTGCAAATCTTGATTTTCTAGAGTTGAAGGCTCTTAGAAATGAGTCTCAAATTCACTAAAAATTCAATTAAAAAAATTGTAAATTAGATTTTCAAAAGTTGTAAATTGATTGGAGTTATGTATGTTATGACTTTTAACCTCATATTTTGTTGGGGACCTCAATTTTAAATTTGACATGTAATTTTTACATGACTATACACTCTTTTGGATGAATAATTGAATTTCCATCCACATTTTCCATGTTCCATTCATTTCTAATGATGTAAACAATTGTATCATTCACTCCAATGAAGATTGCTTTTGGCACTTCCTAAAATAAGGTGGGTACACGCAAACTTGCACCCTCCCTAAAACCAACATCATTAGTTTTGATATGTCTCCAAAATCAATATGTACGTTTGTCAGTGAAGAAATAATATTAGAACATCTACCCAAAAATACTTTAACCTTCATAACTTTTGCATACGGGATCCAAATGTCACGTTCTTTGGTGTGCTGGAACCTCCTTTCACTCGCCCACAAGAAGATATGAAAATTTGACCAGTCTGATCATTTGCACAGTAGCGAAAAGTGGCGGTTTGGGGGGTACCCACCTGAAATGGAAAAAAAATTAAAAAAAATTAAAAAAAATCCATGGGACTTATCACCAGCACCTCAGCAATCTACCAATCTTCATCATCACCACCCCATCTCCGAATGTAGGTTGGTTATACCGGTAAACATTTGAGCAGGGAGTAGCTCAGCTGGAGCCATTTCCAATGCACTGAAATTTTCAAACCTCTCAGTCGTACTTTGAAAATGGAGGAAGTACTTGCCAATTTGATCATGAAATGATGCTAATCTACAACAGCAGCAGCAATGAACTTACAGTCACCCCTCTCCACTTCAAGTTCTACACGATTTGACAAGAATGATTCATGTCTTGTACCCAAGTTTGGTTGACAATGGTCGCGGTCACAGGGATTTATTTAGCCACACCTATGTTTGGGGAGAATTGTCAGTTAGTTTATTGTTAGCCGGTGGAATTGGGAATCAAATTGGTTGCAATTTGAAACCATTGGAAAAAAACTGGTAAAAAAAACTATAAAGTTTCTATTTGGAGTAAAAAAAATGGAGAAAATCCCTTGTTCAATATGGGAATTTAAGGAAAATAGCTAGCTAGGGAAACTCAAAAAATATCTTGAATTCTTTTAATGCAATGGTACTTTCCATCTGCTCAAAAAATAAAAAAATAAAATAAAAAATAAAAAAATAAAAAAATCTTGAATGTTGAGTCATGGTACCTCAGTAGTTGCTTCAGTTAGTGCTCTTTCTAACAAATACTTTAAAAATTTCTCTTAGGTGACAATGATAAAATTTATCATGTAGCCATTTTTGGGTAGAAATTGTTTTTTATATATTGTTTACAAATTCACTCTTGATGATTAATCTAATTTTTGTTAATGATTATCATCTATCATTTTTGTAATATTCTTAATCAAGCTAGGAGCTTTTCATTTAACCTTGAGAAAAAGTATATATTAGCCTTGGCACATCTCTAAAGCCAAAAAGTGCCTTATGAATGGTTTCAATTGAACAACATAAAATAAAGGATTGCAAGTTTTTCAATTCTTTTTTTAAGCCTTGCTTGAGTGTAATTGCGGTGGGTGATAGTGAAAGTTAATTCCCTTGTTAAAGCGATATTGTTTGCTCTTCTATTAAAAAAAGACGTTTTATCCACAAATCAATGAAGATGCTTTTATAGTGTGTTTTGGCAACAAGAAGCTCTTTGTTCTTGACTTGAATTATATCCATAAAAAGATTGTTTTTGAATTTTAGCCCAACTAAGAAAATGACATTATCAAAAAGCATCAAATCATTTATTGAAGCTTAGTTTCAACTCTAATTTTAAACATTTAAAAATTCTTAAGTTAAATATTTCATTGCAATTTGAAATTTGGCCCAATAACCATGGTCTACTGATTTTTTTAATTATAGAACAGCTCAAAAAATTAGTTACACCATAATTTTTTTCTCTACAAGATACACCCATGGTAAAATCTTCAAATTTATAAAGTGTGGTTTGTATTTGAGATGAATTTTTTTCAAAATTTGTTCTCAAATTTATTGCAATTTCAATGTCTATAAAATACACCCATGGTAAAATCTTCAAATTTATAAAGTGGTTTGTATTTAAAATGGATTTTTTTCAAGTTTTCTCCTCAAATTTATTGCAATTTCAAATCGTTCGAAAGGAATTTGAAGGAAAACTCTGAGTTATAGAAGAATTGAGGAGAAATTATGAATTAGAGAAGAACTGTGATTTGGTCTCTGAGAAATAAAATAAAATACTTTTCACTCACATATAGTGGAAAAGTAGATTATACAAAGGAAAAGATTTTGAATTTTATTATGTGGTCATAGGATCCATTCTAAAAGGGTTATTCTTGAAAGAGTAAAATTCACCACAAAGGTAGTCAGCTATAGAAAATATCCGATTGTTAAATGAAGTGGTGCATTCTTCAAACCTTGACCAAACCTTGAAAGTCATTTAATATTAGAAAAAAAATATTGTCTTATATGTCAAGATTTGCTTAAGCGCTTAATTGTTTGGCATACAATTTCTTGTTTTTTTCATGGTTGAAAGGTGTTGAACCATAAAAAAAAAACAAGAAATTGATTAATCGATGCATTATAAAATGGGGTTGGGAATAAATCTAAGAAGAAAAATTTAGGTGCACTATTAGGATTGACTGGTTGGGAATAAATTTAAAAGGAGTAATTTAAGTGCACTATTAGGGTTGGTTGGGAACTTTATAGAATAATTTAGGAACAATCTATCAAGGTTGGGAAATTTATGAAATGGCTTAGAAATCTTATATGTCAAACAAAATAGGTGCACTATTAATTAACCCTTCAAGTCCCAACAACTTTTTTGACAATAGAGGTGTTCAATGAATTGTTCCACTTTGATATTTTTTTGCACATAATTGTGCTTGAAATTTGTAATTTTAACCGTACAAAAGTAAAGACTACTTTGTCTAGTATGCATGGAATTAATTGTGGAAAATATTGACAGTTGGATTTTTAGATTATAACAATCTTGGATGATCAACTTGGTAGGTAAAAAACTCAGTTTTTTGGAAAAAAAATTATAAGAAGATGAATGATGCTTCTCCCCACCACCACCACCACCACCACCACCACACACACACAATTTTTTTTATTGGAATCTAAGGCAAATTTATTATTTTTAAATTTTAAAAAACGAGAAATAAAAAACTCTCCCAATTTTATACACTTTTTCAAACAGAAGGACTAGAAAGCCAAAACTAACCAAATTGGATCCTACATAAATTTAAAAAATTTATATATGAGTCAATTTTTGAAATTTAATAATTTTGATTATTAGCATAGTGTTTCGAACATCTTTAAAAAATTTGGAGTCATTCTAATTATTTTGTGTTCTTAATCACACCAAATTGAACCTTGTATTTTTTAAATTACCAAAAAATACAAATTTGAATTCTTTTTTGTCCAGAGATGGTTTATTTGTGTAGACCAAAGACTATAAATGTTCAAGAATTTCTTTTTCCATCCCCACTATTCCTTTCATTGTAAGAAAATTATATTTGCTCTTTTTTTCTATAAGACTATATTTTCTAAATAATTTTTGAATACTTCTCACATTGAAATTTTGAAAATTGGAAAATGCAGCAAGTATGTGAACTTGTTACTCTACAAGATCCTAGTTTGTAAAATATTAAAATTTGTTTCACTCTACTGAGAATTTGTCATTGAAAATTTGAAGAGGATACATTGTGTCTTCTTGGTATTTAAGGGATTAAGGTAATTGGGAACATTATGAAAAGGTTTAGGTGCACTACTAGCTTTGGAAATCTTATCAAATAAAATAGGTACACTATTAAGGTAGTTTGCTGTTAAAGTGACCATTTAAGCTTACTTGATTCATCAATTACTTTAATACATATTTCAAGAAAGTCCCTCTACCTTACATGAATTGCTCTTAAAGTGACTATTTAGGTCCGAGATGACCCTAAACTACCGGATGATGGTGGTAAAGTATCCAAACCGAATGGCGTGGTTGCGGGTTCGATACCTGGCGGCGACATGTTGTGTTTACCTGACGGAACCTCCTTGCAGTGTGTTGTTTAACACACTTGTGTAAAAAAAAATGACTATTTAAGCCTACCTAACTCATCAATTGCTTTAATACATATTTCAAGGAAGTCCCTCTACCTTCTAAGAAATTGCTCTTCAAGTGACCATTTAAGCCTACCTAACTCATCAATTACTTTAATACATATTTCAAGGAACATGTCACTTAGTCCTAAATTTAGGACACATTTAGAGTATCCTCACTTTAATTCCTAAAAGACCGTTGTCTCTTCAGAGGACAAATGCGTTTTTGGACAGGTACCTACATGCTGAAATTTTGTTGTGATTTTTTGAAATTTTTTTTGGAGATAGAAAAACTGATAAGCTTTGTGGGAATATAATTTTTTTCACAATCGGTGCCCGAGAACAAAAGTTATGACCAAATAAGCTCAAAACAGGGGACAAGGGGCAACCTGGGCAGCAAAAATAAAATGGACAATTTTTTTATTTTTTTTAAATATTTTTTTCATAGATTATATTTTTGTCTATCTGGAAAGCTTAGATTCATTTCATTTGGATTTGTTATGAGAAAGTAATGGACATTCTTGTTTTTCGGGCAGTTAGAGCATCTTCTTGAAAAAAATAACTTGTAGGATTTATTTTTGAATGCAATTTTTTTAATTTTTTAATTTTTTAATTTTTATATGGTCTGATTTATTTGCTAGAACAATCTCACCATTGGGATTAGTGCATTTTAATTCCATCTAAAATATATTAATATTTTAGATTTTCGTACCTACTTCTATTTAACAATTTTTTTAAGAATGATAATTAAGTTTTTTTGTATTTTTTTTCCTAGGCTCTCAACTCAATTCTCCACTATAAAGATTTAAAGCTCAAAACTTTGTAGTGCAAAAATTTTAAGTTAAAATTGTTCAAAGTCAAAAAATCTAGTCCCGCAATGTGCTGAAAAACTTGTTTTTTCACTATAAACGCAGATATCTTGCAATCTGTGCGGTCCAATATTCTGAATTTTTTTTCACACACTTTCATACTAGTTAGGTTTAAGATCATATGGTTAGATTTGAAAAAAAAACATTTTTCAAATTTTTTTACTCTTTGCTCTAGATATGGCAGTTTTGAGTGTTTTTTGGCAAAAAGAAGGCCTTGGTCCTTTAGGGATTAAAAGCAAACTATGGTAGAACCACCTATAGTAGACCACTTAAGCAATTTTGTGCAATTTAAATTTTTTGCCATGTAGAAATATAGAAATCACGAGGACTGCAAATTTTTGGTAATTTTATGCCTTGAATTGAAATTACTACAAGTTTTGGAAGCCAAAAGTTGGTCTAAATCCATATCCAATGTGTGGAGTCTTCCAATTCCGATCATTTAAGAACTACTTTCTCATTCACTGCTTCCTATTTTCTAGCTCACTACTTCGGGACATGTATCATGATCTTATTAGTCCCAACCTTGAAAAAGAGAAAGTTGACACATTCTAAGCTTTAGTTAGAAATCTATTTCAACCTTGGTTGGAGATAACTGCACCCTATAGATTGGGTATGGCTCCCTAGTCAAGAATGGGTGGTTCTACCATACCTTAATGCTTGGGAATGTTACATTAATCCCTCTACCTTACAGAAAATTGAGGATAGGTCTCTACTATACATGAAATTCCAAAAGGTGATGTAAGTTCCATCACAACAAAGCACAACATTCCACAGGGCAAGAGTCTCTTTCATCCAAAAGACACAACTCCATGCATTTGCTTTTGCCAAATTGAACTATTTTCACAGAATCCAAGCATAAGAGCAACCCCGCTGCAACACACTGAAGCAACACTCTAAAAATTCAGCACCACCGATCATCTCAATAATGAGGAATGTCCTCCATTGATTTGCTTCACAGTGTTGCATCACCGTGTTGCAGTGGGGCTGCTCTACATCACTAGCTCTGTCAACTACCGGGTAGTCAAATTAAAATAAAATACAAAATCCACCAGTGGTAGTTCCTTCTCTGAAAAATATGAGAACTGAATAAAGTTCTACAGAATCAGTGGAATTAATATCCCAAGTTGCCATGTTCGAACTAACCAAAACTTCACCGGTTCACTTCACTTCACTTACTTGAGAAGGCAGCCACTCAACTGGAGCCAACTGCAGTGAAGGAGAGAATCAGTTGAGTGGAGAAGAGTCACAGGAAGTAAGAAGCGCTGAATTTCAACAAAATAATACACTGATTTTTCATTTAAGGATATATATACTCCTTTTTGGATGACTGTACACTCTTTTGGATGAATAATTTAATTTCCATCCACATTTTGCATGTTTCATCCATTTATAATGATGTAAACAATTGCATCATTCACTCCAATGAAGATTGCTTTTTACACTTCCTAAAGTAAGATGGGTACATTTAAAATTGCACCCTGCCTAAAACCACTATCATCACTTTCAGTTGTGTATAATCTCCAAAATCAATATCTATCAATTTAGTACATCCACCCTAAACCCTGAGTAACTTTTGCGTATGGTATCCAAATGTCATGTTCTTTGGTGTGTTGTAACCGCCTTTCACTTGCCAACAAGAAGGTATGAAAATTTGACCAATCTAGTAAATTGCACAGTAGCGAAAAGTGGCGGTTTTGCGGGTACTCACCTGAAATGAAAAAAATGAACTGGGTCTCATCACCAGCACCTCAGCAATCTACCATTCATCATCATCACCACCCCATCTACGAATGTAGGTCGGTTATACCGGTAAACATTTGAGCAGGGAGTAGCTCAGCTGGAGCCATTTTCAATGCACTAAAATTTTCAAACCTCCAGTACATTGGAAATGGAGGAAGTACTTGCCAATTTGATCATGAAATGATGCCAATCTACAACAGCAGCAGCAATGAATTTACAGTCACCCCTCTCCACTTCAAGTTCTACACGATTTGACAAGAATGATTCATGTCTTGAAAACTCATGATTTGTGCCCAAGTTTGGTTGCAGCCGCCGGAATTGAGCCACAGCCATTTTGGGGGAGAATTGGCGGTTAGTTCATTGTTAGCTGGTGGAATTGCGAATAAAACTAGTTGCAATTTGAAAACATCGGAAAAAAAACTGGTGAAAAAATCTATAAAATACCTATTTGAGAGTAAAAAATAGAAGAAAAATTTGTTCTATATGGAAATTATAGGAAAATTTTAGTTTATAAAATTAAAAATATATCATGAACGTTGAGCCACGGTACCTCATCACTCACTTCAATTATTTAGTGTTCTTTCTGACAATTATTTTGAAATTTCTCTCTTAGGTGATGGCGATGAAGTTGATCAAGTAGCCATTTTTGGATAGAAATCATTTTTCATATATTGATTACAAATTCGCTATTGATGATTGATCTAATTTATTTTAATGATTATCGTCTATCATTTTTGTAATATTCTTAACCAAGCCAAGAGCTTTTGATTTAACCTTAAAAAAATGTGTATAAACCTTGTCTCATCTCCAAAGCCAAGAAGTGGCTTAAGAATGGTTTCAATTGAACAATTTAAGATAAAGGATTGGAAGTTTTTCAATTTTTTTAAGCCCCTCCTTGGGTGTGATTGTGGTGGATGATAGCACTTGAAAATTAATTCCCTCATTAAAGTATTGCTTACTCTTCTTTAAAAAAAAGATGCATAATCTACAAAAACAATGAAGATGCTTTTCTAGTATATTTCGGCAAAGTGAAGCTCTTTGTTCTTGATTTGAATTGTATCCATAAAAAGATTGTTTTTGAATTTGAGCCCAATTAAGAAAATGACATTTATCAAGCTTAGTTTCAACCCTAATATTAAATATTTAAAAGTTCTCAAATTAATTTTTTCATTGCAATTTGAAATTTGGCCCAATAATCATGGTTCATTAATTTTCTATTTATAGAATTGCTCAAAAAATTGATTTGTACCAAATTTTCTTGATCATAAGATACACCCATGGTAAAATCTTTAAATTTATAAAGTGGGGTTTGTATTTGATATGAATTTGTTTCAAATTTTTACTTGAAATTTATTGCAATTTCAAATTGTTGAGAATGAATTTGAAGAGAAAATATGACTTATAGAAGAAATGCAATTTGGTCTCTAAGAAATAAAATAAATCTCTTTCACTCACATAAATTAAATAAAGTAATTTTCATTTACATATAGTAGGAAAGAAGAGCATATAAATGAAAAGATTTTGAATTTCAGTATGTGGTCATAGGATCCATTTTATAAGGGTTATTCTTCAAAAAACAAGACCTATCACAAAATCTATCCTATAAGGGCTATTTTTGATATAAGGGTTATTCTTGAAAGAATGAAACCTACTGCAGAGGTAATTGGATATAGGAAATATAGGAAATATTCAATTGTTAAACGAGTTGGTGCATTCTTCAAACCATTGAAAGTCATTCATCGGACATTTGTTTTGGTCCTTTATGATGGAATTCTCTTTAAGTGCTTAATGGTTTGGTGTCTAATTTTTTTGGTCCTTTACGATGGAATTCTCTTAAGTGCCATTAATGGTTTGGTGTCCAATTTCTTGTTTTTTTCATGGTTGAAAGGTGTTAAACTATTTAAAAAAACATAAAATTGATTAGTCAATGCATTTGAAATGGGGTTGGGAATAAATTCTAAAAAAACAATTTAGGTGTACAATTAGGATTGGTTGGTTCTAAACTTATAGAACGATTTAGGAACATATCTATTAGGGTTGGGAACATTATGAAATGGTTTAGGTGCACTATTAGTGCTTGAGAATGTTGAAGAAGTTCTTCTACCTTGATGATAGGTCTCTTCATAGAAACTAGTGTGCCCTTTGCCTTTGCTACAGTCAAAAAGTAATTTTCTAATTTTTTAATTCAATAAGAACTTTGAAATTCAATAACTTTCACACCGTAGGTCTAAACGGCACGAAACAAAGCCTGTGCACCCCTCCTCACCGAGGGCTTTCCAACAGTACCAAGCACGCGACCAAGAGATGCACGGTCCAAGAGATATCAAAGTAACAAACAAAACAAACAAACAGCTAAATTTAAGGTATAGAATTCCAAATACCCAAAGTAAGTTAAGGTAATATGCTCTAAAAGCGACCCTTTAAGGGCTGGTCCGCCTTTTTCATAGGTTTGCATGAACAAAAATATTTTTAATTCATTTTTCAGAGAAAGAAAAATAGATGCCAAACGTAACACAAGTGGTTTCATATTTTTTGAAGTATTTTTGAATTAGATATGAATTTTCAAAGATTTCTATTGTAGGTACCTATTTGTGATTGGTCTCCCAAAATGCGTCCACTTGCAACTTCTAAAGTGATTTGAAGAAATCAAGGCCAATGATTGGCTCTTGCAATAAAGAATACTTTTTTCTTCAATTGAATCAATGGCAAAAGTGGTCCATTTAAAAACCACTTCATATCCATTGATTCCATTCAATACCATTTTACAGGTCGGTTTGAAGAGGAGGGTCGGTTTTTACAGCATAATACCTTATAGCACAACATTCCACAACCTTTTCGTCCAAAAGACACGGCTCCATGCATTTGCTTTTGCCAAACTTGAACCCTGCCTACAGAAGCCAAGCGTACTACCTCTGTCAACGTGTCACAACTCATGTAAATATACAAAATCTGCCAGTGGTGGTTTCCTTCTCTGAAAATATGAGAATCAAGTTCTACAGAATCAGTGGAATATATCCCAAGTTGCCATGTTCGAACTAACCAAAACTTCACCGGTTCACTTAACTTACTTGAGAAGGCAGCCAACTGGAGCCAACTGCAGTGAAGGAGAGAATCAGTTGGAGGAGTCACAAGAAGTAGGAAGCGCTGAATTTCAACAAATACACACTGATTTATCATTTATTAGTGAGGGCACGAAATTAGTGTCCCTACAAATACTTTTTATTTATTTTTAAATCACTATAAAACAAAAGTATTTCGGCTTGCACTAATTTAAAAGCAGTGTGACTTTTGCTACTCTGATAAATTAATGTCACACGCACTAAATACAAGGCCAGATAATGCAGTGTACTTGAATTTCAAGCTTCATCTCTATTCTTTACATTCATCCCTAACCTCTAGGAAAGCGGCTCTATTGCATTCTCCAACTGATTTTCATCACCTCAAATCTTCAATTCATTTGGAGTTCAATGACTTGGACGACTTGGAGAGTTGGCGGAAGCCATGTTCACAATTTCACCGAGAATTTTCGCAACCTACGGTGATTCACCCCATGCTGAAAAATCTAGGTCACCAGTAAATTACTCATCAGGCCTACCCAGCTACAACAGACATCACTACCGCTAGTGGTGTATTGCAATGAATCATGTGAAGAGCGTGGGAGAGGGGCTCACAGGAAAGCAGTTGGGGCTGCACCTTTCTCACTGTCTGGGGCCCAAAGGATTCTGGAACGAGACAACGGATGCCTGGTGGCCAAATCTTTTGCAAGCATGCTCCACCACAGACCGACTCTGTGCAGCACCGTCTCCGACCTGTACTTCCGGATTACCTTCACATCGATCCTCGTCCGCTTGGCGAATTCCGTGAAGCGACGTTTTTTAAATTCTAACAGCCCTAGATTGACAGACAAGATATATATTCATCAGTCATGAGAAGGGGTTCGTTACTGTGAATGATGGTGTTTTCCACAGGATTCATGCATGTGAGAGAAAGAATAATTTGGGCAGGAATTGGAGACTGAATTTTTCCTGATGTCTTGGTGTTGATGAGGGAGAGTGGTGGAAACCGATTTGAATTTGGTTCCCTTGAGAGCTGCTGTACGTGATCAACTGGTCCGGTCGTTATTCAACACGTGGTGGCATGGACGCTCTGGCTCCTGCGTAACTGCTCGGCCGGGCGGCTCTTGACGAAGTTCGAATTCAAGCTTCGCTGTAGTTGAATCGACACCCGTTTCTTCTCCGGTTGGGAAAGGCAAATTTGGGTGTTTGTGCATTCCTGGGCTTCATTTTGTGAAAGCTGAGATCGTTCATGAGCTTGGAATTGCTTTGCTTTTGCACGTTGAGCCCACGTACTCGTGATTAAAACTGCTGGAGTTGACGAGTCATGACGCGGAAAAGATTTCATGCGGAAATCTTTGAAGAAATTAAAGCAGTAAACCCTCGTGTGATCCCAAGTGAAACCATATGATTGTGGGTAGCGTCGCCGTTCTTCTGTGTCCGAGTACAGAATATATGCAAATTTGGTGCAGGGCTGAGCTGGGGAGAGAGCGAGAGATGGCCGATGCGGGACGATGGCTGGGAGGCAGATACCACCCTGCGTTTCTGACATGTCTCATGCTGATGGTCTCTGTGGTAATGCTCCTGCAATACACGTACTGCGCCAGCAGCGGACCCGCCTACCTTGTCACCCTTCCTGCCCATTCCGTCCTCTCCAAGCTCGATGTCTTTGGGTCTTCCAAGAACCGGGCTCAGATTATTTTTAAACAATCAAGGTCGCCAATCCAGACGTTACCTGCAGATATTTCTAGTATCACAGCTTCAGTTGATTCTCCAGCTGTAGAGGAGACACAGTCGCACTCCCCGCTGGTGGAGTCTGAAGGGTTGAAAATTACAGATGCAGCAGAGGATTTTAGCGGCGCCCTAACTTCTCAGAGATCAACAGATAGTCTTGGTGATGTCTCAGTTGCCTTGTCCGAGCAGACGGTTTCGGGAGTTGTGGCTGAGACAGTGAGCGTGAAGGCTGTGGTGCCTGATTCGATTAACCCAACTGGAGAAGGAGGCGAAGATCTGGGCTTGAATGACAGTGCTGGTGAGTTTGCTGGTGAGGAATTTGTAGGCTCGATTGCGTCCCTGGAGTCTGCAAGGGTAGAAAGCTCAAGTGATGACCCAAACGAGGACGCAAATCAAGTGGAGCAGATCAAGATGGCGGAAACAAAGCAGGACGTTCTTCGATTGGGACGTTCGGAGGTCCTCAATAGCGAAGGAAATTTTCCAAGCGCAATTGGGGCAACTGGCAAGATGCCTGACCAGGTGAGCGTGAAGAGAATACATGCTTTCGTCGTTGCAATATACCCAGGCTTGATGGATTTGAGCACTAAAACAATAAGAAATTTTTCCATGAGTTGATATAATCATGCTCGTCTACGAGTTTTAGCCCTAATTTAGAGCATAGCGTTTCTGCATTTGCTATCGCTTAGCAAATTTCTTCTCCTGTCATCTGCATACTTGTTGCAATCAACGAGTTTTCAGAGTTTTCATGATCGAAGACTGATACCGAGGTTTGAAATAGGTCCAAAGTAAAGAAATCGAAGACCGGGAAGAAAAAGAGCAGTCAATGAGCACATCTCTGGCTTCCAAAATCTCCCCGGAGCCCAAGGTACTGATTCCACGTCCAAAAATTCGCTTGTTTCGGCTTAAAAATTCGATGCAGAGTATTTTATTTCCAATTCCAGGGAAAGGTTAAGTTCTTCGCCGTTGCTGACATTCTCGCAGAATACGAGACGTCAATTCGAAGCAACCTGCATTGACATGGCCTCTGTCAATCAGCTAGTGAGCTCTTCTAACGTTTGACTTTCCAGGTACCAAAGGCGAATCCAATTTTTCACGAGCTCCAGGCTTGCAAAATGGCGATCAACGAAGCCAATAGCGACTCTGCCGATCCGAGTTTACACAAACCTCTCTACAAGAACGTCGCCGCTTTCTCCAAGTAAGATTCCAAACTCCAAACAACTCAGTCAGGCATGTTGATATCATAGGGAAAAGAGGACAACAAGGGTTCAAATAATCAATTGGTGATGAAATTGCTGCACAGGAGCTACGAATTGATGGAGAAGGTGTTCAAAGTGTACATCTACAAAGACGGTAACAAGCCATTAGTACACACAGGGCCGATGGTGGGGATCTACGCCTCGGAGGGGCATTTCATCGAGCGCATGAAGAGAGCCAGAGAGTATCGCACCGAAGATCCGTCGCAGGCTCACATGTTCTTCCTG
Source organism: Pseudisothecium myosuroides (assembly GCA_951799445.1). NCBI lineage: Eukaryota > Viridiplantae > Streptophyta > Bryopsida > Hypnales > Lembophyllaceae > Pseudisothecium > Pseudisothecium myosuroides. The sequence goes on from OX637296.1 coordinate 20,453,690, forward strand.
CCGTATAGCGTCCAGCACATGGTGGCTCATCTGTATGTGCCAAACTCTCGCACCATGCTCCCTCTCGCCACTTTCATCAAAGACTATGTCGAATCTATCGCCCGGAAGCACCCGTTCTGGAACCGCACGCAGGGAGCCGACCACTACTTCGTCTCCTGCCATGACTGGGTAAACCAAAGCCCTAATCGCTCTAAATGTTGTCAACAAATTCTCTGTGAAGACAATGTAAAAAAAAACTCTGAACAATTTGCAACAAATTCACTATGAACAAATTCTCTGCGAACAAATTGTCAACAAATTCTCATTACACAGATTGGGAAACCCAAAATGCTCTGCTTGCATTTGCAGGGGCCAGCGACGACGCGAGATCATCCGACGCTCCGCAGCAACGCCATGAAAGTCGTCTGCAACGCAGACACCACCGAAGAGTTTGTTCTCGGCAAGGACGCATCCCTCCCCGAAGTCAACATCCACAGGCTGAGAACCAATGCCCCGGAGAAGCTAGGCGGTCCACGGTACGATCAACGCCCCTACCTGGCCTTCTTCGCCGGCCAAATGCACGGTCGAGTCCGCCCCATCCTCCTATCCTTCTGGAAAGACAAAGACCCCGACATGAAGATCTACGAGGTCCTGCCGAAGGAGATTGCGCGAGTCGTCTCCTACAACCAGCACATGAAGATGAGCAAGTACTGCATCTGTGCTATGGGCTACGAGGTCAACAGCCCCCGCATAGTGGAAGCCATTTACAACGACTGCGTTCCCGTGATCATCGCCGATAACTTCGTCCTCCCATTTAGTGAGGTGCTCAATTGGGAGACTTTCTCCGTGACCATTCCGGAGCGGGACATTTTCAGGCTGAAGAGTCTCCTGACTGCGATTCCGGAGAAGGACTACAGGGCCATGCAGAGACGGCTCCGTAAGGTGCGGCTGCATTTCGTGTGGCATGACACCCCGGAGAAGTATGATGCGTTTCATATGATCCTGCATTCGGTGTGGACAAGTCGGCTTAACCGGCTGGAGCAAATACGAGAATCGGCGTCCGGGGAATTGTTCTAGAGCTGGCTGCAGTTTTGCACGGATTAAGGCAAAGACTTGCATTTTGCATTAAGAGGCGATTCTCAACCGGGACTTCAAAAGTTTGCGTGGCAGCTAGCGTTTTCGACGAGAATTTGGGTCTCAAAATTGCACAGGCTCAAAATGGAATGAAGGAAGAGAGTCTCACGTGACTCTTCTTTCTCCAAAGTCAGATACTAGCCCCCTCGCACAGTTCTGGAGCGCAATGCTGAAACAACTTCTTATGTGGGCCAGCTCCAACCACCTATTTGTTGAATTTGAGCTATTGGAATAGAGCATTTAAGAAGTAGATTACATTAGCACTCTGAATGAGACTCATTCTCCTGGTGAACAAATCCAGGATACACTCAAGGATGGGTTGAATGTACTACAAAGTCAGAAACCTCAACATGCACGATCTCTTGTTCCAGTATACACAATTCTTTTCAAAATGAATAATCCCATTTTCAAGCATTTGTGCTGATCACTTTACGTTCACTTGTGAGAAACTCAAAAGATGTATTCAAAAGACGTATGATTTGGTATCATTGTACCTTTTGAAGTACCGTTAAGGGGAAATTGCGGCAAATGCACCTCTAGAACGAGTTCACTTGCGGATTCAAGTATCTGCTGGTATTATCTGTCAGTAAACACACTAAAATCCAACATACCATTAGTGGAAATCAACAACTCCAGTATAATGTCCACCTCAAACCCACGATTTTGTTGTGCAACAGACTGTAATAGTTTCTGTTTCATGAATTATCGTTACTCTTGCAGATTCATGATAATCATGAACTATCCATTTGCCGAAAAGCGACAAGTAATGATTGACCGATGCACTGCTGTCAAGTACTAGAATTCAGTAATATATGACCGGAATGTAACCATGGCCCAAATTGCTGAGCCAGAATGTCACCAAATTGTGTGCAGAGAACTACCTATACAATTCTGGCCGTCCAACTCTTAGATTCAGGTTGGACGTCGTAAACTAAAGGCGTGAAAGGTTGAGGCATTCATGGAGATGATTCCTCTTTCAGCCTCCACCTGCTTTTCCTTGTGTTGCGCCGGCTACCCATAGGCTTCTTCAAGTATTCTGAATTTTCATCCAGAACCTCTTCATGCTGACTAACATGGGAAATTTCAGGATGATCTCCAGACTTTTCTAAAGAGGATTCCCGCAATCGTTTACCCTCTGCCTGTAGGTCATCAAGTAACGCTTCTGTTGTCCGTGTTGTGATTCCTCGCACATAACCCTTGAAAGGAGGAGGAGGCAGTACTGCAGGTTGCACCACCTGCCATGAAAGCACAAAATGAAGCAATAATTAAACAATTAGATGAGCTTCAATGCAGTGCCTCCATATAACACCTGCAGAAGTAAATTAAAAATTTACCTGCTGCAAATGGACAATGGATGCCACTCTGTCTGCTGCGTGTTCTGGAACGGGAATACCCTCAGCATCAATGTAAAGGGGATCCACTTTCCAATAGCCATCAAACTGTTTCATAAAACCTTGCCTTGCGAGCCTGTAATTCATCTGCATATCCACCAGTATATTTGACCACATTGATATTGAACAATATCTGCCATCCTGACCGCTGCTTACATCTTATAGACACACCATCTGTCTACAGCTGCATATCCTTCCAACAAATATTTTCTTAATCACAACCTACTCCCAAAAGTTCACCGTCAACGACTTCAAAACCCTCCTGAAATAACCAATTCGAAAAGAATAAGATTTACCCACAAACGTACCAGGCGCTTCCGTCGGTCTTGGTCAACTAGAACACAAACACTTAGTGTTCCGGAAAAACACAAAAACCTCCAGATCGCTGCTTGGTCTACCTCCACCAATTGCCTTTGCCCATCATCCTCAAGTACTTTGCGATGATTCACTTTCTGCGATCATTTGTTAAACATCGTCAATGAAGGAAAATGATTCCTCAAATCACGAAGTATACATGAGGACGTTTTCCAGCAGGCTGTAGACAGCTTCATAATTTCTATGCCACGCGGATGTTGTGAGGGATAAGGTAACATCAAAAAGTTTACCTGAATGTTTTTAAATACCCGTTTATTTCCAGGATCTATCAAAATGTTCCACACTGCGTCAGGAGGAAGCCCTATCTTGAATTCAGAATTGACTTCACAGAAGGCGTCCTTCGGCACTTTCACCTGCAGGGCAAGCAATATTCACCTTTGATGTCAATCCAATGTAGAGCTACCATGGTTCATTGCTGAGCCGAGTGAAAGTCATAAATACCTTGATTGAATCCAGGCCAAACATCGACAGACTTACATAACATTCTGCAAATACTCTTTGGAAATTGGGACAATTTTGATCCTATTCTGATTCACTCGAGTATTCTCTCATCAAAACGTATCCCCCCAGGAATCTAGGTAGTCCCCAATTCAAAGTTTGGTGGCGTTAACTAAAGAATATTATGTGAGCTGAAAATGATATGTTCATTTTCAGCGACAAAACATGCCAATTCCAGCCTCTTGCAGCCCTTCCCTTTGAAAAAGTGAGCAACAACGGAATGACATCTCTCTTGCTAATAATCTGAGCATTTCCAGATATTTCTCATTAAAATAGATCAACAAGGATTTCTAAACGCATCTCAGATGACCTTTAGTGAGCATTCATTCTGGTGGAAACTGCAGAACACGACTTTTCAAATAAGAAACTCATTCCCCAGGCATCGAATCTATCACATGGCGAATACTTAGCGGCATATTGTATCACATATCGAGATGCAGGTGCTCTTCTGAGCCTCAGAATGTCCATACATTGAAGGAGACGTACCATAAGAGAAGGTCTCTCATCTACCCATGTGCTGTTTCTTCTCCATGCATCCATTTCTTGGTCCAAAGACCGCCCAGACGTAAAATTTATCTGGTCTACTGCTTCCTCAGGCTTAGGTGCACTCCTGCTACTTCCGAATTGAAGGTCCACAGGCTGCACGCCCTGTGTCCACTTCGATATTGATCGCTGTGCAACCTGGCATGGCATTGTTGTACAAAGAAAACAAATTAATTACAGTGAGCTAGTGCACCATAATTATCACAAACTGAACATTTTACGATTGATGTGGATTCAATTTATTCGAAGTCCCGCCTGACACGCCAATCACAATTCAAACTCCCTATTTCAGTCCTTTATTTTCAAACCTCAAACCTACCGTAAAGATCTCCACCGGTCCCCAAAAGCCAGCAGCGGAAGTAGAGAGGTTACAGACGGACGAAGTAGGCTAAATATGAAACTGCACTCAAGCTAGACGTCGTTCACAGATTGACACTCTCCTCAATGCTCTCCGCAAGAAACGGCACTATGGACGCCACACATCTCGCTACCCTAAAAACGCAAATTCTCGCAAAAACAGTAAAACTGACCAACTGAGCAACCAAATTGCCCGCATCAACACCAATTTCAAAATGTGAGATCTGATTCGTGGAAATCAATATCCAGTCTATCTAGCCACAAGATAACCAAAGCAGCTGTCAAGGGATGACGCAAAACGAGAAAGAAACAGAGCACTCAGATGATTTAAAATCAAACTTTACATTGACGGACTAATTCCATCTACCAAACACTAAACAGAGCAGCTCGGCAACCAAATTGCCTGCACGAAACCACGTTCAACAGTCCAAGCTCTCAAAATTCGTAAAAATCAATATCTAAACCACTCTAAACCAATAGAAGTCCTGAAAATCGACTAGCAAAAAAATGATCCAGAAAGAGACAAAAATAAGTAATAAAATCAAAATTAACATTGACGGCCTAATTCCATCTACAAAATACTAAGTCGAGCAGCTGAGCAACCCAATTGCCTGCATCGAAACCCAACACTCCAAACCCTCGAAATTCAGCGGTAAACAATATCCAGCCAATCTAACGACAACACTACCAATACAAATCCGCCAATACAAGTTCATTTCCGATTCCGATTAATTCTGCATGGAAGTTCACCCTAAGCATCCACTACCAAGAAATGATCCAGAAAGAGACAAAAATAAGTAATAAAATCAAAATTAACATTGACGGCCTAATTCCATCTACAAAATACTAAGTCGAGCAGCTGAGCAACCAAATTGCCTGCATCGAAACCCAACACTCCAAACTCTCGAAATTTAGCGGTAAGCAATATCCAGCCAATCTAACGACAACACTACCAATAGAACTCCTAATTCACAACCAATACAAGTCCATTTCCAATTCCGATTCCGATTCATTCTGCATGGAAGTTCACCCTTAGCATCCACTCACTACCAAGAAATGATCCACTTATAAAAAAATTCAAGGTCTCTTCAAGCACTTTGATGCAAACCCAAATTGCAAACTACAAAGTCGCTCTTTCCGATGTTTCCTTCAACGATCCAATTATAAAAATATCCAAGGTAATGATCCAGAAAGAGAGGGAAAAAAAGGAAGGATATTGTTGAAATGAAATTTACATTGACGGCTTCGTTCCATCTCCCTCCGATCCACTCCACAGCGCCCTTCGGACCCCGCGGCAGCTCCTCCATCGTCATCTGCACCTCCGAATGAACTGCGCTCCACTGTTAATTATGAAACCACTTGAATTTCAGGCACAACAACAGTAAAACGTCCACACCTGCCTGCCTGCTCGTGCTTCAGTCGGAACCAGAATTACGTTACGTTACTCTGCAATTTTGAAGGTGAGATTGATAAGACTGAAAGGTCGGGATTGCGTGCACGGAGGTCCCACTGGAATTGCAAGCGTCCACGCCACCATCACTGATGTAGCCCTAAAACAGAGCAGCGTCGGCTATGGCTATGGCCATAGCCATAGCCACGGGGGGTCTACGAAGGACATGAGTTCAGCACTGATGAGCGCACATCTGGCTTGTGGCCTTTCGGTAAGTTCACGGAAATTGCCCTTGTGTGGAGTGTTGTGTTGTAAGTCTTACGTATTGCTGTTCAGTTAGTGATCTCACTCTCCCTTTACTTGTGTGGACTTTGGTTTTGGGTCTTGAACAAACAAAAGGACTCATCATTTACATTGACTCTATAGGATTGAAGTTCTTCTTATGTTCTTCACTTTTTATTGATTTTGTACAAAAAGTCAAGATTTTAACACTCAAAGGATGACTTCACTATTAACTATAGAAAAAGAGAATGCACCTATTGGTTGAATAATTGGAGGATTCTGGTGACGACCTTGGTCATGGGGGGCCACGTCCTTACAGGGTTAATAGAGGGGAATGTCCTAATGAGGAGAGGTATTATCTGACGTAAAGAATTGATCAAAAATTTGCAATGTGGATGAATGAACTTTCTAGAATATTTGACTTATTGAGGAAAAAAAATTTAGAACCATACTTGAATCCTAGCTCCATTGTAGAAACCTAGCTTGAATTGTATAGGAGAATTGTTGGTGATGATTTACATAATTTGTAGTGTATAGTTGGAGGTATCACATTGAGTTGTCTTGAAAGGCGTTTTAAGTAGTTCCTACAATAAACTCTTCAAAATATTCATTATCCACCCATTGGATTCTTTCTTTCTTATGGTTTAAAAAAAAGACAAATCTAGAATATTATCTAGTCTTGGAATTTGAAAATTCAACATTCTAATAAATGACAAAAGTTTGGGATCAAATAAGGTAAGAGCACCCATAATTGATACAAATAGCAACTAAACATACTTGTTATTATTAACCACAAATTGTTTTATTGAGTCTTATCAACAAGTGAAAGAGGATTCCAACACACTGTAGCTTGCATTCTTTTGATGCCATATTGATGCTTAGTGTCTTAAGCTGAGACCCCAGGACTTCAGTAGCCAAGCCCCACGTTCCAGTCACAATGATAAAATCAATCATTTTGCCATGAACATGACGCACGAAAACAACACCGTAAAGTTACTGACAAGATCTAATCATTCAGTCTCGCTACCCCTGGTACGAAGATTCTTTCAAGTAAGGCAAGAATACAGAAACTTGATTGCCAGTACAAGACCAAACACAAACAATCAGGCTGATGGATTTGTAGCTTTGTACACTACCGTAGTATAAGGTAGACGATTGAGACGATGACTATCCCTATGATTGATCCACATACTAATACAGCAATCAGAATGAACTAGGTTCTAAATAGACTCCCTTGGAAATGCCCACCACGCTTTTGAATTTGTGAAGTGCATTCTGCACAACAAGTGTTGACAGATCCCCATATCGGCTCCATAAGGTGCATTGAATCTTACTTGATAAACAGTCTCGTGCTTAGCGAGCAACTGCGAGATAGCTATCTATTATGGAGGTACAGGAGCCACGATATCCTGATCCGAAAAGGTTGTAATGATTGAGGTAGTGGTACAATTTGTACAGCTCTGTTCGCTGCTCAAATCCAGGTTGTTTTGGCATAACCTGTAATTCAGGCAAGTACATGACAACAGTATAAATCTGCATGCTTTCAATAGAAATCAACAAAAATCTGGAGGCTTCTGTAATTTCCATCCTGAACAAGAGATGAGGTGACTGCAAGAATGGACTACAACGTTTCTATCTAGTCCATACATAGAGAAGCAGCTTGGTTTGCACCTTGAAGTATGCGTCATAGAAAGAAGGTCCAAATCCTGCGCACCATGACATGCCAAACTCCGCTTCATTGTGTCCATCTGCTCATACAGAGAGGAAGATTAGCTTCTAAGTTTGCTACCAATTTACACGCCATACAAAAGGATTCATTTCCGTCTCCTGCAGAACCTAAATTGGTAGCAAACTTAGTACGAGCATCAGCTGAATAAGAAGTCCAAGAGAGTTTACACTCACAATAACATGCAGGATCGAGTATAACAGGTGCTCCACTTGAATCCGCAGCATAATTACCGCTCCAGAGGTCACCATGTAACAAACATGGCTTCACAGTTTCCAGGTCCTTCAGCAAGATGGGAAGCCTTTCCAGAAGCCGTTGCCCTGTCGACGCCCAAAGATATCACTCTAAGCGATGCTTACTATTGGAGAAGCAAAATACCCAGAGAGTATCCACGTTAATTTCAAAACGTTTCTCGTTCACTAGAAAGAAAATTACATAAGTTGGGTATAGTAAGCCGTCTCACCTTTTGCATAGAGATCATGGTCGCTATATTGCTCTTTAATAAGCTGCAGCTGAAATCCAAGCCGGTGGTCACGGAAGAAGGTAATCCAGTCTCTGGTCCAAGGATTCTTTTGTGGGGTGCTGGCCATCAATGAACTCCATCAGCTCACTCCAGTCCCCCATTCAAACCCTTCAAAGAATTGAAACAGCAGACGGCTGTGGAGCTTAACCCACAAAGGGACCCAAATTGTGTCGCATGACTTTCTTTACCAGTATTGAGTTGGTCAGATTGGGACTTTCTTAAATTTTGTTAATTTTCTCGCCAATGCATGCAATGTCGTCGTTGACTCTGGTGATAAAAAGTTAGTCCCATTGGAATTAAACTTTTCACAATATGATCAATCAAAATGATCACCTTAAAACCATGAATACTTGAAGTGAAAATCAGGGGTTTAAGTGCAAATGCATAATTGTGAATATTTTTCTATGATACGTCTATAAAGAGTGTGAGATATGTATACACGCAGACCTGCCAATCGTGTTATCTACAACAAACCCAAAACCCTTCTCTGATGAACTCGTCTTGTGCATCTCTGCCAGCAGCCTACCGAGCTCTGCCTGCGCCAGACTCATACCATCAGCAACTTGGGTCATCATCACAAATTACAAACCAACGTGACTGTCAGACATATGATACAAAACAGAATGCTCACACAGCCCAGAGCGGTCCAAACGTACCTGATTTCCTCTAGATGAACCCACTTCAACGAATTCCATGATGATGAACGACCCTTTTGAATGAGATGACGATCGACCAACCTACACAAACCGACATGGCTTAAAGTAGAGATACAGAAACCATTAGGGACAAGATTCCGGCTCCATCACTGACCCCTGTTGCCAACAGAAACTCATCTCATCCAATACACTCGGTTGACATTGAATTAGCAAGTTTGGTGAAAGCATGACTTGGTTACATGTCAATAGCCACGGATCTTTGAATATAAATGAGGTTGTCAACTGTCCCTTCAGTAGTGTTCTGAAACCTTCCAATTTGAAGGATTGCACAAGAAATTCATGGTGATAAAATTTAGTCTCGAGAGTTTTAGCGCTTGTGCCAAATTGATCTCTCCAGTGAGCTCAATTGAGTGACCTCCCAATGAAAGCACACCCCAGCATATTGGACAATATGCTTAAAAGTGACCCAAATAGTGACCTCTACCTAACTGTCAGGAATAACTTGTCACCCTTGACCAAAACTCAACACTCAGCGCAACTTCAAGCTAATACATTCACACGTGCAATGGAACGTGCTTACTTTTAGTGGCTTCGGAACGCGAATTGTGCCTGTGGCATGCATGGCATCCAATCCGGCCGCTTCAGCTTCAAACATAGCTGGGTCGCTATCCCTGCGCCAATCAGCCTTCTCCAATGTCAATCATCATTAACCACAGGGATGCACTAATTTCAAACTCCGAGTGAACCCACTGCTGCAGTGTTACCGGCAAAGAATATTCTCGTCTTCACAATTTTCCGACTGCGTTCTATTCGATTTCGTTTTAAAAGACTCTGTTCATAAGCTATAAGTATACACAAAAAGATTGAAGGACGACTAGTAAACGTTCAAACTATTACTGAATTGGAAACCAGAGAACGGGAATATTCCGATTTCCGGTAATACTGCCGCCACTGTAAAAATTTGTCCATGCTCCATCCAGCTCGGGACACTCTGTAACTCAGACAACAACTCGAGACCGATAGCATAACTTCTGGCTTTACCTGCTCGTTTTGACGAAGAAGGAACCGGCGTCGGTGTCGTAGCGATTGGCAGAGTTGATGCAACCCCCTCCCACCGGCGACGAGCGAAGGATCTTCGTAGCGCGTCCCTCACTCAAGATCCAATCGAGTACCGGATCACTCTCCGCCACTGCAAACAGGCTCCCAGCTTAGGTTATGGCATTCACGGCGAGATCACAAAAACGAACAATTCCTTACGATTCCAATTTGAAATTTTACAGAAATAAATGTTTTCAGTCCAAAGAAAATGGCAAGGAAGGAAACGTACTGATTTTGAGGCGCGAGGCGGGTGTGCGAGACGCAAAGGTACGGGACGTACGGGTCACCACCACCGGATTGTAAGCCAAGAAAGGAGAGCGAGAGAAAGCAATTGTGTGGTGAGCAGAGAGCGAGCCAACGACAGCCATAGCTCACGCTCCCAGACTTGATTCCTCGAATGCAAAAAATCAACTGCAAAATCCAAGAAAATCGGGTGTGGCCAGAAACGGTAGAATTCAATTCAATCCAACCCTGAACCTCTACGAAAGCTCCATCGATCAATCACGAAAGCAAGGAATTTGAACTGCGATTGTGCAAAGAAAGAGATCGACAGAATGCTTCGTGTCGGATGGAATTTGATGTAAATTGCGGGAAAGAGGGAATTGGAAAACAGAGCATGAAATGGCCAACCTACTGAACTACAAACATTGCTAGAATTCAGAAGCAAATGAGGTTCTGGAATCCAAAATGCAAACAGGTGGAGCGAGCAAAAATATCCACGAATTCATGAAACTTCAGAAAAAGAAGGTGTCGATTGCGCTTAAATACCCAGGGATTCTCGCCATAGCCGCAAGCGAGGGAAGCTCCGAAACTTGAACTGAAGAATGCGAAATCACGGAAAGTGAAGCTATCGTCACCCTATCCGAGCTAGTTCTCAGAAACTCAAAAGAAATAAATACTTATTCGAAACGCTTGCAGTCATGGTACCCTGGGATTTGGAGAATTAGCAACCATCCGATGAGAGTGCTGGATCGGCCGGTTGAGAAGGGCACTTGGTCTAGTGGTATGATTCTCGCTTTGGGTGCGAGAGGTCGCGAGTTCGATTCTCGCAGTGCCCCAAAACTCTTTTTATTTCTAGGAACCCTACCTCGCTCTCTTATTTTTGAACGTATGGAGTTGGAGCACCTTAACCCCTAACCTATTCCCGCCATTTTACTTTTGGCCCCATCTTCACCATCAAACTTTTTCAAATCCATAAGGTTTCTAGACAAAATCAGAGCCTTAATGAAAACATCAGTGAAGTGTTGGTCCTTGATAGGTGGATACTTTAATGCTAATAGATATATGAAATGGTGGGTTTTTTGTTGTTTTAATAAATCTATGTAATTTTTTGACAAAACCAAAGCCTTAATGCCAACATCGGTGAGGTTTTGGTTCTTGATAGGTGGACACTTTAATGCTAATATATACATGGAGTGGTGGTTATGGGGTGTTTAGAGGACGTTTATGGCTCCAATAGTGAACAATTTTGTAATTTCAAGGGAGACTACTTCGGAAATTCATAGAAATTACAATTTTAAAAGAAAAATTATAATTCCATTTGGGTTGGATTTGTGAAACAAGCATACACCTCTGAAAAATATATGCCCATCCTACTTTTGGCCCCAAGATATTTAGATTGCAAATCAGGGTGGTAATAGGGTGGTAATAGGCTGGTTTACCTTAAAGACCTATGGGGACTGTACTTTCAAAATGGGCCAAAATTGCCAAAGACTTGAGCAATTTGTTTGATCATTTTGTCTTGAGATCAGGTAGAATGTAACCATAGGATCTTGAAGTTTGCATTGTGAATAAACGCCTAAAATAATTTCAGATTATTTGACCACACGGTTTAGGAAATATTTATGTCAGTTGAAGTTTTATTTGGATCACTGGAAATACACGGCAACGCAGTTTGAAGGAGCATATCTTTGTAAGAGTATTTTGAAATGATACCCTTTGATGCTCAGTGAAAGATAAGAAAGTTGAAAATGTACATGTAAAATTTCACAACATTCTAAGCATTTTTCAATTTATGGTGGAGCTTGCAATGTTGGGTGGTTACTAAAATGAGAGGTGTTTATAAGAGAAAAAAGGATTTGACACTTATCTTCTCCTTGAACTTCTTGGATTGCCCTTTTCGAGGTAGGCAAGAATCACATTGGTTGGCTGACTTTTTACAATTCAATTTACAGTTTACACTACACCACTTAACTTTGAAAAATTCCACAAGGCAGAGTTTAACTCAGAATTTGATGAAACTACCGCCATTGGATTTGTATGACAGTCTATCTTTTAGAAATAATTTTTATTTTTTTAAAGAACTAAAAACTTGAGAACGAGCAACTCAAAAAAGAGGGGCAGTGACCAAAAAATGGTCACTTGGGTCATTAGGGGTTAATAAAAATTTGAGCCTCAAAGGAAGGATTGAAGCCCGATACGTTCATTTCCATCACATTCAACAATTGAAAGAATGTATTGAGCCCAAAATGATTGATAGAACAGATAGGAAGCCTTTTTCGTAATAAAATTTGTTTGTTGTTTTCCAAGTAACATGTACAATACCAAATTATCAAGGTCTAGCTGCATTTGAAATCTACCTTGCAATTTTTAGATACCTTTACGGTCACTATCACCTTATATAAAGGTCAAATTCCGCATAAATTAAGTCATATTTGTAAAAAAAGCATCACATGTCATCTTGTGTGAGGTGACTTAGACCCTTGAGAATTTAAAGTGACCTTCACGTATGGTATCTCAAATGGATGAAAGATAAATTAAAATATTTTAATCTTGATAAGAGACATTCTAACAAGCCATTGGAAAATACAAGCTTCATATCCAAGAATAAAAATATAATTTTTGAGAAAAAAATTACTCCGTATAAATTAAAAAGTCCAATTTTTATGAATTTTTTTGTGTAGACTTTTGGACTGCTTTTTGGACTTAGGGTGGCATAACTTTTGCTCCCAGGCACCAACTGAAATAAAAATTATATTCCGAGAAATCTAATGTGATTTCATATCTTCAAAAAAAATTCAAAAAATCATGTCAAAAATTGAAGTCACTTAAACCTAACCAAAATCCCAAGAGTCCCCCAAGGGGACTTTGGAACTTTAGGCCGGGGTTAACTTCTAAAGCCCAGAGGCATATTTTGGGCAAAAATTGTAAAAAACTGCTAGTTTCAGGACAATGAGAAAAAAGTTTTAAAAAAAAGTTAATAAAAGAATTCAACCGTACAAATTTGTACTAGATTACCATAGAAATGTGTGGAAAAAAATTCAGAAACTTTGACCGCATGGATTGAAAGATTATAACGTTTGAAGTTAGAAGAAAAAAGTTTTTTTAACCTTGCCCGATAAGGTGAGCAAACTTTAACTCCTCCTACAGTGAGATTTTTACACTACGCATGCTTATTTTTTTTTACATTTGCATCGTATATCATGTAAACTACATATATGCCAAATTCAAAAGTTAATGAGTTTTTTTGGAAAAGATTCTCTAAATATTCCCAAATTATCCAAGCTGCCAAAAAAGTTCAGGGCACTATAACTTTTGATCCAGGCACCCGACTAGAAAAAAATTAGACTTTCACTTTGGGGGTACATATCTACATCTTGTATCAAAATTTCATGAACTTCCAACCAAAATTGACTTTATAGGAACCTACCTGAATTTTCAATTATCCATTCAATAGACAATTGTCTTTAAGGGGTTAATGATAGGGTTTCTGTTTTGAGCGAAATTTCGCTCAGCCCAACAAAAATTGGCCTCCGACGACAAGTCCCTCCATAAATTAGCCTGTAGAGCAAGTCCACCAAGCATACACGCGGCCAAAATAAAAAACCTGGTTAATGATCCTTGCATCCAAAAACTAGAAATAGGACTTGCTAAAACTTGATTGTAAATTTGCAATAATCATTATTAATATTTGATTTAGACTACATAGTGAAGCCTTACAAATTTTGTTTTCCTTTCATATTTAAAACTAGGACAAATTCAAAAATTCAATGAATCATTACAATTACAAGATCTATGTGTTAAAAATTCAAATTAAAAAATATAAATTAGAAAAGATAGAATACCATTAATTATGACCTTCGTTTCTTTTTATTAAGAATACCAAATTACTTTAACATGTATTTGAGCATGTATTATAATTTGGATTTGAAAAAATTCATATCATACTACAGAGTACACTTTAAAATATCACAATTGTTTGATTCTTCACCAAAACTTTTGAATCCTAAACATCTAAAGAAAAACTTGTTTATATATGAGAAATATCAAAATTTTGTTGATCAATCTTATAAAGGCTATATTTAACATGGATTGACAAATTGACTTGAAGGTTGTAAGATTTTAAAATGTAAATAAATACTTGAAAATAATGCGTACAATACCTACAACTAAGAAAGGTGGATAGATCCATACTATAATATTCATTTGTAGTGACATTTTTAGATCTTTTAATTTGCATTTTGTAGTTGGATTGATTTTTCTTCTCCTTTTCTTCAAGAATTTAAGACAATTTTAATTTTGTATAAAAGAATTGGAAATTTTCTTATTCATAGAAGATGTGTGATTTCATCTTTGAGATTTTCTTGTTTTATTCATACACATAAGTAACACGGAGCACAAAGTGAAATATTTTAAGGTTTAAGTACAAAGATTGAAAAACTATAGAGTCTACAATATATCATGTTGATCAAAACAAATTATGTGAATGGAACGTCACATTGAATTGTAAATAAGACCAATTCAAGATCAAGCTAAGACCTAGTGTAAAAATGCAAATAAATATGCCTTTGCAGTAAGAAAACTACTTGGTGGCAATCACCATTACTATGGCCTTCATCTAATAAGATCATTCAAAGAAAATTTAGACCAATGAAGTAGGAGAAGGTGCAACTGAAGTGCCTATGATAGAGCTATGTGAGAACTCCAATGAATGATAGAGTCCAGGGGGCTTGGTGGATGGTAATGATGGCATTAGTACCATTGTGATAGAAGATTCATTTCCTATGTCTCGAATTTGTTGCAATAGTCTATTTACTTCTCCCATAGAAGGTCGAGCCTTGGGATTGGGAAGGCAACAAAAAAGCCCTAATTGAAGCAAACTCACAATTATTGCCGTTTCAATTTCTAAGTCTACATTTTAAACTAGAGTGGTATTACAATTCAAATGTTTAGACTTGCTTGGTGGTTGCGATGTCCCAAGCATTCTTGGATCTACCATACTGAAGAGTGACCCGCCTTCATAAGCATGCCAAACCGCAAACAACAATATAAGATCCTCAGGTTCCACAGTTTGCAAATCCAAGGGGTGCCTTCCACATACCACTTCCAACACCAAGATGCCAAAACTATAAACATCCGATTCTTTTGTGGCTTTGCCCATGTATGGCAACTCAGGAGCCATATAGCCCAATGTACCTGCTGCCAAAGTAGTCTTCTCAAATTTGTGGTGGTCCACCAAACGAGCAAGTCCAAAGTCTCCAACATATGCATTGAAATCCGCATCCAATAACACATTACTAGACTTGATGTCTCGGTGCAAAATACAACTCAAGCAATCTTCATGCAAATATTTTAGGGCTATTACTATCCCTTCAAGAATGGAATCATGCCGCATTTTCAACGATAGAACCTGTTGGCTACCGTTTTTGTAAAGCCAATCATTGAGAGTTCCATTAGACAAGTAGTCATACACCAACAACAATTTGCCTTTCTCTTGACACCATCCTTGCAATTGCACCACATTTCGATGTCGAATTTGGCCTAGACTTGTGACTTCAACATGAAAAAGGGATTCACCTTGAGCGGATTCTGACATGTTGATTTGTTTTACAGCAACAAAAATACCGCCACCTGGATCAAAGATGGATTTCAACAACATTAAATTGATTGATTTTTTTTTCCGATTGATTAGAACATCTTATGAAGATTGTGTACAAAGAGGTCACATAACTAGTATCTAAATTTATGAATGCAATTCATGTCAAACTCAAGCCTACATGTCCTATTTGGAAGGAGCTTTTGTTATTTTTTAGGACTATTATTAGATGCAAGTTTCACAACAATGTCAAACAATGCACAAGAATGAGTCCTAGAAAGTCCATGCATGATTGACTAAGGTAACTACACCTGAAATAGACTGCTCCTCAAATTTGACCTCTATTTTTGAAGGGAAAACAAATTGGGAGGATACCCAAAATGGTGCACATTATAGAACAAGTATAAGATGGAATTAAGGCCCATTTCAAGTAGTGTGCAGCTTTATTAATAGAACTGTGAAGGTGGCAACCTCATAAGTGGTCCATTTTGGATACCCTTTCCGTTGGAATAATTTCTTCTCTCTGACACTTCTTCATGTGCATCAAATTGATTTTGGCGTCACCTAGATGACACTTTTAGCACCCTACACCTTGTATCTTTGAAAATTCGTAACTAATTCACAATGCATCCAAAAATTATGGAACCGCTTGCATTTTGATTCATAGTCCTTTGCCTAATATATACAAAAATTGATGTTCATTTGTTAGGGCACACTGGTCATGCCATAGAGCTTAATTGTGCGATTTTAGGTGTGATTACCTTATTTAGTGCCCATCCCATCATACAACTGACACGATTGGTGTCCAAAATTCACTAGAAAATCGAAGCTTAACTGACAAAAATTAAACTGCTCTCACCTTCCAAAGAGCCTTTGTAAACAACTCCCGATCCGCCTCGTCCGAGCACACTTCTTTCATCAAAGTTGTCGGTGGCCTTGCACAGCTCACTGTACGAGAATACACGGGGTCCTGTGGAATGACCCAAAGCAGTGTAACTGGTGGATGGCGATGCAAATGTAAAGACGGACCAGAGAATCACCAAGGCAGCAAGCGTTCCAAATAGAGCTCCTGAAGTGATACCAACCCATGTTTTGGACTTCAAATGTTGAAGCATCAATTGGAACTTAGACTCCCGCTTAGACTCTGATATCTCGGTGCTGAAGAAGCTCCAAGACAAGAGCTCATGCTCTTCCAAATGGTTGACATCTGAGGATCCCGAGAACATGAGCACCACCTCATCTCCGATCCATGTCGGAAATTTGTAATTGGAAATGAGCAACAGAGGCTGGACGGGTTTGGGATTTGATCCGTTGACCACTCTCAATTTCAGAGTCTGGGATGAGCTATTGAAATCAATCCAAGCAGTGAAAACTTTCCCATTGGATAAATACGAGCAATGCGTGTCTTTAGCACAAAGGTTATGAGTGTACGCTTCGACATCATATTCATATTCAAGGTTTCTGGAAGCCCTGATGAAGTTATTGCTGGGCTCCTCGTCGCGATTTGGATTGTAATCTGTGTCAATTTCGACTGCACAGATTGGAGGGAGCACTCGAATGTTTTGATATCGAGCTACCTTGCATGCACCGAACTGTGAAAAAAGGGAGAAACTATTCTGAAAGGTAGCCATGGGTCTATACTGGGTCATGGCGAAAACGAATCTACTCCCATCCAAGGTGTTGCTTGTGTTGTCCCAAGGCACGCCATGTGTGGTGAAGGTGAAGGTGAAAGAGGAGCTGAAGGAAGCCACCCTCCCAGTTGCTACATTCTGAATGCGGACCGTTTTCCCATACACCAGATTTCCACAAGACCCTCTGGAAGCAAGCGTCCTGGCACCTGCGTTGATGATGTGAGAACGATGGTCGGGGTCGTACGCAAGATCTCCAAGCTTGAAGAAATTGTCATGAGGCGAGAAGTTGGGGAAGGTGATTAGCGTGTCTGCAGTTGCAATTGGGTTATGGAACACAAACAGGACGGTGAGACGTAGAACAGCCGTTGTGGACAACATTGAATTAGTCAGTATTTGCAATTGTAATGAATGATCTCAATGTTGCTCCCACGATACCCCCAGGGTCCCCGATTTTACCACGGTAGGTTGATTATTTCTGCTTCCCGGATTGCCATCCAATACCGGTTTAAGGTCTGACCAATAGAAAACGTACTTTGTGTCACGGATTTTCTCTCTCTCTGCCGCGCCGCTAACAATAATTGACATGATCCCCCTCTTCCTAGAACAAATGCTAGAATCTGGGAAACTTCTGATATTCCCGAACAAATATAAGCCAGAATACATGCACGTGAGATCGCAGTCCTTCAAAAAGAACTGCAGGCCCAACTACCGTAAGTTTGAGCGGCTCAACGTTCCCAACCCATGCCCAATGGCAGGTTTCCCTCGATCTTCGCACCTTAAAATTGAAGGAGCAAATCCAGTTTCTGACGTTCCCGAAGATGAAGAGGACTCGTCGACATGCCCAATTCAACCGGCGAATTCCTTTTGTAGCTAGCTAGCTATTGCCTCAATCTTCTTGTTGGTTGCTTCAATTCACTGTTGCCCTCGCTCAACTCTGAAAGCAATGACAATCTGATCTCTGTGGTTTGAAGTATCAAGAGCAAACCGTACCTTGCATTCTGATGCAATTAAGTTCCTCCACAATGATCAAACTTGTGAGGATGGCAACCTCATGACCAAGTTGGTGGTGAATATGCAAATCATTTCATTTCCAAAACCGTACGACAATATGTGTGCCCACGTTGTGTGAGCCGGCAACTTGGACATGCAGTAAGAGCAGCGCCACAGCAACATCATGCCACAACTGACCTCTAAAGGTTTTGCACCATTGAACGTCTTCTATGATAGAGGAATGTCTTCCATCTATTCGCTTGAGCATGTTGTTGTACGGCTGCTCTAATTTATAACCATATATTGCAACATGAGGTCTTCTTAGTCGCATTTTTGTCGAATATTTAATTAACCCCTAAAGGACCAAGGTGCAAAATGAGGTGCGAAAAGCAGTGTTGCAGAAGTGTTGCAACACAGACTAAGTAAATTCCCTGTTATACTCCCAAAAACCACTCTAAAGCATAACAAAATGACTCTAAAGATCGAACCCACGAGATTCTGTGAAGTGTCTAGCTCTATTCCCAACTTAAGCTTAGTTAGTATCCAACTTCTACTTTTCGATCCTAGATCTAAAACTGGAAACACCAAAACACAGAAAACTACGACCAGACCTCTCTCTATTTCTTCCGGTTTGTCCAGCTATTCGGTCTTGTAAAACTACCACAACTCAGGATCTCCTAACTTTCGATCCTGGAACTCCTCTGGACCGATCCGTTCTGGTCCACTTACATGCACTCTTACTCCAATCCGGTTTGATTTAACCTCTGTTTCACCATCAGAGGGTTCACCGCTTGCTTTTGAAAGTGGCAAGCCCGCCACTCCTTCCGTGACTTATAGTGGCTGAAGACCCACTTCTCTATTCAACTACTTCCTACACTAGTTCAGATCTGGTTTGATCTCTCACAGCCACCCGGATAGTGATCCGGTTTGCAGGTCACACAAAGACCCCCCGTACGATCCTCTCATACTACAACGACCTTGACGCCAAGTTCCCTCCGTGTGAAATTAGGCGATTACAAGTGAACCCGTCCGTTCCAACATCAGCTAAAGTTCTTCCGTTTACCAGCTAGGGCAGCGAGACCTCACAAGAGATCGAACACTCAACCGGATTTCCTACCCAGGAGCTCTAGCGCGACTAAGGAATCCTTCCCTATCCGCCTAGCCTAACAACGGTTTTCTCACCCGGAATCCTGAACCTTAGAAGTGCTGAGGAACTGAAATCCACTCCCAACACTTAGAATACCCACTCACTTTCACATAAGAGCAAACAGTAATACCAAGGGGAGAAATCTCTCTAGAATCTGTATGCATCTTCCTAACTCCTCACCAAACAACCCTGCCACGCGCGGGAGAGACGTACAACAAGAAATCAATAGAAAATACACAAAAACTCAAGAGAAAAGACTCCCAGTCTCCTTTGCAGAGACTGACTTATATACATTTAAAACTCAAAGTCAACAAAAAGGGGACCCAGAAAGTCCGCGTGGAACTTTCGGTCCCTGCCGAGCTGGTCAGACCGGATAACACTCGATCTTAACCAGACAGACCGGGTCAAATCCGGTCCGGGCCATTCTAACAAATATTTACAAAACTAAAATCCTAACTATCCTATCATAACCGGATCTACTCCTTGATCCGTTCTTTTGTCCATAACTTGGTCCAAACCTTGGTCCACGTTCTGATCCGGACCTTGATCTGCACCCTGATCCGGGGTTTGATCCATACTTTGATCTTGACCCTAGTTTAGTGTGGGACTCCTGGGCGTTTCCGTTCCCAGCTGGTCGAAGACTTCCGTCAGATTCCGGTTCCGCTCCCCGGCTTCACGTTCTGGGAGATCAGACCCCGGCGACGAATCTAAGTTGATGGTGTTCGCAAGTTTCCGTCCGCTCTTCTTCGACTGGGGAGTACGATCCCTCCCCTCTTCTTGGGTGCCAACAACCGGAAAAGATTCCGGTAGCGAGAGGTCCAAAAGACGAAACTCCCTGGAAAACGCGGATCCGGTCAGCTTCCAGCTGCTTACTTCCATCCGGTCTGCCGCCTCCCGTGCTTCCACCATCACCAATTCTATCTTTTCCGAGTAGTTAGTCAAGATCCGAACCAACCGGGCTCCGGATAACTTCTTGTCCCTGAGTACTCCCTCGTCAAATAGTTTTGCCTTGGTGGCAGCCTCTCCGGTTTCCCCAAAAGTGGCCTTCACCTCCTCTCCTACTTTCCGTGTTGCCTCCGCCATCTCTCGTGTGGTGGTCATGTCCTCCTTGAGGACAAAAAGTTCTGTCTTCAAGGTTTCGACTTCCTCCTGAAGTCATCGAATCTCCGCTTCTTGCTTCCGGATCTCATCCGGGCTGGAGATGTATTCTGCAAACACTGCCGCGAGGTTGCTATCCGCTGGTGCGCCCACCAGCTCTCCGATCTGGGTTAGAACCAACTTCTTGACCGCCCAGTCCGCTCGCACATCACTTAGGATGTTGATCAGCTAGTTGAACGGATCCTTCGGATCCGATCTGGAAGAACCCGGTCCTTCAAATTCCGGTCTCTTTTCAGGGTCGAATGTCTCACCCGGAGGGGTTGGGGTTCCTCTCCGGTGAGGAGGCGTCGTCTTCTGCCGCTTGTTCTGCGGCCGGTGTTGCTCCTCCTCTTCTTCTTCGGAACCGGATCCGTCCTCCTGCTCGTCCTCCGTTTCCGATTCCCCATACTTCAGGAGTACCTCCTGAGTATTCCACTCCTTCTCCTCCGTGTCCGTGAGGAGCTGGTTGTGGTTGTAAAGATGGAAGATGTAGGGGCTCAGTGGTGTAGACCTACTTCCTCCGATCTTTGGAACCAGACGGCCTACCAGATCGGAAAAGATCCGGGCCCAGTCCACTTTCCGTTCCCCGCTCAGGGCTCCGAAAATCAGGTTCCCGATGGCTATCGTTACCCTCGTTGGCTTCTCCGGGTGGATGATTGGAACCAAAAACTGCAAAAGATTGCGATGCCGGTCGTCCAAACAGTCCATGACCGCATGCCCATCCTTCGAGTCCACGTTGCTCCGGAACTTCCCCCGGGTGTATCCTTCCTTCGAGGTGGCCATCCCTCGACCTCCCGACCGGAAGTCGTATACAGACCTCCACATCTCTTCCGTCCAACTGCCCGGAATTCCGCGAATGGTGTTGTCGAACTGATTCGAGAGTTTTCCCAACAGCTCTCGAATCATCCGATCCTCTCTAAACCCCTAGGGTTTATCTATCAGTCCTCCGCACCCCATCGTGGCGAGATGCTCCATGAGGTTGGCCTTCTCCTCCTCTCCTGAGGGAATGACCGGACTCACCTTCCGGAGTTTAACTTCTACTGCGGAGGAACTGGACGGTCCTGTTCTGCTCTTGCGGAGCTGAGGCATGGACACGCGCTGTACTAACCGGATTCTCACTGAGGCTACCTTTCTCTCTCCTAGCCGCACGTCCCGTTTCCTCACTTCTCTCCTCCGATCTCAACCGGAAAAGCACTAATCCTGTAGCACACACTAATGCATTGCGCACGCCTATCCACTAACACACTAACACGCTCACACAATCACACTCACAAAACAAGAAAACAAAGCGCTGGGGAGGAGAGCTAAATACGCGCAGAGAGAACACTTTTCAGCAAACGAAGTTTGAAAAAGAGTAGCACCTAGACTGGTCAGCCTATTTATAGTCTGATCTGTCATCATGACAAAATCCGTTCCAGACCTAATCCGATCCAACTCAGATCCGCTCCCACTCTAATCCGAGATAGATTCCGATCGGATCTGGATTGTCCACTACTTCCGTTCTGTAGTTAAATTCCAGTTTTCCGTTACCTTTTTACTCGAATCCGGATCCCTGGCTACGGTTTCCGTTCCAAAATTTAAGTAATTTAGAAAAAACAAAAATTTACACTGTGACAAGAAGCCACTCGATGGCCTTGAAGTCCTGTAGGGGTTAAAAGTGGAAGTCAAATTTTTTTAACTTCTAAAGAAGCAAGTGTTTGTTCAACTTACGCAAGAAATCTTGAGTGGAAGTCTATAAAGTCAATTTGGGTCGAATGTTTGCAAAATTTTGACTCAAGGTGTAAGCATGTACTCTTTTGGTGAGAATGTAATTTTTTTTCCCAATTGATTGCCTAGATCAAAAGTTATGGTGTCCAAAGCTTTTTGGAAAGTTTGGGCAGCTTTGATCAGCATGTGCAAACATTAAAGACAAAACCAGGCCTCTAGAGGGTTGCCAAGCAATGACATCCTTAAGGATTTCCACGTCACCCCTAACCTATAGAATTGCACAAACTGAGGGTTCACCTAGTTTAACTTTCACGAATGTAGTCGGGACGTGATAGTCAAGGTGCAACAAGGTAGTGTTTAATAATCAGCCCAAAATTCATTTGAGATTAATATTCAACTTAGAATCCAAGGTGTTTAATTAACTTATGAATTCGGCAATCAACTTCAAATTAGAAGTCACTTAATTTAGTGTATTTGAAGATGCGAAGAGAATCTCTTTATACAAGTTGGGTAGTAGTAGGTGACACAATCTATGTAGAATATGTAAATTAGGATTAATAGGAACTCAACCGCTCATAGTTAAGTCAAAACATAGGAATTGTGCTCAAAGTAGAATTTTAGATGAGCATAATAGAATATCATTTTCCAAAAAAAATTGAACTAAAAAAAGTTGGAGAATCAAGTTAATTTTATTTCTAAAAATCCGTTTGAGGTTTTGAGACTCCAACTAAAAGTTTTGGACAAATTTCAGTTTGGAAGGGACATTTTTTTTTCACATTTTCAAACACCTTCTCTAAAATTTGTCCATAACTTTTTATTGGAGTCTCAAAACCTCAAATGGATTTTTGAAAATACAATTTAGCTTGATTCTCCAACTTCTAATAGTTCAAAGTTTAAAAATAAAGATATTCTACTATGCTAAAATGAAATCTAAAATTCTACTTTGAGCACAATTCCTACATTTTGACTTAACTATGAGCAGTTGAGTTCTTATTAATCCTAATTTACACATCCCACATAGATTGTGTTACCTACTACTACCCTAATTGTATAAAGAGCTTCTCTTCTCATCTTCTTTCTCACCAAATGTTAATGAAGTAAGTCTTTCATATTATCATTAAAAAAAGATTCTTGATGGTAAATGGTAATTAGACCACTTTTGGACATTTTATTTTATTTTCGACAACTTGGTCAGAGTATAAGGTGCATCAAATTATAAGATGTTCAATAATGAATTGGACCTCTAGTACTTGGATTTTGAGTGACTACAGACCCTAACAACCATTTGACATCCCAACAAACTGTGAGCAGCAATAGGAAAAAAAAGTGCAAGATAAAATGTAAGATTTGGGGTTCGCTGAGGATTGTGGAGTAGCCCTTTGGAGGCCTGATTTTTCTCTAATGATTCCTCTTCTAGTTCTGAAATTTGGCAGGTATGTAATTAACATAATTAATATAGATAAAAAAAATAACCATGCATAGTTTAATAATTTCACCATGAAGAGTTAAAGTTTACAAACCTTGTTGTTCAAGGTCAGAAAAAAACTTTTCTTCTAATTTCAAATGCTATAATCTTTCAATGTATGCAATTAAGATTTCTGAATTTTTTTCCAGACATTCCCATAGTAGTCTAATAAAAATTTATAGGTTTAAATATTTTTAAACTTTTTTTTTCATTTTTTTCATTGTTCTAAAGAATGGCAATTTTCAACAATTCTTGCCAAAAATATGCCTTGATTCTTTAGGGGGTAACTATCAGCCATCCTTCAAATAATCTTGAAACTCAAGTTGAATGTTTTTCTTCATTGCTTAGAAAAATGATTGTTATGACTTTCAATGAACTCATTATTTTTCATAATGTCCCTGCTTTGTTGTAAAGTTAGAAGAATGAATTTAGATTTCACATTATTTATTAGTCATGTCACGGGATTAAGCAATACATGTATTTTTTTCAACATTTTGACTTTCCTTAAATTTGGCAAAATGGCTTATTAATTCCCAAAACCATTCAGTTTGACAAATTTTAATTATTTTCACCAAAGGTAACCTCTGACTATGTTAAATTTAAATTAGAGGCACCCCAAAGCGTCCCTGTACCCAATGCCATCCCTTTCTAGGAAGGGGAGTCATTCTAACACGTATATCTATGTGGACCATACATGGCTTATCATTTTGGTCAACAAATAATAAGCTATGTATGGAATGTACATTTAGGTTCTGAAATGACTCCCCTTCCTAGAAAGTAACGGCATTGGGTACAAGGACTTTTTGGAGTGCCTCTACTTTAAAGGCAATTGAAAGGCACCATAGCAAGCAACATGGAGGGGTCAAGTTGTGTTTTTCTAATTTTGACTGCGTATGCATATTGAATAATACGTATGCTCAGTTGCAATCAATGGCGATTATCGATGCACATACCTTCTTGGCTGGTAAGGTAGGAGGTCCGTAAATAGAGCAGGCATTAAGATTTGTCCCCTAAAAAGGCGCATGAATAGTGCAAGTGGTTGTTGAAATGGATCTCTTTTTCTAGTGCAGAGCATTATGACTGCAAAGGTGTGATTTCAGGACCTGGTCCATTCCATTCTGATCTATGTAATGTGTCTTTTAGCACTAATGAATGCGTCCTTTATTTGCTAAGGTTAAACTGGGAAAAAAGTAAAAAGAAGATATACATGTTAAATTGAGATGGGGCCTACATTAGCTTCGACAGATATGCAAAAAATTATTCTTTTGACATGCACTAAAGAGTTTGATTATATGCATACAAACATTCAATTACATGGCATGTACAGAACTAGTTATTTAATGGGCAAGCACCATTTTCACATCAGGAGCCGTCAATTGTAGCGAATGTAGTGAGCAATTTTACTTCACATAATAAAAAATACAATACATTAAATGAGCTGATCCCATGACATGACGGTTTCTTCAGGTGGAGGCTGAGCAATTCTATGGAGGTAGGCGGAGACAGAGAAGGTCGAATTGTGAGGTAGACGTAATTGTATGTTTGGATTTCAAAACGAAATTGCTAAGCTTTCTCATCAAAGTGATCTCTACACAGTAGTGACGCAGTGTGTAGACAGTGAATTCAAAAGTAGTGGATGATGGGGAGCAGCGATGAAGATGATGGAAGCGGTGAAGGTAGTCCTTGGCATCGACGGCGAAGTTGGGGGAGCAGTCAAAGTAATTATGAGGAAGAAGATGGCAGCGACCAAGAAAATGACGATCTCTTCCGTTGGGCGCTTCAAGAAGAAGAGCGGCAATACTTCAAGATCTGGAGGACATAATGAAAGATGACTGCGACATTGATGCAGAGGAGTTTCAACCAGTAGAAGATAGGAGCAGAAGAACCATCCTCCGACCTCAACCGAAGCACATACCGTCCAACAACAGAGGAGAGCAGCCCCGGATCTGGGAGGGTAAGAAATTGGGCCTCACATCGACCAGTAAGGGAGCAGTTCAAGAAAACGTCCATGCAAGTAGCGATGTTGGTCTGAGATCGACAGGTACAACAGCAATGTAGAGAGAGGGAGTGCTGGAAGTCAACGACTTGGACAGGTCATGGCATGCAAATGAGGAGCTGCTGCCACCAGAACCTGCCTTCGACGGAGCGCCTCATTGGAACTGCAGACCCAAGCAGCATGCAGTCCCATACAGGACGCCCGCCGATGCAGGTATTTCTTCCGAAACCTCTGAAATTCAACAGACCAGTGCATATGAAGTTAGGGTCCCAAATGAGAAATGAAAATTGAATGGGAACTAGACTGACAAACAACTTCAGAATGCTTTGGCCGACATGGATGAAGGAATGTCCATTAGAGCTGCAACCAAAAATAATGGCATTCCTTCCACTAGCTTGCGAGGCTATGTTTACAGGACGACCACACAAAGAAGAAGGGGGAAAGAGGGAGTTCTAACACGTCACGAGGAAGCACAATTAGTTGATTACTTGATCAAAATGCAGAACATAGGGTTCCCGTTGAATATAGGTCAATTACGGGAAAAGATGATGAATTTAACTCAAACCAGGGTCACTCCTTTCAATGATGGAGTGCCTGGGCCCGGATGGATCAAATGCTTCAAGAGGAGGCATCCAAAGTTAAGCATAAGGAAAGCACAGGCCCCAGAGCAGAAGAGAGCTCGCAATTTAAACCCTGAAAGTGTAGCTAGTTTTATGGTAATCTAGAAAAACTCTACAGCAGTCACCAGTATGAAGCCCATCACATATGGAACTATGACGAAAGCGGGACGCAAGCGGGGAGAGATGGAAGAGGTTACGTTATAGCCTAGAGAGGTTCCAAGAGCGTTCACATGGTAATACCAGATCGTAGAGAATGGTTGTCCGTGGTCTCTTGCATTAATGCCGATGGCAATAGCCTTCC
The DNA here is from genome assembly GCA_951799445.1 of Pseudisothecium myosuroides. Lineage (NCBI taxonomy): Eukaryota > Viridiplantae > Streptophyta > Bryopsida > Hypnales > Lembophyllaceae > Pseudisothecium > Pseudisothecium myosuroides. The sequence goes on from OX637296.1 coordinate 20,480,451, forward strand.
CAATTTTTACATATTCAAGGGCAAGAGGGAAACACGCAATTTCTTACAAAAGACTAGAGAAGACGGTGCTGTATTAGCGATGCAAAAAAAAGCTTGGATGACACATAGCATTTTCAAATTATGGTTACGGCATTTCCTTTTAAAGGTTTCAGAAAGGTATGGAATCTCACGAACCAACAGGCATCTTCTCATCTTGGACGGACGTACGTCTCATGTCACATTGGAGGTGATTAAGGTGGCCATGTCGAAAGGATTAGACATGTTAACTTTCCCTTCACATACGTCACATGCTCTGCAGCCTCTCGATGCTTCTTGTTTTAAGGCCTTCAAGCATTTTTTTCGCGCTTATAGGGACAAGTGGATGCTGAATCACAAAGGAGAAGTGCCTATTAAAGAGGATCTCGCTCAGTGGATTTCTTTTGCCCTTCGAAGAGCTCTAACTAGTACTAACATCAAGAAGGGATTCCAAGCTACTTGAATATTGCCTTTCAATAATCAGGCTATGAAGTCGAAGTGCGGACCTAGCAAGCCATACTCAAAAGCGGGTGGAAGCAGTACCAAAAAGGAAGAGCAGCAAGAAGAACCGGAACCTGCTTACCAGTTAGAGGCTTGGGAAATACAAGAGATATTTGATGAAGAGCCGCTTGATTTACCAAACTGTAAGCAGTACTATGTCGAGGTAGATGGTGACGATGTGGACACGGATGAGCAGTCGGATCCTGCGAGCAGTTCTGGTAGTGATGGGAATGGGGAGGAAGGTGACGGCAAGGGCGGCAGCAGTCAGTTCAGCAAGTTACTTGAGCTCCCGCAACTGGATTTACCAGCCAAGTGTTCCCGGAGAAGAGAACAAAAGATCAATTACCAAAAGTCAATACTTCTGACAACCGAGGATCACGTGAAAGAGCTCGAGGATGTTGCTGAGAAGCGTGAGGCAGCTGCATAGGAGAAAGAGAGAAGAGCTTTAGAGAGAGAGGCAAACAAAGAGGAGAGGGAACAAAAATGGAAAGAGAAAATCGAAGCAAAGGAAGAACGTGCTGCCTTAGCTAAATTTAGAAAAGTGCACAATGAGTGTTGGAGTCTTAAAAATGTGAGAGCGCAAGGTGATGCTCTCCATGCCGCCATTTGTGCGAATGCTCCAATCACAGGATATAAAGCCCCATACTACGGCATTATTCCACAGGTCTGCAAAAACAATCAACGAATAGCTATAGATAAACGTCGAGCTAGAAAAAGAGGAGAGGACGTCACGAACTTCCCACCTTTATAAGAAGTCTGGCCGCAGCTATTTAACATGGGGGCGCCTGTTGCACATGGATTGGTGTATTATAGTAGCTTTGCTATACCGCCTCAGCAATATTCTAGTAACTTCTTCTAGGCTCTGGGTTTATTATCTGCTGCATGCAACACTCAAATCAATTATTGCACAGGACCGCACTGAAGAGAAGGGAGGGCACGGAGAAGGTGCAGCGGCTTCACTTACCTCAGAGGTTGTACAGTCGTCGACAATAGGATTTCACATCGGTCAAGACCACCGCAAGCATCTACAAGAAGTAAGAGTGGACAGGCAGGCAGTTAAGTAGCAATTACAAACAGGCAGCAGCGGCAAAGAGGACGGACAGGAGGGAAGAGCAGTACATGAGCAATGTAACTTACTGGCAGGAGAAGCTCGCAAGGGCAAAATGACATCGTCTCTGGAGCCCCGATAATAGAAACGCATTCAACATAACAAGAAACCATACAGGAAAGAGTATAGCGGCACTTACCTTAACTCGCTACAATGGAGGTGGCAAAAGCGGCAAAAATCAGAGCACATCCTCCGAACCCTGGCGTCGACATCATCAGTGGTTCTTCTGGGCTTCTTTGCAGCTGCGCTAGTACAACGGAAGGGGAATGTAGGGGCGGAGCGACTCCTTCGAGGCGGACAAGATGAGGAAGATGGTTGGCACGGGGGCTTCTTATACAGCTGCTATTCGATAGAAGGGAAGGGTTGTGAAATTGTAGGTCGCCGCCCAAAACCCAGAGAATCTAATGGAGACGGGAGCAGTGTGCCAAGCCAACAGTCACAGCGCTGGGACAACGAGAAAAGCGCATCGGGGAGGATGCCCGAGTTCTCCTCAACGGCTCCTTACCAACTACCTTTTCTGACTTTCGCAGGCTGTGTCAGGGATTTCGAAGCCAAAGATGGGCGATTTCACGGCAACTTGGTGGGGATCCAAGAGCCTCGGTGGCCCCGAATTCATGACCTGACTCCCTTTTTTCCATTCCAGCTTGCACGATTTATGGACTTGTACAGAGCTACTTTGGCGACCTGTCAGGCTTCGTCCTTTTTTTGGTTCATACTTTTGTTGCTCCATTCAAGGCATTGTACAGACGCATTTTGGAAGTTTAATGATCATATTGAGGAAGTTATTGATCTTTTTTTGCTCTACTGCACTCTTTTCTAAGGCACATGGTTATCACTTACAGTGGTAGTCTATGGCCACAAATAGCACCCTACACAGTCTTCACTTTGAAAATTTCTATCTAATTCATTTTAGCTCCAAAAATTACCATTTCAATTGTTGCTGATTTCTTTCCCACTTCCCTATCTACCAAAAAAAATTAAAATCATTCAACCGGCAGATTCTTCTATAGCTCAGTTTTTCTTCTTATATGCTCCATTACTGAGCCTCCTACCTTATTTGTTTCTTTCAACTGTGGATGGCAATCTAATCTCTTTGACCTTGAATTTGGATTCAAGTGCTTTCAATTGATTTCCCATGTTGCTTGTTGTGGTGTTCTTTATTCAATTGTCTCTTAGGAACTATCTATGTTGTCGGCTCATACGCACATGGGCATATGAAATCTGGTACACTCTCGGAAAAAGGTTTGAATTGCCCCATTAAATTATTTTTGACCCCTAAAGTCCCAGTGGAAGACAAAATGGATTTTAGGTAGGTTTGTGTAACCTCAATTCTTGATGTAATTTTCTATAAAAAAAAATGAAGATAGAAAATTACATTAACTTTTTGGGAATATAATTGTTATTCTAATTGGTAACTGGGAGCAAAAGTTATGCCAAAATTATATTTTTGTCTACACAGAAAGCTTTGAATCATTCCATTTAGATTAGAGGTGTGAAAGTTATGGAGCTTCTTGTTTTGTGAGCAATCATAGAAATTTCTTGAAAAAAACTAAGCTACACCTTAAATTAAGTTGTTTGTTTGTTTGTTTTGTTTGTTACGATGAGATCTCTTGGACCGTACAACCTTCAATTGTGTTTTTGGTATTGTTAGAAAGTTCTCTGCAAAGAAGGGCCTACATGCTTTGTTTTGTGGCATTTGGACCTGTAAGATAAAAGATATTGAATTTTAAAGTTTTTATAAATTAAAAAACTAAAAAAAAATATTTTCAAGTTTTATTTTAGTTGTGGCAACAGCATTGGGCACAGTAGTAATGGACTGGATTTGCATCTTAACTCAATTTTTATAATTTAAAAAAAATTGTTCCATAGGATTAAATATGCTTGCTATAACAATCTCATAGTTGGAATTAGTGTGTTTTGATTCCATCACAAAGCTATTAAATATTTAGCTTCTTTTTCATTTTCATAGTTACCACCTTCTACTTAAGAATTTTTAAGAAATGAAAATCAAGTTTTTTTTTTTTAATTTCCTAAACTTTCATCTCAAATCTTTAGCATAAAACATTTTAAAATCAAAATGTTTACTGCAAATTAGAAAGATTCAAAGTCACTAATCTAGTCAAAGAACGTGCTCAAAAATCTGCTTTCTCTACTTTAAACACAAATATCTTGCAATCTATAATAAAGGTGAAAATTTATAGAATTTATTCTCCACATTTTTATACTAGTTTAGTGCAAGATCTTCCGGTTAGATATGGGGAAAAAATTAAAAATTAAAAATTAAAAAAAATTAGTAAAGTTTTTTGGTCTTTGCAATAGAAATGGGAATTTTGAGTGGAGTTTTTGATGAAAGAAGGACTATGGGACTTCAATGGTTTATTAAATTTTAGGCTTAATTTAGATAGATAAGCTAAAATTATAGTATTTTTAAAAAATTAGAAGATCAAATATTTATAGTAATTTTTACACGGATTGGTGTGCCATGTGCCGTGTGCCACAATATAATAAAATAAAAGTAGAATAATTTTCTAATTTTTTAATTCATTCAAAATTCAAAATTCAATAACTTTTACACCATAGGTCCAAACACCATGAAATAAAGCCAGTGCACCCCTCCTAGCTAAGGGCTTTCCAATGGTAAAAAGGACGGGATCAGGGACGCATGATTTCAAAGATCTCACCGCAGCAAACAAAACAAAATAAAACTAACAACCTTATTTATAGTATAGGGGAGGCAACCCATTTCTGATCAAATAAGGAATTACACATATTTGCAGGGTGGATTTCTTCAGTGGAAAATTTTTTCTGTGTGCAGAAATAGAGTTTGGAAGGTTTCCATAATTTTCCAGATTTTTTTTTCTCAAAATATAATTACTATGATTTTTTTAGTGGTAGATTATGTTTTTCCCATACCGGTGATATGGGGCTTGCTATTCCAACCATGGGCTGAAAACAAAATTGACAAGGGATGGTTACAATATTGAGAATCTTATGACCAATCATTATGAGCCACAACTGCGTTGGGAACCATGCCACAATGAATCACTGTTTACGGAAAGAGAACAATACACATAGCCACAATGGGGGAGGTGATCAAGAATGGGTTGCCTCCCCTAGATACATAGCCTTCAAAAATACGGTCAATGGTACTAACTCTAGAGAACAACTTCAATCTCCTTTTGTCAATGAAAAATTAACATATCTCCCCTCATCATGGAGACAACACAAACCAATATCTTGGACAAGATGTAAAACACAGTGTCACGAATACAATATATTTAAAATAGGACCACTATCTATGTAGTGTAAATTAGCTTTGAAAATGTTGTTTTTTGAATTTAAGTCCAACTATTGAAATAAAGCTTTTCAACCTTAGTTTCTACTCCAATTTGGAAAATTCAAAAAAAATTGAATACATATCTACAAATTCTTATTAAATGCTAAAAAATTCTCAAAGTGCAGATTCATTGCAAACATCATTCAAAAAAAGCATTTAAAATGAAATAAAATGTATCACTACTAAAATATAAGAGACACCAGAATAACAAGAAAAAAATAAAATTGCATGCGGTGACACCAGTCCATATATTATCTAAGACACAAGAGAAATTGCAAATTCGTCTACACTCTCTCCCCCTTTAAATTACACAAAATTCACACTACTCTTCATTTTAAATTCTCAAACGACACCAAAAAATCAAAACAAAATTTCATATCATGCATTTTGTGCTCCAAGTCTAACAAATTTGTTCAAAATGCCAAAAAATTCAATGAAGAATAAATTGATATACACCATCATCAAAATGTACAATATTAATTTGGATTGTTTAATTTTTGAAGTAGAGATCTATACCTTCTACATCTCCCAAATATGAGCACCAATTTCTAAAAAGCTAGACCAAAAAAGACGCGTTCAAACTCTCCGGTAAGTTGGAGGAATGATGAATGCAGTGATGGCAAGTTGCACCTATGAGTTTTAATATCAAAATTAGGAAGTTCTGTTTTTCCAAGAGCAACTCTTTAACTAAAGTAGGAGGTATTGAAATTGACTGGGCATTTTGAACCAACCTTGTAAGAGGTCCAAAAATAGTGATTTGCAAAATGGATTCCATTTTCTGAGGCACGAAACTGTGATAGTGAGTGAGCAATTTAAGGGCACTCAACAATAGTTTTAAACTCCTATTATGTGTCATGACTGAATTATGAATGAATTATTTAATTGTAAGCATGCAATTCAAAATCTCAATATGAACAATATGATAAAAATAATTTTCAAAGGAGCCTAAATTGAATGGAAGGACATGGATCTTTTGGAAAAAAGTAAGGTACTAATTGCTCTTGCTTGATTTCAAACACCATATAACATTTAATAGCATTAGTATCCAAAGCCTTGTCTCTACAGTGTTGGGTGTGGAATATTCCACATCCAACAACCTCTGCATCCTCCACTTGTTAATAGTTACTGATGAAGGACTATTGGGTGTGGAATATTCTACACCCTGCACTATAGAGCCAAGGCAATGTACAATAATGGTAATGAATGTTATATACATTCATGCATTATGGAACTTTCCATTACATATTGAGTACCATGTTCATTTGTTTTTTGACCTTTCTGCTTTGTTCAAAGACACATGTTCATTCAACATTGTTGTAGTCTACGACCATCAAATGCAACCTACGCCCTCTTCACTTTATAAAATCTTATCTAACTCCCCGTAAGTCATAAAATAACAATTCAAATTGCCATTCATGTGTTTTCCATTTCTCTATCTACCAAAAAATGAAAACATTGGTCGGCTGCTTTCTTCTACAAACTTGTTTTTCTCCTTAGATGTGCTATTCTTGAGCCTCCTACCTTAAGGCATGCAAAATAAAGAGGAATGTCTTCAATGATTGCTTTGCTCATACAAGAATCCTACCTTGTTGCTACTCCAACCCTTGGTTTTTTACCCTCTTGGATCATGTTGTAGAATAGAAGGTAGGTAGGTTATTTATATAGTACCTACTAATTAAACAACATTCATTCAGCATTGACCTAATTTAGTGTGAGGTCTTGTACTATTCTAATCTTGTACTACTTGAATTAGCTTGTGTAATCTAGACATTAACCCCTAAATGATTGAGCATTCAAATTTTGAACAACGGATGAACACACACATTCCAAGCACACAAAAATATGTTTTTGCATCCATTGATTTTTGAAGAATCTTGTGTTAGTTCTTTTAACATTTGTACAATATAGATTTTGAAGACTTTGCTTTCGAATTATTCCATAATTCAAAGGATATAGTAGGTCTTGCGTCAATAGTAACTTTTCAATTTCAAAAAATGACCCTTCAAAAACAACTTGAATAAAAAATTAAAATTAAAAAATTAAAAAATCAATAACTAAAGATTAGAACTTGACATTTTGAACTTAAAAGAAGAAAGTTCTTGTGAAAATCACAAATATTGAATTTACAATCAATTTTTGAAGAAATTTCAATTTTTGACTTCAAACTTTATTGTAAAATATTGGTTGGTGTACTAGTTGATTTAATTGTATGGATATACAGTGACTCCAAAAACTGAGTCTATACATCAAACAAGTAGTTTTAGAGCCATTTAACAAAGAGATAATGACATATTTATTAGATGTAAAATTTGGATGTAAAAGAACTACAAGTTGACTTTGAGATGATGTCATGATGACATCATCAACTCCAATAGGGTTTTTGTGAGAGAGTCAAACACGTCGGGAATGCACAGACTCAGTTTTGCGGCATTCTTCGCAACCTTCTTTGGCGACTCATATGTTCTCATTTCTTCGTGAAATTTGGTCATTTTTTTTGAGGGTTTGTGTAAGATTGTGTTGAGCACTTCTTATGATTTGTAGAGGTTGTAAGGGAGGATGAGGCTGATTTCTAGAGACAGAGCAAAATATTGTAGCCTTGATAGAAAAGGGAAGAAGCAGTAGAGAGATTGCAGAGAGTGTGGGTTTATTGCAATCCACAGTGAATAGAGTGAGAAAGCGTGTTTCTCATAGCTTAAAATTGTCTAGAGGAGGTCGTCCTAAGGTCCTTATAGAGTGGGAGAGGAGATATGCTTCACGCTTAGTTACTGTTGGTGGTTTAGAAACTGCAACAGAGGCTACAAAAGTGCTTAGGAGAGAGACGGGTGTAGAAATATGTGACAATACCTTGAGGAATGCGTTTAGAGAACAGGGATTGTCTTCTTCTATAAAAATTGAGAAGCCTTTTTTGAGTCAGAAGAACATCAAAGCAAGATTTCGTTTTGCTCAAACCTACAAAGATTGGACAGTGAGTGATTGGGAGCAGGTTGTGTTTAGTGATGAAACAAAAATTAGTCGTTTCAACTAAGATGGGAGGACTTGGTATTAGATTGAGGATAAAGAAAACATTCCTGTACGTGCTGTAAACCAAACTGTTAAACATGGTGGAGGTAGCATTATACTTTGGAGTTGTTTGACTTGTAGAGGATTGGGGGGATTGCACAATATACATGGATGTTTGAATTCTAGAGGCTACATTGCAATTTTAGAGCAAGAATTGTACAGTACATTGCTAACATTAGGATTTGTTGTTGAAGAAGTCATTTTCCAACAGGACAATGCTGGCGTGCATATGGGGAAGATTGTTCAAGATTGGTTTGGGAAGCAACCATTTTGTATTTTAGAGTGGCCTGCACAATCCCCTGACCTAAATCCTATTGAACATGTGTGGGCTTCACTCAAACGGCAATTGAATTCTTATTCTACTCCTCCTAGCGGTATCCTTCAATTATGGGAGCGATGTCGTGTTGAGAGTCCTTTGCTTTGGAAAAACACTAGGTTTCTGGCTACAACCAAATTTAGTCTAAGATAAGAAGGTGAGAAATAAGAAAATGTACCGCTTCAAGGTAGGATAAGTGTATCGAATAGAATCTCATAATGTATCTTCATATACAAAGGTTAATGAATTTGTACATAAAGTGTACAACCATTGCATATTAATACTCGTATAGTTTGTATAACTTGAGTATATACATACTCGTAAATACCATGTAAAATATCATAGAAGTATGAAATATCAATACACGAATGAATACCGTAGAAGTATCAAGTATCAATACACATACAAATATTGTAGAAGTATAAAGTATCAATACACGTACGAATATCGTCTCGAATATCGTAGAAGTATGAAGTATCAATACGCACACAAATATTGTAGAAGTATGAAATATCAATATACGTACGATACATATAAAAAATAAAATATCCATACTTGTATAATCCAAGTATGGATGTTGTATAAACCGTATACAAATTGTATAATTTATGTAGAAACCCGAAATCCTTTGTAAAATTTCACATAGTTGTAGCTAAACTTCAAATAAATGCCATGGTCGCTCCATAGATCCAAATTAAGAGTTTCTTAGCTTTCTGAAAAGCCAAAAAAACATAACACAATTTCTCCAAAAATCAAAGCAAAAGAAGATATTGTCCGTTTGTAGTAGCTTGTTGAAAATCGCACTTCCAAATTTGTTGGCAACAGAACATCTCTCCACTTCGGGGTATGTTTCTACCTCATAAAAATTTCAAATACTTTGTGCTATATCTTTTTAGAAAGTTGACTTCATAATACATATCTTTCAAAAATCTTAACTCAAAAAGACTAAAACTCTACTCTCAATGTTCTATTAAAGTTGAAACTAACTCTAAGGTTTAAATTTAACAACTATTCTACACCTTCTTTACTTCCACACTCATAAATCTTTCAAAATAACTCTAAATTGAAAGTTCTATATCTTTTTTAAAAGATATAAACTTTATACACAACTCCTCAAAAACTCAAATTCAAATACACATTAACCAAACTTCTACAAGTGCTTGAAGTTTCGGTCCTCGACCTTAGTAGGTAGTAGACACATTCTCACTTCATCACTCATAACTCCTACATACAAACTTCAAATGAAGTGAGTGATAAGGTTTTGGAATCACAAAAATAAGAAAAAATCCTCCCAAAATTTCATTGCAAAACTTTTCATATACAGTACGATATCCCTCTTCAAAAACACGGTACTCTCCAAACTAAACTATGAAGGAGAAGGGAGAAACCCTCGACTCCTTATCCTTCATCTAGGGGCCACATCAGCCCATGCTTATGCCACATAGGCACTAATTTTTTTATTGGCCATACCCTTTGATCCCCTCACAACCTTATGTACCCCTTCAACTAAGCCAAAAGCCAACAAAACTCCACAAAAGGGTAAACTATCTCTACCCTTTGTTCCTTTCAACTTCCAACACACAAAATGAAGTTGGAAAACATTCCTAAATACAAAAACAAATTTAAGTCTTAAACATATGTCTATTAAAGATTAAAAAATAGAATTTCAAGAAGATCTTCATTTCATTTGCAAAAATTTGAGGATGCGTTTAATAGTGGCGACAACATAATCCGCACGATTGGCCTTTGTTAAAGGATTCACCGGACCCTCCAGCCAACGTTGGTGGCCACGGTTACCTTTGATGGGCTTGACCATATAGTAGTACTGCTCATCGTTCAAACCCTCAAAACTTCTTTCAAAGGTTATTTCTCTGCTACCAAATTCAACACACACAACTTGTAAAAGAATCACCAACGTCCAAACATCTCGCTGAAGATTTCCGTGCCATCTCTGCTCCACGCGAGGTTGCTTCGGTGGTCGAGATGGCCCAGCTTCATCTTGTGGATGCTTATACGGCGGCACAAGACTTAGTAGTAGAATAGATTGATCCGGCAGTTGAGTCAAAGAAAACTCAAACTCTGGATCCGGTAGAGGCTCTTCATCTTGACTCTCAGAAAACCCCCTCCAATTCGACATATTAAACTCAAAATAAAAATGAAGCAAAACCACATCACACCGGTAAAGTTCTTCGGCAGCTCACTCAACTTTATATTGTCAGTGAGCAAACGTCATCTTGAAGCTTCCCCATGTGATGTCATCATAATATTATAATTAGGAATCCAACCAAATAATATATACACATATGTTTTTTACATCATGCAAGCGTTTACATCGCGACAGCGAGTGCAAGAGGTTTTCTTCTCCGTTAGTCTAGAAGAGTGTAAAAGCTAGGAGGAGTGCTATGCTAGCATGTCTGATCGAATTGCAGCTGTTTTGGCTGCAAAAGAACAATGGACAAATTTTTAAGTGATTTTTGAGGTGTAGTGCAAAAATCGAGTCTATGTATATACTTTGTTTGAACATCTTTCTCTACTTTGTTGTAATTGAAATCATCTTTTTATTATTATGGTATTGTGTAGTACTTTGTACTCTACAATTTTTCTTTTTACGGCTTTTGATTTCGATCACTCATGTTTGTGGCATTGTCATTTGAAATTGTTTGTTTGATGTATAGACTCAGTTTTTGGGGTCACTGTATTCTACAGTGAATCATATTTTACAACTATTATTTGAGGGCCATCATTAAATTATTATTCGAAGTTACATTTTATTATACATTTTTATAATTATGAAAATTGGAACTACCCCTTGTCATTAAGGAATTAAGACAAAAAATATTTGTATTTCTTATGGAAAAAACTTTGAATCACCAAGACTCCAAGTTAATAGGAATGAGGTTTGGACTACTCAAAAAGTACCGGTACATAAAGGAAGAGAATGATCCAAAAAAAGTCTACACCTTTCCGATTCATAGAGCATATAATATAGTGAATTTCAAAGGAGTGTGTAAATTAGAGCAAGATATCATATTGTTTTAATTCATGAAGCACAAGATATTGAACTTCAAAGAACTTTAGTTACCTAAATGTAGATATTATAAAATTTAGAGAGTAAAGATTTGCTAGAAAACTTCAATCTAAACATAGTTATAAGATAAACATTTGATAAATGTCAAGTACCCTCACCACATGGTTGATTTTTGTCATTGAATATTATAGATATTGAAAAATAGATACAAAATAGTTTTTTGACACTTTTTTTAATATTTTTATACAAGATATAACTCATCTGAAACAAAGTAAGTAAATTGAGGGCACTTTTTATACAATGTAATTACTATTATAGGAATTACATTAGCATATTAGTATAGAATGATAATGGATACAAATATAAAAATATTATATTATAATAATAGATAATCTAATGGAAATTATTATGTATCATGATCCAAAAACATTGAACATTATTGAATGAACATTTTTCATTAGATAATCAAGGTCTTTTAAAAAGAACATATTTTATGGAATACATTTGGTGTGCAAATTGGTGGAACACAAGAAGTTGAAGGGCCCTTCAAATAAACTAAGTGTGCTCCAAATCAACAATGCAAGCAAAATTGACACTACAAAATTACCAATGCAAGAATTGAAGTGGTCAGTCAAAGTGTGTATCTTGTGTTTGTCGTCCCCCAACCAAGGGCGATAGTAAAAATTACCTTTGTTTTTTGGTTATTAAGTGTTTAGTATTCTTCACCTTTCCCGTTGTGTTCACTAGGGTCTTTTTTGCGTTTCCTTGTCTCACTTTCCCCTATCTAAGCGACAATGTTGTGATTTTCCCCTGTATCACAAGGAAAATTCATAGAATTGTTGCTCACACAGGGGAAAGTGAGACAGGAAAATTCAAAAAAGCCCCTAGTGGTTCTTCACCTCCCCTAGCTATTTCGAGCCTTTGAATCCTAAATATAATTCCAAATTTTCAAATTTGATCATGGGTGGCAAATAAAAAATTATAATATTTTCCCAGGGATAAAAATGTAGACTTCAAACAACTACTTTAACGTCTTGCATTATTAATATGTAGTGTGCGGCACTAATCCCTAAATTGGCTAAAATTAGCTAAATTTCTACCCAAAAGAATCCTTGCGCTACTAATGTATTATAAAAGAGGGCCTTTAATGGAGACATTTTAGCCAAAACTCCAACAAACAATAGAATTTGATAGTCAATTTGCAACTTCCTTTCACATTGGAATTAGCATCTATTTAGTCAGTTTTGTGTTGTAGTACTCCAATAATCCTTCACAACTTGCAAAATCTTTTTTTTTCTATTTCTTTCTTTGATACTACTCCCTCTCAAGGTAGCCAAAGTTGATGCATGTTTGTCTTGACGGTAGCATATTGCACTAAATTCTATAAACTAGTTCTAGGATCATTAGTGTGCGGTACATTCAATATTCCTAAATGTACAATAGAACCTCTCTAAGTCAAGAAAACGTTGTCAGGAAGTATTGATTGCCGGTCCCAACTTAACAATATGAACCACATATGAACATGATGACCCTCCCTAATGTAATAACCTCTGTAACTCAATGTGTCAAACCAATCCCAACTCTATAGACTTAGAGCATCCTCAATACTATGCCCACAAAACGACACAGCAATGGTACATGCAGTTTTGATTCCTGTCCACTTTTTTCAGCGCGGTTTTTCCCGTCTCAAGCGCCTCAATGCAACAACGGGATTTGGAACTCCAAAAGGCTCTGCACAACGCGGGTGGCAACACTGTGGCAGCTCTTGCGCAACTCTTCCACAGCTCTTCCACTTTTGTAGACCTCTTCCTCTATTATTAGTGTTGACCAAGAAGTGTAGAGGAGTTTCGAGGGCACAACAAAGGATCATTTTTTGCCGTGCGGGAGCCAAGAAATGCCGTGCTCGGAAAAATGATGTGAGAAGTGCCGTTAGCATTGGGGCCGGTTTCTGTAGCCATTCTGCAAACCACGCAAAAGTTACAGTTGCTGTGGCTCAAATCTGCGCAGACTGAGGATGCTCTTAGAGAGGCTCTATTGTAGTATTTAGGTTTATGGTGTCAATTTTCTACAGTACTGTACTGTAGTTATCTACCCCAAATTCAACGCTGGTCTGCGCCTGTACGGTACCGTATTGACCAGCTGGCACAACCGTCGCTTCCTTTCATCAAACCGCTGTAACTTTTAGGTCAAATCGCAAGCCCCAGTTGTGATTTTTCAATATATGTCCTAAAAAAATCAATAAAACCAAAAGAACAAAAGAAAAAATCCCTAAGCCCCCACCAATCCCCAGATGACAGACCAGGCTCTGCCCAATTGATTTTGCAGTGTTTCATCACACCTCCTGTCACTGCAAGCATACTTTGCGCACAACATAAGTTACAGACTTATTTTTAGCTCATTGAATAACGTCCAAGTGTGTCTGATGAGCAAGCCCATCAATCGTCTGGCTGCAGCAAAAAAACCCGCTTCCATTATTACAATACAAAGGGCCTCCAAAGTTAGAAGTTACCGGCATCTACTAGTGCTCACAAATGAAACAGTACAGTACACTCGTCGGTTCGGACAGAAATTTGGCGGCCAACCGCTAAATTTGGCGGCAGCGCCGGTGCAACCCACGGTCATCGATGACCGTCGAAGGAGCCTCAGAAGACCGCCCTGAAGACCGCGCCATTCACACGGACAAGTGTCTCCAATTAATGACCGAGATGGTTGTCCACCCGTCCGTCCCGGCCCGTCCCGGCGTGCTCCGTTCCCACTGGTGGTTCCCCATAACGTTCCCGAAAAGCTATAGGCGGAGAACCAACCGCTAAATTTGGCGGCAGTGCCGGTGGCGACCCACGGTCATCGATGACCGTCGAAGGGAGCCTGTAGAATGAGGACCGCGTCTGAACTCTGAAGACCGTGCCTCTGAAGACCGCCTATGAAGACCCCGCCCTCCACACGGACAAGTGTCTCCAGGCAATGACCTAGATGATTGTCCACCCGTCCCGTCCCGGCGTGCTCCGTTCCCACAAACCGTTCCCCATAACGTTCCCGAAAACCTCTTTCAATCCTCACCCTCCATTCCCAAGATCGGACGGCTGCCGTCTCTCCCGAGTTTCCCCATACAACCATCACCCACCTCCGTTCCTGGAAGGCTCCTTTCCTACGCCACAATTCCCACACCGTCTCCAACGAACGCGCAAATACAGATCTCATGGTGAGCTCAATCATGCTGGCACGGAGCAGGATGGTGGGGAGTCATTGCAATCGGCAGTAGCAGCAGCTCGCCGGGTTTTGTGTTCAAGTCTTGTGTTCAAGCAAGCGCGGTCGAAGCGCGTGGTGAGGAGCGGAAGTAAAGCTTATTAAGCGCGGCTTCATTTGGCGAAGGTTTGGTTTGTTTTGGTTGTTTGAAGTACATTGCTGCCATAGATCGCGGTTTGTGGAGGAGAAGCGATCGGAGTTTTGGTGTCTCGCGAGGTGCATGGCCGTATGAGGCGAGCTTAAGAAGCGGTGTCGTAATAACCTCCGGGATTGGCTCTTCTTTCTCCGAGACATGGTGCGTTTCGTTTCGTTCTGCGGTCGAAGCCGTTGTGTGCGTGGTCTTGGTCTAGTGCGGTTGTTTCGTCTTGCTTGTGGTCTGGGATGTGGATGGTTTAGAGAGAGGCTTAATCTGCCATTCGCTGGAAGCAATGTCCTTCGCTTTGGTGATGAGGAGATCTGCTTATGAATAGTAAGAGTATTAGAGATAGAGGTTGTGGATGTTGTATTGCTTGTTAGAGATTTTGCTATTGGTGAAATTTGTGAGTTCGATGAGCGGAGATGGATTTGAGGAGATCTGGTGAGATTCGCGTGTTTGCATGTGCGGTGGGAGTTGTCTGTTAAAACTCTAGGTTCCTTGGTTGAGTTTTTTTGTGGAGTTTTGGAGTTGGTCTTTAAGTCGTTGATAGGAGCAGTGTAAGCGCGATCTTGAAGCGCGTCCGGGGTGCGAGGATGTATGCGTCGTAGCCGTGCTTTGTGTGTTTTTGGACTGTTTGTGTGATGTGTTGTTAGCGATGGTTTGATGATTAAGTCGTGGTTGTGTGATTTTTTTACTTCATTTTGCCGAGTTGTGCATTTCACGTTTTGTAGATTTTCTTGATTTCTGACTAGGAATGTGTTGTTTGTGCAGGCGATTGCACCGAAGAAGATTAGGAAAGCAATAGGCGGTCTGAAAGACCAGACCAGCATCAGTATTGCGAAAGTAGGGGTTGGAGGCACGAAAGCACCCGACCTGGATGTTGCGCTGGTGAAAGCGACGAGCCATGACGATTTCTTCGACGAGAAGCACGTCCAAGAGATCTTGCACCTCACGAGCTACTCTCGTGGTTATGTTAATGCATGCGTCACCAGCCTAGCCAAGAGGTTGTACAAGACACGGGATTGGCATGTAGCATTGAAAAGCCTCATGCTCACACACCGTCTGCTTCGTGATGGTGATCCTACCTTTGAAGACGAGTTGATGAATGCCTCTCGACACGGTCGGCGTATTCTCAATCTCTCAGACTTTAAGGACGAGACACATTCCAACGCGTGGGATTACGAGTCTTTTGTTCGCACTTTCGGATTATTTCTCACGGAGCGCTTGGACTGCTCTTTACATGTCGCTGGCAAGGGCAAACCCCGTCGGGGTAGAGGAGAAAGAGGAGGGAGAGGAAGATCTGCATACAGCAGATCGCCTGTGCGGTCGGGTTACGGAGGCTCCCCGGGGCGGGGCTCTCGCTCTCGATATGGCGGTTCCCCGGATGCTCGTGGTTATGCTTACAGCGATGACCGTCGCCACAGCAATTACGATGGCGGGCTGTCGCCACGTTATGGCGACAGATCTCGACGCCGAGATGACTGGGACAGCAAGAAGAATGACAGGTCTGCATTCTTCCTCTGATTTCGCCTTCGCTGGAAAACGAGGTTAGGGTTTGAGGCTCTTGCTGATGTTTTTGGCATGTGTTCATGCGCTCAGGGTTGATGACATGGAAGACGATGATGACGTGCCAATTAAGGAGATGACCGTCACGCAGCTCCTCGAGAAGATGCCTTCCATGCAGAGATTGATGGAACGAGTACTCCATTGCCGCCCTGCTGGTCTCGCAAAGTCGAACCGACTGATTCAGCATGCGCTTTACCCTGTCATCCAGGAAACCATCCAACTTCACAGGGACATTGCCGATGGATGCGCTGTTCTTCTTGAGGCTTTTTTCGACATGGAACAGAAAGATAGGGTTAAAGCGTTCGAAATCTATTTCACGTACTCCAAGCAAGGCGATGAGCTACACGGTTTGTTCAAGCTGTGCAGGCATATCGGCGTTGGTCGGTCTTCAGAGTATATCGAAATAGAGCCTGTTCCGAGTGAGCAGCTGGAGAATTTGCAAGACTTCTTGCGGTCGAATGCGCCTACTCGTAATCGAAGCAAAAGTCCTGAACCGGAGGTTTTGCAGATTGAGTACAAGCCACAAACACCCGAACGTGAACCGGAGCCTGAACCTCGCTCCTTCTCACCCGAGCCTGCACCGCCTCCCATGGAGGAACCGCCTGCACCTGTTGCCGAGCCTGAGCCCGAACCAGCGCCACAAACCGAAGGAGGTAGCATTCAGCCCTAATCTTGAACCTTTCTTTACTTAGGGTTGCACCTGGGGTTTTGTTTCTGTACTTACACCACGCAATTGTCGTCCTGTCCTACAGATTTACTAGACCTTGACAAGGCGACTATCTCTCACGAAGACCATAGCGACAAGCTTGCGCTGGCACTCTTTTCAACTTCTTCGACCACGACCACCAACACCTGGGAGTCGTTCAATGCTCCAGAAGACCAACAAAACGCTCTCCAGCTCAACCCCTCGGAAGCCGGCAAAGCTGGCTGGGAGCTCGCCTTAGTGGCCTCGGTGAGCAACATATCAAAGCCTGCTCCCAACAGGCCTATGGCTGGAGGCTTCGACCCCTTGCTCTTGGACAGCATGTACGGCCAAGGGGAAGTTCTACAAAAACAAGCCGTTTCAGCCACCCCATCGGGAAGCGCAAGCAGTGTGGCCATTCCAAACCGACCTTCTAGCTCCTTCCTGGCCCTGCCTGCTCCGCCGGGGGCGATGCCAGTGCCAGTGAATGGGGAGGATCCCTTCGCTGCTTCCGCTGTGGTTCCCCCTCCGTCATATGTGCAGATGGCAGATTTGACGACGAAACAGCAATTGTTGAGTCAAGAGCAGAGCATGTGGCAACGGTACCAGACGGAAGGGATGCGTGGAGAATCTGGATTCATGAAGGTGTTCAACAACCCTTACGCTGGTATGCCTGGTCCTAATCCCATGATGTACCAGAACCCTTACCAGAATGTGGGTATGCCCGTGGGTAACTACTACTCTCCTTACTGAGTTGCCTGCTTTGGCAACTTGTAAATTTTTGCCACTGAGCTATGTATTTCGTATTGGATTATTATTTGTACATTGTGGATGATTTAAACGATCACTACCGGTAGGTGTTGGGGTTGCTTTTGGTAGGCCCTTCAGCCTGTAGAATCAATTCTTTTTATCAACTGATTTGCGTGATGAAGGAAAGGCGTTTGCATTCCTTTCATTGCTGCTTCTTTGCGCAACTTTCAGCACACAAGTATGTGCAATCGAAGTGGCCTTTGGTTGGTATCTGTTTCCGTGATATGTGCTTCAACATCATGGTCTTCTTGGATTAATTTATCTTGGTGATGGATGTCTTCGAAAATTGGATGGGCGGGATGGTAAAGTCATTCCTGCTCAATTTTGTGAAGGTCGTGCACGATCTCTCATGTAATCGCCCTCTTCATCAGGGTGCGCAAGTGAATTAGTACAGAATTTGTATCCCTTGAGATAATTCTTTTCATCAAGCTCCATGAAATCGTGGAGCAGCATTGTAGACGTGCTAGAGGGACAGTCAGCAGGGAGTCATTGCAGTAAGAGGCCTGGGGGTGTTTTTCAAGAGATTGTCAAAAGCTGCCGTGTTGTGGTGTATTGCCCAGAATTGAAAATAAAATCTTTTTTTTTAAACTTTTGAACTGTACAAAAGTGAAGGACGGTAAAAATCATTTTTTTAAAACTTTTGAACTGTACAAAAGTGAAGTAAGGTAGAAGCACCAGTAACAGATCATGCCCAGCACCCAATCTTTAGGATGTGCTGTATCCAACCATGGTTGGAACTCAAGCTTGGAGTGTGTATTTTTTGTCCTTGTCAAGGTAGGGACTAATAAGGTACAGTTCAAAAGTTGTACAGTTCAGAAGTTTGCTATTCCCATATTTCTTATCTTCCTACATGGGAATAATTTCCATCACCTCATACTATGTACAATGTGCTCCAAGATTGCTTAAATGATCGGTTACTGGTGCTTCTATCTTAGACTGTATTAACAATGTTTTGAAAAAATATCAGCTCATTTGACTGCAAATTGAAAGATAATAATGTTTGAAGTGGGAAAAACTACTTTTTATTCCTACAAAATTGGGTCAGTAGACTGTGAGCACTTTTGTAGTAAATTTTTTTACCTTGATGAATTTGAGTCTCTCCACTATTGATACTCTTCATAGGTATGATGATGCAAAATTTTAAAGCAGATATGGAATCTAGCTTACTCTAATCACCCTGCAATGTGAAGAAATTAAGTGAATTGGATTTACATGTCTTTGTTTGATGATTTTGTGTGTAATGAGTAAATTTTTTATTTAAAATTCAAATGGTAAAATGTTGGAGACAAACATTTTGGAATGTGGTGGAAATTTTTTAAGAACTTAGACTTTACAAATTGTAAGATAATAGAAGTTGAAGTTAAAAAAAAATTCTTAAAATTTTATTAAATTTTATTTTTTTGCTTGAGAATCTTTTAAACCACCACTTTCTATTTATTGACAATCTTTTCTAACTTAAGGTGGAAGCATCCAACACCAACCATGTATCTAATGACATCAATATCTAAATATGATACTTATTCTGAAATTTAAATGTAGGTAGATTATAGATAGCTTATTGTTTGTTGATCAAAAGTCCATCTAGATTTAGGTTTTAGAATCATTGCTTACTTAGAAAGTGACACCATTAGATATAGGGTCCGTGTCGCGTGCTTCTACCTTACAACTTTGTTGTATGAAATTGCATCACTTTACTCTTTCAATTGCATTAACATGCAAAGAAGAACTAATAGAACATCTAGGTCTTATTATTAGGAAGGTAACAAAGATGAATAATTCTACCTTTTCATGCAATATAAAACAAGCTATTGTTAAATATAAAATAATGTCAAATCTGTAAATTCTTGCAAGACAATAACTCAATTCTTGAAACCAAGACCAATATTGAAGCAAATAATCTGACCACTAGCATCATACCAAATGACCTTCCTATTGCCAAGCCTATCATTTAAGGTATCTAAAGCATTTTAGAACTAAGAAAGAATGACTATTGTCATTAAATAGTATAACCAACCTACAACTCTCATTCAAGATATCTAAAGCATTTTGGAACCAAGAGAGAATGGCCATTGTCATCAAATAGCACAACCAAATGACCTTCCTATTGCCAAGCCTATCATTTAAGGTATCTAAAGCATTTTGGAACTAAGAAAGAATGACTATTGTCATTAAATAGTATAACCAACCTACAACTCTCATTCAAGATATCTAAAGCATTCTGGAACCAAGAAAGAATGGCCATTGTCATCAAATAGCACAACCAACCTACTCTCAGCAATCATTGACCTCCAAGATAGTAATGATTAATCTAAAGAATTTAATCAAGACCAAAAATCATCTTGAAGGCATAACTAGTTATTCCATGTGTCAGAATGAATTCTTCCTTCAACAATATATAAATCTCCAAGATCTAAAACTCTAGACTTTGTTTAGAGGAGAGCGTTGTATCCAATCACTATCTTGAGCCTTTTGATCCTCGACTAGATACCTAGTACTCTGTATGTGTCAAAGAATGGATAAGCTAAAATTTGTGAACGACACTTCATAACATAACTAAGCAACTCAACACGTCCCCCCAAAATTTTAAAAATTGGCAAGAGGCACAATATTCTATACTTGTCAAACTCTTAATCTTAAGAAAATGAATCATAGACCAGTAAACTACACTTGCTTCAGCTAGCTACACTATTCACCATCTACATGGGTTCATAATGTTACGTTGCGATGAATACAAACTCTCGGTCCAACCCAAAGGATTGGTAAGGAATGGGTTGCACAATCCGGGTTCCTTGCAAGGGAGGGAGCTCATCCACGTCCGGCGTTTTCTCGTGCCAAATGAACTCATTCTCATTCTCACACTTCCTGAGCATGTTCTGAAGCTCCTCTTGCTCCCGTTGAAACGTGAGTCGCCATTTCTCATGCTCCGAGTAGCTGTGATCAGGGACTACACAACTGGTGAGCTCGTACAGCAACGAGGGCAAGAACTTTCGGTAAGCTTTCCATTCCAACCCTGTAATGTGAGGTCACAAATGCATTCGAGGGATTAGTACCAAACATAGTATGAGGATATGAGATTCGAAACTTGGCTACAAATTCTACATGGAGCCTACGATTGGTAAAACATTCTCTGCATGAAACTCATGGATGAGTGCTTAAAGGATACCTCGATTGTTGATGCTAATTGGGTGTTTTGTACCCATTATGATCACTAATTTGTTTCCATTAATTTCTAAGAGATGCGGCATCCCGTACCTATTTCTATTAAATTGGCAAATTTTGGTTGAAATGGTAAAGTTCAACACAATTGTATATGAAACTAAAATCTACATCGGTTCTAATTATAAAAGGGAAACCCAATTGTGCATCTCATTTTTGGTAATTGGAAACTTGCCAATTGAATTGAAATTGGTTTCATTATGAACTGAGCGTGAGAAGAAATTCCTTGATGATTTGGCACCTGAATACGAGCCTTAATAAAAAATCAAAGAGATCACAACAAATCAAGAGAGTACTAATCCGTTTAAAGACTTAAAGATATATTCACACTTAATGTTACAAGTGGTGTTAGCCAGAGTCCTGGGAATAAATCTAAAATACACCATCGGACTAGATTTACTCTGCTAACACCTCCCCAAACAACGAAGTGCAGACATACCTTTAGGTACATGATAGCATTAGTATTCGTCTATTCTTTCTTTTGAAAAAACGATTTATATTTCGTAGATATTTAACAATTCAGTAAATGCTTCAACAAAGTTTGGAGAAGTTGGCTTACCAGGATGGAGAGGGAGGACCCTCTTCAAAGAGTAGCGGAGCACCCCAATTGCAACGCCATATCGTTCAATCTTAGTGTACTCAGCAGCAATATACCGCTGACTGCGTGACTCGTGCAGCACGCTGGCAGTCCTGATGAATTTCTGCACATTAGGAGCCCCTGTTAGCACTGGTTACAGGAAGCTAGACGATAATCATAACAATGATAACGATGTCCACTGCACTGGAATCGTCTACAAGACTGTTGCCTGGTCTTAAATGCGAGGGTGGTGTACTCTAGTAACCAATTTCACTGTGGATTAGAACGGAAAAGCAAGAGACAAGTCCAGCCTTCCATTTTTCCATTTTTCGTATCTCAGCTGGGGTGGTGGCTCCAAACATTTGGTCAAGGATACCAATTCTGGCAAACTTCGCATAATATTTGTGTTAATTTTAAGTTACAATAGAAGTTCTGGCGAATCACAACAAATTTTCGACAAATTTGTTATAAAATCTGGCTAAATATTCATATTTTTCTTCACACAATTCCTATATGCTCGTGGCGAGACCCAAATATTTGTTGACATCTGGGCGATAGTTAGCCCCCAAAAGAATAGCTGGACAGGTGCATTTTTATGGTTAACTTTCCGACAGACAGGGCTTACCTTCAATTTGCCAGTGACATCACGAAGGTCCGCACTGTTTCCTTTCAGAAAGAGTTCAGCTTCGTCCAGGAACTGCACAACTCCATAGTGAAGCTTTGCTAGCAGACTTCCACTTGCAGCCTTTTCCTCTGCTTTCTTCGCTGTCACTGCCTAAAACGGTATTGTTAAATTACGAAACAACACATGACATACTTCATACAGGCAAAATATTAGATGGGTGGATTATGAATAGTTTGAAAAGTTTACTTCGTCCAACTAATATTCATTGAGGAAACTTCAAGACCAAATCGTGTGAGATATCAATGGCGAGAAGGAAGAACGTTCTACATGAACCAACGATATAAATATTTTGGAGTTACAAATTATGTATTATGATTTTCTTAAAGTGATCTTACTATCTTTAGTACAAGAACTCAAGAGTTAAGAATGGATTGTAAGAGAACAATTCTGTAGTGAATTCAGCAAACAGAGAAGGCCTTACAGTGCTTCAACCAGGCCAAAGAATGCTGATACACTTCATCCAACAAATACTCCTTGAGGAAACTTCAAGAATAATCATGTAATATATCAATGGAAAGAAGAAAGAATGCTCTACAAGAATCATTGATACAAATGTTCTCAAGGAGTTACAATTATTTCATATATGTTTTTGGAAAATGTGATCTTACTATTGGTAGTACAAGCATTTAAATAGGAGTTAAGTGAGAAAAGGCTCACCTGTGCTTCAGCTAGGCAGAGAATGCTCATGATGGAAGCGAGAGTTGTTGTGACCTCAGGGCAGCTTTCTGCTGGCAGCGACGCCTTCAATGGAGGTAACACCGTTTTCGCCAAGTGCAGGTACACTCCTGACGCTCTCCGAAACAACGTTGCTGCCTCAGCCTTGTCTACAGAAAGGGTACAGCTGCATTAGAATGACACTGCATTCACCATCATTATCCCTTGATTCCAACAGCTAAAACATTTATTGGCTGGACCGAAGGAGAGGAGAATTGGCATCAATAGAAGCTACCCAGAGTAGCCACCTTGAGGAAGTTTGAGTAGCTACCTTACTCAAAAAATGAGCCAACGGTATAGGGACAAAGCTTCTTGTAGTGTAACTACTTGTTCTCTTTAGCGTCAATACCTACATAAAGTAAATTTAGGCTATAGCTTTGTATTGGATACTTAGTTTTTTGTGATTAACAAAATTCTAGTACTAGTCATGTTGAAGGCTCTCTTGCAAAATTAGCTAATAAGAAAGTGCATCTGCAATAAAAAGCTACAGCTTAAAGTATCTTGGTTAAGGTAGCAGCACAAACCAAAATAGTTACGCAAAATAGTGAAATTAGGTTGCCCCTCACTAGTTTCTTGACAGTTGGCACTATATAAATGTTTACTGTTAGAAGAATGCACTACTTTTGAAATAGGTATTGTCGTAATTGGGACTCATGAAACTCCATGTGATTGTACAAATGGAAATATCTGAAGAAATATTTGTAGACTTTGATGGCTATTTAAGTCTACAAATATTTCTATAGATATTTCCAAGAAGTGATAACAAAGTAATTATTCAGGCAACCTAATTTCACTACTTAGTGTAGAATAGATTTACGAAAGGGTAGTGAACCCTTTCAAGTGGACAACCATTGCAATGAATAGATCATAAATAGGCCAAAAAGTGGGGTAATATTCGCACTTGGTGTTTGAGGTGATGTTTGCAATGTGAATCCAGTCCAAAAGTACGTCTAAATTGGTTCCTAAGACCCTCAGTAACAACACTCTTTAACACTAAGTGAGAACATACTTTTAGTGACACAAGCGTATTTAGGATCTAGTGAATCTGACAGCGGGCAATAGCTAAAGAGTCAAAACCTACGTACAGCTTTACTCACTCTACAATTAAAAAAAATTAAAAAATCATAACTTATTCATACGCTATCCAAATAATCGACGTTAGACTGCGTTGGAATCCTCTTGAAAATGGGGACACCATCCAAATCAAACCTGTCATACACTTGTAGAAGTACCTGAACAGACGACCTCCAAAGCTCGCTCTCGGAGCAGCGCCCCATACAAGTTGAGAGTCATGGCCAGCTCAAAGCGCATGTCATCCACTTGAAAATACCGGGGCCCTTTCAGTCCTCTGCTGCTGAGTCCACTCAAGGGACTCGTCCAGCGAATGGCTAACTCTGATGTCCACTGCCTCACATTTTCATCTTTCTTTTTCCCTTCCACGCACGTCACCAGATTTTCAAGCAACGGCAGGTAACGCTCTATCTTCTGCAAGTCCTGCAGCATTGTTTGAATGGCTAACCATGAGAAGCAATTTAAACTCCTTACATATATGCGTATTATATGCTTACTATTTGCCTAATATATGCCTAATGTAGGAATCGATTCTCTAAATGCAAACGAAAAGGAATCGAAGACTGGGGCCATGTTTCTTTAATAACGTATAGATTGGTTATAAAGGTTTAAATTGTGCTGCCCTAATAGCCCATAAGCGTGAATAGGTCAAAATCAGTAAAAAAAAAGTGCATCCTTAGTCATCTCACTCGTCTACTGTGGCCACAACCTTTACTTAAAACCAACTCTATTGTGGTTATTCCATTACCATCACTTGAAACATTGATTTGTGCCACATCCACACCCCATTCTGACCGAAATCCTAATTTAATCAAGAGTGATGATTCTACACCAAATGCAAGGTCAAAATGGGTGACCCTACAGTATAAGGCTACAATAGAAATGTCGCCACAAATTCCTTGCACATTACTTCTTTTATCACTAACAGCATTGAGGACAGCAGGAAAATTAAAATTAAAATTAAAGAGAAGGCAAAAAATGTGGAAAACAATAGTTGCAGAATGCGCAAGACGAACCTGCAAAACTGGAGAAGTGATACCCCCTGCCATTTCCCTTGCAATAACAGGAGTGAGGCGGCTAATTCCATTGATGGAGTCCTGAATGGCTTGCCGCCGGGTGCTTAGCTCTTTCAGTTGCTCCAAAGTACCTGAATCTCGTGCGTAGAACGTTTCTTCATACAAAATCTGACCCATTTTCCCAACCAATGCTTAGTGACTGGAAACATAAGGTAGAGCATACGAAATCTTGATTCCTGTAGACTGACTCCTGCTCCCAACTCATCTCTTCCAATCAACACTTGGTTGGAGCAATCTATTAGCAACCACTGGGAGTAAGAGATCATAAAAATACCTAAAGCCACTGATGTTGAACGGAAATGGGATTCTCTACGACCAATTCAATAGTGATCTACAACCTCCTACTTTGAATAATTGCACAAGAAATCATCATATATTGAGTGAGAAACTTTTGATCACATAGAGAGGGTGGCTCTTGTACCCACAGTGATCTCCCAGGCAAGGAAAGCACATTAGTTACAATGCTTACAGTGACGGATCTGCCTCAATGAAAGTAATCGCCTTATGAATCAAACGATTAGACCCCTCAAACTAGAATGCAAGCAACAACAAAGAAAACCGTACCTTTTTGGTTCTCAACTTCACTGGGTCTTGGAAATGAAGCAACATCTTGCACCAGAAGCACAGACTTCAAGCGCATCGCACCACTCTTGGAACTCTTGAAGCTCTTGACTGATGAAATCTATGATCAAAGCCGCATACATTAACAGGAATTTTGTTTTGGAAATGGCTATGGAGAGTCAGATTTTGCACCACGCCCGGCCTGTTTCTGAAACTCCCAATCTCAAAGCTCTGAAACTCCTAACCCAGTTCCATTAAGCTCCACATGGAGCTTGCAACCCTAAGTTTTCCACACGGCTTCTATCATACTTACCGACTAATGGAACAGGCTGTCACTCCCAAACAGTGCAGCAGCTGATCGACTTAGCCCCAGCTCAATGCACAACCTGTCGGTACCATATATAGCAACCCAATTCTTCAGAAGCTCAACAAGCGCACACATCTGACAACACCAATTGAAAATTCCAGTCGAATGCAACACCATTTGCTAACCGAGCTTTTTCTGTCGAGCTCAAATTTGACCTAATTGCGAACCTCTTCACCCACAAGCATTCTCTTGCACCAAGATCGCCACTCTCAACAACACAGCCCTCTTAACTTAAATCTCGCGACATTGTAATCTGAGGTACTGTACTATGAAACAACCGATCTACAAGCGCAGTTCACCCTTGAAATCAACATCTCTGGTACACATTCTCCATGCCTGATGCTGGGTCTGCAACTGAACCATTCTCTCCATTTGCAGCTTGGGATGCAACTAACTTAGTTCTAAAGCTCACACCTTTGGAGCGTTGTGATGGAGTTTTGAGTACTGTTTTTGTGAAGAAATCACGGAGTGCTGTTTTTAGGTCTGTTTTACTATTTTAGTATGAGTGGTGATTTGAAAGTTTGCTTATTTCTTTTCCTTGTTTTCTGATTTGGGTGAGTGGGGGCGGTTTCGGTAACGGGAAAGGACGAGGACCTGGCAAAGATTCAGGCTTGGCTCTCTGTTGAGCTTTGACCACTTTCGGTGATTGCGTTATAATTATATGAGTTCCCGTTGGAGAATGGAGTTGCGTGTCATTGAATCATTGGTTGAGAAGGGGGGAAAATATGTTATTATAATGATTTTGATAGTATTTGAAATGACAATCTGGAATCTGTGGCCAGTTGTGTTCAGTACTGTTACTACTGTACTGGTTGTGTGGAAGAAAGGTGTCTCCATGCCAGGGTCCCAGGGCTATGCATGGATTCGCTGTTCATGAAAAGGCACTCTGTTCAGCTGAATCTGAAGGTAGTCTGCTTTCCTTTATTTGTGTCAAAAAAATAAAAAAATAAAGGTAGTCTGCTTTTAAAGCGACCTTGTAAGAGCTGATTGCATTTGGGAGGAAGCTAAACTCCTTGAAACAATTTTCAGTAAATTTTAATAGGAAGAACAATGGAATTGGCATCTACCACAAGTTGTTTCATGTTTTTTGGACCTTTGGAGAATTAGATACGAATTTTTGAAGTTGAAAGGTAGTGGTCACTAAAAGTGACCACCTCCTAAAATGTACACTATTGGTACATTAAAGAAAGAAAAATGTACCTATGTGTTAGTAGTCGCTTTTAGAGCACCTTATCTTAGCTCCCTCAATTTGAATTGCCTTTCCACCAAACTAATTCCAATTTGTCAAGTTGTGTCATTAATTCCCACCAATTAAACATGGAAAAATGTCACCAATTAGACAATACGATTAGATTTAGTAAAATGTGTTGTCATGAGTTTAGATATGGATCTTTGATTGTTGAGCTCCTTCAGCCACTTGTGATGTTTTTATGGCAATTGTTCCTTGCACTTGATAGCACTTAAAGATCTAAAGAGTAGAACATCAAAGTTCATTGCACTAGAGTGAGCAACATTACAAGAAGTTAGCTTGCATAGAAGGGAATTGTTGTTCTTGACCTTGCAAGACTTAGGCTACTCTTTCTATTGCCACAAGATCAATTGATGGACACTTGAGAAGTTAGATTGAGCACCATGATGCGTAGAATGGTGAGTATTGAAGTACAGAGTTGTATTGTGGGGATGCGTGAAGGTGGGATGAAATGCAAGGACATTGGAGTAGTCTGAAATGTTCCATGCTCGACCATTTTTATTGTTTTGATAAATTGAAAGGTTCATGCAAGTGTAGAGTCGTTGAAAAATCAATGTGGTAGATATTGAAAAATGTTTGATGGTGGTGTTAGCATGTTGTCGCTTATTATTACAAATAATAGAAGACAGCAACTATCAAAAATATCTAAAGCCACTTGAACATATGTTGCAACACAACACAGTTGTATCTATGTGAGATGGACTTCACAAATTGCATTGCATTTGCCCAAGACTATAAAAGTTGGAATTTTAAGGATTGGTGCAATGTGATTTGGTTAGACAAGTTGTCATTTGAAATTTGTAAGAATTCAAGGCAAATTAGAGTTTAGCAAAAATCATATAAAAGCTATTTGTGTCAATTGTATAGTGCCATGTTTCAAGTTGAGTTGTACTTTAGTGATGGTTTTAAGTGTACTTTGATAAATGTCCTTTTTTTTATTATATCTCTAGATTGAAAGACAAAAAGCAATTTTGTGACATCATTAGAAAAAATTTGAGGCTCACTATGGGTCATTTGATTGTATACAATAATGCAATAACAACCAAAAATTTATTTAAAATAATACAAAATTTAGGAGCCTACTCGATCACCAGTTGAGCCACATCTGATTGGCCATTTTTTTTAAAATTTAAAAAATAAAATAAAATCCCTATATTTACAATGCGGCTAAAAGTCAAACAGCCTTTTACAAGGCCTAGATTCTTTCTAATGTTGTGTTATGAGGGAATGTTAAGCAAATTATATTTTTTGCACAATCATCCAAGGCATTTGACACTTATGGAAGAAGGCACTCTATAGTCTAGATACACAAAATCCAGGGGCTGGGATTTGGGGCCTGTATACACAGAGGTCTATGGGCTGGGGTTGGTCCCGCACATCAAAGTCTAGGTAGAGGAAAGTAGGAGTGCTTGGGTGTGCAAAATAGAAAAAAGAAGGAGAAAAGCAAAAATCAATCTATATGCAAAGACGAACAAACTAGGGAAGTACAAGGAAGAGGGAGAAGAGGGAATGAAGTGTGTGAAGAAGCATAGCAAGAGAAGAAATTAGGAAAAAATAGGATAGGAGATCAATTATATCTATAGCCATTGAAGAAAGATAGGAGATTAGGATAAATCCCAAGAAGATATCGATTAGCCATAGAGAGGTTAGATTGCCAATAATTGACTTAGATAAGGGAGACAAGAAGCTAACAATATTTAAATTTTGTCTTTGGAATTATTTTGAATAATTGTTTTCTTTTACAAAGTCAACAACATTGAATAGTGAAATTAGGTTGCCCCACACTATTATCTCGACATTCTACACTGTATCAATATGCACAGTTACTTTAGAAGGATGCAGTAAAGTCAAAACTATGTGTATGGCATGGGTTGGCTCAGTGGTTAATGGCTTGGGATTAGAGGTTGGCGTGTGCCTCCATCTGGAGATGCATTAGTCATGAGGTAACTTCTCTGGGGTAAGGCAACCTAATTGTTGAGGCAATCCAATTTCACTATTTAGTGTAGTAGACTTTAATAATTGGACAAAAGAAAAGATTGAAGAGAAAGATGAAGTAGGAAGGAAAAAGAAGGGAAATTAGGAAGAAATAGAAGAAGAAAAACTTAAAATGAAAAGTAGGAAGTAGATTGGGATTCAAAGTCCACAATTTGTCTTAAAATTCTAAAGATTTAATCCCTAAAGTACCAAAGTCCCCTCGGGGGCACTTGAGATTTTGGGCAGGCCCATGTGGCCTCACATTTTGATCTAATATTTTGAAACTTTTTTTGAAGATAGGGAATCACATCAGCTTTCTAAAAATATAATTTTTTTTCAATCGGTGCTTGGGAGCAAAAGTTATGCCATCCTAAACCAAAAAAGCAGTTTGTCGGGCAGAAAAAAAAATGATTTTTTTTTTTTAAATTTTTTTTCTCAAAGATCATGTTTTTTTCTACATCTGAAGCTTTGATTCATTCTATTTGGACTAATAATGAGAAAGTTATGGACAATCTTGTTTTTTGTGCAATTTAAGCATCTTCTTCAAAAAACAACTTATAGAATTCATTTTTGAATGCAATTTTCAAACTTTTTCAAACTTTTTTTTTGATGAGGTCAAGTTTGATTGCAAAAAAAAAACCACTGTTGAGATTATGGTGTTTTAATTCCATCTAAGAGCTATCAACAATTTAGTGTTTTGATCAATTTTGGACCTACTTCTACTTAACAATTTTTTGTATGTGAAAATCAAGTTTTGATATGCTGAAATTTTTTCCTAGACTCTCAATTCAAATGTTCAACATAAAAAAATTTAACTTTATGTTGTGTAGTGCAAAAAAAATCCACAAATGGCCGTCAAAGTCATTTGAAATTGCAGGAAATAGTTCAAAAAAACTTTTTTTTCCAACTTTGAATGCTAATATATCTTCCAATCAGAGCAGTCAAATTTCTTGAAATTTTTACCACATGATCTGAGACAAGTGAAGTACAAGATCCTACAGTTAGATTCTAAAAAAAAAATTTGGTTTCTTGAGTGATTGCAACAGAAATGGCAGTTTTCAATGGTTTAGAGCTAGAAAATGCCTTGGTATTTCAGGGGGTTAAGTGGTGAGCAATCTATTAAGAAGGAACAAGATGGACAAGTAGGGGGGCGTCCAAGACATCATTGAACAACTCTTCAATGAGGTTTACTCCAAGAAGGGTGCCTAATTCAACTAGTTTTCTCTAAGTCTTTTGATTAAGAATCTAAAAACATAGACGAAGTGATAATCTAGATTCAGACCTTTATAAATAGGTTTTAATTACAATTTAGTTTCAAATACTTACAAAGGGTTTCTAGAGCTTTTCAAAAACATATAAAACTTAGAAAATAGATTTAAACAAGCAAGATTTTAACAAATGGAGTTTGGAAACAAGAATGAATGAGAACCAATGAATTTCATTTAATCCCTGAGTGAATTTCAAGAATTTCAAGTGCCGTGGACCTTGATACAAAGAAATGAGCACAAAAAGTGGAAAAAAAAGATCCAGACCACTTCACCGCTGAAATTGCTTGCTAACTTGTGTTCCCAAATGTGGGCAAAATTTTGGAACTTTCCACTGTGTACTTTAGCAGATTATAGTGGTCAAATTAGGTTTGACAATTATTGCGGAGTGGTTTTTTCAAGGTTGTATCCACTTCCAGAATGTGTCAGCACCAAAGGAAGTGCTCTCTAGCTATGAAATTTGGGGAGGGTGTGGGCCATCAAGGTACCTGGCGACTTGCAAATTTTCAAACTTTTCTAATTACAAATGATTGGTCCCACTTCGCATAAATTTCGCAAGTGCAGCAAGGAATGTTTACGGCAAACTGGCAGCAAAAGGGGCTTTGAACGCAACATGTGCTGTTTTCTACAATAATCTGTCAGAAATTGCTTGTCCCACTTCCACGTACAGACCCGCAACTCTACGGCCCCACTTCGCATAATGATCCCCGTATTGTCCTCACTCAGTGTACCAATTCCAGATCAATATAGGCAAGATTCAAGCTTGTTTCTGCTAAAATAATATTTAGAGGGGCAACATTTGGGGCACTGGAGCGCTCAGGGATTAAAGAAGATAAGAATAGACATTTAGAATTTAAGTTGAATCCAAAGTCCAAAAGTTCAATTAGAAGTTAATTTCAAGTTGTAGATTAGGAGTAAATAGTAGATGAAGTTTTAAAATACCAATTAGCAGTCAAAACTTCATCCACTCATAATTGTTACTAGGAAGGTTCAATTCTCAAGTGCCTCAACATTCTAGATAGTTGATTTTAGGCCCTACAAGGAAAAAACTCTTAAATTTTGAAAATAATAAGTTGACATAAGAAATCCAAAACCTCAAGAATAAGATAGATTCTAATCTAGAATTTTTTGAAGACAATCAAACAATAGTAAGGGCTTGGAATCATATTAAAGAAATTTAGAAGAGCATAAAACTAGTTTATATTTAGAAAACCAAGTTAAATTCTATACATTAGAAGAAAAATGGACCCTCGGGAAGTCTGTGAGTTCCCGGACAGCAGGGAACGCTGTCCGGATAAACAGAAAAAAAAAATTTGAAAAAAAAAAAAAAAAAAAAAAAAAATTCCTTGTCATCATGAATCATTATTTTATTATTATTTTTATTATTATTTTAATATTTTTAATATTTTTAAAATATTTTAAAATATTTTTTATTATATTTTTTTAATATTTTAATATTTTTTTATTGTGGCCACTATTCATCATTGATGATGAATAGTGGCCATTGTCCCCCAAAGGGACTGTGAGTTCCATTGCGGGGAACTCACAGCCCCTTTGCAAAAGGAAGGAGCCCTCCCGAGGGCCCATTTTTCTTCTAATGAGATAGCAAGGGATGAAGTTTAGTGTGAAATTTAGATGAAACTAGGGATTTTCCATCCATTTTGAGTCAAACTTGGAACAAAATAAATAGATTTGAGCTTAAGCTTATATCTAAAATTTAAAGTTGATTTGAAATCGTGAGTCTATAAAGAACCGTGGATGAAATTTGAATTGCCTCTTCCAAGGCCAAGCTTCATCCAATCATAATTTCTTCTAGGAAACTCCAATTAGGGAGAATTTTACCATTTTGGAAATGGCAAAATCTAATCTACAATTTAGAATAGAGAAATTCTTGTCTGTGAATTCTTCATCTCAAAAACACAAAAGTCTTGGCTTAGTTTGGCCAATATGGCCAATTTGCTTTGTTTTGAAGTTTGTAGTTGTTTTCTTTTTCTGTTTACATCAATTAGGTATATGAAAAGATCCATTGCTTGGAGGGAAAATGGACCACACTTAGGCACCCGCATAGAATATTTTATACATCAAATTCAAGAACGTGATTGTATTTGTTTCACATTAAGGGTGGATATGAAAACGCTCACATATGGTTATAGGGTTACAACTGAATTTGTGGTCATAGGTCCCAAAACTTATTATAAATAATTATTTTTTTCTATTTATGTATTTGAAATTCTAGAAATAAATAATAATAATAATAATAATAAATTTGTCTTTGGCAATCTAGGCTTATAGGATCCATGTCGAGGCTTACAAATTCACCACTCTAGTCTTGTTTGCTAGCATCATTGCCTCTATTCATGAGAACTTAAGGTTGATTTACAAATACTATAAGAAACCCGCATTTTAGGTAACGAGCCCCAATTTTTTAAAACAGATTTTAGGTGATGTCAATGTTTATAACCCAATGTTTTTATGTCAACAAAAATGTCCAACATAACATCAAAGTTGATATAAAAACAGTAAATTGTAAACATTGACATCACCAAAAGTCCGTTTAAAAAATTAGAGCTTGTTATCTAAAACGCAGGTTTCTTATAGTGAAAACAACCATGTTTAGCACTTTTAATATTCATGGGTTATTCATAAGGTGTCCAAGTATTGCATTCAATTAATGAATCTAATATTTCCTTTTGACTACCAACAATACCAAATTAAAACCTTTATAGTTCTACAATGGGAACCATCTTTGCAAATGAATTTGAAGGTTACTATTTTAATTGCTATAGGACCATTGTTTCCTTCAGGCAAGTACCTACAATCTTGATTTTTGAGAATTATATTTAAACTAGGTGAATATATTAACTTTGTAAAAATATATATTTTATTTCAATAGGTTTCCAAGAGCAAAAGTTATCCTACTTCAAATAAAAATAGCCAAGAATAGCCAACCAAAAAATCACAAAAATTCAAAATAATTTTCTTAACCCCTAAAGGCCCAAGGTCTTTTTTCTGCCAAAAAACACTGAAAACTGCCACTTCTATAGCAAAAAGTTAAAAAAATTTAAAATTGTTTTTTTTTCACATCTAACCGTAGGATCTTACACCTAATTGGTATGAGAATGTGTGGAAAAAATTTCAGAATTTTTGACCGCACAGATTGCAAGATATCTGCGTTTAAAGTGGAAAAAACAAGTTTTTCAGCACACTGTGGGACCAGATTTTTTGAGTTTAAACATTTTTGACTTAAAATTTTTGCACTACAGCGTTTTGAGCTTTAAATCTTTATAGTGGAGAATTGAGTTGAGAGTCTAGGAAAAAAAAAAAACTCAAAAAAACTTAATTATCATTCTTAAAAAAATTGTTAAGTAGAAGTAGGTACAAGATAGAAGGAAAATCTAAAATATTAATATCTCTTAGATGGAATTAAAATGCACTAATCCCAATGGTGAGATTGTTCTGGCAAGTAAATTAAACCATGTCAAAAAAAAAAAATTGAAAAAATTGAAAAATTGCATTCAGAAATGAGTCCTACAAGTTATTTTTTTCAAGAAGATGCTCTAACTGCCCGAAAAACAAGAATGTCCATAACTTTCTCATAACATATCCAAATGAAATGAATCAAAGCTTTCCAGATAGACAAAAATATAATCTATGAGAAAAAAAATATTAAAAAAAAAAATTCAAATTTTTGTCCATTTTTTTTTTGCTGCCCGGGTTGCCCCCCGTCCCCTGTTTTGAGCTTATTTGGTCATAACTTTTTTTTCCGGGCACCGATTGAGAAAAAAATTATATTCCCACAAAGCTTATCAGTTTTTCTATCTCCAAAAAAAATTTCAAAAAATCAGAACACAATTTTTGCCTGTAGGTACCTGCCCAAAAACGCATTTGTCTCCCGAAGAGACAACGGGCTTTTAGGGGTTAAACTAATTTTTTTATAGCACACGTTTTTGCCAACCTCAAATCATTACAAGAAGTTTGAAGCCTTCAAAAGGCTGTTTATAGGAATTTCTGCAAGTTGGAAACTTGTGCAACGTTGACCAAATTATTTAATTATTTAAAATTATTTAATTATTTAAAATTATTTAATTATTTAAAATTAATAATATTATTTAAAATTAAATATAATAATAATAATAATAATATAATCACTATCTGATGAGGTAGTAGTAATCCCACATTAAATTTTATAATTTTGTAATTTTGAATTTATTTTAAAAATTTTAAAAAAATCATTAAATTTTTTTATTATTTAAACTGCCCCATAGAATTTAGGCCTTGTAGTTTGCAGAATTTTTTTTATATTTATATTTATATTTATTCATTTCATTTCATTTTTTTTCTTGCTAGAGTTTGCCAATGTCCGGGAACTAACGACCTTTTTTAGGCCTCAAAATTTTTGTAATGGCTTTGATTCATTTCATTTGGATTATTGATGTGAAAGTTATTTAGAGCCTTGGTTTTGGGGCAATTTCCTTCAATAAACAACTTATAAGGTTCATTTTTGAACTCAATTTTCACAATTTTGTGAAAAAGATTATTAGAATTTAGATTGCTTGTTAGTATAATTTCATTATTACAATTGATGTATTTCATTTCTATATTCCTATTTTAAAAGTATTTAGAATTTATTTTTTTCTATCCATCTTATACAATTGTACCTATAGCTACTTTAAAAAAAATTTAAAATAAAAACAAATTTTTTTTTTTGAAATTTTTTCCATAGACTTTCAACTCAATTTTATGCCATGAAGACTATTTACTTGACAAACTTTGTAGTGAAAATATTTAAGTTAAAATGATTCAAAGTCTTATATTCCCTCCATCCCATAAAACTAGTCCATTTTGTAAGATCTATAGTGAATATGCAATGTGTCCTCTCAAGTGCAAAAACAAGTGAATGTTGCTATTAATTGCAATCAAAGAAAGACTAAGAAGTAAGAGGTTGCAATAGATATCATAACATTATTAACCAACGTTGGGGGGTTGCTTTTGCTTCCTGCAGAAGCGGAAGCCCCCCAACGTTGAAACCTGTGTAGTAACTGTTGAATTGATCATGCAGGCCAATCTCAAGCTGCCATGCTCTGCTCAGCCACTAATTGCTGAGAATCACCAACCAATGGGAGATGCTCATATTATAACTATAATTTCTTGCAAGCATCTTGGACGGAATTATCTCTCTTGTCAGAGGGAAAGAACCTGTGCACTTAACAATGTTATGTACCAATTGCCACGCTTAAATTAGGATAGATTCTATAAAGAAGAAAAATATACTTCATGTGTAGTCACCTTGCCCTCTTTGTGTGTTTAAATTTGCCAAATAATGGTTTGGAATTCAATAAATTCAATAAAAAAATTCAATGGTTTTTTGTCTTTGACACAATCACCTTTAAAATGCTATAAAATTTTTTATTTATAAAGTTGATAATAAATTAGATTATTTGTGTTACATTTCATTAGTTAAGGTAAAAAAAAAAAAATAATCTTCAACTCTAAAATTAGTTCAAAAGTACATTGCTAAAAAAGTTAAGTAATTCAGGACAAATGAAAAAAACAAAAGGGACTTGTATTATAGGATGGAAGGAAATAATGTAATATTATCGAATGAAGAGTCTATTTTTAATTTTAATCACTCATATCTTTCAATGTTCATTATAAGTGTTTGAAAGCTTTTCCACATAGTCTTGTATTAGTTTAGTGCAAATTCCTATAACTGAGTACCAAAATATTTCAAAATTTTAATATTTTTGCTTTGTAATAGAAATGGTGATTTCAAAGTTTTTAATAATAGAATATAATTATTAAATTCTAGATGTTAATGCTGGCAACAACAAACAATATTTACCACAAAGTTTGAAGAATAATACATTTATGAATTGCCAAAGTAGACATGAACTATTGACATGCATATATAGTGTATTCTCCAAAACATCTTTGCTTGAGATAACAGAGCCCATTTCTGTCCCTTAAAGAAATTTGTCTTTTTTTAATTTTGGTTTTCTTAGCAAGTAAAGCCATTTGCAAGAGAGGCTTCTTCAAAGCAAAATCTCATTAAGAATTAAATTTGCAAGAGAGTCATAAGTATTAGTTTGTGTTAATTAGCCTTAGTTTTGGAGAAAAATTCATTTGAAAAAATATTATAGCTCTAAACTTATTTTTTGGATTTTTTTTAATATTTGAAGTGAAAGGTAATAGCTTCCTATTAGAGCATCATCGCTATATAATGGATAGTAACAATATATTTATGATTTTATGGATGGAAGTCATGAAATTGGAAAAGACTAATTATTAAAATTGTTATTCCAACGGACACCCTAAGAACATCCTCATCATGGCTCAAACAATTGAAAATGGAATGAAAGAAACAACTTCAAAGTTTATTTTAGAGTAGAGATTCCATAACTACCCGCAAGCTGAAATACCTTGTAATTTTTGACTCATTGATCGAAATGGAATGACTCAAAGCTTTCCACGTACATATAATTCTAGAAAACCATTTTCAAATTTTTAATTTTGAAAAAAGTGATTTTTTCTGATTTGCCCGGACTGCCCAATTAAAAAAAATAACATATTAGGCCATAACTTTTGATTCCTATTTCCAAATGTCATGAAATTTTGTGCATATGAAAGATATTCCTTGTACCCACCTTCTATTAAAATTTCAGCCGAAAATATGGAAATCTCCATTCACACGTACCTACCCAAAATTTATATATAGCCAAAAAATATAGTCTGGTCTTTTAGGGGTTAAAGTGTTCTTTATATGTGAGACATTAGAAAGTACTCTTCCAAAAGGAAATGAAGTCAACAAGTAAAAAAAGGAAAACCACAATGAAGTCCAAGCTTCTCATAATGCACAATTCCTATGTAAATCTATAAAGCGCAGTGGTCTTGAAGATCTATTATAATTGAGGGGCACTTCCAATATTATTTAGCACTAAAAAGTGAAGATTTGTAATGAGTTTCCTAGCACAACCACGTATGAATTATACAACCAAAATAATTCATTTCCCAAATTGGGTTTCATATACTATAAGAAAGACACGTTTTGGAGGTCGTCTGGCAAAAAACGCACTGTGTTTTTTCTGACGCCCGGCGTCCGGCGATTTGGAGCCGCAGCAGTGGAAATTTTGTGTGACGTCCACGAAAATGAGCACCTGAGAGAGGGCCAGACAAGTACATGTCAGCACGAACGGGCATGTCAAAATGAACGTCCAAAAAAACAGGCCCATGTTTTTACGAGACATATTGATGTTTTTTGGAACGTCCAAAAAAATAAGATTGCCACATCAGCAAGCAAACCCATTTTTGACTTTAGGTAAATCAATGAAAATTATTACAATTATTAATAAAATGCTAATCAAATGTGAAAATTTTAGGAAAAGGGCAGCCACGTGGCATGCTTTGCAAAAAAAGGGCAATGCATAGATGTACACTATGGATGAAAAGAGAAACCCTTTATATAAGTAGGGTGGTAGGAAGATTGACAACCCATATGGGATATTTTAAGCAAGAACTATGTTCAATGTAAAATGTCTGAAACAACATGATCCAAATGTTTGAAACAACATCAAGATGTCTGAAACAACATTAAGATGTTTGAAACAACGTCTAGAAATTTGGAATAACGTCTTCAATTACAATGGTCAAGTTCCTATATTCTAAGTATCCCATATCTTTTGTCTCACTATGGACGGACAAGGGATATAAATAGGACCCCTCTACCCTTCATTCTCACTAACTTTCAATGAAGTAATTCCTTCATTTGGCCATCAAAAATTCTTTTGATAGTAGATGGTAAGTTTTTTAAATTTTTTATTGAATTCAATCATTTTTTCTGTTCATTTTATGTTATTTTTTATTTTATTTCTAAATAATTATTTTCCATTGACCCTGCCTTGTGGTACAATGTGCATCAATTGATGTCTTAAAAAACGTTTGGACATCTAAGTTGACGTTTCAAAAAACGCCACGTCAGATGCCACGTCAGATGCCACATTTCAAAAAATGCCATGTCAGATGCCATGTCAGATGCTACATTTCAAAAAATGCCACATCATATGCCATGTCATGGACGGGCTGAATGAAAAATAAATCCACGTGGCTTTTTTTTCCTACGTGGCACCATTGTGGCATCCACATGGCGCATTGTAGGGAGCTTAGAAGACCATGTTTCTTGTAATGTCTTTCAAAAACAAGCCCAAATTTTGCACGTTTTTGGCCTAACAGAGTACGTTTTTTACCTGTCTGTTTTGACGAATTTTGTGGGACATCAACGCGGATCTTTTTTGCGTCTTATATGATGCGGTACCACGTTTTTTCTAACGTCAAAAAAAACATCGGTTTCTTATAGTGATATAGCAAAAAAAGAGTTAGAAAACTAACTTATAAAAATATAGGCAACTACTAAAAGTTATTTGGCAAGGTTTTATTTACCAACAAAGTATAGTAAACTATATAATGTGGAGCCTCAGGGATTGAGGGATTTAGGTTTATATCATACTTAGTCAAGTGAGCTGTACCTCCCTTTATTGCCCACAAATGCTCCACTAAGTCTCCTCTCAAACTATAGTGAGTATCTTCATTTTCTATCTATAATGTACTCATTAGTAGATCCTCATATGAAAAATCTCGAAGCAGTGGCGGAGCTCTGTGAACATCAAACGGCAAATCCAAACCCACTTCTTCTTCATCTTCCAGAATCATATTGTGAAGAATGCAACAAGCGAACATGATGTCTGAAATACATTGCAGACTCCATTGTCTGCATGGATTCTGTATAATTGCAAATCGTGCTTGTAGTACGCCACTACGCCAAAACAACGTTCAACATCTTTGCGAGCACTTTCTTGCTGTTTAGCAAAGTGAGGAGTCTTTTCATCATCAGGTGCATGTATAGTTTGGACAAAGCATGACCATGGCGAATAGATTCCATCAGCAAGCAGATAGTAGTAGTTGTAGAGGGTACCATTCACATATTATGACCTTCACCTGTCAACATGTTGTGCACAAGAGGGCTGCGGTCCAGAACATTAACATTGTTGTTTGTACCAGGGAGACCAATAAAAACGTGCCATATGGGCAAACTTTGGTCAGCCAAAGCTTCCAAAAAAATGGATCTGTTTCCATCTTTGTTACCATAGTCTCCTTGCTAAGCCATTGGGCAATTCTTCCACTCATAGTGTATGCATTCAATAGATGCAAACATGCCAGGCCAACCCTGCTCAGCATTTATGGCCAATTGGTTTTTCAAATCTGCTTGGGTTGGCTGCCTTAAATAGTAAGGACCGAACTTTGTACGGTCGGCAATGCAAAATCTTTTCATGGCCACCATAGCAGTGGATTATGCAATCCTATAGTATTCATCGATGGCATCTGTAGTGATTCCGTATGCAAGCATATGAAGTGCTGCTGTGCATTTTTGAAGTGAGGACAGCCCTAATCTTCCCACCGCATCACTTTTTTGCTGGAAGTAGCTATCACGTGCATAAACTCCCGCCATGATAGTAAAAAATAACAATCTTTGCATTCGAAAGCAGCGTCAAAACTATATTGGTCCATAAACAAGACTCTCTGAGGAGTAGTCAGCAAATAAACGCTCATGTCCTACTGCCCTCTCTCTATCCAAATTGCCACGTTGTCTAGGCCTAGACCCTCCAGCTATGCTTTCTGACTCACGAATTGGATCATAGTCAATCTGATCAAGGAAACTGTTGAAGATGATGTCTTCTTGTTCATCATCTTCATGCATCGTTTTTTGTTAGGTAGCTAATTTGGTTCTCCATGACTCCATATTGACGTTATGACACTAGCGCTTGATCTAGCTCCAATAATGTCAGCCTGCTCTGTTTGTAGATTATTCTACAAAATACCAAGAACATTTTTAGTATTATACAACAACAGTAGATGAAGTGCTAGTCATCACACTCTATGAACCTCACATATTAACAAATGCAAGTCAATAATTCAAAGAAACAATAACAATGAAGTGCAATTCAAAAATTGTCCCCTCTGAACCCAAGGCTTTGATGAAGCTTTAAGGAATTTTCTAAAAATCAAATAGGAGACCAAAATTTTCATGAACTGTGAAATTTTCTTTCATTGAATTCCGTTTAACCCATAAATGCCCAAGGCGTATTTTAAGCCTCTTGGAATTTGCTCTAAATTGAACAAAAAGACAACATTTTGCTAAGTTGAATCAATTTTTTTAAAATTGTAATCATACAAATTCAAACTAGACATGTTAGAGTATACATAGGAAAAGAAAACACAACAATGTCATTTAAGGATTGAAAGATTATAATGTTTGATCATCAGGGTGTTAAAACTATGAAAATCTTTGAGCTCTCTTTTTGCATGTCAAATCTAAAAAGTCAAGACCAAAAAAATGTGAGGTTGAAGGGCCTAACAAATATAACCCCAATCAATTTATGACTTCTCAAAATGTACTCTACAATTTTTTTAAATGAATTTCTAGTGTGATTTTTTCTCCAAGATCTATTGTATTTGAGGCTCATTTCCAAGAGCCCTCAACGCTATAGAAAGTCAAGATTGCAATGGGTACCTTTGCACAAAATCTTGAACAGAAAAATTATAATCATTCATTTTCAAAATCGGATTTTTGATGCTAAAATTAGACTCAAAAAAAAGTTTCAAAAATATAAACTATTAAAAATAGCAATTTGGTAAGATTTCATTTAACTTCAAAGTTTCTTCGACACCGCATTTGGATGCCTTGGGCATTTAGGGGTTAAAGTCCACCTACACATGCTACACAGTACATGCGAGAAGTAAACACAATGATATCACTTCTACATGAAAACATTGAAATATTTGATCACGAGGGGGGTAGAATGGTGTAAGTCATTTCAAGATTGCAAATCCTCATTCCACATGTCAAAATAGGAAAAAAAAAAGCCATGTGAAAACAATGAGGTTAAAAGGCATAAAAGGCACCTATTCCCCAATAATGTGACAATTTTTGGAAATGCACTTCCCAATTTCTATACATTAATTCCGAAACACATTTTCCCTCCCACTTCTATTGTATGTGAGGTACATTTCTAACAATCTTCAATACAAGGAAATCTAGATTGGCAATAGGCACCCTTGCCCAGAATCTTACATAGCAAAATCATAATCATTATTTTCTTGAATAGGAGTTAACATGGTATAATGAGACTTTCATCATCACTTTTCACTTGTCAGGAAAGTAAAATATTATAAATAGGAATGTAGTAAGCTTTATTTGAACTTCAGAATATTGGTGACAAGAAATTATCACTTGTGCAATGAATCCCTAAAGTTAACCGTAGGATCTTGCAGTATACTAACTTCAAAACATGTGGTAAAATTATTAGAAATTTTCACTTCATGGATTGTTGAATATCAACATTGAAATTCATTCAAATTAGTTTTTTGATCCTACAAAAAACTGGGCAACTACAATTTAGAAGCTATGAAAAAAAGTCCAACATGGGGGTACTTCATCGGATTTTTTTCCCTAGACAAGTTGGTTACATGCTTAAATTTCTTCAAATCATTAGGAATTGGACAACATATGGAAAAAAAATAGTAAGTAGAAAAAGTACAGAATGATTAAAACTACTAAATTGTTAAGAATTTCATTATGGAATTGCAAAATTTCAATCCCAATGTTTGTAATGTTGTAATAAAAAATCTGCATCCTATGATTTTAACTTCTTCAAAAAACATTGAAAATTCAGTTAAATAGTCAACTTTGAACTTTAGTTTAGAGTAGAGAATCCATAACTGCCCGTAAACAAAAACTCTTCATAACTTATGATTCATTGATCAAAATGGAATGATTAAAAGCTTTCCATGTATACGTAAATATAAAAAACCAATTTCAAATTTTTCTTTTTGAAATTTTTTTTTTTTTTAATATGCCTAGACATCCCATTTACCAAAAAAAAGTAACATATTAGGCTATAACTTTTGACTCATATTTACATGTCATGAAATTCAGTGCATATGAAAGATATTCCTCATCCCCAACTTCTAATAAAATTTCAACCTAAAACATGTAAATTTTTAGTCACAAGTACTTGCCCAAAATTGCTATGTTGTCCAAAAACGCATGCTAGTCCTTTAGAAGTTAAAGATTAGAATGTTTGTTCATGAGGGTGTTAATAAGAACTACAAAAGTGATTTGGAGTCTTCCAATCCTCTTCTCACATACCCAAAAGAGAGAAATGAGTCTTAACAAAAAAAATTGAGGTTGTAAGGCACAACATGCACAAGCTTGACCAAGTTTCTTAAATGAAGTCCTTATGTGACTTCTTATGTAGTGCAAGCTCATTTCAAACAGCCTTGAATAAGTAAGAAAACAACACTCTTGCACAAAATCTTCAATACCGTAACCATATACATGTTTTTCCAGAATATGAGTTTGGATGCTCAAACTTGACTTACGAAAGAATTTTTCAAAGTCATGAAATACAAAAATGAAACAGGAAGATGGCAAGCTTTAACCCCTCATTGCCGAAGGGGACGAAATCCATCCCCTGCAAATTGGAAAAGGTTGTGTCAACTTCGCAGATGGTCCATGTTCACTTGTTCCACCTCGGGATTCGCTAGGCGGGTAAAGACTCTGGCACATGATCTGTACCAGGGATTGCAAATCGTGAAAAAGAAAATTCCACAGCCTCTAAATTGGTCACACCCCACGTTATTGCAGGAAGACTTGGTCGTGCATTGTGCAAAGTAACCGGGAGATGCCGGTTGTAGACTGCCAGACCGTTGGTGCGATACTGTCACACCTCCTTGCAAATTTTTGTTTCTAGCTTTGTTTGTGTAGACATCGAATTGACAGGGTGATCGACTCAGTGAGTCCTCCTGTTTATTGGCTGTGTCCTTTGGACAGAGACTATGGCAACGACTCCGCATCGACTTTACAAAAACTTGAGTTTCCAAATTTTATCTACAACCGCATTCACACTCACCTACTTTTACAATTTCATATTTGTCTAACGTGAGGCCCGCGTGGCAAACCAAGAGGAACTCCCGGGAGGGAATCCCGCTTGGCACGGCTCGCCTAGGCGGCCCCAGGTGCGACGTGGGAGCCCCCCGCCTGGGCGGACCCCTGCTGCGGCGAGGGAGCCCCCCGCCTGGGCGGACCCCTGTGCGGCGAGGGAGCCCTCCGCCTGGGCCGACCCCCTGCGGTGAGGGAGCCCCCCGCCTGGGCGGACCCCCTGTGCGGCGAGGGAGCCCCCCGCCTGGGCGGACCCCTGCCGGGGGAGCCCCGCCTTGGGCGGGGGCCATTTTTTTATTTTTTTTATTTTTTTATTTTTTTATTTTTTATTTTTTTATTATCAATTTTTTTATTTTTTTAATGTTTTAATTTCATTTTTAAACCTTTTTAATTTTACTTTTATTTTCTTGTCTCTTGTTTTTTATTTTTTTGTTTTTTATTTGAGATTCTTAGATTTTTAAAAAAAATTAATTTTTAA
Organism: Pseudisothecium myosuroides; assembly: GCA_951799445.1. Classification (NCBI taxonomy): domain Eukaryota; kingdom Viridiplantae; phylum Streptophyta; class Bryopsida; order Hypnales; family Lembophyllaceae; genus Pseudisothecium; species Pseudisothecium myosuroides. The sequence goes on from OX637296.1 coordinate 20,524,477, forward strand.
ATTTTAAATTTAAGTTTCATTTTTTTATATTTTACTTTTTATTTTGTTACTTTTTAAATCATTATTTTTTTATTTTTTTTTCCTTACATTACTAATTTTTGTTTATTGAGTCATCAAATTAAATTAGACTTAGGTGGATTAGACCTAAGTAGGTTAGATTAGACTTAGGTGGATTAGACCTAAGTAGGTTAGATTAGACTTAGGTGGATTAGATCTAAGTAGGTTAGATTCAGATAAGTCTTACACTTTAGATTAGACTTACGTAGATTTAGATATTCAACTTGTTGGGATTCCTGTCATCAAATCCAACGAGGTTTTTTTTTTAGAGTCTAATGGAGATGCTAAGCTATCAAGTTGGGTGAGATTTTTTGTATGATTTAGATGGTGGTGATGGTGACAGTGGTTTGGCGTGGAGAAGAAGACTAGCATACATAACAATTCGTCATTTCAGTGTCTACAAACTTCAGCATTTCCTATATTTGTTCTGTTGTTTTCTTGTACAACTTTTCAACTCTCGTTTAGTCGTTTGTAAGTTGTTGTTTTTTTGCATTTGCAATGGCTGGTAGTAAGATGGTATTGTCAGTTGTCGAGATAGACGAAAACAGTCGAGATGTAGTGTTTGAAGGACAAATTTTGAGCCGCTACGGTACTTATGACTATATTCGTGCAAATCAGTCAAAAGACCGTGGCTATGCATATTTGCATTGTGATGTCATAGATAGAGAATGTTTAACAACAATTACTTTGTCTGTTTGTACACCGCTAATTGAACACCATCAAACTAAATTGCAACGAGGGAACTATGTGAGAGTAGAGAATTTTGCAGTCAAACCCAAAAGTGGTGGTGGGTTTCAGAAGGGAGACATGCCTTGTGTTATTTATGTCCAATCTACTACGCGTATCACAGTCCTTCCTCCCTTTGTACCAGGATTTCTTCCTGTTTTTTACACGGAGGATTCTATCAGAGATTTCAAAAAACGTTGCCATGAAAACTTTCCAGTGGCAACATTTGCTGCTGCTGTAGTAGCAATTAAAGGTCATTATCAAGATATGTTTCAAATAGTTGTTGCCGATGGACTCACGCATGATGATCATGATACAGTTGGTTTTACACATGCATTTCAAAGGGAGTATTTGAAGATTCAAGAAAGTCACAACGCAGGAGAATGTGTGCTGGTCATGTTCAAGCACTTGAGTGTGACGTCAAAGTATGATCGTTTTTTGAAGACTGAAGCGTATACAATTGTTACTTCCGTGATTGATGAAGAGGAACGTGAGCGATTGACCAACGTTTATCACCAAATAACAGACTCTGGCACCTCATCCGAAAATCTTAGAGAGGTAAGTGATGTATTGTGAATGTTTTACATTTATTCTTTAGTTTTTAGATTTTTAAGTTTTTATTCTAAAATTTTCCTTTTGAACATGTTGCAGATCATTGGTGAGTTATCAGTCTTGAATCCAACCGTTCCACCTTTCAAACGCATTTGCTCAGTCTGTCAGTTGGCGAATGTAACGGTTGTAGCTGCCAGTGAATACTTCTGCAAAAACTGCCAGCGCAATCAGGTGACAGAACAACAACCTTTTCTTCGAGGTAAAATCAATATAGAAGATGCAGGAGACATTGAAGTATCTATTGAAGGACCGTGGTTGTCATCTGTTGTTCACATGTCTGGTCAAGATTTTTTGAGAGAAACAAGAAAAGTACAAATTAGAATCCTATCGAAGATTCACATCACTGGAAAGTTTCAATTGACACCAACTTCACGTCTTGTTGGTTTTGAAGAGCATCACAAAGATGAACCATCTAGTGAATTAGTTTTAGCAGACAATAGTTTAGATTTTGTTTCTTCTCAGTGCACACCTATCTCTTCTTCTGTTCCATCTTGTGTGGAAAACGTGACTCCAATTTCAGTACAAGATGTCATCCCATCTTCCATAGATCTATTAGATAGCACTGCATCTCCATCACACTCTCGTCAGAAAAGTGTGAAGCGTAAATTGGATGATGCAATTGATAAAAGAAACAAAAAGTGACTATGTATATTGTATTTTATTTGTATTTGACTTGTATAAAACTAATGCTTTTTTGTTATTTTTGCAGACTCATTTGTATATTTGTATATTTGTATATTTGTATATTTGTATATTTGTATATTTGTATATTGTATATTTGTATATTTGTACTGTAGCAACTTTGTATAGGTTTGTACAATTCGTGGAAAATTTTGTATTTGACATTTGTTAATATGACAAAATTAGATGAGATATTAAAATGTTACAATCTTCAATGCAATACACATTACAAATATAATGTAGGAGACTGTTTATTTGATTCTATCGCATATTTATTGCGATATACTGAATCATCGACAGATTTACGAATGAATGCAATGCGTCATTTAAAACAATGTTTAGCAATTAATACTCCAAAAGCATATGAAACTCGAACAAAAGAATTAACTGAATCATTTCTACATGATTTACACAATGGACAAGTTTTAAATGAAGATCAATACATAGAAAGAATGTCAATGAGTGCAACTATCGGTGGATTGTGGGGAGATTTTACAGCAATCAAATGGATATCTGATTACTTAAAAAAACAAATTAGTGTCTGGAATAAAGAAAATGGAAGGATACTTAGTACATTTGGCAGAGAGTTTAATAGTGAAACATTGCATATAGCTTTTGGAAGTAGTCATTTTGAACCAATAGAAGTTGTAGATGGTTTAATACCAATTCATGTACCAACTGAACTAACACAAAATAGAATAATAGATTTGGATAGAGAATATAATGACAATGAAACGCAAATTAAATGGAATGAAAAACAAAAAACAAACTTAACAGAATTTGAAATACAAAATGCTCAAAATTCCAAGCTCAATTGTATAAGCAATTTACAAATAAATAATTCTTACAGTATAAATCGTGAAATGAAAAAATCTATGAGGATAAATTGGTCAGCTGAAATGAATGTTGAAATAATAAATTTAATGAATGATCCATATTTAACAAATTTAGAAATAGCAAAAAAATTTATTTTTTCAAACAATAATTTAAATATATCAATTCAACAAGTAATTAATCATATTAATGTATTAAAAAGGAAAAGATTAGGGGAAACCAATAAAAATAATAATGATGCAAATCTTAGTTGCAAAAGTAATGTACAAAATAGAAAGAGATCTTATACAAATTGGAAAAAATATGATCCTTCTCTTCAAGAACTTTCAAATGATTTGAATTATAATACTTTTGAAAATAAAGCAAATCGTTTTTTTGAATTGTTCCCAAATGAAAAACTTATAAACAATCAAGTTATAAAACGTTTAAAGTATATAGACCATAAAAAACATGTTGATTTAAAAAATACTACAAACAAAATAGAAACATCAAAACAAGAAAATCAAATTATGCCAACAACATCAGAACAAAGAAATGTTATGAATGTAAATAGGAAAGATTCAAAAAATGAAATTGTTCAAATTTTGAAACATTTGAAAATTGCAAATACAAAAACAAAGAAAACGTGCAATTTCACTAAAAAATCATTAAATAAATCAAGAATTGGAAGGAAAAAAACAAGTTCTAAACTAGTATCAACAATGGAAAAACATTTCATTAATTTTAATAAAGAAATAAATGATGTGCCAATCTATGTGTGTTTTGTATGTCAAAGATTAAGTTTTTTGAAATTTTCCAGTTTAATAACACCTTCATTGCAAGAAACAGTAAAATCTTTATTACAATGTGATTCTAACTTATTTACCAATGAGTCATTGTATGTTTGCAATCAATGTTTAAATGCGATTAAGAAAAATAAAATTCCATTGTATTTTGCACCTAAAAATATACACAGAAATTTGATTATATCATCTGTCAAGCAACTTACTATTTTAGAAGAAAGATTGATTTCCCCTCGCCAAGCTTTTGCACAAATTTATAAACTACATAATTATGGTCAATACAAAATGCATGGGAGTATTATAAATGTTCCAGCAAATATTGATAAAACACAATCAATCCATCCTCGTTTACCTGAGGATGATAGTACAATAGGAGTTCTTTTAAAACGCTGTTTAGTATATAAATCTCCTTTTATGTCTGGAAATGTACGTCCCAATATGATCATGTTAGCACTGAAAGATTTGTTGAATACTCCGTTGTATAAAGAATTAAATGTTCAAATTCGTCCTTTATGGAATAGTTTGTTTACCATACATCTCCAAACAAAAATTGAAAATGATCTTTTTGAAGAAGACACTGCAAACAAAGACAAGTTTGAAGAAGAAATAGAAGAGGTTTTTACAGAAACAATGGTGCATAATTTTTTAGATTCTGAAATCATTCAAGATTATGATAGAACATCATCGATTGCATCTATTGAAAATGGTTTATCAGTTGCACCTAGTGAAGGATACCACCCTATAGGAATTTTCAAAGATAAAAACAGCGAAGAACTTAATTTTCCAACATTGTATTTTGGTCATCCTCGAAATGAAAAAATATATAAAAATTTCTCTTATCATAAAATAGCAAAATGGGAATTATTGCATAAAAGTCATGATTTTGCTACAAATATTCAAAATATTTTTTTCAAAGCAACCAAGATTTGTATTGAAAAAGTAAAAAATTCTAGTTGGGTTCGAATAAGAAAAGGAAAGTTAAATGGAAGAACTTTGACAGCTGCTGAAGTTTTTAAAGAATCTAATTTAGATAAAATTTTCAAATCATACATTGGATTTCATGATTTAGAAAGGTTGCGTACATCGCCTGATTACATAGAAGGACTTCGGAAAAGTTTATTTGCAATGATCAGACAATTAGGTCCTCCAACATTTTTCATTACATTGACAAGTGCAGAACGTTTATGGACACCTTTAATTCAAGCTTTGTACAAACTAAATGTCACACGATTAAATTTACCTCATTTCCATTCTCTTGAATCTATTCATATAGCAGAATTAATAAGGTCCGATCCAGTGACATGTGCATTGTATTATAATCACCGCGCTGCGGCATTTCGTAAATTAATTAAAAAAGAAGCTTCAATTATAGGTGAAGTGGTAGATTTCTTTTTTATAACTGAATTTCAACATAGAGGTAGCGAACATGAACATGCGGTGATATGGATTAAAAATGCACCAAAATATAAAATAAGTTCATTTGAAGAAATTATTGCTTTTGTTGACAAATATATTACATCAGACAAATCATTTCTTCTTCCCCCTTTACAAGAGGCCCAAACTCATAAGCATTCACGCACATGTAGAAAAAAAGGACAACCTGTATGTAGATTTCACTATCCTCTTCCACCAATGGAAAAAACAATGATTTTAGAACCAATTGACAATAAAGACATAGAAAATGCAAATTACTACAAAAATAAATACAAAGACATATTTGATTTCTTAAAAGAATTGGGCACTGGATCAGAAATGGCTTTTGATGAATTCCTACAACATTTTAATATAGACAGCTTGACTTACATTATGTGTTTACGTATTCAACTTAAAAGACCACAAATATTTTTGAAACGGAAACTTTGTGATATACGTACTAATGCATTCAACAAAACTGTAGCAAATACATGGTATGCCAATACGGATATTCAATTTATACTAGATCCATATGCTGCAGCTACCTATTGTACTTCATACATGACAAAAGTTGACAAAAGTATAACTACGGAATTAAAATCGATTATTCAAAAATGTATAGAAGATAAAACAGATGCCGATAAACGGATTTTAAAACTTGGAAATGCTTTTTTGAATGCACAACAAATGTCAGCACAACTTGCTGTTTATCTCATTCTTTCTTTACCTCTCTATCATAGTTCACAAACATTTAAATTTATAAATACATCACCACCTGAAGAACGTGCCTTTTTTTTAAAACCTCAACAAACACTATCAAAATTGGCCCCGGAATCTTGTGAAGTTATGTGCAAATCCATTATTGACAGATACATAGGACGACCTCACTCATTGAATCACATATGTTTAGCTGAATTTGCATCAAAATACTATTGGGTAAAAAATAAAATAATAAAATGCCGAACACCCAAAATTATAAGGTTTGTTCATTATAACAAACATAGAGATTTAGAAAATTGGGCAAGAGAACAATTACTGTTATATGTACCATTTTCTAACACTGAAGCTTCTCAAAAAAATAACAAAGAAACTTGGAAAGAAGCATATGATGAGAAAATCAACGATATTATGAATATAAGTAAAAAATTCAACTATCAAATTGCTACAACAATACAACAAGATTGTGATGATGAATGGGATCGTTTACAAGAAATAGCTAATAAATTACAAACTGACAAATGCTATAATATATGGGATGATATAGAAACAAATACAATGGATTTTTGTACAAGTACGGAGAACATTGAGAAATATGATCTTGCTTCGGATATATATATATAAAACCACATGCAAAACATTACACCAAGCTAGATTTAGAACATCATACTTTTCGAAATGTTGATTTAATGAACGAGTTAGAATTTTTCAAATTACTTCGCAATCTAAATGGAGAACAAAGAGCAATTTACGATGATCTCATGTATAGAAAGCGTGTTAAAATAGATACTCCTATACATTTATTCCTAACTGGTGGTGCAGGAACCGGTAAAACATTCACATTACAACTTATTGTGCAGGGATTGTTGCGGTTTTATCATAGTGATATAGAATCAGATCCTTTAAAGCCAAAAACACTATTGATGGCATATACAGGAAAAGCTGCTTTTAATATAGATGGGTGTACTATACATTCAGCTTTACACATTCCAATAAATCAGTCACTATCAAACATTGGAAAATTGTCATCAGAATTGCTAAATAAATTAACTGATCAATATGAACAAATAAAATTAATAGTAATAGATGAAATATCACTTGTTGGAGCAAGGATGTTGGATGCAATTGATCAAAGACTTCGTTCCATTAAACATGTTCAAAACAAATTTTTTGGTGGACTAGACGTTATAGTTTGTGGTGATTTCTATCAAGCGCCTCCAGTTAGAGATAAATGGGTCTTTCAAAAATTAAATCACGGACTATGCTCCTTAGCGCCTAGTTTTTGGTACGAATGTATACAATGTTATGAACTAACCACTGTTATGCGACAAAATGATCCAATGTTTATTGACATACTGAATAGGTTTCGAAAAGCCACTCAAACCATTGCAGATGTTAACATGATCAATTCATTATGCTTGAAAACACCTCCAAATGATTCCACTATTCCACACTTGTTTTACATGAATAAAGACACAGCGGTTCATAACATAAAAGTTTTTGATCAAGTTAAAGGGCCTACATATCATTTAAAAGCAGTTGATATTCGACATCCTTCTTTGTCTCCGTCATTTGAAATTCCCAATGATCCTAGCAAAACTGCTGGATTACATACAATAATAAAAGTAAAAAAAGACATGTTAGTAGAACTTTGTGCAGGGAATTATGCTACACATGATGGTTTAGTCAATGGAGCTGATGGTCTTTTCAAAACATCAATTATCAAAAATTCAAAGGAATACATCATGATAGAATTTTTAAATGCAAAAGTTGGAACTTTAACACGTTTGTCAAATGTTCATTTATATAATGACAAAAATATTGCATCAACATGGACACCCATTGAAGCATTAACAAAGGAAATAATGTTTGGTCAAACCCGCACACATCTCATCACTCGCATTCAATTTCCGATACAATTAGCAGCTGCACGAACCATTCATCGTTCACAAGGTTTGTCTTTAGATGAAATGGCATTCAATCCAAAAGGGGTCAACAAGCATGGACTTTCATATACTGCTTTGTCACGTATTAGAACAAAAGAAAAATTGTATCTATTGTATCCATTAACCATGTCAAACTTTCATGTTGAAAATTCCGTTTGTTCAGAGATGGAAAGATTAAAGTCAACAGCAAAATGGAACTTATTTGTACCAATGTTAAAAACCATGCGCCATTCGCATACAATCATTCAAAGCATTAATGTCAATTCTTTACCTAAACACCAACACGATATACAATTTGATCATAATCTTCAATCATCCCACATATTATGTTTTCAAGAAACCAGGGTTAAACTTGCACAAGAAGTGCCACAATTTATAGATACATCCAAATTCAACTACATACATACATTTGACAAACATGGTCTACTTTTGCTATATAATAAAAACATTACATGTTCAGCGACTACAATTAAAAATCACAGTGGATCTGAATTTATAGGAGCGACATTTAATGAAAGCACTCGAAGTGCTATCCATATAATAGCTGTTTATCGATCTCATTCTACTTGTATATCAATGTTTCTTGAAATTATAAAAGAATTAATTACTAAAGCTCCATTAACATGTCCTATTCTAATTCTTGGAGATTTTAATGTAGATTTAAATATGCAAAAAAACAAAGATAACACTTCTCAACAACTTATTCAAGTTATGTCTAAACATCACTTCAGACAACAACTATCAACACCTACTACTAAATCCAATTCATTAATAGATCATATCTGGACGAATATCCCAGGCCAAGATACAAAATATGGTGTTACGGATGCGTATTGGCCAGATTATCACAAACCAATATATTGTGCATTCAAACTTCCAAATACTATGCCTAACTACACATGCAACAAACAAAATTTATCTTTTGTTTAGAATGTTTTATATTCACAATTTTTGCAATTAAATTAATTTAAAAAAAGGTCAATTTTACATACATATATGTATAATAAAAAATACATATACATATACATTTTTATTTTATTTTTAGATTTTTATTACAATTAGTATTTGATGTCCCTAGATTTCTATTTTGTCATTGGAATAATTTGTGCAAATCAATTTTCATATTCATTATACTTTGAAAGGTAAAACAAAATTAATTTTACTTTAACCAACAATTTTACTTTACTTTAACCAACAATTTAATTTTACTTTAACCAACAATTTAATTGATTTCTTTTATTTTTTTTGCCATCTTTTACTTTTTCCTATCTTTTATTTTTTTTCCATCTTTTATTTTAAAATATTCTTAGTATTTTTGTATAAATACATCTGTTTTCATATATATTTTTCAATATCATTTCTTTTGCAACCATGTCAAAGACTAAGAAGCAGTTCGAACCATTATCAAAGGGAGACTATGAAAAATTTGGACAATTCTGTAAAACACTACAGTTAAAATTTGTTCATAATTACGATTATAGAATTGGTGATTGTTTATTTGACACCGTCAGCTATATAATGCTTTACAAAAACAAATTCTCGAGAGATGAACAATATCGAACTGCAGACAATCTTCGAACCCAAGCAATAAATGTGCTAAAAGATTATGTTGCAGATGGTCATCCACAACAACAAAAATGGACAACAACTATAAAACTCGCTCTGAGTGATTTGCACGGCCAACAAAATACATCCATAGATCAATACTTCGAATTGATGTCAAAATCTAGTAGCAGCCACAATGGATTGTGGGGAGATGGAACTATGATACAATTCATGGCTCTATATTTACAACGGCCTTTTCAAGTTTACGACATTGCTATGTTTAGAGACTTGAAAAAAGACAAAAAAACCCTACAAAATATGTATTATACAATTTCTGACGGGGTAGCACCCGGAAATGATCCCATACGCATCGCGTACAATGGCATTGACCATTATATTCCCATTGTTGAATTGCAAGCTGATAGCTCTCCTACCAATTCTCCTTCAAGTTCAACAAAAGGAAGTCCTATCAAACAAAGACCTAAAAAAAAGATGAAGACCAATCAGACTCAAAATTGGAATGACACCATTGAGTTTTATCCATATGAAAGACTAGAAAGTGGTTACATATTTGGTCGAGATTACAAATTCGATGTATATATCGATCATATTTTAGAACCATCCAATTTGACCAATCAACGAGAATGCAATGCAAATACTGTGGACAAAGTTTATAAATTATTACAAAGTGGTTCAAATACAATGTCACCACTTGTACTAAAACCCATCGGCATTCAATATGAAGGGTCAAAAGACATCAAGAAGTTTGATCAATGGTTTACATTTCAAGATGTACTAATAAAGCCTGGTTGCATAGTTCATTCTAAACCAACAACATTGTTTTTATCTTCATTAAGATGGGAACCTGTTGATGGACAACATGTAGTCCAAGCTTGTAAGGATGCAGCAAAAAAATTTAAACAAGGCGAATTGTCTGTACTAGCTTATGAGAATATATTCAAAACAAGACAAGCTACTATGGTTTTCTATGATGAACCTCTCAAATATTTGGCTATGTCTTCTCACCTTAACGAAGAATTTTATAAGAGACAAACATATACAATTGTTTTTCAAGATCTACAAAAAATGAGGATTGTATATGAATATTATGAATGTCCTGATCCAGAGCTTCGTGAAGATGATTTCAACCGAATGAATGTAGTAAAAGCTATGATCTACATTCTTCATCGGCAATCTGACAAAACAGAAGACAAAACATTAAGCAACCTTTGGAAATCTTTAGATCATTATACAAGCCATGTATTTTTGTCTGACAAACATGCTTTTCAAGAACTCTTAAAAATGTGTAAAGCATACGATGAAAAGCATATATTCTTCAATGAAAATGACAAGAAGAAATATGAAGAAAACGGAGATTTTACCAAAAGACCCTTCACGATAAAATGGTTGAAGCCCTGGAGGAACTTGAGTATAGAGCAACACAAAGAATTAAGCCGCTTATGCAATAAGCCTCAATGTTTTTTTTTTAATGGAGTGGATGCAAAAACTTTGCAACCAAAGACTGCTGCATATATGGCCAATAGAATGAAATCACTTTCAGCAGTTCAAAATGCTTTGAAGTGGCTAACAAATGAAGGTGAACATTTACTTGAACATATGATGTTTTCCCATGATACATCTAAATACGGTTCGGAAGACCAACTTGTATCTCTTCTCAACAATGAATGCAAAAACTTCAAGACAAATTGGGCTAACATATCGGCTAAACAAGAATTGTCCAAGTTAAAAAACTTGGAAAAACTTATTCCAAGAGAAATTTGTAACCTCTATAATAGCAAAAAAAAGAGGTTACAAATTTCAAATATGCAATGGACTTGGAAATATACAAAAACTGTTAAAAATACAAAAGGTTTGAAAACATTGATACCTATTCAAATAGCAGCTAAGTTGGGATCCATTCAAGAAGATTTAATAGTAATTCCTGAAGATGCTCTATTTATTTTTGATACACGATATGGAGGAAATACAAAAGAAAAGGGTAATTGGACTACTAACGACTATGAAGCTTTTGGTCACAACATGGCCAAATGGACTTTGAAAAACAAGAGGTGGAATGCAATTTTATTATTACCTCTTAATGCGTCATCAAAAACAAAATCAAAGTTAAATATCCAAACTCCACATATAATGTTTGGAGGTGTTTATCGTTTTCCACAACATATTAGGAGACGAATAACAACTAATCATAGTACCAAATCAAAAATTACCGCTGAAACATTTGGAGAAATACTTTTTGTAATTTCATCTTCAATCGGGAATACTAATTTTGAACCAAATTTTCCAAGTGATGTTGATCCTAAACGTCGATTTATTTATGATGATGAAGACACGGACATCTCACAACGTAAAAAAGCAGCTATTATAACCCTTATTAAGAGTTATATGCCCAACAGTTGGTCATTAGTCTTAATAGGTGCTACTAATCAGGTGTCCAATGTAATATCAAAACTTCCAAAGAAAATATCCAAGATCTATGTCTTTGAGTCTTCGAAAAATCTATTAGAAGAACTAGAAAAGATCATTGCTCCAGGGTCCAAAAAACATTAGAAACAATTTTTGTATTTTATGTACTATTTTATTATTAAATAAAGAGATATTAATCATATTTTGTTATTACTTCATGTTTGGTTATATATATTGATATATAAGATAATTTTTTTTTGACACACTTGCTCACCAAGACAGAGCCTCACGGTCACACCGTTCTTGTTTTTTGCCTCCTGAAAATACTGGAAACCTGCATTTACCCATTGCTAGGAAACCCCATTGCAAGTCAGCCGGTCACAATAGGCAGCGGATGCTACTTTCAATCTTCAATCTCCCGTAGATGGTGCAGATTTTTTATTTGGAAATTTTTTCGGACGTTGGTGCTATTCAGTTCTCGCTACTCAAAAAATATTCTCCTGAAATTTGGCTTTTTTCATGTCAAAATCTTGTCCGATGTCACAGAGCGGATAGCTGATGATCCGCTGAAAACTCAAACGTTGTGCTCAATCAAATGTCATTGTCAAAGAATTGAACGCACTAGGTTTTGATCGGACCAGATCACCAGGCGCACTATCGCCTGATCTACCAATTTGAACAATGAATTTTTGTAGGACTCATCCAATTGATGGTGCAGCCCCTTTCTTTTGCACGCCCCCTGTTCTGCTCTCATGCACGCCTTCAGAGCCTTGGCAATGAGGGGTTAAGTCAACTTCAAAGTATGGTTCACAACATAATTTGACGCGTTGATTCTTCAAGTTATGTGGAGACCTCAATAAAAAAAATTACCATGTCCGTTTGAATGACAAGCTAGTCAATGCCACATCAAGCATGAAATAAACCGAAGACTAATATAACCAGTACATCAGAACTTCATCTCCAACTCAGTACAAGAAAAAATTTGCTCCACAAATAGTCATCACCTGTAGTGCTTCTAATCTCTCTTTGAAAACTGGACTACAAGCTCCACATGAAAGGTCGAAACCAACAACTCCTCAACAGATTCCTCTTAGCATTGAGCTACCTCCTTCACAGAAGATGTAGGCACTCTCAAAAAAAAATTCCTCACTAGGAATTCAATCTTACAATCTGAACAACTGGTATGCTCAATCTTGGCACAAGAACATGCACTTCCAAAATCAACAATTCAAGCAAGACGGTTTAAAGGTAATCCAGCAGGTTTTTATTTTCACTGGAAGTGAAAGATAAGGACGACGCCTACAAAGGTAGCTTTTGGGAAGAAGGATGTCAACAAGCTTGACAATTGCGTGACATGGAGAACTCCAATTTTTAAATGTTGTGCAATTCGAACTTGTCGTGTAGCCTTGGCCGCATAGCTGTGGGCAACAGAAAAATTCATTGGCCAGCCGCACGAGAGTAGCACGCCAAGTGCCACTGGCCGCGCCTCCAAAATGTGGAAATGTTCTTATGCAGGCTAACTAGACAAAAATAGCCGTTGGTCTTTCCAAGCACCAGTACACAAAAAGCCTTGACTACAACATACAATACAATCTTGCTGAAACTTTGTTCATGCTCAAACTTTGTTCATGCTGAACCTTTGCACATATTGAACCTTTGTACATACTACTGAAACTTTGTACATACTGGACCTTCGTACATGTCACTGGTTTCTGTTGTTTGCCGGTTTCTGCTGTTTTTTATCGTGATGTCTCTGCGGACACCGACGCACTACTGGCACATCTTGCATCTGCAAGTTAATTAAAAAAAATTAGTTTACGTCTCACTTGTAAAATAACACACATAAAACATTAAACATTAGGTGGAATAACATACCTATTCTCTTTTGGAGTCAAAATTTCCTCCTCTCCTTATCCTCCATTTTCTTCCTCTACCGATCCTCCACTTCAAATATTTGCTATTCCTCCATCTTTCGGCTCTGGCCCCTACTTTTTCTGCGCTCAAATTTCTTTGCAAACTCTTGCAGTCAATAAATCATCTCTCGTTAGAAAATTCAATAAAGACCTTTAACTATCCTTATGGCACATAAGAACACAAAGGTCGCGCCATACAACTCTACTGCTAGTACTGGTAGCAGTGCTTATGCCAGCAGATCTAAGGCAAGTGTCGGTGAGATGTCTCCTACACCAAGGAGGGTCACAGTCTATGTGTATTCATTGGTCCAAGAGTTCAAGCGTCACATGAAATGGTGCATGACACAGCTGCTCTAGAAGCACGGAACACATCTCATAAAGAATGAGCATACAAAGAATACATTGTAAGAAAAAAAAATTTGCTATCTGAACCCTGCTGGTGGACATCACGTTTCCTGAATGGGCGACCACAGTACAATTAATGTGTTGTAGATCATAGGTAATGAAAATGTCTGTTCAATATCGATAGGAAATGAGGCAGTGTAGGTCCAATTTTTTTTGAGATGAGGAACCTGCTACTGTTGAGGTTACCTTGCGGCTATAGGGTTTGCCCCGTTCCTCCACCAGGATTTGTACGTTGACGTTGCCTTGTTTTCCTGCAACATCATAATTACAAAATCTGTAAAAATGCAGACGGCACACCCTAACTAGTGAAACACAAAGTGACTACAACGCAAACCCTAAACACAGAAACACAAAGTGACTACAACGCAAACCCTAAACACGGAAGCACAATGTGACTACGCCTGCAAACCCTAACCACGGAAGTACAATGTGACTACGCCTGCAAACCCTAACCACAGAAGCACAATGTGACTACGACTGCAAACCCTAACAACAGAAGCACAATCTCTATAAGAAACCCACGTTTTAGGTGACGTTCGCTTAATTTTAGGAGACGGATTTTAGTGGATGTCCGGAAAAACAACTTATGTTTTTATGTCAATAATAACGTCCAATATAACATCTAGATGTTATATTGGACGTTATTATTGACATAAAAACATAAGTTGTTTTTCCGGACATCCACTAAAATCCGTCTCCTAAAATTAAGCGAACGTCACCTAAAACATGGGTTTCTTATAGTGAATGTGACTACGACTGCAAACTCAAACCACAGAAACACAATGTAACTACGCTTGCAAATTCTAACGACAGAAGCACAATGCGACTACGACTGCAAACCCAAACCACAGAAACACAATGTGACTACGCCTACAAACTCTAACGACAGAAGCACATTTGAACCGAGTGTTTACCTTAAGGCTATTAGATTTGTCAGGTTTCTCTGCTGCCGTTTGGTCCTTTGACGTCTTACAATCCAAGAAACCAGTGGCCTCGGCCTCCTTCACCAAAGGCGCGCACTCATCAGATCCAAGCTCTGTCACCACTGCTAGGTTAGTGAACTAAATCATAATGAACTAGAAACAGAAGAGCAAGAAAACTTCGGAATTGTAAGAACAAACTCACCTGATAGCGGGTCATTGACACGAAAACCCAACACCATCGCATCCACAACACTCGCGTTCGCAATACTGCTCACCAAAAAAACCCAGCAGCTAATGCACTAACCAAACTAAAGGGAGGGCAAATTGCACGAGAGTGCAACCTCGTAAGGGCCGCCAGCGTTCCGAACGTCCGAGGCGTGAGACTACTAACATTGAGAAACGTCGGATACAGACCGAATAACTCCATGGCAAACGACCTACATTCAACAGACAGGAGATATACAACCTACATTCAACAAAACTGGAGAAACGCACTACTCAGACAAGCATTGCAGAAGAGTGGTCGACCTCAGGGCTTTTAAACCAAAAACCTAAACCTAAAACCTGATACTTGATGCCCTAACCCTAAAAAAAGAGGCGCGCCCCACTACTGAAAACCTAAAAGCGGCCACTAACAAAGAGGTACATTTTGCTTTCTCAATGTACCAACAATGTGCATTTCAAGAGGTGGTGGCTTCTAATGACCACTACATTTCAACTTCAAAAATTCGTAACTAATTCCACAAAGGTCCAAAAAATATGAAACAACTTGAGTTAGATGCCAAAGAATTCTATTTTTTTTCCTAAAAAAATTTACTAAAAATTTGATTATGATAGTAGGCTTCACTTGCTACTGGGATTTGTCTTCAAACTTGCTTTCTCTTGCCCCTGTTGTTTTAGTTGTTATAGAAAAATGTTATGAAAATGGTTTAGAAAATGTAAAAATCTTTGCCAAGGACGTGGTCCTTTGGTTTTGAGTATTTATCAATGGAATTTGTCCATGTGTTTCAAGAAAAATTATAAATAAAATTTGCTGAAAATTGTTTCAACTAGTTTAGCTTCCTCCCAAATGCAATCAGCTCTTAAAAGGACGCTTAAAGAGCAAATTATCTTAGCCATCCTTGCTTTTCTTTCTGCTTCTTTATCTTTTATTGACAAACTTATTGTTTTCACGAATGAAAGAAAAAATGAAAAGAAAAGAAAAGAAGGGGTTAGGTAACCAAGGCTTAATCACTACAAAAAGGGCTTAACCCCTAAAGTTTCTTGACTATGTTCTCACCAAAAATGCTCCAAAACTGCCATTTCTAGTACAAGTACCAAATTTTTGAAAAATATCATTTTGGGGCACATGTAATCGTAGGATCTTGTAGTACTCTAGTTTGAAAATATGTGGAAAAAATTTCAGAAATTTCCATCTTGTAGATTGGAAGATATTAGCGTTTGAAGTGGCAAAAGTCCTTTTGGGGCCCTGCAAAAAACCGGGCAGCTGCACTTCACAGGGTCAGATTATTATGAAAAAAATTCCAAAATGGTTGTGCTTCTTTGGATTCATTCTTCAGGGCAAGTTGGCTACATGCTTGAAAATTTTCAAATTATTTGGAATTGTACAACATATAGGAAAAAAATAATAAGTAGAAAGAAGTAGAGAATGGTTCAAAACACTAAATTGTTAAGAAGTTAATTATGGAATTGAAAAATGCCAATCCCAATGGTTGCTATGTTGTAATAAACAATCTACATTCTACAATTTTATTTTTTTTGAAAAATATTGAAAATTGAGTGAAATAAACAACTTCAAAGTTTATTTTAGAGTAGACAATCCATAACTGCCCGCAAACTAAAAAACCTCATAACGTTTGACTCATTGATCAGAATGGATTGATTCAAAGCTTTCCACGTATATATAAATCTAATAAACCAATTTCAAATTTTTATTTTTGAAAAAAGTGATTTTTTCTGATCTGCCCGGACTGCCCGAGTTGAGAAACAAACAACATATTCGGCCATAACTTTTGACTCGTATTTCCAAATGTCATGAAATTTGGTGCATATGAAAGATATTCCTCGTCCCCACCTTCTGTAAAAATTTCAGCCCAAAATATGCAAATCTCCAGCCACACATACCTGCCCAAAATTTCTATGTTGCCAAAAAAGGCATGTTGGTCCTTTAATGGTTAATGAAGGCGGGTGGGGAGGTAATCCAAGGTCCAAAGTCCAAAGCCCGAAGACATTGATTCATGCACCTAAACTGCCTGAACACGCCTAGTAACACACTGCCTTCCATCTCTGTCGTCCCTCCACCTGAAGGGCGCAGATGGAGGGAGCCCTTCCTCGAATTCAAGGCTGGCTGGAGACAAGGCCAACGCAACCACTGCAGACCTAATTCTTGAGACCTAGTTATAGACCTATGCAGCTTTCACATATTCTTATACTACAAAGTTAAGTTTTAATTTTTTGAAAAACTAGGTTCCAAGAAATACTCCTGTTCTGACTGATCATTTAGAGGGTCCAATAAACAATATCCCCATTTTGCCTCTAAAAATACTTTTTAGTAGGTGCGTTTACCAAATCCATTGAGGAGATTTTACATGATATGGAGTTTGTGTTTCTTGCCTCGTCTTATTGAACATGCTTTGATTTAGAGGATTTCAAATTTTTTTTTCATTATGATTACCTTGGATAATATAACATTCAAAAGCATTCTTGTGCATTGCCTTGGCTCTACAGTGTTGCTAGTGGAATATTCCACATCCAATAGTCCTTCATTGATAACTACTAACAAGTGGAGAATGCAGAGGCTGATGGGTGTGAAATATTTTACCCAACACTGTAGAGCCAAGGCAATGAACACTAATGCTACTGAATGTTATGAATCTTTAAACTAAAATTGCCTTATTTATAGGGCTTTTTGTTGAATATCAAAAAAATTACCTTTATAATTTCATAATGTGGCATTTTTTGTTGTTTTATTAGCAACCATGCAATAATTACAAAGTTATTTAAGTTATTTATGTCTGCTTTACAGGTCCAGATGCTAACCTTCCAAGGCATGGAAGTTTAGCCAAATGGATGGTCTTCAAGTGGGCAATGGGATTATTATTTATTTGAATTTATTCCCGGTCTAGAATTTTGAATTAACAACTAGATTTATTTTGGAAATTTTGGGTATTTTATGTAAGTTTCAAAGTCAAACCTTGAGGATAATTTAAGGTGTTGTATAGGTGCATGTTTAGAGCACCTTCACAAAGACCCCAAACCATTCACTAAAGCTTCTATTACTCTGTAAGTGTGTTACACCATATGCAAAGTTGGAGACATCCTCCTAGGCTGGATGGTTTAATTCCTACAAGACCAGGTTCTTTTGGGGGTTCAAAAAACATTCCAAACGGCTATCATTTCTATTGCAATGTATAAAACTTTTTAAAACTTTCTTACTTTTTGTATATGTAACTATAGGATCTTGCACTAGACTAATATAAAAATGTGTGGAAGAAATTTTAGAGACTTTGACATTGTAGATTGCAAGATATTTGTGCTTTAAAGTGAAGAAAACAAGTGTTTTTGGTACCTTTTGTGACTAGGTTTCTGACTTGGAATCTTTTTAACTTAAAGTTTAGTTCCATAGAATAGAATTTGAATTTTTTTAAATTGTGTTGGGAACTTTTATTTAAAAAGAACACTTAAATTTCATTCTTTAAAAAATTGTTAGGTAGAAGGAGAAACTAAATCTTTCATATTTCTAAGATGGAGTTGAATTGTACTAATTGTAAACTAACCATGTGGAATTTCTTTCTTTTAATTATGAAAATCAAGTTAAAAAATGAATCTTTTAAGTTATTTTTTGAAAAATGCCTTAAATGCCCCCAAAACAAGACTCTTGTAACATTTTCATTACTAGTCCAAATCACTAGAAGAAAACTGCGTTGGAACCTAGGAAAACACGTGGGATTGGTTTCGTTGAGTTCTTAGTTTCCAACGCAGATTTTTACATTCCAACGCGTTTCTGCATAGAAATTCCAACGCAGAAACGCGTTGGAACGCAAAAATCTGCGTTGGAAACTAAGAACTCAACGAAACCAATCCCACGTGTTTTCCTAGGTTCCAACGCAGTTTTCTTCTAGTGAATGGAATGAATCAAATCTCTCCATGTAGACAAAAGTATTTTCTATACAAAGCAAAAAAATTTAAAAACATATTTTGACTTCTTGCGATTGATTTGTGCTACCCAGTGAACTACTTTTTGAGCTTAGTATGGCATACCCTTCCCTCCCGATCATTAATTGAAATAAAAACTAAATTCCTAGAAAAAATAGAATTTTATATATTTAAAAAAGTCAAAAAATGAAGTCAAAAATTGAAATCATAGGAACCTCCAAGAGACACTGAGTCCTTTAGAGGTTAATCCTATAAGAAAGTTGAGGATACTACGGCCAAGAAGTGATTAACGAATGACTTTCAAGATCATTGTACTTTGCCAAAAATGAATTTCATTTATTTCTAAACTTTTTTGGAAAATTTCACAAAATTACCATTATCAGGAAATCCTAGAATTGTAATTTATCACAAATGATTCTCACAAATCAGCCCACCTTTTCCTTTTTTTGCAAAAGCTCATGTACTTCTCCAAGCTTTTTAGAGTCTTTTTGCCTCAATCTTGTGAATTTGGGCTATTTTTTTGGCAAAATAGTGCCAAATTGCACCAAAAAAAAATAAGTTGCTCAAAAATGGTGGCAACTGTGAAGTTTTCCACTATAAAACTTCAGTTTAAGAAAATCTTGGATGAAATCGCCAAATTGTGAATGAAAACAAAATTATGGATATGTGATATGTGCAAATGTAATATTCTCTATCCAATATGTGGATGAATGTTGAAATTTGGAGCACCAATGCTACAACATTTTATATTGCTACTTTGGCATGCTATAAAGAATGAAAAAAAAATGCCCCATGGTGAACACCAGTGAGAGAAGATAACTTTGTCAACCACCCAAGACCCAATAATGAATGATATCATCCACTTAATGGATGGCAACTAGGCTAATTTCTCTATAATGGTCATTATTCCGGAGTTTTCTTTCCAAATCAAGTTCACATAGCTTTGGGATCAATGCAGGTTTTTCCTTGCAAATTCTAGCACTCGCAAAACTCCCCAAAACACACCTCAAAAAACACTCAAAACACAAATAAGTGCTAAAACACACTATATTTATACTAGGTGTAATTGTAGTACTAGGATGTTTTTTCAAGTAAAGATTTGTAGATAAGCCTTGAAGGGGACTAAAATTCCACCTAAACTAAGTCAATCCAAGTGTGCACAAAAAACTTATGCTAATCCATTATGAAAAAAATGCAAGAGCCACTCTAGCATTCACCTTTCAAAGGCTCAACTTGGAAAAGATGAGGCTTCATTAGGATTTCCTACCATAATGCCCATGGGGCTTTGGATAAAGTGTCAAAAGACACCTCCAAGTGTTGTCATCCCAAACAATACTTGGAAGTTCATTCAAGCCCCATCTACCTATTCTGAAAGGCAATTTAAGTAGCTAGCCGTGCACTACTAACTAGCTCCAAGACACCCATTCTTGACATCCAAAATACTACGTATAATTTCCCTCTGACTTTGATTGACATAATCTCATCAAGTATGCCACTTTAGAGTCTAGAATTTTGAAGAGAAGTAGAATAATGAGTGAAGAAAAAGATTTCAATCCAATCCTTGAAATTTGAAAGAAATTATAATTTTAAGTAGAAGAGTCAATTTCAAGCCATTTGTGGTTCTAAACATCAACAATTTTTAGGGGTATAAAACCATTAACCGCATTTACTATATCATTGGCATTTCTTGCATTGATAGCACTTAATGATTATTTAAAGTATATTTCATGAATTATTTTAAAAGTTTTCAATGAATGAACTTTAGGTTTGTAAAAATAAAAAAATAAAAAATTGCCACTAAATTGATACATTTATAGTTTATTTCATACTCCCTCCGTCCCAAAATGATCTTCCTACTGGCCTTAATTTTTTGTCCCAAAATGATCTTTGTATTGCACTTTGCAATGTTGCAAATTGATCAATCAAAAAACAAATGAAATGACTAAAGGGGTCAATCAACACTCTTCATTCTTTTTTTTGAAGGCGGTCACACATGGTCTTAGGCTTATGCTAACAAAATGACAACCCCACATTCAACAATTAACTAACTAGTGGTGCACTTTGAAAATGCCCAAAAAATTATATTTTTTAATATTTCAAAACTACATTTTGAAAAGGGCTCCAAGACTCAAAGTTTATAAAATACTAGGAGTGCACCAAACTCTATTTACAGTACAAAATTGGTTTCAATAATATTATTTCAAGCTTTAATCTTGAACATTTCAATGTCCAACCAGGAGATCATTTTGGGATGGAAATAGCATTAGTTATAGACAACTCGACAAGCAATTGTCGAGTAATAAAATCACAAGTGAGGCTTTAAGCACGCCACTAATGGCTTTCTTAATAGATGAATTACACCCCATTCAACAATATCCGAGGTTTTAAATGGTTTGACATCAGGATATAAAGGAGTCAAGTCAAATAATTGCAAGATATTTATTAAAATAATATGAACATGCAAAAAATCTAACCCCCTTCCAGGACATAATTTTTTTCCTATCAAATATACAATATCTCTTTGTCTTTTCCAATGACTCTTATGACAAGGATTTTCATCAATGAATCTATTTGGATCAAAACAACATGGATTTTTATGAACTTCTAAATCACTACCAAGGGCACCAAGGTGACATATGACTTGAGTATTTATTAGAAGTCTATAACCTCCTATGTTAACTTCTCTTGTAATTGAGTGTGGAATAGTAAATGTAACTGGACATGATATCCTTATATTTTCTTTGATAAATGCATTTAAGTACAGCATCTTGTCAATGTCCAATATGGATATCTAGAACATTGAAATATTTGTGTTGGTAAAGTATATAAATAAAATACTAATTTTTTAATGAAGAATTCAATACTTAATTTTTAGTTATAAAATGATTGATTCAATAGTTTTTTTTATATGTAAATAAATGATGTAAGCATTTAAAATAACTTATTTTTATATAAACTTTATTAATGATGAATAGATTTTTCAATAAATAGATAGATGAATAGTTTTTTCAATAAGTAAATGAAATAATAATAACTTCTTGTTGAAAAATACTTGTTATACAATATATGTATATTCAAATTTTATCAAATATTCAATTAGTGTTAGATTTCTCAATACAAATTAAGTAGTTGAAACTTACATGCGATCTTTTTCCACATACAACATCAATCTCTTGGTGTACTTTTGTTTGCATATGTAGATTTGACATGAGATGAGCTATAATCCATTCCAAACTTGCGGACATATTATCAATATTGGCTAATATTAATTCACTTAATAGCCAAACTATTTCCTTATCATGCAATTGTTCCCCTCCTTTAAGTGAAACCAAATGGTTTACTAAATCCACTAGAAGTGCTTGTGGAGCCTTAGTATTTGCTCGTTCTCTATAGTCTTAAATTACGATAAGAAAGGTCTAATTGATCATCATTTTCATATAATTCAAAATATTAAGTATTTATGTAAGAAATAAGAAATAAAATCGTATTTTTTATTAATAGAATTATACTTTTGATTAAAAAAACATATACAATGAGGTTAAATTTGAGAATATTTTTCTTTACCTTTTCCAATTTTTTGGATATTGCTGACCTTTGTAAATCTATTGGGGTTGGTAAATGACATGTTGTTGGTAAAAAATCACTAATAATAAATGCTGGCCCAAGTCGTATTATTTTCATAAATAAAGATTCAAGTTGCATCACGTTAGGATCTTTATGAGATCCAATGCCCTCCGCAATTGCATCTACTCTTTTTCCAAAACATATATTAAACATTAGTCTAAATGATGAGTGACGCAAATGAGGTCTTAACCCCTAAAGGACCATTGTCCCTACGGAGGACAAATGCGTTTTTGGGCAGGTACCTACGGGCTGAAATTTTCTCCTGATTTTCTGAAACTTTTTGTGAACATGAAAAATTGAGAGAGGTACGTGGCAGAAGAAAAAAAATTTGAAATCGGACCTTTGAGCGAGAAGTTATGCCATTTCTTGGAATGCGTGGCGACGGGGGGCAACAAAAAAAAATTGCAAAATTTTGAATTTTAAATTATTTTTTTTTTCTCATAGATTATATTTTTTCTATCTGAAAAGCTTTGATTCATTTCATTTGGATATGTTATGAGAAAGTTATGGACATTCTTGTTTTTCGAGCAGTTCAAGCATCTTCTTGAAAAAAATAACTTTAGGATTCATTTCTGAATGCAATTTTTAAAAAATTTCAATTTTGTTTTTTGCATGGTCTGATTTACTTGTTAGAACAATCCCACCATTGGGATTAGTGCATTTTAATTCCATCTAAAATATATGAATATTTTAGATTTTCCTTCTATCTTGTACCTACATCTACTTAACAATTTTTTTAAGAATGATAATTAATTTTTTTTGGAATTTTTTTTTCCCTAGACTCTCAACTCAATTCTCCACTACAAGCATTAAAAGCTCAAAACTCTGTAGTGCAAAAATTTTAAGTTAACCCTTAAACGTCGAGGCGGACACTTTGAGTTCGATGGATGACAGGGAATCAAACTGTATAGGACAGAAGTGCAACTATTCATCCTCAAAATTTGTTGTCGAAAGGGAAAATCTTCCACAATAGTTTGACTTGCAATGAGTATTTTTGCTATTTTGGAGGCTAATGATTCACACGGTAATAGAAAAGGATGATTTCAAGGATCACCCTTTCATCCTTTAAGGGTTAAAAATGTTCAAAGTCAAAAAATCCAGTCCTGCAATGTGCTGAAAAACTTGTTTTTTCCACTTTAAACGCAGATATCTTGCAATCTGTGAGGTCAAAAATTCTGAAATTTTTTCCACACTTTTTTATACTAGTTAGATGTAAGATCCTACGGTTAGATGTGGAAAAAAAACAATTAAATTTTTTTTTAACTCTTTGCTACAGAAATGGCAGTTTTCAGTGTTTTTTGGCAGAAAAAAGGCCTCGGTCCTTTAGGGGTTAATGATACCCATGCCGGTTTAATACTATTGCCTTTGGCCATTTCTTCTTTTAAATTGCGTTGCAATATTTTTATATCATATTCATGAGTAGTTTGAAAACTCATTGCGTGAGCATGTTCTAAAAGGCAATTATAGTAAATTTGCCGTAATTTATGCCAATGTGCACCATTGTAAGGGGGAATACATTTTAAATTTTTATAACCACCTGGATATAAAACCATATATGGCCAACTAATCTTCTTTGGAGGACAAAATATAATTTCATATTTTTCCAAAACCTAAATCATTGAAATTGTGTTTATTTTATAACAATACATATTAATGAAGATATAAAAATTAGATTCTTATACAATTAGATTCCTTCTACAAAATGTTTCAGGATGTTTTAAGACTTTAATAGTATTTCAATTTCATAATTTTATAATATTTAAATATCGTATCTACTAAGATTTTATATTAAAGTAACATATTATATCAAATGAAGATATTTAAAATATGTATTATTTAAATTAATGGTATATATAAAAATAAATGAATAAAAAAGGTTAAAAATAAAATGTTTGATACAATTGATACCTATAACATAAAATATAATAAGTAATACTTCCTCCTTCCCAAAATGGTCTTCCCATTCTTTATATTTTTTATCCCAAAATTTATTTATTTATCCCAAAATGATTTCCCATTTGCTAAAAAATGATCATTTTTGTTTTTAAAAATTCATTTTAGTGTCCTTTCTCATCATTACTACAAAATAATTTCATTTTTAAAATTAACAATATGACCTTGGAATTGCTTCAAAATTCAATCTTAACCAATGTTGAAAGTATACAAAATTAATCATTTGAGCATTGTTCATTTTGAAATGTCTATTACAACCACAAATCATTTGTTGAATGAATAGGGTTGGTACTTGATCAATTGAATTTTAGCTCATTTGTCTTTCATTGATTGTGTACCACCTTCCATTTTATAAATTTTTAAAGATGAATACAAAAGTTTCTTTAATTAAGTTTTTTTTACATACAATAATCAATCCATTTTTCTACATGTTGACTAAATTACATAAGGCGGGTTATGAGACATAAATGTTTTTTGAAAATATTGAAAGACAAAGCTTCATCTTTGAGAGGGCTAAAAAAATACTTTTGGAATTTTAGGCACATTGAACTTGTAATTGGTGGTGATTTTCACTTGAAAACTTAGGAAGGATGTACTTGAACAAACTTACAAAAAGAACACGTGGTTGAATTTGTTAGAAAATAAATACAGATGAAAATTTTAGTCTTGCTTTAGGTACAAATATTTTGACGCAGTATTGGCCCTCAAAACACTCTAATAAATTAGGGATTCAATTAATTAAAAACTACTCCGTACTATATTGTGATAAAATACAACTAATTGGTACAATTATACCATCCTTGGAAAATAACTCATGTTTAATAGCTGCTTTATAATCTTGGTCTACAAGCATAATAATATTATTTAACACAAGTGCAACATTCAAAAAAACTTCTTAAATTGTAATAGAAAGGATCTTGTTTTGAAGATTGAAAGTTTTCACTAATTTAGAGTCAAGTTGTCACTTGTAAAATATATTAAAAAAATATTTAAAATACTTAAAATAAATATTTAAAATAAACTTGTAACATATTCATTGAAGTGTACATTAATTTATTTTGGTGTTGTAATAATTTTCACAAAGTTGTTTTTGATAGTGACTCTAATATTGCAACCTCACTAATAGGATAAATTTATGTAATTGAAGACTATGTTTGGCATTGGTCACGGTACTTACAATGTTCATTCAATTTTGACATTGGAATAAAGTGTAGACAATATTAAAATTGAGTTTTGGTATATACAACTTATTTTAACTAACTACAACCATCCCATTGAGATTCTTGCCTAAAATGCCAATTCTCTTAAACATGTCACAACTTGGCTCTAATTTTTGGATGTATGAATGAAAATTTGAAAATTTGTAACTCATAATTCAAATTTTTTATATAAAACACAAGCTAGGATAATTTTGAATTTTTTTTTAAATTGGCAAAGATATTAAACCAAAATAAAGGCAATTTTATAATACAAACGAAGTTCAAATGCTTGATTAAACCATTTTGGTGCAATTACCACATCCAACTATGAGAACTTCACTTCGTATATTATTAAGTAGTCAATTTCACTCACTTCAAAGTTTTGCCAAGTAAAGTAACAAGGGCCATTCTAAACCTTTTTCCCATTCTACGTAGCTAAAAATGGGTCCATTACATTCATGCATTCAACTTCAATCCATCATTTTTCAGTAATCAAGATTTAAGCTATTAATAGTGGGATGAATAATGTCCACAATTAAAGTTTTGAATGACACTATTGGAGTGAGTTAGTGACCACAATATAAACCTCTAACTTTTGGATGTAAAATCATTATATTAAGTGTCTATTTCTAAGTTGTCATGTTGTGTCCATTTTAGAAAAATAATGTGACCAATTTAGGTGAATAATGTGACCATTGGTTTTGAAAATTTTAGTGACTTTTTTGCACTATTTCAATAACACACTTCAAAAACGAAAAATGTAAGTGCATCTATAATTGAAACCCATATTTTGCTAGAAAAATCCAATTCCAATTCCTAATGCCTTCTTAGTCATTTGCTTTTGTGTGCCAAAGAATAGTTTTTAACCATCTCATTGGGCAAGGCAATTGTTTTGAATGCAACAAATTCATCTATCTAATATTTAATCTACCCTATCCAAAGGGATGATGATTTTCAAAAGGAAGAATCTATAATAATGTAAGTGCACCTTCAATGACCCAAATAGAAACCGAGAACACTAACTATTATTTTTATTGGATCTTATTAGCAAGTGAAAGGAGATTCCAACATGCTTTTATTAGCACACATTAATTGAACACCATATAAATAAGTTATGAATTTTAAAGTATTGTAGATGTACCTAAAATTGACACAAGACTCTCCAAAACTCTCATTTTTTAATTATATACATCTTTTATTCTCAATAGAGTTAATTGTAAAGTATATGCAATGCAAGACTAGGAGCTAGAATTTGAGAAAATTACAAGACAAAACTCCTTGAAGCACCAAAATTAAGGGTTTAACCCCTATGTGTCAGAGGGGACATTTTTCAGACGCTCAAGACCTGGATTCTCGGAAAACCATGTTGATCAAACCTTATAATCTCAAAATCTGTACGGCAGATCCTCCTAGAAATTGTTGATTTGTATGCATCACTAAATTGGCTGCAAATTGGAACATTGAAAACTTTTGTAACTGAGTACTGTTGAAGTTATTTCGTTTGCTCCAGAAAGGTGCAAGAAAGCTACTCACTTTTGTTGTCCACTCTATGACGCACAAGGGTTAATGGAGTTTGGTGGATTTTTTTTGATATTATTGTAAGGGTTTAGACCTTTTTCTGACAATACTATTAGAATTGGGGATGACCTTTACAATTAAATCTAATATCTAGAGATTTTAATGGATTTTTTTGGTCCAAATATAATAAGTGTCACATAAAGGACATTAATGATTATGGTTGTACTTACCTTTTAATCCTTTAACGACAAGGAGATCATTCTGTGTTCGATGGATGACAAAGAATCAAATTGTATAGGACAAAAGTGCAACTATTCATCTTCAAAATTTGTTGTGAAAAGGAAAGATCTTCTACAGTAGCCAGTTTTTTTTTGGCACCTTGGTGCCAAACTTCACTGTTGTGGCATAGTGACACTGGATAAAATTTGGAGGGACCATCCTCCATTTACTGCTTAGTGTAGTGCTACAGAGCCTGATAGTAGCTTGACTTCCAATGAGTCGGCTTTTGCAATTTTTTAAGCCAATGATTCACACGGTAATGCAAAAGGATGATTTTGAGGGTCACCTCATTGTCATTTAACCCTTAAACGTGGAGGCGGACGTTTTGCGGCCGATGAATGACAAGAGAATCTCTTGTGTAGAAGAGAAGTGCAACTAAGGTAGTATACTCTAAAAGCGACCATTTAAAGGCTGGTCTGCCTTTCTCATAGGTTTCCATGAATAGAAATATTTTTGGATCATTTTTCAGAGAAAGAAAAATGATTGCGGAATGTAACACAAGTGGTTTCAAATTTTTTGAATCATTTTGAATTACTTATGAATTTTAAAAAAACTATTGTAGGCACCTATTTGTGACCCTAGGTCTTCCAAAATCCGACCACTTACAACTTGTAAAATGATTTGAGTAAATGAAGGCCAATGATTGGCTCTTGCAATAAATAATGCTTTTCTCTCAATTTTCTCAATGGCTTTAGAGGTCCATTTAAAGACCACCTAATGTCCATTTCAGACCTAAATATAGGGTTGATTTGAAGAGGCCGCTTGCTTTTAGAGTAGACTACCTTATTCATCTTCCAAATTTTGTGTGGAAAGGGAAGATCATGAATAGTAGTTTGACCTCCAGTGAGCACTTTCAATTTTTTCAAAGAAGGTGATGTCATCCTAATTTCCACAGTCACCAACCCGACGTTGAAGGGTTAAGGGTTAAACACTTTAGTGTTCAAAAGCTCTGACAGAAACACATCGATTAACGATTTGGATGAATGAGAGATGATCTACGGATGAATGTTGGACGGATGACCTCGGCAGTGGCGCGGTTTGAACTTTGAAGATGAAGCCGCAGAAGACTTGGCGCTTGTAAAGTTATTTTGTCGCGGGCTTAACTTAATTTCTTCAAAACCATTGCCCGATTTCTGAGTTTTGCAACTTAGAATTGCTTCAGGTAATGCCTTTCATGTTTTGCTTGTGTCAATTGGACTCTCACAGCAAGAGGAAATCGAAATTGACGACTAGTTTAGGGTACAATCGCCTTTAGATGTGCCGCGCGCAGAATGTCTTAACTTTCCTAAGAATTTTGTAGTTGAGTAGCACGAACGCAAGCTTCGATTATAGAAAATCTAAGCTAAGTATCTGTTCAGAGAGAAAGAGTGACGGAAGCAGAAGTTGTAAGCTTAGTAGACATGGATAAGGAAGAGCAGGAGAGAGTGCGGTTTGCTGTACACAAAATAGTGAAATTAGGTTGCCCCAGACTATAGTTGACCATGTCTGAAAGTGTTAGATATGAGAAATTAGTGTGGGGCAACCTAATTTCACTATTTTGTGTAGAGGAGACTCTTGTAGATGCGGATATTAAGAAAGTTTCGGAGAAGCAGGTCAGGGAATTGGCTTCCAGCATTTTTCAATAATCAAAATATATAGCTGGGATGCTATAGGCAGGGTTTGGAAGCCCGCCCTCTCCCATTGTGGCATAATCGAATGAGATTCAACTACTGAGCGTGTCAAATGTGATTATTGTTTTTCACAATTCCGGTGTGCTTTCTGAAATTTTTAGAGAGTCCAAAGTTGACTATTTTTCCATTATTTTTTGTATTTTTTTGTTAAACGGGATTGTGAAGTTATGGCAAGGAATAGTTATGTAGCAGTGGAAGGGCATAGGGGTGGGCCAAGCAGCTGTGCACACAAATAAGGTAGAGCAAGATAATCACAAAATGGAGGGTTTAGGGATGGTAGAGGAAATCCCGATATAAAAGGGAGCACTGCAAGACAAAGTGCGACACCAAAACATTTATGACCTCCTATAAGCACATATTTTGTTTTTAAATATGGATTTTTAAGATGTTGAAGAAAACCTGATTCTTTTTCAAAATATTATTAGTCAAAATGAGGTCTTGTAATAATAAGGGAGGCGCTTTGAAAAGCTAATCAACTACAAGGAAGGATCTACTTGCCAAATCATTTTTGACGTGGTCTATGACTGCAAATCTTATCGTTTACAAGCCGTTAGGGCGTTAG
Organism: Pseudisothecium myosuroides; assembly: GCA_951799445.1. Lineage (NCBI taxonomy): Eukaryota > Viridiplantae > Streptophyta > Bryopsida > Hypnales > Lembophyllaceae > Pseudisothecium > Pseudisothecium myosuroides. The sequence continues at coordinate 20,554,415 of OX637296.1, forward strand.
ATATGTCATCAAAACCTATGGTGTACCATCAAAAGTTAATTACCTTTGAGAGGCACCATTTTCCACTTTGATTTGAAGAAACTCAGTAAAATTTTACATCATTTTGTTTTCAATAAATCCTTGGAGTGTCCTTGGTTAGTGAAAATAGTAGGGGTCCAATGGTGGTCATTACCACACTCAAGTTTATATAATACAAGGGGAAGAGATTGGCTTAAACCTTTCTAAACGTGTTGATTGTACTGACAACCGTTGATTGTGAACTCCAAATCTTGGCAATTACTAGTCAACATATTGTATCAATTGGGAGCGGTTCAAAATGTTGAGGTCATTGTTAGACCCCTGGAGTCCAAAAGAAGTATGCCAAATATGTCAATTATTGGTGGCTACAGCCTCAAGAATGATATAAATCTTGCTACATCTATATCCAAAGTCTCTTTTTCAAGCCACCGGATAATTTTTTCATTCATAGTACATACAATCAATGAAGCAAATATACATGGAAATTCTTGGACTTTATTGAGGGTCAAATGCTTATTAAAGTCTAGGGTCGATTGTCTAAATTTGTCCAAATTGCTATACAATTTTTTTTCATGGACTCCATTACAATTGTTTCAAGCAGGTGCCAATATTCATTAGTGGCATCTACACATATGCCATAAGAAAGTATACGTAAAGTAGCAGTAATTTTCCAATGCGGAGGCAATTATAAGAACCTAAATTCAAGTAGACTATTTAATAAATGGTCCCTCAATGACCAGCTTGCATGACAATAGGAAAAATTGCAATCTTGGGGTCCAGGAGGTGAGTAGAGCCTGCCAATGCCTCTATGCTGTTGGAAATTGGCAGCCCCACGGTGGCGATGCTTTGAACTTGGATTTCAAGAACAAGGCACAGCAAAATCCCGCTTGCTCATGATATTTTTACATTATTTGTTTGTACCCTTCACCTTACCATGTACTCCTAGTCAATGCCACCACAACCTCATTAGTGAACCAATGTCAAAAAACTTCGCAGTCGTCTCAAGAGTAGGTAGAAGCGCTTTGTGGACTTCAGAGTAGTAGAATTGCGATGACGTCGCCAATGTAGGATTTTATTTGATGATGCAATGTTGGAGAGATTGACATTATAGATGGCTCACGTAATTTGATGTTTTTCAAATTTGGTATACATGGCCATATAATGAGTCCATATAATATATATATGCATTATCCACTAAATGCCTTAGGTAACATATTTTGGTGGCAATAAAACTTTGATTTGAAATAAAATCTTATCAAAGTATCATATTTTGAAAATTACATTTTGGTTGAAGACCCCTTAACCCCTAAAGGACCGCGGCCTATTTTTTTGCCAAAAAACACTCAAAACTGCCATTTCTATAGCAAAGAGTAAAAAAAAAATTTAATTGTTTTTTTTTCACATCTAACCATAGGATCTTACACCTAACTAGTATTAAAAAGTGTGGAAAAAATTTCAGAATTTTTGACCGCATAGATTGCAAGATATATGCTTTTGAAGTTCACAAACAAGTTTTTCAGTACATTGCGGGACTGGATTTTTTGACTTTGAACATTTTTAACTTAAAATTTTTGCACAACAGATTTTTGAGCTTTAAATCTTTATAGTGGAGAATTGAGTTGAGAGTCTAGGAAAAAAAAAGAAATTCAAAAAAACTTAATTATCATTCTTCAAAAAATTGTTAAGTAGAAGTAGGTACGAGATAGAAGGAAAATCTAAAATATTTATATATTTTAGATGGAATTAAAATACACTAATCCCAAAGGTGAGATTGTTCTAGCAAGTAAATTAAACCATGAAATTTTATTTTTTTTGAAAAATTGCAAAAATTGCATTCAGAAATGAATCCTACAAGTTATTTTTTTCAAGAAGATGCTCTAACTGCCCGAAAACAAGAATGTCCATAACTTCCTCATAACAAAGTCAAATGAAATGAATCAAAGCTTTCCAGATAGACAAAAATATAATCTATGAGCAAAAAAATTTAAAAAAAAAAATTCAAAATTTTGCAAATTTTTTTTGCTGCCCCCCATCCCCACGCATTCCAAGAAATGGCATAACTTCTCGCTCGAAGGTCCGATTTCAAATTTTTTTTTTCCGCCACGTACCTCTCTTAATTCTTCACATTCACAAAAAGTTTCAAAAAATGGTATGAATTTGTCCCCCCGTAGGTACATGCCCCAAGTCCCATTTGTCCCTCGAACAGACAATGGTCCTTTAGGGGTTAAAGTTCACTTTTGTTGAACACTCTTTGAAGTCCATTTGAAGGGAATTTTTTTTGACATTTTCAAATATTTTCTCTGAATTTTGTCCGTAACTTTTGACTGGAGACTTGAAATCTCAAACGGATTTTTTGAGATGAAAGTTAGATTGATTTACCAACTTTTTTTAGTTTAAATTTTTTTAGAAAAAGTTATTCTACTATGCCTAAATGAGGTCTGAAATTCTACTTTTAACACAATTTCTACATTTAAATAAACTAGGAGTGGTTGAGTTCCTACTCCATCTAATTTACTTATCTCACATTGTTTGTTCTACCTCCTACCTCCCCATATGTATATAATGATCTACTCTTCTCATTAAGAATCCAACAAAAGTTGAAAAATATTTTCAATCTAATCTTGATAGACACAAGTAAAGGAATCTTTCTTGTAGTCAAAAGTATTTTCTTCCCTTTTTTTTTCACAAAAATGAAGGGAATTTCATAGCAGTTAAATTCTTTTAATTACATTTGAGTGCCAGCTAGGGCAGTTCGTACCTTGAAGTCAGGGTAAAAAGCGAATCAAACCCCATAGCTTGCCCTACTGGGGACTCCCCATTTGCTCGTCCCCTCTTCAAAACTTGAACAAGCCCGAGCACAATTTGGACTATATCATAACGAGGAACAAGCATTCAACCCCCGGGGAGATCACTGTTGATTTTTTAGAAAACTATGTGAGTTAAAAGATAGGGTCCATTTAATTCAAAGAGGTCAAAATTTATATGATATGTAGGGCTACTATGAGGTCCATGAAATACTACAAATTCTCTTACATATAAATTAGGCTATGTAAAAACATCTTATAGTATGCATTTTTATTAATAAGTTAGTCTTGACAAATAGGGGCCTTTAAAATTTTTCATATTACAGTGAATTTATATGTGAACAAGTAATTTCATGTAGATTATAAAATGTATACAATCCAATAAATGTAGGGAATTTTTTTGAGAGTCTTGCCACTGTTGTCTTGCTTGTCTAGCCTAATCTCTCTATAAGAGCGCCAATTGTGTGGGTATGCAAGAATCTCCTAGTACAAGAAAAAAACCCGTTCAGCTGTTCATGTGCAATAACTTACAATGAAAGCTGTATGACGGGGGGTTGATGTTTACACAAAAGACCCGTTAGGGAATTACTTATTACTTTAGGGTTATGGGTCCCTTCACTCTCATGCGGCTAGGGTTAGTAAGAATAGTGGAGTTGCTGTCTCGTTCCTTTATCTGCAAAAAAAAAATTCGCTGTGTTTTTCTACAAGGTGGTTAGGATTTTTTGCAATTGCTTGGGGCTGGAATTTTTGGTAAGCCTCAAGGTTTTGGTGTTGCGTGCAACTAAGGTCCAAAGTTTTGCATTGGTCTTTGGATCATCAACTTTGATGACTGCATTTGTCGCAGTTGTTTCTACATTTGAGGGCAACTTGATATTGTTGACAAAGTATCCTTGCTTCTGGTTTGAGCTCGGTCCTAGCCTTTGGGAGCACAATTGCGGCATCACCATTTTGTAAGTAAAGCATCAGTGGCATGACATGCTGTTACAATTGTCTGATGTATTTGAGTATTGTGCTAATGAGTTAGAATTCAATCAAGAGAGGTTTGTGTAGAAAGATAGTGTTAAATTTTGGGGTTAAATGTGGTGTATCTATAACTATGTGGATACATGAGGAAGTTGAACAGAGGTGGCGTTGTTTACATGAGAGTGCAATGCTAACATGATGCCATTATTTTTTGTGGAGAGCAGAGCAAGGGCCTCATCAAAGAGTGCACTTGGTAGAAGCTTCGGGACATCTGTTTTTAGAGGTGCATAATAACAACCTTGGGTGGGGAGCAGGGTGACACCATATATTGTGACCAATGATACAGACTTGAGAGTTGGTGTCCTAGTTGGGAAGTTTCTGCAATGCCCGCCTATTGAGATCGGAGGATTGCGTAGTTTGCACTAAATGTGAGTATTGTGCACTTGTTCTTTTAGAAGAATCCGATTTGATTGTATCAACGTATTTAGTTGTGGTTTGACAAATTGTTGATTTGTTTTTAGGTATAAGGCTTTTTTTTGTATTGATTTTGAAGATGTTAGGATCTTTTTGTGAGTCCAAGGTTGTGGACTTCATGCTGTTTGTACATTTGTCCTGGCAACGACAACCTCAACATTTGATTGCGGTGCTTTTGGCACTAGCATTTGATGATCAGACATCATTTGCATCTAGAAGGTGGGGAATGTTTGGTACCAATCAACTACTAAGTAGGCATTGAGTAGTATTTCATTGTTTTGTTATTCTAAAGATATCAACATCTATGAACATTATATTTTCATGAATTTCTTAGTAACTCATCTTTCTATATATTATAGATTTATAGGTAAAGAAGACCAAGGTTCCAAGAAGGAGCCGGATACTTTAGTCCGTGTTCTCTTGTTTGCAAAGTTGACAAGTAAAGCCTGTGCACACGATCTTGCCTAATTTAACGTGTGATTCCTGATCTTGTTGGTCTCGTTTTGATTGTATGTTATCTACAAAGTGATGGTGCTATATGTATTTTTTGACCGTTTTGTAAAAAGTTCTCAAGATTGTTTTGTATCTCTGTAGGTGTTCTACTGTTGCTTCTAAAGAAGCGACTAGGCGTGGAGCATTGACTCTCGGGTCTCAGCCTTCTGGGGCAAATTCTGGGCCATTGCTTAGGTTGAATTTGTTTGGCAACACGAATACTATTGGTTACATTCTTTGGTCAAACAAAGCCCATGGGGTTGACGTGCAATCGTTGGTATGATTCTTGTATGCTCTTTTTTTTGGCACAAGTTTTGGATTTGATCGTGTGGCTCATGATGTATGCTATGTTACTAACTACAGTAGTTACAATTCCAATAAGAAAAACACTAAGGATAGTTGCAAGAAACACTTCACGTTTCTTTGTCAAAACTGCGTTTTTTGGCCGTAGGATTGGCAGTACTACCAGTATTGTGTGTTAGCAGCGCCTTGTGGGCGCTAGATTACCCACCCTTGGTAATAGAGCGAACACCGACCAGGTTCTATGCCTTTATCCACATTTTTAATATATGGGGGTGATGTGAGCGCGGTCCACTGTGCCTTCCAAGCAATGGATCTTTTTTGCTAACGTTTCCTGAGTATCGTGGATGGCAACGAATAATTAGAATGCATGTAGTAACTCACAAGGTAATTGCAATGCTCAGGGGTAATGGTAAAATTCTAACTCCCTAACTATCTATCCTATGTCGAGGGTAGGCTGGGTAGTTGGCGTCATTTCTAACATCCCTAACTTTGTAAAAAGGGGAACCCCTATGTTCCTTCCATGAACCTCTAAGACTATCTTGATTTTTTGAACTCCACCTAGAAGTTCTACTTTTAAAAGCTATCCCTAAAGTTTCAACTCTTACTCTAACTTTTAACTTCTAAGTGTACTCTAGGTTTTTAGCTTTCCAAACTAATTAGAGAATTTAACTTCAAAATTTAATGCTACCGTTTGACTTTGTTTTGACTTTTGACTCCAAGGTTTTACTCCTAAACTAACTCTAAAATTTACCTTCTAAAGTTAACTCTATGTGTTGACTTTAACTTCAAATTTTCACTTCCCTATTTTATTCTAAATTTACCTTCTACGTATAACTCTAGATTTTTGACTTTTAACTCTAAATTTTTACTTCTAAAATTAATCCCAAACTTTAACCTCTAGGTTTGACTCTACGTTTTCACTTTGACTCTAGATTTTTCTACTTCCAACTAACCCTAAGATTTACCCTCTAAATCTAACTATAACTTTTCACTTTTCACTTTAGCTTTTTACTCTGACTTTTTACTTCCCAATTGACTCTAAAGTTTAACCTTTAAATTTAATCTTAACTTTTGACTTTAGGCCTTTGACTTTCTACTTCCCCATTTAATCCTATCGTTTTAATCCTAGATTAACTCTAAATGTTACTCCAAATTTTACTTCTAAATTTTACTCTAGCTTTTGACCTCTAACATTCACTCTAATTTCGAATTTCTAACTTCAAGATCTAACTCCTATTTCTACTCGTAATTTCTACCTCCTAATTTTAGTCTAAAGTTTTTACTTTTAATTTCTACTTTTTACTCGGATTTTTTACTCCTAATTAACCCTAACTTCCTTTTCTAAACTACCCTAAGGTTTCACTGGGAATTTTAACCCCCTGAGTTAAACTTCCAAATTGATTCTATTTTTTAACTTCCCAAAGTTGACTCTAGATTTTGACCTTAGAATTTTAACTTTAAGAAATAAAAATGTAAATTGATTCTAATTCTAACCGCTAATTAATCCCTAATTTTAATCCTAAATTCTCTTTCTAATTTAAACCCCTAAGTTTCGTCCATGATTCTTTTTGGATGAATTTTACTCAAAATTCCTCCGTCCTACCCCCTACCGCTTAACTTAGCCTAACGCAGTCGATTTAAAGCCAAATCCTAAGTGTAATATGTTTTTGGAAACCTCTATCCCTAATCTATAACTTTTTGAATCTAAACTTCTAATTTGCACTAATCTCGGATGCTAATCACGCTCTAAGGGCTGATTAGGAAAATAAATGCTAATTAGGGAGAAACATCAAAGATTAAATAAAAAAACTCACCTCTTCACTACCGGTTTCGGAAATAACCTCGTCCACGTCCACGTGTACGTTCTCATGCTCCATGGTAGTCTTTGGTTTTGTTTTGAATTTTCTCCAAGCTCACCGCTTATTTAGAAAATATTACAATTTTTGATGATCTAAACTCCCTCTTTTCCTTCCTCCTTCCTTTTCTTTCTTCCTCTTTCTTCTACACTAGCACTATCCTACCTAAGCTTTTATGAGTCTTACACTATAGTTTCAAACTCCAAAAAGGGTTTAAATGTTCCTCCTACCCTCTTACACAACTTTGCTTTGTGTCATCCTAATCCTCCTCCCATCGGTCATTATGAATTCTCAAGATTTCCTTTCCTAAGCCTACCTACTCCTAACCTAGGCTACTATTTATCGTCTCTCACCTTTGCTTGCCTACTTCATCTCCTCCTTCCCTAATCTCCTTCCATTGTGTGCAGGTGTGCTTGGTGAGAGTGTGTGCAGGTGCAAGGGTTCTCCACTTTTTTTCTTCCTCTTTCCTTGTGTGTTTTTGTAAACTCTAATCCTACCCCAACCCCTAGTTTAGCAAACAATCCGTCCAACCTTCTTGGTTTTGTTTTGGTTTTGTTTTGGTTTTGTTTTGATTTTAGAAAATCAAAAACAAAAAAAAACGCAGTAAAAAAAAAGAGAGCCGGTGCTGAAGGGGGCCCCAACTGCCTGCCCACCACGGCCTGGCCTCCCGACTGGTCGGCAGGGGCTGGCTGGCTGGGGGATCAGGGGTCTGAATTTTTATTATTTATTTATTTATTTTAAATTTAAAAAATAAATAAACAAACCAAACAACACTGGTTGTTTGTTCCGTTTGATGACCTGGCTGATGCTGGTTTGGATGGCCTGGAGTGATGCTGGTTTGATGGCTTGGACTAATGCTTGGGCTAAAAAAAAACTATTCTTGCAAAATAAAACCAAGGTAGCTGGACTTGCAAAAACTGAGGTAGCTGGTCTTGCAAAAACTTAAGGTAACTGGAATTTTGCACAATGACTCTAAGGTACTAAAAAACTAAGGCAAGGCTAGTTTTGCCAAAGGGCCGGAAATTGTTGACAATCTACATATCTTGGAAGCTAAACTCTGGACTTTCCCAAGAAGGTCTTGGAAACTAAACTTTGGAATCTAAGGCTATGGAGGTTCAAAGCTTCGCCGTAAAATTGGGTTTAACACCAACTTTAGGACTTGTGACACTCCATGGGTTCAAAGCTCCGCCGTCTAAGAGTATTTTAACACACATTGTAGGACTTGACGTTGTCACTAGTTCAAAGCTTCGCCACCGTGAGGGGGGGTCCACACAACAAGAGGGATATTAGAAGAAGGTAGAAAAAAGACAACTTAAGAAACACACGTGACAAAGCCAAAGCTTCGCCGTTCCGAGGGGGGGTCCACACAACAAGGGAAAGATTAGAAGAGGGTGAAGACACATAAGTGAGGAGAACAACACGTTAGGACATGTAAAGACACACAACTTCACAAGCTAAAGGCCCCTCAAAGCGGCATCGCCAAGGTACGGTGGGGGGTGACTTTAGGATTAGCACAAGACACCAAAAGACTTCTAAACTCACAAGTTAGCTCACAAAGGTACAACAAGAAAGAAATAAGGACTCTTAACTCGTAACAAAGGTACAACGAACGCACGAGAAGTACACAAGGCAAGATAGAAGGACCCCCAAGGACCTTCAAAGCTTGAAATTAAGCAACAATGGAGCAAAGAGTGCTCCCAAAACACCGTAGAGGTTTTTGACTTCAAACGCCAAAATATCCAAAGCAAATTGGACCCACGGACCCAAACAAAAGTGAGGGGGTGTTCTAGAGAGAGAAATGGGGCCCTTAAATAGGTTTCCAAGGGCTCACCCCTCCCTCCAGAGCTCTAAGGTAACCTTAACAACTCGGATTTTCATCCTCATCCTCAAAGATTTTCATCCTACATCCTAAATTTCTACTTCTACCATCTATGTTGGACCAACATCCTAACTTTTGGAGATTAGCTCCAATCGCTGAACGGATTGCGCCGTTGGATCCAGATCGCCGTGTTTAGTTTTAGATCCCCCTCACCCCCGTATCGAGGCCAAAAGTCCATCGTAGGCTAATTTAGTTAAAAATCAAATCGTGGTAAAATCCTAGATCTTGGGGGTCTCCTATTTCGAGAAATGTGAATAGCCAAGGGTCTCCGATAGGTGCGAGAGAGTCGGGAAGGACTTTTGGTTGACTTCGTTTTGCCATCGTATGGTCCCGGAATGCTGGTCAACGTGGCGGGGATCCCGCCACGTGGTTAATTCTCGAGGAATCTCGCCGGTTCAGGTACTTGCTGCTATCGGAATGTTGTGAAACTTCACAGAGCGCATTATTAACATAAAAAAAGCTAGTCTAATTTTTAGTGAGATTTTATTGTAACCTGGGTAATTTCCATGAAATTCCCGTTGGAGGTTAGAAGGGTTGACCACCCGAAAAAGGTTCTTCTGCAAGTCGGAAGATGCCGGGATTTTTCACGTGACCTCTTAGGGAGTCGCATGAAAGACGTGCAGGTGCATTTCTGTACTTGACACGATTGGTCAATGGAAATTAAACTGGCCATCTCCTCAAATTAGCGACGGTGCGGGAATCTTCTGCAGGTGGAGGAATCTTGGCGAATCGCTTTCGCCGTTGGACTCCTGGCATGGGATTTATTCTAGAACACCATCCTTGGGCTGTAGATTCCTCTTTGGGCCCGGTCTTGCATTAGTGGCTCCTGCATGCTAACAATCGGGATTTTGGGAATTTGTCGATCTAATGGGGAATTCTAAATCTAACTCTAGGACCCAATCTAGTGGCCTCGCTGTGGATCCCTCGGACTGACCTAGCCATGAATCGCCACATTCATGGTGGAAATTAGCCCCTTTGGGGCTGTGTGACTCAAATCCTCCAAATTTGACCTTTTCGTTATTTCTATATTATTTTTAGGCAAGGTTTGGGGGGATTCTAAGTAAACACACAAATCTAGACCAAATACTATAATGAGTATGACACAACCCTATTTTGGTTCTACACTCTTTTTATGGCTTTTTGTATACTTTTATCAACTTTAAATTGCAAATTTCCAAAAAAATAATTCTACGAGTCCCAAGTGACAAATTGGGAGCTCACACGCCTCGACAAATCTGAAACATCAATCCTAGGCGCCTGCACATCTAGACCATCGATTCAATACTATGTTGTACTATGCAGTACTACCGGCTACTACGGAATACTACAGAAGTCACTGGGAGCAAAAAATAGCAGAAAAGGGGTCTATGGAGTTTTTCATTTTTAGTAATTCAAAAAAAATTCAAAAAAAATTCAAAAAAATAGACATTTTGCTTGACAAGATTGCACTCACATTGCACCAAAAAATTCATGAAAGAAAATTTTTTCCTCTTCGTAGCTTTCTCGCAAAGGAAGGTCACTTTGACCCCATGTGTGCAATCGACATGTTGCTATTTTCATAAAAACTCATCGTCAGCCCTTGTAATGTTAGTAGACTTCCAACATGTCCAATTTGTGGCTTCAAATTCGCATTTTTGGATAAAAAATAGGACTAAAACCCCCCAAAATGGCCAAGGTAGACATCCAATCGGGGGCAGGTTAAAAATAGTAAAAAAATTTGAAAAAATTTGAAAAAATTACTCAAGGTCTGAAATTTTAGCATCTACCTTCATTCCAAATTTCATGCCAAATGGACAAACAATGCAAAAGTTATGAGCAAAAAACCAATTTTTGAGGGCAAGGGGACAAGAAATAGGACAAGTGTTTCTTGCAATCACCCCTAAAACTGTAATGTTGGTGTGACTTGGAATTTTGTGTGATTTAGTTTGTTGTATACATGTGTTGGTTGTATTGTTATGATTACCCAGGTGCAAATTATAGGTGGTTACTTCACTTGAAGATAGAGGTGATGGCAATTTTATGGATTTCTATGGGCAATTTATCTTAAAGAGTAGATGGGTTGTTGTAAATTGGCCATCATTGGAGTTGCACATGCGACATCAAATTAAATTCTTTGTAAATTTAATTGTAAATGTTTAGAATCATCTTCTTTTTGCTAGTGTTCAATAAACACTCTTTTATTTATTTTTATCCTAAATGCTAAATCTTTGCAAATGTATATGTACATATTAAACATAATGCTTTGCTTGCTATAGCAAAGGATATGTTTACTTGTGAATATGTACTATTTTTTGGAAAGTAAAATTTTCAAGTTATTCATATTGTATTGCTAGTGTTGATACTTTTCATAGTTTGAATGTCATGATTGTTTGATGCTTCTATGATATTGCTTGTTCCTCTCTATACTAAGTTGTTTAGAAAACATGGCATAGAATTTCGAAATATCCAAAACTAGGATTGAATTGCACATTCTTATTTGTTATCATCTGAAATTGTACCACAGTATTGCATGTATCAAAAAAATTAAGTATAAATTTAAAGCATTGGTTTTATGGTGTATATTGTATATGTATATGGAAATATTGGACTCATAAGTTTTATATGTAAAATATCTTAAGTATAAAACCACATGAGAGAATTTATAAAAAATCATAGGGTATTGGAAATATGCCTCTGGTAGTTTTTTATGTAAAAATAGTTTCATTTTAAATACAATAACGAAGGTAAATACTCCCACATCAAATATCCTCTTAATTCAGGTATATACTTTAAATTATAAAGAGTGATCTCCCCATGATTCAACTGCATGCTTTCAGTGGTACTCCAAATTTAGATTTTCTTATTGACAAATAATCGGTGGCAAATACTAGAGCCAAGAATATATTGGGATGTTTGTGGAAGAGATTGATCCCCTTCTGGCTCTAGTATTTGCCGCTTCCAAACAGTATCGTCCAAGGGTGGATCTTGATCGAAGTATTTTAGAGTTACCTCCCTCTACAACAAGGTTTACGGTGGGAGTTGTATCGTCAACTCTTTGAGCACCATGCACCATAGCCCCCCTGAGAATCAGATTCCCATTGGCTGGTTTAAACGAGTCCGAATAGTACTTCTCAAATTGGGCCCTCCTCTTTACGTGGGCATAGTGGCAGAGTTATTCTTTGATCCAAGTCGTTGGGAATGGAGATCCTCCGGGAGACACTCTCAAAACCAATCGCAAAGAAGTGGCATGGTGAAATCCCAACGGGGTATCAACTAAGATGGGGAGAAGTGTGGAACAAGAATCGTCCCCTCGGGGGTGCAGTAAGCGGTAGAAGTAGCAAACTACATGCAAACAAATGATAGGGTGCCAAAAAAACATTGGAGCTAAAAATTATAAACTGATTGATTATATTAAAGCATATGTAAAATGTCATTGGATGTATTATAAATACTATAGGATGTGGAATAATGGGATGCATTAGAAAAAATTTAGACTTAAGATACCCCGTTTTTTATTAGTTTAGTGGGTCAAAAGTCTTAATTATGAATTTAAGGCTGGCATTTAACTCCACATTTATACTAAATTGTCTTTTTATTTTAGATTCTTTAAGCTATGATGATCTATTATATTTTACCTGCCACTCATAATCTCAGAGTTAAATGACCATATGCAAGCTATGGTTATAACTCCAATGCACATAAGTAATGAATTGCGAATACATAAGTTATGGGGGTGCATTCAAAAATGCATTTCCCCAAAAGCAATATCATCAAAAACTTAGAATGGAATGGTTGACTAAGCTTACAATCCAGATAACCTAATGTCTTTTCTCTTCCCTAGTCTTACTTGGTCTGGTCATATATGTCTTGTTTTTCTTCTAGCTAGGCCTCTTGTAAACCCTGGATGAATTGACCCCCTCACTCGCTCTTAAGGAAAAATGTTGATATTTTAAATTTGCAATGCATGATAAAATTTGCAAATTTTGAATTCATATTTGCAATCAAAAGCCCCAAAATTAGCGAGAAAGGTTGTACAAGATAAATTAATCATATACAAAGTAGGGGGCTTTTTTTTTACATGCACCCCTAGAGTGACTTGGGGGAACAAGCGATGGGGGCAGTTCACCTTGGCCACTTGTGTCTAGCTAGCTTGTAAGTTACTTTTTACCATTGGCAATAAAAATATGTTTCATTTGTTTCCAAAAAAAAAAAAAAATTTAAATAATGACAAAGCCTACAATTGGATTATGATTTTGAAGCTATAAATATCTGCACTTTACATGAATATCAATTCTGCTACTAAAAATCTATCAATGAGAAATTGATCACAAATTGAGCTTAAAAGGTAAGAGGTCCATAAATCACCCATTTAAGAGCTGAAATTGAATTTTGAGGAGGTGAAACTTCTTAAAATATTTTCCAAGAGATTGTCCTTGAAAGACAAGTAGAATTGGCATCTAATCCAAGTTGTTTCATATTTTTGGAGCTTTGTGGAATTAGATATGAATTTTTGGACTTCAAAGCACTAAATGGTTAAGATGCCCCCTAATTGTGAACTCTAAACCCTACACCAAATTTTGTAATTGCAAGTAGTGCAAAAAAATTGAATCAATATAGCATATGACATATTCATGGCAATTAGGAATTATAATTAATGTATGCCCCCTTCTTAATGGTTCAAATTAGAAAATTATATAATGATAGACCTTAGAATAATCAATGGAAAAAAGTAATACCCCCCATTTAAATACCCGGTGTTTGCACCTATATCCTTATTTTTTTCAAGGAGTGCACCCCCCATATCGTCCCCCAAAAGATGCAAGATTTTTATGGTTAGTGTATCACTGCGCCGTGGCAGTCCACAGTTGGAGAAGAGTAGCGGATCCAAACATCTCCTCCTTATGTACTAGCTGTCAAGCTGGAAGTGACGAGACTATCATCTACAGATTTCACCACTACGAAAAAACTTGACACTTGTGCGATTTTGCATTAACGTTCCTTTACACTGCTCTGAAGATTCCCCTAGTCGCTAGAGCTTAGTTGGGCCTTACTTGGCAACAATGCGTTTTGGGTTCAAAACTTCCTCATCGACTGAAGAGAAGAACCACAATGTGGTCCATCTTTCGAAATTCAGTCATATGGCTATCTTGGCTTGACAAGAACGCTATGAGTTTCAGTAACTCACCCTGGCCTCCACAAAAGTTCGAATATGAGCTATGGGAAGCATTCACGGATCATATCCGAGTCGCTTGGCTTAAGATTGCAAAGCTTTTTGAGCTTTACCCGGACAAGACTGATATCTTCTTATGACGCTTTGATAACACTTGGTTGCAGACTAAATTTTTTGGAGAGAGGTCCTTTCTTCAGATGAGATGGAGCTTCACTCCTTCCAAATTGGGTTTTTTTTCATGACATTAGCTCTCTCCCGGCTTCCTAGTTTGCTTGACTTGGATTTGGGTCTGGGTCCGCCTTTGGTGGCGCTTTGGTGCTTTCGGTCCTTAGGCTTTTAGGCTGTGAAGTAGGGTTATGGGGAAAAAAGTTGATATTGTGTTAGAAAATGCAAAAAAAATTGTTGCTGGGAATTTTCCCCTTGGTTCATTGTACAATTTCCTCTATTAATGGAAATTGTCCATGTGGTCAAGGAAAAAAAAAAAAAAAAAACTTGAAGTGGCCGGGCATTTTGGGCGAGTCTGCGTGCTTGCGGTGGAAGAAAAAAATTAACCTGACGTGCCAGTTCAGCGAGTCAGCCCACTTGACAAATTTGCGCCCTGCGGTGGCAATGCTCTAAGAGCATCCTCAATGCTACGCCCGCAAAACAATACACCAACGGTACACGCAGTTTCGATTCCCGTCCACGTTTTTTCAACGTGGCTTTTCCCGTCTCAAGTGCTTCAATGCAACAACAGGATTTGGAACCCCAAAAGGCTCTGCACAACGCGGTGTCAGCTCTTGCGCAGGTCTTCCATGTTTGTAGACCTCCTTATCTCTATTATTAGTGTTGACCAAGAAGTGCAGAGGAGTTTGGAGGGCACAACAAAGGACCAATTTTTGCAGTGCGGGAGCCAAAAAATGCCACGCACGGGAAGGTGACGTGAGAAGTGCCGTTAGCATTGGGGCGAGTTTCCGTAGCCATTCTGCAAACCACGCAAAAGTTACAGTTGCCGTGGCTCAAATCTGCGTGGACTGAGGATGCTCTAAGGTACAGGAAACTGCTTTCAAGTAAGATATGGAAATAAATTAGTTGAATACCGGTAGACAAGTGTAGCATAGCAACTTGAATATCCTACGTGAAGGTCAGATTCGGGCATAAATTAAGTATTTTTTGGGATATCTGAATTTTTTGAAAATATTACAAGTGAAATTTTTGAAAGATTACAAGTGAATTTCTCGAATATAAGTTACAACCTGCCGAACCCATCTGCGCAGCAAAAAGTAAATTTTTTCGGCCGGATCAGACCTTCACGTACGGTATTGAAAAGAATCTCATCTGCAGCTAAGCTAAGTTGAAGGGGATGCATACAGAGCATACAGAGCCACGTGTCTGGATGTGGAAACGCACCCACGTCCCAGCGTCCCAACCAAGGAACCCCCAGCCAACTGCCTGCTCCTTCAGTTCCAACTTCCCGTCTCACAAGCAACCACCACTCACCAGGAAGGCCAATCATGAGATCATGCATCCTGGGGCCCACAGAAGAAGGGTCACCCGAAGCTTACATACTGTAGGTCATGGTCATGGATCTGCCCCCAAGAGATTCTGAAGTTCCCAGCCCCACAGACAAGTGATCTCCCATTCAAGGCTCTGATGATTCCTATTTGGTCCTTTTTGGCTCTTTGCTCTTTCAGTTGTCTGAGAAATGAGAAGCCCCAGCAGGTGCAGGGAAACTGCCAATATCGTGAGGGCCAGTGGAACCATGCCCTTCATTCGTTTGGATTCCCTTTCCATTGGCCATTTGGCCCCTCCAATTCAAGATACAGTTGGCCCTTTTTAATTATTTTAATGGGCCGCAATTCGCAGATTCATTGGAAGTTGGAATGGATCCCCACGATGGACGAGAACTGTACGCAATAGTTAGTTATTTAGTGATCTAACGACCGCCGCCCCGGTGCATCCGACGAACGAAGGGGTCCGTCTCGACGCACGAAGATTCATGGTCTGGGTGACGGTTTTCGTTCTTTCCATGGAAGGGATGAAACTCTGGGGGACCAGTTTGGACGAGCGAAATGGGGAGAATAGACGAACGACGGCAGGGGAGACGACCGAGATTCGCTTTCGTTGTGATAATTTTCGTTCGTTCGACGGAGGGGACGAAGCGTGGAGAGGGGGCGGCCTTTGGAAACCATGAAGAAGCAGCGGGATGCTTCGACGGGGCTTGTGGAGCAGTTCGCATTGTTTGCAGCGTCTGGCGCTTGCGGAGGTCGTTTAGAATTTGTTGCGGCGTCGGTTCCTTGTTGTTTTGAGAGAACATTTGGGATCGGGACAAGAGAGAGAAGAGTAGAAAGGGAAAGGGGAAGGGGAAGGGGAAGAGGAAGAGAGGAAGAGAGGAAGGGAGGAAGGGAGGCGATGGCGTTCGTTGGAGGTCAACTGAGTTCAGTGACGGAGATGGCGAACAGCAGCGCGGTGCTTGCGAATGGCAATTCGGGCGTGGCGACGTGCTTTGCTGGTGCTGCGGGGAATGGTGGCCCTCTGGCGGCGTTCAAAGGCGCGCACAGCGCCTTCACGAAGCTGCCGATAATACCGAACATCGCATTCGGGGGGGAGATTTTCGTGCCGAATAGCTACAAGTTTGGAGGCTTTTGCTCGCACGCGAAGGTGAGCGGTTTTAGAGATTGTTGATAGCCTCCTTCTGCTGTTGTGGAATTATCGTGTTAAGGTTTTTGCCGGGCGGTATCATTTGGAGGCCGTATGGCGGGTCGTAGGAAGAGGAGTTCCGGAGATTATTGATTGCCTTCTGGTGTTGTGGAATTGTTCGTTTTTCGGGTCTCTTCTATGGGCGGTATTGTAGTGAGTGCCTTGTTCCGGTATGGCGGACACGCCAGGAGTAGTTTATTGATTTGTTGGTTTCGGTTTAGATTTTTTATATTCTGTGCGCTGGTTTCGGACGCTCATGTGTTCTGTATACGGTAGTAATATTGCTGCCTGTCTTTTGTGATCTTCTTCTTTTCGGTGAAATTGAGAGCTACTTGCCGCATCGGTGTGAGAATGTTTGGGACGTAGGAGAAGTAGATCTATAGTGACTGTGAGCTCCCTTCTATCGATGATGAAGTAGGTTTTATATATCCTTTCGCTGAATGATCGAGTGGCAGTAGTCAAGAGTGTTACGAACAACAGTCGGATATTCCAGATTTGAGGTTTTTGGACTAACTAGTTTCGCGGTTTGGTCTATCTTGTTTCAACGTATTGTGTTCTTGAGCTATAATCTTTAAGATTTAATTGGAAAATTCGGGACGACGTTCAATTTGATGCTAAGCGAGAAAGCGAGAACGCGCTTGAACGCCTTTATTCGCAACTATGCTCACACATACACATGCTGTATTGCCTGGCGAACTGTTTATTTTAACGTTTTTCAACGTTTCTTCCTAACTGTAGAGTGTTGAACAGGCGACTGACTTACACTTGACGGTGATTATGCGCAGATCAATGGTCGGGACAGAAAGAATGAAATCAGGAAGTTCATCGCTGCCTCGAACCGCAGCATCCAGGAAGAAGTGAAATTGTCTGACTACAAGGAAGACGAGGAGCTAACGAAATATTTTGATTTTCTTGTAATCGGGAGTGGAATTGCTGGACTGAGATACGCATTGGAAGTTGCCAAGTACGGGTCAGTCGCAATACTCACGAAGTCTGAGCCGCATGAAAGTAACACAGTGTATGCACAGGGAGGTGTCAGTGCTGTCTTAGATCCTGCTGATTCCGTGGAGAGTCACATCCGAGATACCATAGTTGCGGGTGCGTTCCTGTGTGACGAGGAGACTGTGGAGGTCGTATGTCGAGAGGGTCCAGAACGCGTGAAGGAATTGATGGCCTGGGGAGCTTTATTCGATCACAGTGAAGATGGTCAGCTCCATCTGGCCAGGGAGGGCGGGCATTCTCATCATCGGATTGTACATGCCGCTGACATGACAGGGCGGGAGATCGAGCGAGCTCTCCTCACAAGCGTTTCTCAAAACCCCGACATCGTCATCTTCAAACATCATGCTGCGGTGGATCTTCTCACTCTTCAGGATGGAGAAAAAGTAGTGTGTTACGGTGTGGATGCCCTGGACACACAGAAAGACAAGGTCGTGCGATACCTCGCCGGAGTGACTATGCTCGCCTCAGGAGGTGCAGGGCACGTTTATCCGACCACAACCAATCCTTTGGTGGCAACTGGTGATGGAGTAGCTCTGGCACAGCGCTCTCGTGCTGTGGTTTCAAACATGGAATTCGTGCAATTTCACCCCACGGCTTTGGCTGACGAAGGCCTTCCTATCAAGCCCCTCAAACGGGATAATGCGTTTTTGATCACTGAAGCTGTGCGTGGAGCTGGAGGAATTCTCTACAATCAAAGTATGGAGAGATTTATGCCTTCGTACGATTCTCGTGCGGAGCTAGCGCCTCGAGATGTTGTAGCTCGGAGCATCGATGATCAACTCAAGAAACGTAAGGAGAAGTTCGTTTATCTGGATATTAGTCACAAACCAGCCAAAGAGATAATGGCTCACTTTCCAAATATCGCTGCTGAATGCTTGAAGTACGGGCTGGATATTACGAAGCAACCACTTCCTGTGGTCCCTGCAGCACATTACATGTGCGGGGGCGTGCAGACTGGTTTGAAGGGAGAGACTTCGATCAAAGGACTTTTTGCCGCTGGAGAAGTCACATGTACTGGTCTGCATGGAGCGAATAGATTGGCCAGCAATTCCTTACTGGAGGCTCTAGTTTTTGCGGAGAGAGCTGTGGAGCCTTCAGTTGCATATGCTCTTCAATTTAATATTGGACGATCCGAGGTGAAGCAAGCGAAGGAATGGCCTCGCCCTATTGCTCCTTCAGCTGCTAAACACTTGAAGATGGATGAGATTCTCCGCATTACAGCTTTGAAGAGGAAGCGATTGCAGCAAGTAATGTGGGATTACGTCGGGATTGTGCGCTCTACAGAACGCCTCAAGCGAGCTCAGGCCGAATTGAGAGTGCTTGAGTGTGAATGGGAGGCCCAACTGCTTCGAAATGGTTGGGCTCCTACCATGGTCAGTCTCGAGGTTTGTGAGATGCGCAATTTGATCTCCGTGGCCTATTTGATCGTCAATAGTGCTCTAACACGGCAAGAAAGTCGAGGCCTGCATTTCACGACGAGCTTTCCAGAGCTTGTCGAGAGCGAAAGATTTCCCACCATCCTTTGTCCGACTGCTGCAATTGCCACTTCGTGGAGCTCGCAGGTAGTTCATAGATTGGCAATAGAATCTCAATAACAATAACCATGAGCTTGTGATCTACTGGAAAGTAGCAGGTATTAGTGGGACAACGTGACAGGATGCGCAGCCGATTGTTCACCAGCGCCCCCATGAGCTATCACTTCTTGCTTTGGCATGTAGAAGATACCATGGACCAGGATGATCGAATTGCTCAACTTCAAGTGGTTTTCAGAATCCCATTTGTAAATCAGGATTCTGCAGGATGTTTAGTATCTTGCTTTTGTAGGTGTTCTATTGTAACAATTCTTTTAGATTAGATGGAGAGGGCTGGAGCTATCAATCATTCAAGTTGGTAAGCTATTGGTATGCAGGTTGATGCTACTCGCACCTTGCATATTTTGAGCTGACAACTTGTAGCAGGTACCTACCCGATCTTTCATTCCATAAAACGTGATTACAGGTAGGTCAAATCCGTCGGATGGCCATTACATGAATGAATACAGCTTGCCCTGGAAGATTTCTTCTCTGCGAAAAGTGTGTTTTGGCGAGAGCTCTTTCGGTTCAAAGTAGTATTAACCCCTTTAACCCCTAAATGCCCAAGGCCTGTTTTGAGTGACTTGGAATTTGCTCTAAATTGAACAAAATGCCAACATTTTGATAAGTTGTATCAATTTTTTTAAAATTGTAACCGTACCAATTCAAACTAGACATGTTAGAGATCTCATAGGAAAAGAAAACACAACAATATCACTTATAAAGTGAAAGATTATAATGTTTGATCATGAGGGTGTTAAAATTGCAAAAAACTTTCAACACTCTTTTCACAAGTCAAATCTAAAAAAATGGTGACCAAAAAAATATGAGGTTAAAGAGCCTAACATGTATAACCCCAATTAGCTTATGGCTTCTTAAAATCTACTCTATAGTTTTTTTAAATGAAGTTTGAATGTGATTTTTGATCCAAGATCTAGTGTATTTGAGGCTCATTTCCAAGAGCTCTCAACACTACGGGAAGTTAAGATTGCAATGGGTACCCTTGCACAAAATCTTCAATAGAAAAATCACTATTGATTATTTTGAAGATCGGATTTTTGGTGCTAAAACTAGACTTGACAAAGAACTTTCCAAAAATATTAAACTACTAAAAATAGCAACTTGGTTGAGTTTTGTTTGACTTCAAAGTTTTGCAAACACCAGATTTTGGTGCCTCGGGCATTTAGGGGTTAATTGCAATACACAGATGCCACAGCCAGGGTATAAATTTGATACCTTCCTTGAATATTTGGATGCCTCTCTTCTCTAATTTTTGGGTGTCTTGGATGCCACTCTTCTCTAATTCCTTGAATATTTAAATGCCACTCCCTAAATATATATTTTGAGTGTCACCTAAATTATTGGGTGTTGAAAGCCCCAAAGCATCCACCTCCTAAACAAAACAAACTTATGGTCTTTATTATAAGCTATCCCCCCGTGAAGAGTTGCACTCATATACTCATATGAACTACATAAGATATGTCTCATTCACATGTTGAAAGCCTCTTGAAGTATTCTATTATGAGGTAGCATTCATTTGAGAATTGAAAATTGAATCTCACTAAGAAAACAAACAGTGAAAGAGTGAATCTATTCATATTTTCTTACTTTAGAGTTTTGACTGGGAAAAGTGATTCTCTGACTACGAATTATATCTAGAATGTATTTGCAATATTTAATTGAAGCTCAATTTACCAACATGACTTGCATAGAAAATTTCAAGGCTTGGTAGGAGGTGCACCTCCAACATTTCCTTAGTTTGCTTTAGGTGGAAGAAGGCAGAGACCAGGTATGTTGTTCATACCTCAAACAACTTCCAATTTTAATTATTGCTCACATTATAAATCAATTAGAGAACAAATAGCCTAGAATTCAAGTTCTTCTTTTTATGGTTGAAAATTCATTGTTTACTTGTTTGGTGTTCAGAAGAATATGAGCGTAGAATTTAAAATCTTCTTCCAGTACCTAACATGATCTAACAAAAATTACAGAAGCCAATAAAAAAAAACCACGTTTATGTGCTTATTTGGATTCCTAACGGGTAGCCTCTTTGCAATGCAATTGATTGGCTTCTTTAGGCCTAACAAGATCCTCTTTCAACTAAATTCAGTCGGTGCGGAGTCCAATTGAAAGAATAGGTATGTATTTTAGTGTTATCTAAAGGTGTTGTTCAAAGATTGCTTTTGAATTGAATTTAGAATCTTCTTTTTGACTTATTAAAACATCCAACCAAAATTCAAACAATTTACTAATGAAAATAATGCTTATTTGAAATATTTTAGGTAAACATACTTTATTCTTTACCTTTATACATACAATTCAACAAATTGGCAACTATTTTCCATTGTAAGTGTAAGTGATTGCAAATTCAAACAACACTCGGAAATTAGAAATTAGAAAGTCTTCGATTCAGAAATTAAATGTTCTCATTTCTAGTGAATTGAGAGCCTTCATGTGACTTGTTTATCACGGGTGGTTTACAGTTTGTCATTTTGTTTACATCTTCCCTTTCTACAAGTAAGGTTTAGAATATTTTTTGTCTAACTCCAAGAGATTTGATAGGTCTAGGAGTCTAACCTTCTAGGAGATGTATAGAGCTTTGAAGTGATTTCTAGTTTATACAATTGATATAGATCCTCATTCCACTCTTTTTTCAATCTAAGTATTCTACAAGTGAGGAGGTTCTAAACTAATTCTGGATTTCACTCCTAACTTGTGTCTTAATCTCCGATTCTATGGACCTCTACGTTAAAAGTTTTGTATCCATTGTTGCTCTCTTTCTAATCTTGTAGGAATCCCTACCTAAAATTCTCCTCTTGGAAGTATCCCAGCTCAAAAGAAGTCACAATTTTATGGCTGCTCTCTCTT
The DNA here is from genome assembly GCA_951799445.1 of Pseudisothecium myosuroides. Taxonomy (NCBI): domain Eukaryota; kingdom Viridiplantae; phylum Streptophyta; class Bryopsida; order Hypnales; family Lembophyllaceae; genus Pseudisothecium; species Pseudisothecium myosuroides. Next base: position 20,576,473 of record OX637296.1, read on the forward strand.
TACAGAAACAATTAAAATTTTTCCAAGAACAATCCTATAGAAGTGAAAACACAGTAGAAAAGGCAAATCCAAAGAAGTGTTTCTTTTCTAAAGGATGTACCATAACCGCTTGTGACTGGTTCAATACTTTGTCTGCCTGATATAGTAACTGTTGCAGAGGGGTACTCAATGCCTACTGAAACCCCTGAATGATGTATAGGCGTGAAAATATGCAGTACAACCCCTTCTCATAGACACAAATTTTGCAATGTTACTTCAAATTTTTTTTAATCATTAAATTTCCCAAATTTTTCCTCATACCTTTGCCATCAAGTTCAAAGTTTGGTATTTTTCCAAATTCACCAATGTTCATTGCTAAAATGCAAGAATACAAGAACCCATAGACAAATTTTGGTCAGAACATCTTGAAAGGGTTAAATGAGGCTGTTCATTTTTGTTTGTGTGTTTGTTTTCTTTCTTTTATTTATTACAATGATATCTTTGGAACCATGCATCCTCCGGCCGCATTTTTGGTACCCCTTGAAAGTTGTCTTTGAAGAGGGATGTATATACATGCTGTTCTAACTCACGGTAGAAAGAAATATTCAATTTCAAAGTTTTTATGAATTAAAAAAATAAAAATTTATTTTTATTTTTATTTCAGGAGAGATTAAGGAGGGCTTAGCCATCAAGTTTAAAGTTTAATGACATCTCAATGACTACGGCAATGGCACAAGGCATACTAGATTAAAATGATGTTCTTTCACTCACCTTTTGAAAAATTGATGGACTATTATCCGTTGGATATCAACTATTGAAAAAATAGTTTTAGTATATGTCTATGGACATAAAGTGCATCATTAAACCCTAAATGCCTAAGGCCAAATTAAATGATCAAACTTTGATAAGGATTATCAGGATTTTTAAAATTGTATCCATACGTACAAATTCAAACTAGGTGTTTTATAGACCACATAATGAAAGAAAACACAACAATATTACTTATGGATTGAAAGATGATAATGCTTGATCAAGAGTGTTAAAACCATAAATTGATTTGAAGTCTTTGTATTTCTTTTTTTCATGTCAAATCTAAAATTGAGGTCATTAAATAAAAATGTGGTTAACCCCTAAAGGAAAAAGCTGCATTTTTTGGCAACAAAGTGATTTTGGGCAGCTCACTACGAATGGAGTTTTTATTTTTTTTCTTTAAAAATTTTACACAACATGTGCCCGAGGAGTAGCTTTAAGGCCCAAAAATTTTCATAACTTTTGACTACATAGATAAAAAGTTATTGCATGATACGTGATTTTCTTTGAACTTTAGGCAGCCCAGGCAGCTCTGAAAATTTCTTGAAAAATGACTTTTTAAAAAATAAATAAATTGGAATTGATTCTTTAGATTTATATAAGCATGGGAAGCTTTGAATCATTCAGTTCCAATCAATGAGTCAAAAGTTATGAAGAGTTTAAGTTTGCGGGTAGGCATGGAGTCTTTGAAAACCATAATTACCCGCAAACTTAAACTCCTCATAACTTTTGACTCATTGATCGGAATTGAATGATTCAAAGCTTCCCACGCTTATATAAATCTAAAGAACCAATTTTGAATTTTTATTTTTTTTAAAAGTCATTTTTAAAGAAATTTTCAGAGCTGCCCGGGCTGCCTTAAGTTCAAAGAAAATTACATATCATGCAATAACTTTTTATCTATCTAGTCAAAAGTTATGAAAATTGTTGGGCCTTAAAGCTACTCCTTGGGCACATGTTGTGTAAAATTTTCAAAGAAAAAAAATAAAAACTCCATTTGTAGTGAGCTGCCCAAAATCGCTATGTTGCCAAAAAATGCAACTTGGTCCTTTAGGGGTTAAGGAACATAGCATGCATAACCATAATCAGTTTACGACTTTTTAAAATCTATTCTATAAGTTTTTTAATGAATTTTGAATGTGATTTTTCCTAATATAACATCCAATAGCCTTAACTATTGTTGCCTTTGAATCTTCTCCATAAAGTTCATCCAACAATATTTATTGCCATTGATTATTGCAATTTTATTACTAAATTTTCTAATGCATTTTTTTATTGACTATTTTGATTATTGCTCTTTTATAACTTTTAATTATTGATTTTTTTACTGATAGTTTTTTGTAAACCTCTCACCATTCTCAAGCCTCTTATTACAAGCCCCCAATAGCTATTGCTAGGGGAATGAAATGATGTGAAATATTCTACATCATTCCGTTGGCCAGAGAAAAGGGCAGTAGTGCTATTTGAATGTTATGAAGATTTAAGATATTTGAGGATCATTTCTAAAAATCTTTAATACTAGAAAACATTAGAAGAAATTTGAGGGCTCCAAAGGGCCATTTCAAGGTTGTTTCCGCTGCTAGGAATAGTCAAAATATTAAAAATTAATTAATTTTTAAAAATAGTATTAAAAAAATTATTTTTTATTATTTTCTGACGTGGCACAGTCTCGGCCACGTCATATTATTGTTCTCAGGGCGTTCCCAGAGTTTTTAGGGCCTAATAACTTGCAATCTCTTATTGCCCCCAAATTTCTTCTAATGTCTAGATTTGCAATGGACACCTTTGTACAAAGTCTTCAATAGAAAAATCATAAATATTTTCAAAATTAATTTTTTCATGCTTAAAATGAACTTTAAGGGGTATATTACAAAAATTTAATTTACAAAAGTAATACTTTGATAAGATTTTAATAATTTTATTTAATGTCAAATTTTGTTGCCACCAAAATAAGGTGCCTTAGACATTTAGTAGTTAATGCACACACATGGTATGTAGGCTCATTATATTGCCTTTGATAGCCAAATTTGGAGAATATCAAGTTACATATGTAAGCTATATATAATGTCAATCTCTCCAACGTTGCGTAATCAAATGAATTTCTACATTGGCCACGTCATTGCAACTCCACCATTCTAGAGTTCCCAAAGCGCTTCTACCTATTCTTGAGATGATTGTGAGGTTTTTTGACATTGGTCCAATGAGGCCGTAGTGGCGTTGACCATGGATACAAAGTATGGTGGAGGGCACAAACAAAAAATACAAAATTGCATACATAAGCGGGATTTTGTTGAGCCTTGTTCCTAAAATCTAGGTTCAAAGCATCGCCACAGTAGGGCTCCCAATTCCCCATGACATAGAAGCGTTGGTACACTCTACTCATTTCTTGGGTCCTAGGACTGCAATTCTTCTTAGCGTCACATGCCAATATGACCCAGTCTGCAACATGTAGGCTATGTTGACGTAGTCATCTCCCTGTTCCCTGGATGACAAACATCCACCACATTAGGGTTAATTAGTTACTGTACAAAATTAGGTTAAGGTACCTTTGTACTTAAGTTGGGAGTTTCCCTAGCTTCTCTCTCTTGAACTTGAGAGTGTTAATCTCTATGTTGCTACAATGCAACTATTTTCACATGGTATTAGAGTGTCCCTAGGGTCTTAAGCAATTAGCAAATAGTCATAGACACTTGAGCAAATCAAGACGTACTAATCTTATTTTTTCTTACGAGTTGCACTGAAGGCGGCACTAGCAGAGTCATCAGACAAGAAACATCGTTAGTTACACAAATGGATCCAACAGTCAGAGACGTTCCGGAGTCCATGAAATTAGCAGGTCCATCGAACTACACTCTATAGAGTTACAAAGTGAAAATGATCCTTATGCAGGAGGGTTTGTAGAGATTCATACAACCTTCATCAAATCGTGATGTGACCGCTACCAATACAGCTACTTCGGCAACCACAGCCACCACGGGAGATGACGCGCCGCCACCGGCAACTCCGAATACACCGCAGCTCGTAGCCAACACCGTTGATGCATTTGATGCGACCAACAAAGAGTCAGAATTTTGCTTCCGTGCCGGCCGGATTATCATCTCACTGGTACAGGACTCAATCCTACTTAGTGTTATACATTTCACTGAATCACAACGGATTTGGATGCGCCTACGAACTATGTGTGATGTACGCAGTAGCTCTAGACGTTTATCCCTGAAAGAGCAATTCTACTCTCTCAAACTAGCAGAAGGAAAGGGGGTTGGAGATTACTTACAACATATTAACTTGATAGTCACCTAGCTTGCCAACCTCGGTATTCAAACACCTAATGAAGACCTTGTAGACTTAACCTTGAATAGTCTTCCACGTAGCTGGACAACGTTCAAACAAATCCAGAAGGGCCGTGAATGTTTACCATTGATTTCCAAATTAGAAGGCCTTCTCTTGCAAGAAGAACACAGTCGTAGTCTGGATTCCCATTGAGACACGACCGAAGAGGTCAATTTTGTTTGACATGCGCGCAGCCCTTATAGAGAGGGCCAAATTTGCAGACGCAGCACCTTCACCAGGGGAACAGCATCAGCATCACTGCAAACCAATATTTGTCAAGGAACCGCCCAGCCATGCACCAACGGAAGACAGCCCATTTACTGCCATAAATGTGGTAAGCTTGGACATTTGGCTCAAGATTGTGCTTGTATAACAATGGAAGAACGCATCCAAGCTATGCAATTACAACTGTCAAACATGCCACCGGCGTGATTGGCACAACAAATCAACCTTGCCGAAGCTGAAAGAGAAGACGATGAATCGGACTTAGACTCTACTCCAAATATTCAAGACTGCGTTGAGGCCTTCTACAGTGATCAAGAAGAAGAAACTGACTTACCGCTACAGTACGCCAATGCTTGCATCAACTCAACACCCACGGAGGATGACTGGTTTTTTGACTTCGGGGCATCATTTGTGAGCCCCCAATTTGTCACTGGAGACTCACAATTATTTTTTTTTCGATTTTTACAAATTTAAGTATAGTTTTATATACAAAAAGCCCAAAAAAGAGTGTAAAATCAAAATAGGTATGTCACGTACCAATATAGCATTTGGTCCCTTATAGGTTATTTTCCCCCAAATAAACCCCATTTCCACTTGTACATAGGTTAAAACGTGGAAGTGTAGGTAAATAGTAGAATTAAGGCTAATTAAGCCCAAACAGCCCAAACCTACGGTACATGTGACATTTTATGGATAAAATTGGTCCAAAGGAACACTGTTGAGGTCCTAAGTCCATTCCCAGAGAGGTTTCACTTTCCCCATCGCATTGAAGAAATAACAGAAATTCCAATTGTTGGCTTGCAAGAGTTACAAACTTAAGATGGACTTGTAAGAGGAATCTACAGGTGGAGTATGGTGTTTGAGGGTGGAAATCACATTTGGGATTCAATGGTGAAATCGGCTTGCCAAGATTCTCTTGTATGTGAAAGATTCCCTAGTTGCCAGAATTAAAAGGAGAAGACAGAATTTGATTCTCCTCTAACCTTTGTGCAAAGTAAGAATATGAGCTTGCATATCCTTTTTGGAATTCCATGAGAGGTTCCATAAAAAGTTTCGTAATTTTCTGACTTGCAGAAGATGCCCTTTCGGACTATCAACCACCTAAACTTATGATAGGAAATTCCTAGAAATTATCCAGTTTGCGTTAAAATCTCACTAAGAATTAGATTAGCTTTTTTATGCTAATAAGATGCCCCACCAAGTTTTAAGACATTCCAATAGCCAAAAATACTCGAACCGGCGAGATTCCACGATAATTGGCAAATTTGAAGTTTACGGTGGAGTTGACTTGCGTATTGGGAGCATATGAAATCGGAATGAGGTCAAAGCTAGGTCTTTTCTTACTCCCCCATATCTATTAAAGAACCTTGACTAATTATTTTTCTCAAAAAAGTCAACCTCCAAGATTTGGGTTTTTACCCTATTTTAGTGTTTAGTTAGTGATAGGTTATGTTGAATTTTTTGGAGTTTGGTTAAGGGGTTGCAAATTCTTGTAGACTAAAAATGGCCTTCTGAAGCCAACGGCGCAATCGGTTTTCAATTTGGAATTAATCTCCAAAAGTTAGAAGTTTGGACCAACGTAGAAAGTCAAAATTGATTGTTTAGGATGAAAATCTTAGATGATAAGATTACTACTAGGAAAAGAGAGGGGGTGAGTGCCCTTGGAAATGTATATAAAAAGGCTCATTTCCATCTCACAAACATCCCTTGTAGCCATATTTTGGCTCATTTTACACATTTTGGTCCATTTAGTTGGATTTTGGCCATTTTAGGTCACGTTGCCAAATTTGTGTGTTTTTGGAGCATTTTTAGCTCCATTGTTGGTGTTTTTGAAGCTCTCTCTGAAGGACATCGGGATCCCTTCAAAGTTTGCTTTTACTTGCTTTGTTGTGAATTTCTTTGGTGTTTGTTGTTATTTGGCACTAATCCTATAGAATGTCCCATTTATACCTTGGCGATGCCGCTTAGGGGGCCCTCTAGTGCTTGTTGTTTGTTTGCATAATTTTAAGTGGGAGTTCCTTAATTGAGAGTTCTCCTAAGATTGTGTGTGTGTTATTTTAGACCTTGCTTATGTGCTAATTTGACTATTGATGTGGTTTTCTTGGCCTACCTTTGTTCCTCCTGTTCTATCTTTTCCCTCATGACGGCAAAGCTTTGACTTCTCTAGGAGTGAAATATTTTTGTTTTCGAAACTCACGGCGAAGCTTTGGCTTCTAGAGTTTTAGGATTATTAGTATTTATCAAAATTCCAAAGTTACGGCGAAGCTGTGGCTTCCTTGAGTGTTGAATTCCTTAGTTTTGTGTTATAAATCAAAGCGGCGGCGAAGCTTTGAAACCCCCATGTTAAGTTAACCATAGCATTAAGTTTTTTTGTATCAAACCAAGCTTCTAGTCATCCTTGTCCCTTGAGCTAAGTTGAAGTCCCAATTAAGTTTGGGACAAGAAACTAGCTTAGACCTATCTAGGGGTAAGGGGCCCCTTTGTTCAATTCAATTTAAGTTAGTTAAAATTTCCAACTTTGTCTTAGAAGGGAGAAGCAAGCAATTTAAGGATCCCTTTGTTTTTAGTCTAGGCAAGGTAGTTAGCCATCCAAATTAGTTTAAAACAAAATAATTAAAACAGAGTTGTTGAGAGGTCTGATTCTAGTTTGAATAGAATTTGCTATCAAGTTCCAATCAGTTGAACATCAGAAACAGAGTAGATGAGGGTCTTTGGTTTCAGTTGATTAAAATTAGTCACAATCAAAAATCAAGTCTGCAAGAAATCAGTAGCTAGTCAATTAGAGCCTCAAATATCAATTAGAAAGGGCCAGTCAAGTAACTAGGAGGAGCCACGGTGACAGGCCCTTAAGCCATGGGAACGGGCTGTTAAGCCGTGTGAACGGTCTATCAAGCCAGGAACGAGAACTGCCTTGGGGAATAGGTTGCTGCCTGTGTAGGAGTTTGGTTGACGAGTTGGTTGCTGTCTGTGTACGGACGAGTTTGGCTGCTGCCTCGATCTACCTGCTGCCTAGGAAATCTGAATACTACTGTGAAGGCCGGAAGCTCAACCGTACCAGGTTGGATTGTAAAGCAATACAAAACAAATTCAAGTTGCTAGGAAGCTTATTGGAAGGAAAAGAGAGACTCGTCTCCTATTCAATGATGTAAGCTAATTAAATAGTTAGAACAAGTAGGAAGAATTACTAGGAGCTTGCTCATCAAATTAGGAACTTCACAATCAAAAGACTCTAAGTAATGATCAATGGAGTTGCAATTGTAGAAATGGGGAATAGGAAGTGAGAGGAATGAGAAGGTGGCTTGGTTGTTGGCAAGTCCAACAATCAAAGAGGATTAGGAAGAAATCCAAACGAATTCTATTAGCCATTAGAATTGTAGATTAGACAATTATCGACTTGGGATAGGGGGACAACAATCTTGGGCAAATTGGATAATTGACTTAGATAAGGGTCTACAATTATTGACTTTTAGACAAGGGAGACAAGATCTTAGAGGATTTGACTAATTGTCTCTAGTAGGGAATAATATCTTCTTTAGGCCAAGTCTATGATTTGACTTCAATAATTGAGGTGAGAAAGAGATGAGAAAGAAAAGAAATCAAGTGAAGAAAGAAAAGGAGGTAGAAATTCTTTTGTTTAAATTGCAAAACTATAGCCGAAGTTACAAGTTAGGTTCAGACCTTTAAGAATAGTTTTTACTCTAAGTTTAATTTCAAATTCTTGTAGAAAATCTCTTGAGGTTTCCGAAAATATATGACACTTAGACAAAAGAGTTAAAACAAGTAAGATATGAAGGGATGAAGTCTACCACCTAAATTGGATGAAAAACATTTAGGAGTACCCAAGAGGAACAAAATTAGGAAAATAGTAAGTAAAAATAATCTAGAACCTAAACGTGAAATTAGAATTTATTTTTGGAATTAGGACTAGTATTAATCAATGGATGAAGTTTAAAACACCGATTAGCGGTCAAACTTCATCCATCAATAACTCCTAGTAGTAAGGTCCAATTAGCACATGTCTTAGCATTCTAGATAGTTAGAATTATTACCTACAAGTAAAAGTTAACAAAAATCTAAAAATAGTAAATTGCTAGGAGTAGCACCGAACCACATAAGTAGGATAAGGATAAAACAACTAACCCAAAAAGTAATCAAAGAAGGAAACTAGATTTAGAAGGGAGTAGAAGAAAATTAGGGGAGTCCAAGACTCATTCAATTTTAGAAAACCACTTAGCCATCTAGGAGTAAATGACGGATGAACTTTGGATTAGGATATGGATGAAGTAGGACAAAAATCACTCATCCAAGTCCAAACTTAGAATTTAGGTAGAAGATGGTATTCTAAAGTCAGAGTCCAAAATTAAAAGTAATTTAGAAAAAGAAAAGGGTCTAAATACATGGATGAAGTCTAGATAGACTTATAGAAGCTAAATCTTCATCCATCCATAACTTTTGCTAGGAAGGTTGTATGATTTTGAGTTTTATATTTTTAGAAATCGTATGAAATTTTGTCTCACTTTATGTAGCTAAATTTAGACTATCTCAACCTTCACTCAAAAACCACAGTTAGTATGCCCTGATTAGGATAAATATTACAAATTGTGTATGTTTAGGAGTTAGGAAAGATCCATTGCTTGAAAGGCACAATGGATTGATGCTAGGCACCCTAGAACAAAATTGAAACTAAAACATCAAGAGCTTGGTTGTGCTCACTTATTTATCAAGGGTAGGTAAATAAACGCTCACATCATCACACATCACAGGAAATTTTTCGCTGCTAAGCGATGTCAGCTAGTCTCAAATCTCCAGTATTCGCACTACCGAAGGGCAAATCATGCCCATAGCTGGACAAAGTACTATAAAGCTTACTGATTTGTCAGGATCAATAAAGGAGGTCATTCGTGTTTTCTACGTGCCAAGAGTAAAAACCAATCTTTTATTAGTTGGCAAACTTACCAATTTGGGTTACAAAGTACTGTTTGAAGTCAAATCGTGTCTTATTTTCAACAAAGACCGCTCCGCAGAAGTTTTCATATATAGCCTACGCAATCCAAGCAACAACCTATATTGTATCATCACCACCGAACTGGCCAGCTCTCCAGGTCAACCTCCCACGCCATTGGAGACACACACCAGTGACATTAACAATATTACCTTAGCACAAAATCCCATCCTAGCACCCTCAGACACCTACCCACAACCGAAACTACTCTTCCAAGTTGATACTCATCTGTGGCATTGTCATGTTGGTCACCTAAATTATCAATACCTTTATCATCTAGGTGCAAAGGACTAAGTGGCCGGTTTACCTCGCATGCCTCTCTTTAAACATGTATGTGCCTCGTGCATGCTCGGGAAGTTACCAATTGATCGCATTCCGAAGAAGCGCACAACCTACACCACCCGCCCACTTCAGTTAGTCCACAGCGACTTGTGCGGTTCCATGCCCATCAAGTCACAAAATGGAAATCGATACATACTTACCTTCATCAATGGCTTTACCAGGAAGACATGGTTATACCTCATTGTCGAGAAGTCTCAGACCTTTGATCCCTTCAAGGCATTTCGTACCTTAGTCAAGACCCTTCATCTCAAAGTGGACACACTGTGCAATGACTGGGGCGGAAAGTGTGTCTCCACTCTATTCAACTCCTATTGCGAAGCAAATGGAATCAAGCACCAACTGACTGCTAGCTACTCTCCGCATCAGAACAGTATCGCAAAGCGGAAGAACAAAACACTTCTCAAGGGTATAAGAAGCGTTGTAACCGGTACAAGAATTTTCAAACTTCTACAAGAAGAACTAGCCAAAATCTTCAACTACATACAAAATAGATATTCTACCAAAGCTCTCAAGCTCAAAACTCCAGAAAAAATATTCACAGGCATCAAATCGCACCTTGGCCATCTTAGAGTAATAGGATGCATAGCATATTGCCACATTCCAAACGAAAAGAGACAAAAACTAGATCCAAAAGCCATAGTCACCATACTCCTAGGCTATGACGAACAAAGCAAGGCTTACCGTTGCTACCACCTTACTTCTTGCAAGATCATTGTAAGTCAAAATGTCCGCTTCAATGAAACACTTTTCGATGCCGCAATACCTAAAACCACAAAGCCATTAGAAGATAGATCATTTCTCGAGCAATTTCTCTCTCGTACACCTCCATCTATTCCCCTGTACTTCCTCTCCTCTATCCTCTCCCAACACATTCCCTGTTGATACTTCAACACCTTCCAACCTTGCATCAGTTTTTCCATCTCCTCTCTCATTATTTCTTTCCCTGTTATTCACTTCAACCACTCCACTACTGCATGTATCCTCGCAGCTTGACATTCCTACAGAGTAGCTTGAATCTTCCTCTGAGACACTTCCTGCCACATGTGAGCTCCCAATTTGTCACTTGGGACTCGTAGAATTATTTTTTTGGAAATTTGCAATTTAAAGTTGATAAAAGTATACAAAAAGCCATAAAAAGAGTATAGAACCGAAATAGGGTTGTGTCATACCCATTACAGTATTTGGTCTAGATTTGTGTTTTTTACTTAGAATCCCCCAAACCTTGCCTAAAAATGGTATAAAAATAACGAAAAGGTTAGATTTGGAGGATTCGAGTCACACAGCCCCAAAAGGGCTAAATCTCACCATAAATGTGGCGATTCATGGCTAGGTCGGTCCGAGGGATCCACAGCGAGGCCACTAGGTCGGGTCCTAGAGTTAGATTTAGAATTTCCCATTAGATCGACGAATTCCCAAAATCCCGATTGTTAGCATGCAGGAGCCACTCACGCAAGACCGGGTCTGTGGAGGAATCTACAGCCCAAGGATGGTGTTCTAGGGTCAATCCCATGCCAGGAGCCCAACGGCGAAATCGGTTCGCCAAGATTCCTCCACCTGCAGAAGATTCCCGCACCGTCGCTAATTCGAGGAGATGGCCAGTTTTGAATCTCCATTGACCAATCGTGCCAGGTACGGAAACGCACCCGCACGTCTTCCATGTGACTCCCTGAGAGGTCACGTGAAAAATCCCGGCATCTTCCGACTTGCAGAAGAACCTTTTTCCGGGTGGTCAACCCTCCTAACCTCCAACGGGAATTTCATGGAAATTACCCAGGTTACAATAAAATCTCACTAAAAATTAGACTAGCTTGTTTTATATTAATAATGCGCTCCGTGAAGTTTCACGACATTCCGATAGCGGCAAGTACCCGAACCGGCGAGATTCCTCGGGAATTAACCACGTGGCGGGGTCTCCGCCACGTTGACCGGCATTCCGGGACCATACAATGGCGAAACAAAGTCAACCAAAAGTCCTTCCCAACTCTCTCGCACCTACCGGAGACCCTAGGCTATTCACATTTCTCAAAATAGGAGACCCCCAAGATCTAGGATTTTACCACGATTTGGTTTATAAACTAAATTAGCCTATGATGGGTTTTTGGCCTCGGTACGGAGGGTAGGGGAATCTAGGACTAAACACGGCGTTCTGGATCCAACGGCGCAATCCGTTTGGCGATTGGAGCTAATCTCCAAAAGTTAGGATGTTGGTCCAGCATAGATGGTAGAAGTAGAAATTTAGGATGTAGGATGAAAATCTTTGAGGATGAGGATGAAAATCCCCGTTGATAAGGTTACCTTAGAACTCTAGAGGGAGGGGTGAGTCCTTGGAAACCTATATAAGGGCCCCATTTCTCTCTCTAGAACACCCCCAATTCTTGTTTTGGGTCCGTGGGTCCAAGTTATTTTGGATATTTTGGCGTTTCAAGCCAAAAACCTCTACGGTGTTTTCGGAGCACTTTTGGCTCCATTGTTGCTTATTTTCAAGCTTTGAAGGTCCTTGGGGGTCCTTCTACCTTGCTTTGTGTACTCTTTTGTGAAGTTTTTGGTACCTTGTTGTAAGTGGAGAGCCTCTCTCTCCCTCTTGTACGTGTTGTGGTCTAACTTCTGAAGTTTAAGAGTTTTTTTTGTATCTTGCACTAATCCTAAAGTCACCCCCCACCGTACCTTGGCGATGCCGCTTTGGGGGGCCTTTAGCGTGTGAGCTTTGTGTTGCCACGTGGTCTAACTTGTGTGTTTTCTCTTTGTGTTTTTTTCTTACACCCTCTTCTAATCTTCTCCTTATTGAGTGGACCCTCCTCCGGGACGGCGAAGCTTTGAACCTCCTTTGTGCATGTTTTCTAAAGTTATCCCAAACCCTCTTCTAATCTTTTCCTTGTTGAGTGGACCCCCCTCCGGGACGGCGAAGCTTTGAACCTCCTTTGTGCATGTTTTCTAAAGTTATCCCAAACCCTCTTTTAATCTTCTCCTTGTTGAGTGGACCCCCCTCCGGAACGGCAAAGCTTTGAACTAGTGACAAAGTTGAAGTCCTAAAGTGTGTGTTAAAAGTATAGACGGCGGAGCTTTGAACCCCCGAGGTGCCAAGAAGTCCTAAAGTTGGTGTTAAAACCAATCTAACGGCGAAGCTTTGCACCTCCCTCGTGTTTAGTTCCAAAGTCTAGTTTCCAAGACCTTTGTGGAAACCTCCAGAGTTTAGCTTCCAAGATATGTAGGTTCCTTTGCATTTAGTGAAGTTTAGTTAATCCCAACGTTTTCTTTAGTTTAGTTGTTCCCCAAGTGTTTAGTGAGTCTGAGTGTTCCCCAAGTTTTAGTGTGTCTAAGTTGCTCCTCAAGTGTTTAGTGAGTCTAGTTGTTCCCCAAGTTCTATTTTCCCCAAGTTCTATTTCCCTCAAGTCTTATTTTCCCCCAAGTTCTATTTCCCTCAAGTCTTATTTTCCCCCAAGTTCTATTTCCCTCAAGTCCTATTTTCCCCAAGTTTATTTTCCCCAAGTTTTATTTTCCCCAAGTTTTATTCCCTTAGTTCACCAAAAATCCAGTTTGCCAAAAACCCAGTTTTCCCTTAGTAGTCAAGGTCCAGAGCCAAAACAGACCAGATCAAGTCGAGAACCAAACAGACCAGATCAGTCGAGAACCAAACAGACCAGATCAAGTCGAGAGCCAGAACAGACCAGATCAAGTCGAGAACCGAACCAGACCAAGTCACATCATCCGAATATCAAAAGAAAACAAATAAATCAATTATTTATTTATTTTGTTTGAACTCGACCCCCCAGCAGCTAGCCAGTCAGCCGGAAGGCCAGGCTTGGTCCGGCAGGCAGTTGGGGCCCCAGTTCGGTCCCCATGTTTGAACTCCTTTTTCTTGATTTTTGGTTTCTCTCACACTAGAACAAAACAAAGACAAGATAAACAAAACAAAGGAAAATGGGGGGCTGACCTATTGCTAAGTAGGGATTGGGGTAGGGATTAGGGTCTAAAATCAAAAAGGGAGGAGGGAGAAAAGAGCGGAGCACCACCGTACCTGCACACAAGGAAGTCTCACCCTCACCAACAACTACAAAACACTCTACACACACTGGAGGAAGGATAGAGAAAAATCGAATGAAATAGGGGAGAGGTGAGAGAGACGATGAATAGTGACCTAGACTTAGAGTAGGCCGACCTAAGAAAAAATCTTGAGAATTTGTGGTGACCGTTGAGAGAAGGATTAGGATGACACAAAGGCAAAATTGTGTAAGAAGATAGTTGGCATCTTAACAACCTCCTTGAAGTTTGAGACCATAGTGTAAGACTCATAAAAGCTTAGGTGGAATAGTACTAGTGTAGAAGGAGAGAGGAAGAAAGAAAGAGTTTAGATCATCAAAAATTGTAATATTTTCTAAATAAGCGGTGAGCTTGGAAAATCAAACAAAAACCAAAGATTACCATGGAGCATGAGGATGTACACGTGGACGTGGACGAAGTTATTTCCGAAACCGGTAGTGAAGAGGTGAGTTTTTGATTTAATCTTTGATGTTTCTCCCTAATTAGCATTTATTTTCCTAATCAGCCCTTAGAGCGTGATTAGCATCCGAGATTAGTGTAAATTAGAAGTTTAGATTCAAAAGTTGATAGATTAGGAATAGAGGTGTCCGAAAACATCTTATAATTAAGATTTGACCGTAAACTGACCACGTTAGGCTAAGTTAAGCGGTAGGGTGTAGGACGGAAGAATTTTGAGTAAAAATCATCCAAAAAGAATCATGGACGGACCTTAGGGGTTTAAATTAGAAAGAGAATTTAGGATTAAAGTTAGGGATTAATTAGCGGTTAGAATTAGAATCAATTTACATTTTATTTCTTAAAGTTAAAATTCTAAGGTCAAAATCTAGAGTTAACTTTGGGAAGTTAAAAAGTAGAATTAATTTGGAAGTTTAACTTAGGGGATTAAAATTTCCAGTGAAACCTTAGGGTAGTTTAGAAAAGGAAGTTAGGGTTAATTAGGAGTAAAAAATCCGAGTGGGAAGTAGAAATTAAAAAGTAAAAGGTTAGAGTCAAAAGCTAAAAGTAGAAGTTAAAACTTAGAGGTAGAAGTAAAATTTTAGAGTTAGTTGGAAGTAGAAAAATCTAGAGTCAAAGTGAAAACGTAGAGTCAAACCTAGAGGTTAAAATTGGGAATTAATTTTAGAAGTAAAAATTTAGAGTTAAAAGTCAAAAACCTAGAGTTAAATTAGGAATAAAAATCTACAGTAGAAAGCGAAAAGTTAGAGTTAACTTTAGAAGGTAAATCTTAGAGTAGTTTAGAAATAAGAACATAGAATTAAAAGTGAAACTTAGAATTACCCTAAAAGGTTAAAACTTGGAAGTTAGGATTTGAAGTTGAATTAGGAGTAAAAACCTAGAGTCAAAAGTCAAAACATAGAATAGAAGTCGGTAGTTAATACTTAAAGCCAAGTTAAAAGAGGAAAAGTCTAGAGTTTCATTTAGAGGTTGAAAATTAGAGTAAGAGTTGGACTTTAGAATTAGTCTTTAGAAGTAGAGCTTCGAGGTGGAGTCTTAAAAACCCACGATAGTCTTAGAGGTTCATGGAAGGGACATAGGGGTTCCCCTTTTTACGTAGTTAGGGACGTTAGAAATGACGCCAACTACCCAGTCTACCCTCGACATAGGATAGATAGTTAGGGAGTTAGAATTTCACCATCACTCCGAACATTGCAGTTAACTTGTGAGTTACTACATGCATTACTAATTTTTCGCTGCCATCCACGACCCTTAGGAAACGTTAGCAAAAAAGATCCATTGCTTGGAAGGCACAGTGGACCGCGCTCACAACACCCCCATATATTAAAAAAGTGGATAAAGGCATAGAACCTGGTCGATGTTCGCTCTATTACTAAGGGTGGGTAATCTAGCGCCCACACCACACCCACAACACCACGTCGATCAGCTCACCCCTGCACCCAAAATATTCGCCTTGAAGGTTACAAACTCTGTTTGTCTACCACAGACTTCGACATTTGCCAAATCCATTCAACTACAACTCAAATTGCCCCAGTAGAATCTGATCAAGCAAATATTATGTTCAAATAAGTAAAGACCAACCCTGGCTAACGCCTTGCAATGCAAGAAGAAATGAACTCGATTTGGAAGAACAATACATGGGAATTAGAACCACTTCCACTTGACAAACAAGCAATTACTTGTAAATGAATTTTCAAGTTAAAGCCTGGGCAAAATGGTCAATCACCCATCAAAAAATCTTGATTGGTAGCGCGCAAATTCGAGCAGAAGGAAGGAATTGACTTTACGGAAACGTTCGCCCCCGTCATCAAATGAGCGACGCTCCACACTGTCATTGCCCGCGCCGTAGCAAAAAGATGGAACATCCATCATATGGATGTCCACACGACGTTCCTGTACGGCATGCTCAAAGAACGAGTATATATGACCCAACCCCCCGGATTTAGAGCTAATGGCAAAGAAACCTTAGTCTGTAGACTCGTCAAATCACTCTATGGACTAAAGCAAAGCCCCAGGACTTGGTACGATCGCATTGACACGACATTAAGGAACATTGGACTCAAACGGAGTATATCTGATGGCAACCTATACTATATGCACCAAGACAGAGAAACTCTCATTCTAATACTCTATATTGATGATTTATACATCACAGGCAGCTTCACAAAGCTTATCATCTGACTCAAGACATTTCTCCATCAAGAATTCGAAATGATCGACTTGGGAAAGATACGGCACTACTTGGACATCTCTTTTGAACATACCATTCTTGGTATATTTCTCCACCAACGAGACTATACACAATCAATCCTCGAGGAATTTGATATGTCAACCTGCAAACCATCCCCGGACCCGTTCCCAAAAAGGTACCGTACTTGTAATAGACATGAAATCACCACCAACGGACTCCAATTACTACTGCCGTCTAGTCGGGAAACTAATCTTCCTAGCCATTACCAGGACTGATATAGCTTACTCTGTCAGTAGACTTAGCAGTTACATAGCTGATCCATAGGACGCCCACCTTAAAGCTGCAAAGAATCTGCTTCGTTACTTACAAGGAACCAAAGACTATGGCATCTTCTACCGATTGGGCACTAATCTTTCTATATCATGATATAGGGATGCAGACTGGGGGTCATGCCCTGAAACTAGAAGGTCAATGGGAACTTACATCTTTACCTTGACAGGAGGTCCAATTACATAGCAGAGCAAACAACAATTGATGGTGTCCCGCTCCTCTACAGAATTCGAGTATAGAGCGCTGAGCGATGGCACCCAAGAAGCTGTCTGGCTAAACAGACTTTTCCAAGAGCTCCGACAACTCGCACCTGCCAACACCAACTTCCACACTTCGAAAAAGGTCACCATTATTCTTCACTGCGACAACCAAGGAGCCACTAAATTTTCTCACAACCCGGTGTTCCATGCCCACTCCAAACACATTGAAATACATTACCATTTCATCCAGGAGCGTGTCTTAGAAGGAGAAATTGTAATCCGGTATATTAACACGCATCTGCAACTAGTAGACGTTCTTACAAAGCCCTTAGGGCGAGTGAAGTTTCAACAGCACCGAGATGCCTTAGGATTACGTAGTCTACAAATCCTACTATCGAATTCCTCCAACCCTACACAATCTTTGTACCCTTAACCCTAGACTTACTCAGGTTGGAACAGTTTTCCTCAGACTCTGTCAATTATCTGAAACTCTTAAACTCAGACCCCTTAAATCCAATCACCTCTTTGACACAATTTGCCCAAGAAAAATACAATCGTGGTGTTCTACCTTGACAAACGGTATAGAATTTAGGGTTTCCTAGTGTGTTTCTTCGCACTCTCGTCTCCGACCCCAGCGCCCGTGGCTCATCTCGCGCACCACTGCTCGCCGCTTCAACCAACATCAACATTGGCATTGCTTCCTCGACCCCATCTTCCTCCAACGTCTGCTCCCCGATACAAGCGTCCACAACACTGAAGCACCACTTCGCCACCCGCACAGCAAAAGCGAACCACATTCACACCAGTAAACCTATAAGAGTCACCAACGACGTGCCCTCCATGCACTCTCGAATTACTCGCATTCTGCCTCGCTCCACCCACACCATCGCCACAAATTTGTTTCACACATACTCGCGTCTTCCACAAACGTGCTCCTCTCCATCTCTCTGTAAACTTACTTAGCAACAATCGTCTGATTGAAGGGGGGATTGACGTAGTCGTCTTCCTGTTCTCTGAATGACAAACATCCACAACATTAGGATTAATTAGTTATTTTACAGAATTAGGTTAAGGTACCTTTGTACTTAAGCTAGGAGTTTCCCTAGCTTTTCTCTCTTAAACATGAGCGTGTTAATCTCTACATTGCTAGAATGCAATTGTTTTTACAGACTAGTCATTGGAGGACCAATTATTAAAAATCTAGATTGATTTTTCAATCTTTGTAGTGCTTATTAATTCTAATTCAAATAAGAAATTACTTGTAACTGAGCGGGATACAACTCCATGGTTTGTTTTGGCTATGACTTGTTTTAACTCTTCTCAAGTAAGTTTTTTGTTGCATTTGTGTAAAATTCTCTTACTTTTAATTTTCATATTTTATGGTGAGTGGTTTGGGATGGATGTTTGTAGGGCTTGTGCACTTGCTAGTCAAGATGTATTCAACAATTGTAACAATGAGGACAAATTTGCTTTTAACTTTAATTTGGATTTAGGGTTTAAGATAAACAATGGATTTATTAGACTTTCTATTATGGGTGGATTAATATCTTGTCCAAAAAAAGCCCCATATGTTCATAAAAATTTCCAGGAGATGCATCATAGGATATTTAAAGATTGATTTAGTAAATTCCTTGTATACAAAATTTTTTGCTATTTAGACAATGCTATAGAATGTGTTGTTCTTTACTTGTATCTATAGACAAAGTTTGTGCTCATGATTCATTTTTTTACAAAAGAAAAATGCATTTGAACTCTCGAAATTATCTTCGCATCAAAAGATTATTGCTGCTCTATATATACTTTCTTATGGCATCTATATAGATGCCACTAAATTTTTTTACCGCACGAGTTAAACAACTGCGATGTAGTCTATAATGAGGTTTTTGTGTGACAATTTTGACAATTTTTGAAGAACATCATTCGAAAAAATCGACTATGATTGGCTTTAACAAGCATTTGGCCCACAAACAAAGCCAATGATTTTTGAGTGTGTTTGCTTTATTGATTGTATGCACTATGAATGGAAAAATTGCATGGTGACTTGATAAATAAACTTTGGAGATAGATGTAGCAAAAAGTCTATTATTCTTGAGGCCAAAGCTACTAAGAATTTGCAAATTTGATATACTTTCTTTGGACTCCCAGGGTCTAACAATGACTTCAACGTTTTAGACCGTTCTCCATTGATACATAACATGTTGAGTAGTGATTGCTAAGACTTGGAGTTCACAATCAATGATTGCTATTACAATCAATATTACCTATTGACCAATGGTATCTACCCTCCATGGACTTGTTTTGTTCAAAGTATTCATTGACTAACTGATGAAAAGAACATGTATTTTGCACAATGACAAAAAGTAGTTCACAAAGACGTAGAATGTTGTTTTGGTGTCTTCTAAACCCAGTTTGTTATCATTAATAATCAATGCCGACCATAGAATATAGAAGTAATAACAGATATTATGTTTGGTTGTATCATCTTTCATAATATGATAGTGGAAGATGAGTAGGATGTACTGTACATGGCCTCAAAGATATAGTGACAAAGATGCAAAAAGACACACCATTTCTATTTGATAGAGGCTTAACATTTGACAAACTAATCACAAGCATTAGGAAGATAGAAGATATAGACATTCACTGTACGCTGATAAAATATCTCATAAAACATTTGTGATCACCAAAAGGAGTCAATATAATTTAGATTAACATGTATACAATACAAAACTATCATTAATAGTAACTTTCATTGTCCAAAGTGAGCCTAGTATTTATATCATCTCCATCGTTTCTATTCAGATTTTCAAAGTTATTTCTTTTACTTCTACTACCTAGAACATACCAATATGTTGTCCACATTCTTAGGTTCACGTGAGAAAGTTTATCTCACTAATTTTATAAATTGTGACTATAGAATTCATGAGTAGTGGTATCTTCATATGCACTAGCTATATCTACATGGAATTCATTCACTACCTGTTTTTTTTGCTGAGAATATATATTTTACAAATTGAATTCTGGACTTCAATCAAACTTAAGATGAGATTCTTGTGTCCAATCCACATTGCCTTGTATACAGTACTCAAAAGCAGGTGTAAAAAAAATTGAATAGAAATCAAGACTTTTCATGAAATCCTATCCCATATAAAAAATGGAATGACGTAAAGTCCAAATGATTATTGATTGTTGCTATAATTATTGATTGTAAATGACCTTTGTATTGTAAAATTAGAATTCAACTATAATATAAGGACCTAAAAAATATTGTCATGCCTTATATTTGTATTTGTGAGAGCCTGTTTTCAAACAAAAAAACAAATTTCAACATGAGATACAGAAAAGCCACATCTAAAATTGAATCTTTGAAATATTTTTTTTAAATAAATAAAAATTCAAACACAAGGGTATATACAGATATGTCGTAGTTCAAATTGAATTTGAAGACAATTTTTTTTTCAAACAAATGAGTGTATTTGAATCACATAGACTTTTTTTCTTTCCAACAAAGTATTTCCAACATCAAAACAAGTAGCCTAATTGCCACACTTGAAATGGATTCACAAAGCCTCCCTCTTAAAATCGAACAATTTCAACTACCTTCATACAACTCATTTATTAGTTATTAAAAATTTAATTTGCATACCAAAAATGCAATCAAAAGTGGGCAAAATTGTTTTATCTAAGGCAATAGTATAGAAATAAGCTAGTAAGCATGATTTATAATCTTAAATACATACAAGCTACACCATTGGCATTCACATTTCTATGTGAAACAACACATCAATGTTGATTAGTTCATGAAGCTCTACGAAGCTCATGAAATGGCTATTGTAAGCTCAATTTGCATACAACTCATTTTTCCTTCAAAAAAATTTAAAACACCAAAATGGACAACTAATCTACAACAGTTGAAATTAAATCATTGACTTGATTTGCCAAAATAAAAATGGAAATATAGCCGAAGTGTTGCAGCTCCAATTTAATCACACACTTCTTCTTTGGAAAAGAAATTGAAATATGAAAATACGCAACCTTCCTCTTCCAATTTTTTTTAAAAACAATAGAATACAAAGCAATTGAATTCAAATTGCGGAGCCTTTTTGTTTTCCTCTAAAAATTCAAATTTTCGATGAAATTGAAGCCCCCCAAAACTACCGCAGCTACAATTGTCATTTGAAAAAGCCTTCCTCTTCATCCCCATAAAATTAAAATCTGATAACCCAAAGCCAAACTGTAGCAACTAAATTTGAATACCACCTCCTCTTTTTCTTCCTCCAAAACATTTGAAATATCAAAGAAAAAAGAAAAATTGTTGTACCTAAAATCTCCATTTGAAAGAACCTTTTTCTTCCAAAAACATTTAAACATGATACTACAAAACTAAATTGCCACAACTAAATTTGATTGAAACAGACATTTTTCTTCCAATAAGAAATGAACCATCAAAAGGCAAAACAAAACTATTGCATTTAAAATTGTCATTTGAAAGAATCTCCTCTTTCCAAAAATAAATATGAAACAAAAAACCACGCACAAAAACTATCGTAGCTAAATTCAAATGAAACGGAGCCTTTCACTTCCAAATTAAAATTAATAGATAAAAAAACAAATCCAAACTGTTGCAATTGACATCCAATTGCAAAGCCTCTTTTTCTTCTCCAAAAAATATTTCAAAGACAAGAACAAAAACTAAAATTTGTTATTGTTTAAATTGAATTTCTTTGAACCTTAAAGCATCTTTATGGCGGCTCAAGAAGTAGCACAGATTTGATGAAGCATTGGGGAGGAGAAAAAAAATGCCCAACTACGACCAAATTTGATGAGTTTATAGGCAAATGAAGCACCTTGCTTGAGGCGCGGTATGAGAAGCTTTTGTCCTTGTTTGCAAGTTTTGAGGTATTTTTTAAATAATGAATGACTTTGCAGTGTTGAAGTTCATGAGGTGGCGCTCTAGAGGTTGTGCATACCTGGTTCTCCGTGTTCTCAACTCGTGTTGCCGTAGGGCACAAGTAGGATACACAAGACGGGCTCATTCAACCCGCATACCAAGTGGATGCTTGCCGTCTTAGTCTTCAAAAAAAAAATTCAAATCCAAAATGACAAATCAAAATTTGCCGCAAATAAAATGGAATTTTAAAAAATATTTTTCTTTCCATTTTTTTCTTAAAACTAAGAATACAAAAAAAAAATTCCACAACTAAAATCAAAGAAAAAAGGCACAACAAAAAATAAAAATTGAGATTTAGACATGAAATGGCAAAATCAAAGCCGTCAAAGTGCTCACAATTTAAATTTTCAACTATAGACCTCATTCTTGCTTTTTTTATCCTCATATCATTGCATTGTATCTATTCAATTACATATTGTGGTCATTGAATCCCTGCTTCAAACCATTAAACTCATCGTCGACATCCATGTGATTTTTTTTAAACTAATTGTCTTCCTTTAAGTCGTCATCTTTTCCATTAAATTCAGGTTTTTATGTATGGGGACATTGTTCTTGCATTTGGCGTCGTGTCTCTTCGTTTTCTCGGTCTTCGGTGGCATGTTTGGTCAATTCTATTGCTTTACAAAATTGTTCTTGTACCTTGCAAGTAGTTGCATTATCCAAGTCCTTATGGTCTTGAACAGTTAATTGTTTTTGGAGTTTTTTTAGCTCCTCCTCTTATTGTAATAACATGAAATTTTGTGTTGTCATTGATTGAACTCCATGAGCGTTGAGAGTAGTTTTTAAAAGGATCAAGTTGTGGTCCTCCAATTCTTGAACCTTCCGCATTATTGTGTTTGTTTTGTGATATTCCTTGGCAATTTTTGTACCACTTGGGCAATCTTAAAGAGCTTAATTTCTATCTCTACTCACATTAGAGAAAATTTTGGTGTTCTAAAAGACAAATTATGAAAGACAAAATGGATGGAAGACTCACATACCCGGTAGGAGGTCCTGTACCTTGGGGGTACAAAGGGGGACACTAGGCCATGTGCCTTGGTGTAGGTTGTAACCACTCTTGGCTTGGGCCCTCCCAAGCCATGTGACATGAGAGTGCCTGAGACAAGGGGACCCGGGGGTGAGTACAAGTGAGCTCCATGAGTGAGGTCGGGGTGTCTTAGAGTCTAAGGTAATTGCATTCTAAGTTTAGTAGCCCGGAACTAACTCATTGCCTGTTACTTGCAAGTGAATAGATAGCTACACCCGGGAGTTGGTGTGGGACACCACGGGGTTAAGCCTAGATCCCGTGACACGTGGTATCAGAGCGAGATTCAGCTCGTGAACGCGGCGTGCTAATGGTGCATGGTGGTGTTAACCTTGCTTGAAGGAGAAAATGAAGGGTGGAGCATCATGGTGCACGGGAAAGGAGTTGCAGAGGAGCCGCGTCGAGAAGAGGGTCAGGTGGACTCTCAGGAGGAAGTGACCTTGCTACAGAGGCAAGGGCAGCTGTTACAGAAGAAGGGAGGCACCAAGAAGAAACGCAAGAGCACTGCTAGTGCGGGTGTTTCCCAGGAACCAGTTGCTGCTGAAGGGCACTTGGAGGTTGTCATTCTAGAAACTGACCCGATGGAGCTTGAGGGAGGTAATCCAAGTCGTCCATCACAAGCAGTGGATGGTACTAGTGGTCCAAGTGAAAAAGAAGACGCTTCAGATGGCATTGAGGAGGAGGACTCGGACCAAGTCGCTCCTCGAAGGCAAACTCGGGTTAAGGTGACTAAGACCACGCCTGTTAGGGTGGCACCTGTTCAAACTGTCCCAATTAGGACCCCGAGGGCGCCAGCACCTGTTACTTTTGAGTTACCTCCGATAGACCTAGCAACAGACCCTACTGTGAAATCTTGCTTAGAATCAATGAAGGCCCTAATGCAAACGAACTTGCAATTGTCTGCATAGCGGGATTTTTACAAGGCATTGTCTAAGTTGGGTAGCGTGGGGAAACAGGTGTTTATGAAAAATGCCCACAAGCCAAGCTTGTGGGACACTAAGGATAAGAGGACCATCGAGACTTTTCTTAGTGAGTATGAAACGTACTGTGAGACCGCTGGGTTCTTTCAGGACGATGTGATGGTGAGGAGCTTTGGCACTTTCTTAAAAGATAGTGCAGCTATAACTCACCAAGCGGCTAAAGGAACGCCAGCCTTGTCAGGAACTCGGGTTGCTCTCAAGGAGTGGGCAACTATCACGTGGCGCAAGCCATACCAGCACCTTTTGAATGTGACATCGCTAGGAGCCATGAGGCTAAAAGGAGGGGGTAACCTGACCAAGTTCGTGGAGGACTATAAAACAAAGTACCTTCAGTGTAAAGTGAAGGAGAACCCACAACTTGGGTTGATGGGTGCCTTCTTTGCCAACCTAGATGAGACCACACGAAGAAAGGTGTGGGAGCGTGAGAAGCTACTAACCACAATGTTTGAACTATTTGATATTGTAATACGGTTGGGAGATGCCCGGAAAGCAACCAAGAATGAAGGCAAGGTGGGGGGTCGAAGCATAGGCTCCCAAAGAGCAGTTCACCAAAAAGAAGGTGGACTACAAAAATGCTCCCAAGAGCGGGTCGAAGGACAACCCCGTTCCTAAGAAGCTTAAGAAAGTGGATACCGAGGCAACAAAAGAGTCTGGGGCTTGCTTTGTTTGTGGGGGCCAAGGGCACCAAGCCCAGGATTGCCCTTAGAACACCAAAAAGTCCAAGACATCCAAGGCTGCCAAGGTAAATATAAGTTCAAGTAATTTGGGGGTGGAAGTACTCACCCCATCACAAATAAGAAGTGTTAATATAAATAAGAAAGATGAACTTAATGAATTAGCACTGAATAAGGAATTAACTGGGCTGCCTTTAAAAAGAGATAGCAAAGTAATGAAGAATTTAAATCTAAGGCAGGTAATTAAAAATGGTGATTTTGAAACCACCATCTCAACTATAAATCCGGGATCTAAGGGATTAGTTTACTTGTGGGTTAAATGTAATAGTGCTCACGTGGCTTTGTTGTTAGACACAGGCGCCAGCAGCTCAATCTTGACTCCAAGATGTGCAGAGCGATTGGGGATCAAGTTGAAGGAAATGGATCAACCCGTTAAAGTTAACTTCGGGCAGGATTCAACACAGGCAACCAAGGTGGCAGCTGAAGTCCAATTTTTTTCAGGTGGAGTCAAGTTTGTTGAAGACTTCACCATTTGTGAACTTGGAGGAGTTGATGGAGTTTTGGACAACACATTTTTGGCTTACTATGACATTGAGATTAGGAGGAGACCTAATCTTTCAGTAGTGACGGTGGATGACAGGGATAGACCTAAACCCTTAAAGTACACTAGAATGTCAGGTTTGGATAGTGTTGATGTCCACTTAGTCACAGAAAGCAAGCTCTTTGAGGAGCGTTTTGTAATGCTTTTGAGGCTAGACCCCTCTCTGTTCAATGAAAAGACTAAGTCTACTTTGAAAAATGCTAAGTGTAAAAATGTTGCTGAATTATCTAAGTTGGCCAAAAAGGTGTTAGATCAGTTTAGTGATGTCTTAACAAATGAGCTGCCGGATGAACTACCTCCCAAGAAGGAAGTAGATCATAAGATTGAGTTGGAACCGGGGGCGCCGCCTCCAAATAAGGCTCTTTATAGACTTAATCAAGAAGAGCTTCAAGAGCTTAAGAGACAAATCACTGAGCTACTAGCACGTGGTTACATTAGACCCAACAAATCACCGTTTGGGGCCTCGATGCTCTTTGTGAGTAAAAAAGATGGACAACTTAGGTTGTGCATTGATTACCGGGCCCTTAACAAAATTACCACTAAGAATAACTATCCTTTGCCTAGAACTGATGATTTGTTGGATCGGTTGGCAGGAGCCAAGTACTTTAGTCGGATAGACTTAAAGTGTAGCTATTATCAAATCCAGATCAGTAAAGCAGACATACCTAAAACGGCAATGAGAACAAGGTATGATTTTTATGAATTTTTAGTGATGCCGTTTGGATTGTGTAATGCCCTTGCTACCTTTATCATGCTTATGAACTCTCTATTCCATGAGATGCTCGATGAGTGTGTGGTCATCTATATTGATGACATCTTAGTCTATTCCAAGACTGAAGAAGAGCATGCCAAAGATGTAACTAAAATACTTGTTACATTGAGGGAGTACAGAATGTTGGCCAATACAAAGAAGAGTGAGTTTTTTTTGCAAAAGTTGGAGTTCTTGGGACATGTACTAAATAGAAAAGGGATAAAATCTGATCCCAATAAGATCAAGGCCATCCAGGATTGGGAGGCCCCTTAAACGCAAAAGAGGGTGAGATCTTTTTTGGGACTTGCTAATTATTACCAAAAGTTCATTACAGACTTCTCCAAAATAGCCAAACCTTTGTCAGACCTACTTTGCAAAGAAGGAAAAGACTTCAAGTGGAGTGAAGCAAGTGACAAAGCATTTCAAGAACTAAAGCAAAAGCTTTCGAGTACCAACGTGCTTAAGTATCATGAGTTTGACAAACCATTCGAAGTGCACACGGATGCGAGTGACTTTGCTATTGGTGAGGTGCTCATGTAAGAGGGCCACCCCATAGCTTATGAAAGCAAGAAGTTGGCAGGGTGCCAACTAAGGTGGCTCACACACGAAAAAGAGTTGTTTGCGGTGATACATTGCCTTAAAGCTTGGAGACATTATGTGGGTGGGATGAAGACAAAGGTCTTCACGGATAATATCTCACTTAAATATTTTGAGTCCAAAGCACAAGCCACTCTAAAGGAGTTAAGGTGGTATGATACCATTGTATCAATGGATGTAAAACTCATCTACAAGCCCGGAAGGGATAACTTGGTGCCAGATGCACTAAGTAGAAGAAAAGAGCTTCTCACTCCAAAGGTCCTCATGATGATTGAGGAAAGTGAAGAAGACCTGGCTACAAAGCACTTTCACAAGCAGGTGAGAGAAGCCATGAAGGATGATCCAGATGCAATTATGCATAATCATCTTTTAGATGGAAATAAACATCTGGTTAAGGAACCAGTGGTGTCAAAAAGGATTCACAATGTGAAAAGGAGAAATGGGTTGCATTATTTTAAGCAAAACCGCCTCTATATTCCAGCGGAGGAGTTGAGAAAGGAACTTCTCCATGACTTCCATGATACACCATTGGCAGGTCACAAAGGAGTGGTAGCTACTGCTGCTGAGTTAAAGAAGCAGTATTTCTGGCCCCTTATGGATTTGGATATTAAAGAGTATGTCAAATCATGTGTTAAATGCCAAATGAATAAATATTCCACACAACTTAAGGTGGGCAAGATATTACCCTTGCCCATTCCAACCAAATTGTTTCACTCAATTTCAATAGATTTCATGAGTGGGTTCCCAAAAGTGGGGGAGTATGACTGCATTATGATGATACCACGTGTCACGGGGTCTAGGCTTAACCCCGTGGCGTCCCACACCAACTCCCGGGTGTAGCTATCTATTCACCTGCAAGTAACAGACAATGAGTTAGTCCCGGGCTACTAAACTTAGAATGCAATTACCTTAGACTCTAAGACACCCCGACCTCATTCGTGGAGCTCACTTGTACTTACCCCCAGGTCCCCTTGTCTCAGGCACTCCCATGTCACATGGCTTGGGAAGGCCCAAGCCAAGAGTAATTACAACCTACACCAGGGCACATGGCCTGGTGTCCCCCTTTGTACCCCCAAGGTACAGGACCTCCTACCGGGCATGTGAGTCTTCCAGCCTTGGGTGTGAGTCTTCCAGCCTTGTTATGAAAGACAAAAGGGATTTTGAGTTTATTTAATTTGTACTTTTAAAATAAAAAAGATTTTATTCTTCTATTTTTGTTTACTTGGCCAGAGCATATAGAAATGTGAATGAAGAATTATGATAGCATCCAACTGCTAAAAAATCACATTAACAGTATATGGTGTGTGTGATATCAATTTGGCAATTGCAATAATTAAGTCAATTAACTACAACAAATCAATCAGACTACCTTAATAAGCTAAAATTCAATGGTACATCAATCAACTGCAATAATTTTTTTTCTAGCTGAATGATTTAATGTATGAATTTAGCTTCGTCTAATGGTTCATTTGAAGGCTTATTTTTTTTAATGTTATCCCATTAATAATATTTTCACTTTAAACTTTAGCTACATAAGGGCCTTAGTTAAAAGATATGGTCTTCTTCTTTGAAAGCGTGACACTTCTCATGGTTCTCCGGCTTCTCCCACCCTCCGTCCAACATGAAAATTTTTTTATCAACATCTAATAAATGCTCAAATATGAAGTCAAATCCCTTTATATTTTTCGTGCAGTACAAATTCTTAGTTATAAAAATGATGTCTTCTAAACTGGTCTTGATAACTTGTCAATTTAGTCTTGTTGATATGTACCAATAAATTTGCACACATCATATTTAATCAATCCCCTTTTGTCTCTAATAAATAAACAGACTTGAAATCTTTGGACTTCAAAGTATAATAAGGCTCATAAATTTGACGCCAAAGTATCTTTGTTGTTTATCTGTCACGGGGCTTGAAAATTTGTCATTATTGACCTCATTAGCTACCTCTTTTCTTTAGGATTAAAATTATAGTTTTTCATTGTTGCATAACTACTATTTTGCCCTATATTTGTTTGTTGCATTTTTTGTCATTGCAGCGCTCTTTCTAAAATGTTGTGATTGAATTATGATTCTCTATGAGAAGGCAACAATGACTAGTGCTAAAAATCAGGTTGTGTTGCTTTGTAAAGATTCACTATTAAAGATCTTTCTTCTACCAAAGTTCTAAACTCCATTGTGTGCACCTAGCATCTGAGCTCCAATTGCATTAGTGTTAGAATATGGCTTACGATGCTTCCTTCTGCATTGACATTTCTTCTACCGTTCTCAAACCCTCTATTTTGTAATCACCTTGATTTGTTTCATCTTTGCGCATAGTTGCTTCGTCTATATTTGTATCTTCCTAATACTATATGACTGCCCCTTGCCATAAATTCCCAATCTTATTCAACAGAAAAATAAAAAAAATAATAGAAAAGCAGTCAGCCTTGGGCTTCTAGAAAATTTTATCACACTCCAGAAGCAATGGGAAAAACAACCACTTTTGGTGCGCCTAACAGTTGAAACTCAATCGGCAGTGTCACAGTAAGGGGAGAGAGGGGGCTCTTAAGCCTGGCCTATGGCATCTCGACTACGTATGTTGAGATGTTGTTGTCAACATTAACTACTAAACTAAACAATTCTTTTTTATTATTAAAAGAATTCAGTTTGCCATTTCTATTCCAAAAGCAAAAATTATTAAAATTTTGATCTATTTGAATACTCAATCATAAGATTTTGCCCTAAACTAGTATAAGACTATGGGAAAAAACTTTCAAACACTTGTAATGAATAGATTAAAAGATATAAGTAATTAAAATGAAAAAAAGACACTTCACTCCGTAATATTATATTATTCCCTTCCATTCTATAATACAAATCTTTTTTTTTTTTTCATTTGTCTCGAATTACTTATCTTCTTTAGCAATGTACTTTTGAACTAATTTTAGGACTGAAGATCATTTTTTTTGTTTTTGACCTAAACTAATGAAATGTAGCGCAAAAAATCTATTGTATTATCAACTTTATAGATTTTAAGAAATCTAAAAATTAACTTTCTAATAGCAATTTAAAGCCTTAAAGGTGATTATATCAAAGACCAACAGCCATTGAACTTTTTATTGAATTTATTGAATTCCAAACCATTCTTGGGCTTTTTTAAACACATAAAGAGGGCAAGGTGACTAAATAAGAAGTCTTTCTTCTCAAAAAGTCTATCTTAATTTAAATGTGGCAATTGGTATCAATTATAACCTCTTATTTTCAATTTTTTCTTGATTGCAATTAATAGCCTTGTTCACTTCTTTTGCACTTCAGAGGATACATTGCCACATTTATTATGGAATCATTTGATTGTAACATGCATAGGGAAAATTGTAGCCAAATCTTTAATATTTTTATTCTTACAAAAAAATGACTAGTTTTATGGGATGGAGGAAGTATAAGACTTGGAATACTTTTAACTTAAAAATTTTCACTACAAAGTTAGTAAGGCAAATAATCTTTAATATGTGAAATTGAGTTGAAAGTCTATGGAAAAAATTTCAAAAAAAAAAATTTGGTTTCCATTTTTTTTTTTTTAATTAAGTAGCTATAGGCACAAGAAGGATAGAAAAAACTAAATTCTAAATAATTTAAAAATAGAAATATGGAATTGAAAAATGTCAATTGTAACATTAAAATTGTACTGACAACAATCTAAATCCTAATGATCTTTTTTGTAAAATTGTAAAAATTGAGTTAAAAAATGAATCTTATAAATTGTTTATTGAAGAATATAGTCCAAAAATCAAGACTCTTAACAACTTTCACATCAATAATCCAAATGGAATGAATCAAAGCATTTTATATTGGAAAAAATATAATTTATAAAAAGAATTAGTTTAAGAAAAAATTATTTTGAGTTTTTGTGATTTTTGGTTGCCTGTTCTCAAAGGCTATTTTTACTTGGGGTGGCATAACTTTTTTTCTTTGGAACCAATTGAAATAAAAGTATATTTTTACAAAGCTAATATATTCATTTAATTTAAATATAATTTTCAAAAATCAAGATTGTAGCCTTGTAGGTGTTTGCCCAAAGGAAACAATGGTCTTGTAGCAATTAAGATATTGAGCCTTAAGATATTAAAAGGGGATTGAACGTGGTCCCTATTATAGAACTATAAAGGTTTTAACTTGTTGTTGTTGGTAGTCAAAAGGAAAATTTAGATTCTCTAATAGAATGCAATATTTGGGCACTATGCGAATAAATAATGAATATTGAAAGTACTAAAAATGGTTGTTTTCTAAATCAACATTAAGTTCTCATGAATAGAGGCAACAATGCTAGCAAACAAGCATGGAGTTGTGAGTTTGTGAGCCTCAATATGGATCCTATGAGCCTAGGGTGCCAAATACAAATTTTCTTTTGTTATTTATTTTTATAATTTTAAAAAGAAAAATAGAAAAAATATTATTTATAGTGAATTTTGGAACCTATGACCACAAATTTAGTTGTGACCCTATGACCATGGAATGCAATTTTTTATTTATTTTTACTTCCAAGTACTACTGTCATTGGAAGAATATCTTGAAAGTTTTGTACATGTGAACACTTAGTTCATCTAATGCAATTTAAATGTCTAAGCAATTCAAAAAATCCACTACAACGCAATAAAATACCTTGAATACAGAATATTAAAAAAAAAGATTGAAAAATGGCCACCTTCAACTAGAAACAAACTAAACCTACTTTTGTGATTTAGCTTAATAGAGACAACATCCAGCGGCATAATTAGTAGCCTTGCAGAATTCAAACCTAGACCATCAAAGCACAATCTCATCAACCTCTTTTAAATATATTCCAACCTAATAGAGTGATTACCCTCAAGAAAACCAAAAGATATCTAAAAATCCACCAAAAAATAAAAATAATAATAACCATACAAATAAAATAAAGCGGTTTACTTATTTGTTTTTTTATTGATTACTAGTTACCAGTTTATAGTTCTGTGCCAATAATACATTCACTTCAAAAAAAATTGACTAAAGATACATAATCCAATATGTAATGAAGGCAAAGACATTTTTCTCTTCATTAGATTTAGGGCGTTTCACACCTACAACAATTGATCAAAATTATGCTACAAAAGAATTACATAAAAAACCATGGCTATGTCTATTCTAAAACATTAATGATCCTTGCTCAAAAAGAAAAACTTGAACTGTTGGAAGCTATAACTTGGAGCATGAACGAACTTGTCATTTTGGATATTCATTTTGCAAAACTAATTGTATAGGTAGTACAAGTGCTTGTAGCTTACGTACTACTAACGACCTCCAATCATGGAAACAACCATGTTTATGAAGTCAAGGCATGTGTAGGTGGAGAATATGCCCACTGTAATTTGGCACACTTAAGACACTCTAACTCTCTAAGCATATAATTCTCAATAATATAAAATGGGTCCAAATGAAGAATTTTGTACAAGCAAAACATACATTTGAAATTTTGCATTATACGAAATGCTATGAGAATCGTTGTATTTCAAAATGTAGAAGATTTTCAAAAAAAACAATCTACACAATTAGCAACAAGATAGGAGGTGCAGGAACCATCCATTTAAGAGCATATTGGTTTACGATCTCTTCTATATAGATCAAAGCATTTTCTAACTGTTTTTTAGGGAAAGAAAAGAACAAGACACATCCATCAAAATTTGATATATAATTTTTAGACCTAAACTACATTAGATATGATTTTCTAAAGCTTACAGCAATAGGGTGCTATTCAAGGCCATAGGTAATGTCATTAAATGTCACACAATTGTCCATCAATGCTACAAATGAAGGCATGTAAACTTCAAACTAAAACATGTTGCATGTAATTGCCTAGGATGGCACAAAGTGTCCCACCACTCATGACTCCACATTATGTACACTAAAATTGTCTACTTCCAAATCAAACTCAGCCCCAAATTAACCACTCATAAAATTGTGCAACAATAAACCCAAATTGAAACCAATTCATTACTGGACAGTTTTTCATTCTTATTATATCAATTCATGATATAATCTAGGAGTAGTTCTTGGAACATGGGCAAAATGTGGACAAGCTACCTTATACTAAATATACACTAATATACCACAATACACACTAATTAATAATAATATACTATTGCGCATTTATAGCACATGCAAATGCCAGTTGCATGCTTTGAAAATTATTAAGTTGGTATAAGCCTATACCTAAACCGTATACGGTTTGCATTTTCAATTCAATGGACATTTAAGAAAAAATGTACTCGTATAAGTTAACTTGCAATGTGTCATTGGAATGTCTAATTTCACTTATATTTGCTTTTTTGGAATACAAAGTTATTGTGATCTCTATATGGTGAAAATTTCAGATTTTTGAAGTATATTTTATACTTGATATGAATTTTCTTCATTTTTCTCTTAAATAAATCACAGCAATTTCAAAATTTCCCCCAAAAAATTGAAAATTATGACTTGTAGACATACGACATCATCTTTGAAAAAGAAAGATAAATTTTTTCCTTCATATCTGATGTGATGGCAGCAAACAGAGTGATGGGCAGCGACGCTTGAAATCAGTGGTCATGGGCCCAGTTTAAAAAGTGCAATTCCAGGATCATAGAACCAGACATTTGTGCTTCGAGTCCTTCCTATCAAGACTGACGTGACCATGAAGTCACAAAACGGGTGAGTGGCTGGTACAGTCACCTGCTAAACCTGCCCTACAATCCATATCTCGTACTCCAGAGTACCTGCCAATTGGGCTGTATTCATCTAGCTACTGTATACAACATGGTCCCAAAAGGGGGCTGCAAATGTACATAGGAACAAACAAACTCTTTGGACCTCGCACTTGAGAGGCCAAACTAATCATCGCTCGAAGTCTATTCCCCCCAAACCTGAAGACCACAACTTGCATAGAGATGTGATCTTTTCAAACTGCTATCATGAGTTCCGAAGCTCGGCAAGAATCAGTTGATGCTAGAAACGTGAGATTGCGAGGTTGTTAAGAAATCATCTGAGATGAACTATTCTTCTGCATTCTCAGGGAGACCAATTCTGAATTGAAAGAAACACCTAGGGACCAGGATCGGAGCTCCCATCTAACAAGGATCAGAATCATCACTGCATTCGAATTCAGTTGACTTTCAAGCACCACTCACCCCTTTCACGTGCCCGGACGAGAAATCTCCTCTTCTTGGAACTCCTCGGTCGACGAACCTCTCTTTTTCGGGTTGCAATCAAAGCAGATTGAATCCACGCGCAGGCCTTCGCCAACTTCAAATCGATCGTCTAGCTCTCACAGCTCTGATAAAATGGCAGGAATGTAATGGGAAAGTTCTGCAGTTAGCGACTGGAAACCTATCACAAGATTGGAGTGGAAATCTTGGTCCTCCTCTCCAATAAGCCTTGCATGGACACGAATGGCTTTCTTGCAGACAGCCATAAACTCCATCAACGCTGATATTAGTTGCTGAAGCTCTTGGGACCGAAGCTTGGTTGTCGGCTCCCCGGACAAGAATGCAGTGCACACTCCAAGTACTCCACTATTAACCTGGAACAGAAGAACACAACTTCACGATCAATTGGGTATACCCAATCTTTCTTATGCACGAGAGACCTACGCACACATGTATACATGAGCTACAATAAGCAATTGGGAGAGCAAAATTTAAGATAAGCATACAGAGTCATGTATACCTGGACAGCAACGCTTCCTTGCAATATTCGTTGCAGACTTTGCAATCGGGGTGCCTGGTCACCATCCATTCGATCATGTTCTTCAAGTTCTCCCAGTAAGGCCTTCGTGCGGGCCTCAATCATGCCAATGGCATTCTCGATGGGTGAGAACTCCCGTGAATCCGACTTAATGACTAACAAGCGATTCACGAGGGCGGGAAATGGACCCTCAGTCCGCAGAATTGTACGACGCTTCCATTGGGCTTCGAGCCCGCCCTGCGTTCGTCCGTTCTTTGTGAAAGGGGTGTCGAATAGGAAACGGTCAAAGACTCGTATAGCGACTCTTGAACTACCATCGGTAGGCTTCGTCTCTTTCCGAATATCGAGATCTTCGTCCTCGAGAACAGGTTCAACAGAGGTGATTTGCAAATAGCAGACTCCAGGTTTAAGGTCCTGGTCGTTCACTTGACGGGAATCGGGAATGATGTGCAACGTTTGACCCCCTTCGACCACTTTAGACTCATAGATAGATCCCATAGCTTGCATTATATCTCCTAATCGGACATCACGGGCCTCCCGGTAAACATACTCCTTGCGATCCATCTTCCCAAACTGAGAGCCGTAGAACCCGACCCTGTAGTAAGTGGCATCCTTGAACGGAATGGGGCTGGCTTCTTGTTCTTGGAGGGCCTCGTAAATACTGCACAAAGATGTATAGCACTTCGATAGTTGTCCATATGATTTTCGAGCCTTGTGAACAGGGATAATCAGTTCCAGGATATCGGCACAGAAGTGGAAAAGTTCAGCTTGGAAAAAAAGCTTGTTAGCTAATTGCAGGTACTTCACAGCCGACTCGACTGTCAGCTTGGACGTGCCGTAGCCTTCCACCTCTGCTTTGGCGGCCTCCCCGACAACAGAACCTCGGAGCATTGGACAAATCTTGCAAAGGGCAGCCACGTGGTGCTTACCCCAGACATTATCCTTATCTCCTACTATGGCCTGGTAAGCATTGCACAGAAATATGAAGCCTGATAAGTAATAGCATATTTGGCTCTCTAGGCCCCCAAATGGGACAAGAGCAACCAAGCACGTTAGGAGCAGTAGATCAGAACACAAGACAGGTAGTCCACTGATGTAAAGGACTAATAGCAGATGAAACAAATTTTAAAGATGAATTATTTGTCGTTGTCCATACAGGATTGTCACAATTACCTGCATGACAACACCAGCAACGGCAACTGCACATTGAGCTGCTTCTGCCCATGACTGATTTTGTTGATGGGCATCACAAAGATATAAAAGCCACATGATATGCAAGTCTGGGACGTTTCTGTAAGCCCAAGCCAGGCCGTGAAATCCTTCTGTGGTGGAATATTTATCCGATATCATTGATGGTGCCTGCAAAATGACACATTCAGTGACCGAAAGTAATATTTGCTGGATAATTAATTCATGCTCTGTAGGTTCAGGCAAGTTTGGTCATAAAATTGGAAAGAGCATGCTATTCATTATCTGCGGCATGCAATGGTTAAGCATACGAACCATTAGGGCATGCTCTGTTGCAGCGTCAAGTGCTTTCAAGAGAGTCTCCGATAAATCGCTCATTTCTGGCCAGCTCCATAAATCTTCACCCTCTTTGTCGAGTTTGGCCTCTAATGTATCTTCCGGAAGACTACAATCACGCAATAATTCTTTGCTGTATGAGGACATGGCCATTTGCTTCAAAGAGTTTTGAAGACGCTGAGCTTCACCGCTTTTTTCTAGAGCACCGTCCATTCTGGTTTGAGTGACTTGAACATCGGACATCAACTCGGAGAGAGTGATGGTCAGCATAACCCTGAGCCTGGAGATGTTCTGAAAGTAACAAAAAGAAGTCTGCAAGGAGGACACTTGTTAGACTTCGTTGTGATCATAGAATGAAACCATTAGACTCAACCGGATCGAGGAGAGTATGAAATAATTGCACACATTACCTTGGGAACAATTTACAGAACTTACACATTTAGAGACCTGAAACTCAGACACGGGAACAGCAATCAAAGCACACCACAAAATTTCACGTGGACGAAGTCAAGAAGAGAAGCACAAAGGAAGAGTGATTGCTGCCACTTACGCGAACTAGAATTTGAAGTCCCACAACTGCCATCTTGCGGATGGACTCATTTCTAAACACAGCAAGGCGTAACAGATGAAACACAACTTGTTTCAAAAACCTATCATTCTCTTTGGTCATCAATATCGAGCCATGGCTTTTGAAGAGACTGTTGAAAACTGGAAGAAATGCTTTCCAGAAAGGTAGCGGCTGACTACGGCTCAGGAATCCAATGAAGATAGTCGTGATGCAGTCAAGCTTAACATAGTCTGTCACTACCACGTGGACTGCTGCAGCATCCATAAACTTCTCAACGATTTCCAAAATCAGTAAGGTCACAGAAGCACTAAGGTTTTCCTCCCAGAGTTCCTGACATGGTACCAAAAAACAAAGATAAGTAATAAAGGCAAGCACTTGTCTGTAAGAGAAGAGAAAAATGAAGAAAGAATACGGCAACTGAAATCATTCAGTCTAATACAGAGAATGTTCACACGGTAATGCAGAACAGAAATTTCTGGATTGATACATGAAGAGGAGTGCAAGAAAACGTACAAGCTTATGCCGCAGCATAGGATGTAGGCTAGCACGAAGTTGTGCACTCGATTTCCCAGAGGAATGGCTTGGGCCTTGAGATAGATGATCCCGGTAGATTTGAGTTGGAGAACTCAATTGAGGACTAACCTTCTTCCAGAAAGAGCTATTGCTGTCCGGAGTTGCTTGAGGAGTGGACCACTGATAACCAGTACAACAAAGGAAACAGATCATTACTGCGAAGATTTAACGCAAGTGGCAATAAGAAAGAGAAATGTGATAAATAATCTTTGAGGACAATTTAAAGAGGGATGTGAGATCAGAAAGCGTGTGATTCGACTTTGAGCTGAATGACAAGCCCATTAACTCATTCCTTTTCGCGACAAGATACAATCTATAAATTTCAAAACTATACCTAACCTTGTGCTGTGAGTACAACTGGGAATGTCCCACAATTGTCGCAATTCAGGTGTTGAAGCGTAACAAAAGCATATTAAGTACTCAAGATTAAATGATTCACGAATGTGGGCTATAATATAAGATTCACATACCCGACCACCATCTGGACGTGAAGATTCCGCCAAAAATAAGTTAACAGATGGTGAAAGCTTCTCTGTGTATCGAATAATACCATCACCTTGGTCAGATAGTGGCATGGCGCCCATTAAGCCATCAGCTCCAGCCTTCTTGTACTGCACAATAAACACAGAAAGGACAACAATCACATTCATTTCCATGTAAGTCGTATGAAGCAGTACCCGTATCCATTTGCATTCGAGGGAACAAGATCAAGATATTAAGCTTCTGCTTAGAATTATGGTTGACAATATATGATAAATTGATTGAAGAGATCGAGAATGCCATTAAAACACAAAAGCAAACTGAGACACAAGAACACCAAGAAAATACGAGCTTAGCAATCTAACGGAAAAGTTAGTCCAATCTGTACCTCAAACAAATTCTGGCATTCTTCAAGCAACTTGAAAAACAGTCTTGTTTGAGCTGCGCTTTGCTGCCACGCCTTTATCAGTGTGGCATCATCTAGGTGATGGAGGTATTGAAGCATACACACCAGAATTTCACGCTTCTCCGGAGGGTTCAAATTGTAAAACACCGGCATTTCATCCAAAATCTGCAGTTGACAAGTTCAAACTCCTAGAATTGGCGAGATGCAATAACGAAACGCCTATTTTCAACCAGTAACCTCAAAACATCACAGAATACAGGATTATAAGTGTAAAAATATCTCAAACCAGTCTTGCAAAAATATAACCCAGTTGCAGTTCAACAGATTCTACTACTGTTCAAGAAACCCTTGGAAAAATAGCATTAAAGAAACATTACTTCGAGATAGGCTAAGAATGAGGAAGTAAGGAAAGCGGAATGCGCGGATTGTCACTTACATGAGTAATTAAAGGGAAGTAGCGTTGCGCAATATACAGTTTATCATCCAAGGTTTGATACCGAGCATCATATTCATGCTTGCACATAAGAACTGCAAGAGTGCGAGCAGCCTGTGACCGGGGTATGCATTCAGTAGGATATTGTAGACTTTGACGTAATCAGAACGTGCAGACAAATTTCCATACAGTGAAAAGCAGACCATCAGCCCACAACGTTACCAATGAATGAAAGACTTGCAAGTATACATGTATCATTAACAGATTCAAGAGCTGAAAATTCACAAGGCGCCTCGTCTACAAACTAGCAAGAACATAGAACTGCCAGATATACGGAATAAAATAAATTGCTACCTCAAAAGAAAAGAGGTCTGAATCAAAGAAACTCGATGAAACATACGCTGACCTTATTTTTCAATGCGACGTCTTCATGGTCGAACGTGATAAAGAGCTCTTGCATTAACACAGATGCAAGGTAATTCCTGCAAAACGGAAATTGCTTAAGTTTCTGCAAGGTAATTGCATTAACGCAGATGCAAGTTACTGCAGATATTTAATGTAAAGAAAATCGCAGAGAATCCTATCAAGGTAAACTTTACTTCAGTCTAAAAACCACTCCGGTATACGTACATAAATAGGTGATCTCAAAAATGTGGTCTAAAATAACGGACTGCCAGTTCCCAAAATCCTGTACCTTTCTGAAGGATCCCGACCAGGCAACTCCACAAAGAGATCATGGTCAGAAATGATGCGAAGAAAATTGAGCTTGCACTCATGCAGCATAGATTGACAGACTCCAGTGAACTTATCGAAGTACAGCGCCACCTATAAAATAATGATATAAGAAACGAGCCAAAAAGTTAAAATACATATATCTACAGATTTGTTTGCACGCGTCTGAAACTTCATTGACTTCAAGACTCGACATTTAAAAAAAACTTAAAAAAAACTTGAACCCAAGACACATTTTTAGCTTTCGCAAATGACCAACTTCTTTCAGTTGAGAGATACTCTTCTCTAGCACACTAGGGTAGCTAGGAAGATCTCAGATCAGCGACGTACCAGCTGAAAGACTTGTCTAGGCTCAATGACGGAGAGAAGATCGTAGCAGAAAAATGCTATGCTACTGTTCAGCCGTTTCGCAACAGTAAGCCCCTTCTTGCAACGCTCGTGAACCTCGGTAAGCAGGCAGTCGTATAATTGACCAACGCTTTTGAAAACCTCGTCGTTAAGTTGCAGAGGCGGCAAATCCTCGCCTGCTTAAAATAGACGAGACGTCAGACTATAGCCGAGTGCAGGAGGTAAGTGGGTGTGGTCATTGATGTCAAATAAACATACATGAATTTTGACAATCACGGGCTTATGAAATGCTCTTTCACATATTTTGAAATGTTTTTAGACTCAACAATCTCCTGTATGAGCCAAGACACATAAAAGAGTCCAACTAAGGAGTCCAACTAAAGAGGTGTCATACCAGGAGTAAGATTCTCAGAGAACTTGCGCGACTGTTCAAGCGCCATGGACTTCACTATGAGCTCGAGGAAAACCCATGACATTGATAATACGTCGTCATATACAGGGCCTACCCTGTAGCCCTTTGCCTGCAATTATCGGACAACCCTTTATAGGAATGTTTAAATGAATGAATCGTATTCACAAAGGGGATCTACTCATTTTAAGATTTTCTGCGTATCAGACTCAAGAAGACATCCTCAGAGCAAAATAGGTCAGTTGGCCAGTCACATGGGGAAAACGGTAAAAAAAAGAAAAGTTATTAATACAAATTACCTTACTGCGAGCAAGACTGCGCCAGACACTACAGAGTCCTGGGTATACGGGTTCTGAAACTCCTCCAAAATCATCAAAGGAATAATCAACATACTGTACAAGATACTTGTTACGATCCCCTCCTCCATCTAGAGTTTCTTGTTGTACCCTGCTACAAACAGAACATCACAACTCAGAAAAGTTACAATCAAGAGGACTCAACAATAGAGCTTATCCAAAGCTTGCGCTCAACAGTAAAATTCTGCTTGGCACATCGTGGCAGTCCGAATAAAACACAATATATGAACCAAAATTGATCTTCCTGCTTTCATTTTATGAGCATTAAAGCCATAATCATCGTGAAACTTAAACCAGGAGTCGCTTACTCCTGGCTAAGTAAAACCGTCAAAAATTAAAGATCAAGGTTAAGGCGCAATAGTGTGCAAGCAGTTGACAGAATACACTAAGTCCAAGATTGACTTCTAACCTTGTTATGATGTTTACCATTGCCCGAAAAGCAGCAACCTGAGAAGTGCGTGAAGGGATCAAACGTAAGCAATAATTCTCTAAACACGAGGAGCAACTACCGAGAGGTTACCCATAACAAGAACTAGTAAAGGGCTCGAGATAGCAAAAAGCAAGCAGAGCAGGCAGCTTCACAATCTAAAGTACCTGAAGTGTCTCTCCCCCGTCACCTATCATGCGCAGTAACATGTTCAAGGTCGGCTGTAGAAACTGGAGCATGGCGGATGACTCAACATGCTTCAAACCATTAATTGTCTGCAACCCCGAGAGTAGCATCAGTGTCCACAACATACTGCTAAATACTCAGCGTTCGCGGAGTAGAATGATTAATGGTCAGCAAATACTCCAATATCACCATTCATACCGACTCATTCAATAATTATTTGTAATGTTTAGCATTAAGAAAAGAGAGCTTCAAAACTCAGCAAGCAATCAACAGTCTGAAAAAAGTAACTCAACTGCCTCGACATATATCGACGTGGAACTTTAACTTAGATCAAATTCCAACTCTTGATTCCTCTACAGCTTGAAAACATACCTCCAGCAGTTCACTACCCAAAGGTTGATT
Organism: Pseudisothecium myosuroides; assembly: GCA_951799445.1. Lineage (NCBI taxonomy): Eukaryota > Viridiplantae > Streptophyta > Bryopsida > Hypnales > Lembophyllaceae > Pseudisothecium > Pseudisothecium myosuroides. The sequence goes on from OX637296.1 coordinate 20,617,514, forward strand.
GGTATGCAAGACATATCTGTCATACTCAGCAAAGAATTCTCGTATCTTCTCGTTTACGGGATAAAGAGACGAGCACAATCGAGATCGAAGTCTGAAAACTGCTTTCCCTTCATCGAGTAACTCCATTTGTTCCTGGAAAGGGGGGGGAGGAATTGGGTCACTTCAGTCTCTCTAAGCATCTTACAGCATAGACAGGAAATGCTTGACTAAATGCACCTAAACACTAAATACAGAATCCTAAGGAAAAGAAGTGAGTGAGACAAAACGAAGCACCTTTACGGGCTCCTGTAAGTAGTGAGGGAGGAGCTCTTTCACCACAGGTAAAGTACCATCCAACCGTAGCACTCTGCACAACACGTCTCAACAGTAAGCGATCCACGGGTGGACATGAAATATGGATGAAGAAGCCCATGCAATTTAGAAGTAAAAACAATAGTGAGTAACAAAAGAAAGCATGATAATAAATAATTCAAGTAATAAATCTGTCAGGTAGTTCTGATACAAGCTTACAAATCAGGTGCTATGACACAAGCACTACCGAATTGAGCAGGAAACTTACTGGACAGCAATCAGCAGAGGAAGAACTGAATATCCAACGACCACCTGTATTAAAAGAACACAACCAAACAAGTCAAATACAAGCTCTGGCAGAAAATTGTGCATATTCAAAACTCAACATAAAAATAAATTGTCAATGTAGAAACTTCAAAAACTACGAAATCTCGATCATAAGCACGATTGCTTCAACAATTGAGGGAAACGTCCAAAACACAAAATTCACTTACTGGCTTTGGAGCCTCCAGTTTCATCTGGAGATCCACATGAAAGAACGTAAAGAGGAGGTGATGTTGTAGGGTGATCACAGCAGGAAGACGGATCTTAAATTCATCATGATAATGAGGCGTTTTGGCGTTGATATCAACTTGAGAATGGCCGTACTTTTGCATGTTACTGTCTACATCTCTGGGATAAAGAGCCTAAAGTAACAGCAGAGCAAAAGCACGTCAAGAAATTAATAAGAAGAAAAGAACCAACTAACTTCCACTGCATGACAGAGTTGATACACCACTGAGTTAATCAGCTTTAATAGGACTAAAATGGGACAATAAATTCTTAAGATTTATAAAAAGACTGCATGAAGTTGCCCAAAATATTGCCCCACACCTAGACAGGCCAAATAATAGTAACCTGCGGGGGGTTTGATACTCGATCGTGTCGGTTAGTGGCCTACCTCTAGCGGAGGTTTCCGAATGTCGTAATCAACATTACGAAGCTCCACTCGTACAAATATATTCCGCTTCTTGCTGAGGTTGAGAGTTTGTGGGTATATATACAGGCAGTGCAGCATCTGCGACATTGGCTCGCCTTTATTTGATGTTCGAAACTCGATGGCTTTGAACTGTCATACCACCACCAAGATACTCATAAGTTAGCTGCAGAAAAAAGTGCAATCAAGGACCATCATGCATCCAAAACAAACACATGCGACAATTATGTGGCTAAAGCAGGGCAATGCACATTGTAAAAAAGGGCAAAAAGAGTTCTGAGATATACAGGAGGGCGTGGAAATTCAAAGCTGCTTGCGCTGGCAGAATGTGCAAGTCGACGCTTATCCATAGAAGTCCACTTGGGACGTCCACTGAAGGCTCCTTTAGAGAACCCAGAAGATCCCTGACGTAAATGTCTGGATAATGACGTCTCTCTTCCCTCCCCATCAATCGAACTATTGCTAAAACTGCCACATTCAGATATAGAGTCTTGTTCCACTTCCTCTTGTGACACTCTCTCCACTTCAAGACGCAATGTTGCCTTCACGGGCTTGTGCGCAAGGCGTTTGGGATCCTGTGAGCAAATACATGCACTGGGTTAGACAAAAATCGTTATGTCAAAACCTAAAATGAAATGCAACCAGCAGCGTCTGAGATACACAAGAATGAGAGACTAAAATCATTTTCATTTTTAAAAAGCAGCTCATTAATCAAAATCGTGAAAACTGCCAAGTTGTAAGATAGTTCACCAACCAGGAGAGTCTCCTCCATGTAGTTCTCCTTCACACGATTCAGACCAGGAACATCAACTAGGACAGGCTCATGCTGCCTAGTATCATGATGCTTGGAATCACCGCCTGTAATTAATCGTCCCTCAATGTCAACGGCTGCTTCCAACAGACCGGATCCTAATAGGCTAGGAGGCAATGGACTGCTAGGTGACGTAAAGCCCCCAACTCCTCCTGTCACACTGGAATCAAACAGCGAAACTGTTGCCCACGCGAAGGGTTCCCTGAAAGGCATCACCCGCGCCCAGACTTGCAGCTTTTGTTTTTCTCTCTCTGACAGGTAAGGCTGAGACGCATCAAAAAACGCAAGATTAGCATTATAGATGAACGTATTTTGTCACTAAAAAGGTACATGCAATGAGGACGCAATCTAAACAATTTCACCAACTCCAATGCAATTTCCAGTTTGCACATGGACATCCAAGTGCATTGGCTCAAATAATCAGAACTCACACTGAAGACGGACATCATGGATACAAGGAAAGCAGCACTCTAGACTGGATATTCACGCACAAAAGAATCTCTTGAAAGAACGTGACATATTAGTGAGCTAACTCACAGGATCTTTGCGGGTATACACAGAAGGTGTGACCCCTCCTTCCTCGGTCACATGTTTCTCAAACTGAATGAGCAAGCAAATGGCCGGTGATCCTGCTTCCAACGAAAAAAGGACACACCTCTGACCTCCACCATTGTCCTGCCAAAGCCCATCTCAGGTTAATATACTTAATGACGGCAGTATTGGAAACAGTTCCAGGCTAAGTGAAATCCTATTTCAAACATTTCCCTGCATCACTAGAAGTAATCTTACATCTTGAAATTCTGAGGGCAGAAATCGAAAGTGAAAGTCCTCGGAAAGCTTTTCACGTTTCTCCTTGTTGTATAGACACATTGTGCCGTAGACAGGTTCTGTAAACACAACCCAAAACGAGAAGCCGCAGTAAGCAAGGCATCCCCTGGAAAGTTGACACAAAAAGTAACCCAAAGTACTCAAATTCTATTGCTTACCTACAAGTCCCGCTTGCATAGTAAGTGACACAAGCTTCACAGAAATCTTCAATCCACTGCAGCACAACCAACCAGATAAGATGCATGTAATAATGGCATACAAAATTCTTTCCACTGGTCATACAAGTTACACGCTCAATAATCATAGTACTCAAAACAACTGAAGGAAAGGTTCAAAGTTGCAAGTGACAAGAGAGTGTCCACCTTGTCGAGAGTGAAGGTGGCAACTCTGGTGTCCTCTGACCAAAGACAGCCGCTCTTTCCGCGAGCCAATTGAACACAGGGTAGTAGCAAGGTAAAGGAGGCCCTCCATAGTGCTGCATGTACAAAACGTCAACAGTGACTAACATTTAAATAACGGACGTTGCTAAAAGAGCCCTCATAATAACACGTTTTCAGGGATCTTTGGAATTATGGTTCACCAAAACCGAAGTAAGAATTCACACTTCAAAGTGCGACAGCTCAACTTAGAAGGCACTATGAAAAGAAAGCACAGCGTTAAAGTCAAAACCACGCGAGAAATCAACCTTTTTGGCAAAAGCAGCATCTGGGTCACTCCTCGATGAGAGCCTTCCTGATGTGCTAAGCTCCTCCTCGTCAACATCCCGACCCCTGGCTGCGAGGTTCAACTCTGCCGACAAAGAATAACAACAGTTCAGGACTAAATCGCGAGACATAAGGACATAATGAATCAGAGATTGCAAATCTGAAGCGAAATCTGGAACCTCGTATCATTACGGGTTGTTAGAGTGTGCTCTGCTAGATTACCTGTCTCGACATCCGTGTCGGGGCCTTCAAAAACCTGGGACTCGAATGCAGGGGGGAGGACAGGATCGTAACGCCCATACTTGCTGTCATCTTTTACCCACTCTGACTTATAACTCTGCAGCAACTCCTTCAGATGGGGACAGCCGTCCAGGGTACCACTCAGCTGCAATAGCCATCCCCAAAGTCAAATATAGGGCGTCCGAAGGCTTTTGACATTGCAAAAGGAGTAATCTAATATGTTGCGGCAGAGATACCGACCATAGAGGCCTAGGAAAAAAAAAAAAAAGCCATGAGGCAAAATTAGAGTTACTCGAGCAACAAGACATGAAAACGCTTACCAAAGGATCCAAATCCAAGCTTTGACTGGATGACCGGTGTATTATACGCTTGAACCGCTGCCCGTTTAATCCGTTTTCACTCGCCCCCTACACATCGTTCAAAAGGAAGAGGTTCTTCAGTAGGTATAATAATTCCTTTCAAACTACCAAGTATATGAGTTAGTCAGTTCATTAAACTAGCTTGGACCTGACATTCACTCCCTATTCGTGGCATCAGCAAACAGACTCCCCACTTCAGCGTGCGGACTGAACAAATATTAACTGGTTTCAGGAACTGAAAGTACAGAACCAGTCATTTCACAAGATCAAGGAGTGACAGCAACGGAAAGCTTCAATTTAACACATGTGCCACCCTATGCAAAAAAATCCCAATGCCACCTATTCACACCACGCAATGAAGATGAGACGTGTTAAATCAACTATCTATTCTGCACAATTCCCTGTAAGTTTAAATCCTCAATTAGACCAGAGAAGAGCCAAGAGATTACGACAGTCTTAGACCATCTAGCAAGCGTCTTTCAGGTAAAGAAGAAATCTCCATTTTAACAATTCGAACCTTGGCAAGAGTGCCCACAAGTGTGGACTGTGGATGGCAACTAACAGCAAGCGTCGGCAGTGTTCACTAGTCATAGAGTCCTCTGATGGTAGTGCAAATGCGAGCTCCACTGACCAGCAGGTACAAATTCCCAGAGGATATTTAATTCATTGCAGCCTTATTCGGTTAAAATACATTAATTAAGAACCTCCACATTACTATGAACCTCCACAATCTCCATAATACGCATCTTACAACGGGGTGGGAAAAGGAGTATGCAAATTCACCGTTCTTGTCGAATGCATGGAAACGCTTGATTGACCTTCATATTCTCTGCCACTATCAGAAAAATACTCTCTGCCACTGAGCTTGGATTCCATTTCGCTTCAACCACCCTCCCTATACTGCCTTGTGTACAACAGCGAGTAATCAATACTCAATTTTCTGTTGCTGAACTTCTCTCTTCCAATGTAACTTCACATCCACCATAAGAGCGCCACCTGGTTACCAGAGTGCACTGGGTTTCTCATCCAAGTCCATGGATTAAAGGAAATGGCGCAAATCGCGTTCTTAACTCCTGCTGCGAATCGGCATGCTAATAATACTATGTTTCCTTTCTGAAATGTCCACTGTATACTCCCATATGTATGTCCTGCCAAGTAATTGAATCTCCTTGCTTAGAGTCACACGGGATCCCCATGGATGCAGCAAGCATCTTCTATTCTTCCCCATAGGATTACATTAGAAAGTGAGGGTTTATCACAAGATTTACGTTTCTTCATTCGCCCTAAAAGCTGTCATCTGCAATTGCGCATTCGTGCCCACTGAGCTGCAAAATACACGCCTCCAAATGCTAGGTGAATAGGAGCCTTCAAGAAGTCTCCACATTTTACGGTGAAGCTGCACCACTCCATCCATTTAAAATGCACACATTGCCTAGAAACGCCGTATCCTCGCGTTGATCGCTTACAATCCCGGTGTAGGAAACAAAGGGAATTACCTAGTAGTTGCTCTAAATCAATGACAGGCACAATCTCAGAGCACTAAAACACCAGCTCCTCGTACTTCTGCAAACGCAGCTCCCGTTGCTTCGTAGCAGCCCCGTTCTACTTCCATAACACTACATTGACACTTTAAAAAGTCTGTCTCGCGTCTGATGCCGCCAGTTTACAGAATCACCGTCACCGCCACCTTCTGACACGCTTCCACAGCATTCAGCTATCCGAGATCCGTGATTCCAATGGCACCTATCCCTCCGAACCAAATATCAAAGCCTGCTCAAGGAACGACTCCGACGTTCTCAGCCCGGATCTGCACCTCCAAAACTTCAACCCCGCTGAAAACACTTCCTTCTCCACAGCTTCAAGACACGGAATTCCAAAAAGGGCAACCGCAACACAGGAACCTCCAACCGCACCAGCACAGATCCAAGGTCTCCAAACCACCTACATTACCTGTCCTCACGAAATGGCAACAAACCTACACCAATACCGCCACCGGACTACTCCTAAATGTCACCACAGATCTGCGTTCTCGCCTCCTCTTCTTTCTTTCAACCTCGTCCTCCACTCCACAAAATCGCAAACTTCCCAAACACCAAACCAAACACTCCAAGCGAACGCACGCACGCTTCTTCAAGCTCTCACGTCGTCCACTCCAAAAACAGTGGCCAAAACAGTCGCTCCCTGCTCCAGTCCAAAGATTCGCCCCGACCTCGCCCCCCCGGTCCTGCTCACCACCGCCATTTTGCCACCTAGAAAATCAACCAAACCAAAATCCATCTCATCACCAAAAACATCCTCACCATCCAAAACCTCCCGAAATTCATACAATAAGCACTGCAACAAATACAAATACTAAAAGGCCTTGCGTAACCTCAACACAACGAAAACACGCCACATATTAATCGTAAAAAAAGCTTGAAATCCTGACCTCTCGGTATCCTCACACCCGCGTTTTTCTCCGGTCGTTTTCGCTCTACAACAGCCGCATTGAGAGGAGAGAACACACACACACAAGGTCAGCGTAGTGCGTTCGTTACAAACTAGGTTGTGAAGCTCGACAGAAGAGCGATGACGTTGTTTTGCGATCAGCAAGCGAGCGAGCGAGCGAGAGCTGCGTCCGCGATGCCTGTGGCTTCGCCTCGAGCCCAGCCAAGCCTCCCGCGCGCCCGCCCGCTCTCCCGAACTCACCATTCGTAACTTGGGTTAGTGAAAAGAGCCTCCGCCGTGCGATTTCGGGGGGTGCGATTGGAGCCGTGCGATGTGCGAGGGGTGGGGATGGTTCAAGGGCCACGCTAAACTGAAAAGCGTCGGGGGTGGGGGATTCAGGTGCCCCGGTAATCATGAAGAGTCGGGCGTGGGGGGCCCGGTAATTAAAAAGCGGGCCGGTTGCCGGGTGGGTACCGGTCGGGTGGGTGGGGTTCAGGGGCACTCCCCGCTAATCCCTCGAGGATGATGTGTACCTGCGTTCCCAATGTGTGTTCGCAGTTGGGCACTTAACTTAGCCCTAACTTCATTGATCTTAGTTGAACTAAGTTAAGTTATCAACTTGTTTTGTGTGCCCAGCTTTCAATATGAGTTATGGTGGGCATCACTTGGACATGACACTCAGAATCTTTGTAACAAAGTACAAGTAAGTTAAGGTGTGCCTATAATCATCACTGCCTGAAAACAACATAGAATGTACAGTAGATATTGATATCACAAGATGTACACAATCTGAACATGAGTGTTTAAGAAAATCTACAGAAGTGTCAATTTTTAGTACAACTACTCACACTATTTTAAAATTTCATAACTTATTCATATCAACAAGATCTAGTACACAATGTCACAAAATGGTGTCACATCTTCATCCTTACAACTTCTCATCCCAAATTTTGAAAGTATTGTTGAAATTAAAATTTTAATTCTAGCAAACTATAGAAAATGCTACATTTTCTTCATACAATACAACAAGGGGGCCTTTGCTACAAATATTTCAACAATTGTACTACTAATAAAGACATATTTACAAAAGATAACATATTTTCAAAGCAAATGGATTACAATTTTTTAGATCTCAATTTAAGTGAAATTGGCAAGCTTTGCTTAAAGTCGGGAATTCAAGTAAAATTTGTAAGCTTTATTCTTCCACAATGAGACATATATGCCTTTGAAGACCTCTCAAAAACCAAATATTTACCTTTTTCAGTGAAAAACAAAAGTTTTCTATAGCTAACCTTCAAAACTGTCCTTAAAAAAAATTTAAACAATGAAAGGACTTTAGCTACCCACACCAAAATGAACCTGAAATTTTGGACCACTATATTTGTTTAGTTAGGCAGTTGACCCCTAAAGGATCAGTATGCTATTTTTACCAATATATAAATTTTGGACAAGTACGTTTGATTAGACATTTGCATATTTTAAGCTGAAATTTTAAATAGAAGGTGGGGATGAGGAATATCTTTCATATGCACTAAATTTCATGACATTTGCAAATATGAATCAAAAGTTATGGCGAAATATGTTATTTTTTTTCAAGCCAAACAGTGCGGGCAGATTAAAAAAAAACTTTAAGAAAAACAAAAATTTGAAATTGGTTTTCTAGAATTATGTATCCGTGGAAAGCTTTGAATCATTGCATTTCAATCAATGAGTCAAAAGTTATGAGGAGTTTTATTTTGCGGGCAATTATAGATTCTCTACTCTAAAATAAACTTTGAAGTCCTTTACCTTACTCAATTTTCAATTTTTTTTGAAAAAAATAAAATCATAGGATGTAGATTGTTTATTACAACATTGCAACCATTGGAATTGGCATTTTCAATTCCATAATTAAATTCTTAACAATTTTGTAGTTTGAATCATTTTCTACTTCTTTCTACTTATTATTTTTTCCTATATGTTTTGCAACTCCATATAATCTGAAATTTTTTAAGCATGTAGCCAACTTGTTTAGGATAAATAATCCAAAGAGCAATCACCATTTTGGATATTTTTTCATAGAAAAGTGAGCTTGTTTAATGCAACTGCCCGGTTTTTTGCAGGGCCAAAAAAATGATTTTAATGGATTTGAATGCTTTTATCTTGCAATCCACACTATGATAATTTCTGAAATTTTTACCACATGTTTTATAAGTCAGCATACTAAAAGATCCTACGGTTACATATGTCAAAAAAAGTTTTTTTTCAAAAATTTGGTACTTGTATTAAAAATGACAATTTTTGAGAGTTTTGGGTGAAAACATAGTTGTGGGCTTAAGATATGTGCATCTTTGAGCACATCTAATTTTTAGATGTCATAGATCTACCACATCCTAATCATGGAACATGCACATGTATAGATAGAATAAACTCCAACCATAAATCTCAGCTTGCTAACATAAAGAATATGTTCATCTGAGGTCACACAACTACCCTCAAGAAGTTGATACAAGTGATATTTGGACTATATAATTGATGCACATACTAAATTTGACAAAATTTATACAGTTGACAATCCCAATGACCAACCATGGCTTCCTAATTGCTTTCTAATGGGCAAGTTGCTCCCACTTATCATTACATTCACCTATCAAAGACAAGGTTATTGTACATACTATGTGTCCTTTATTCTATCGTGCCATCAATGGAGATATAACGATTTGAAACAACAAATTATAAAAATGAAAGATTTTGATTTAAATGTGAAACATCATGTCAATGTTTGTTTTCAAAATGTATTTACAAATAGAAACTGAAAATCCATATTGTAAAATAATTTAGACAAATAAAATTGGACTAGGAAAGAGACATACAATGATAGTGTTGTTATTTTTGGTAATCATTTTCATGTTTATTTAGGATTCCTATGGAATATTTTTAAGCTTAAAAATAATATTTGTGGTTAGGCATTCATTTGTTTTTATAACAATGCAATGTTTGCATGTAGAAACCTATTTGAGCAATATATTATAGAATTTGTCGTTCTAATGTAGCCACAATGTTTTTTTCCTCAAATTTTCAAACTATTTATTCTCAACAAAGTCCATATTTGATATGCAATTTTTTGAAATCTTTCATGTATTTTCAAACCAAGGACAAAGAAGTTGCATTGTTTTTAAAATGTTATAATGATAAAAGTCTAATAAATTCTAACAGATAGACAATGAAGTTGCATTGTCTTTTTGTTAGAATTTATAATGATTAAAGTACAAAAGCTAATTTACATATAATGAAGGTTAGAATTTATACTTTAATCATTAAGAAATTATTCAATTTAATGTCTCAAAAATATAATTAGATGATAAAAATAAAATCATTAATTTTTATTTATTTTTTAATACATATTGGCCTTTAATGATGCAAAAGCGTAAAAATTTAAGACTTAAAAAAATAACTAAATTGTCACTAAATGATTATACATTGTAGTACAAAAACAATAAAATACTTTTTGATCTTTTGGGCTTAACCCCTAAAGGACCAATCTGCTATTTTTAGCAATATAGCGATTTTGGGCAGGTACGTGTGACTAGAGATTTTCATATTTTAAGCTGAAATTTTAATAGAAGGTGGGGACGAGGAATATCTTTCTTAAGCACTAAATTTCATGACATTTCGAAATAGGAGTCAAAAATTATGGCCTAATATGTTACTTTTTTCACCGAGCAAGCAGTCCAGGCAAATCTGAAAAAATCTGAAAGAAAGAGTTATATATACGTGGAAAGCTTTAAATCATTCCATTTCAACCAATGAGTAAAAAGTTATGAGGTTTTTTAGTTTGCGGGCAGTTATGGATTTTCTACTCTAAAATAAACTTTGAAGTTGTTTATTTAACTCAATTCTTAATATTTTTTGAAAAAAAAATCATAGGATTTAGGTTGTTTATTACAACATTACAACCATTGGATTGACATTTTTCAATTCCATGATTAAATTCTTAACAATTTAGTATTTTGGATCATTCTCTACTTCTTTCAACTTACTTTCAATTTACTACTTTTTTGTATATGTTGTACAATTCCAAACGATTTGAAAAATTTTAAGCATGTAGCCAACTTGTTTAGGAAAAATAATTTAAAGAAGCACCACCATTTTGGACATTTTTTCATACAAATATGACCTTGTGAAGTGCAGCTGCCCTATTTTTCGCAGGAACAAAAAAAGATTTTTGCCAATTCAAATGCTAATATCTTCCAATCCGCATGGTGGAAAATTCTGAAATTTTTTCCACATCTTCTAAAACTAATTTACTATAAGATCCTACGTTACATGTGTCAAAAAAGTTTTCTTTTTCAAAAATTTGGTAATTGTACTAAAAATGGCAATTTTTGAGTGTTTTCGCATTTGAAGAGATTTGAGGGCTGCGAGGGGCCGTTTCAGGCTATTTTTGCAGCTGGGAACAGTCAGAATATAAAAATAATAAAATAATAAAATAATAAAAATAAAAATATTATTAAAATATATATATATATATATTTAAAAAATTAATTAAAAATTATTTTTATTTTATTTTCTGATGTGGCATAGTCTTGGCCACGTCAGATTACTGCTCCCAGACTGTTTCTAGGGTTCCCAAGGCCTGATAACTCGCAGGCTCTTAGAGCCCTCAAATCTCTTCTAATGGTGAAAACATAGTCATGGAACTTTAGGGGTTAATATTTGAGAGCATGTTAACCTATTGTTTTAAAACATCTAGATTTATTTATTTCAGCTTACAATCAAACATCCACACATGATGAGAATATATTTAAAGATTTTTATACCAATTTCTCCAAATTATTCAAAAGCCTACAATGAATTGAGACATTTTTGTAGTCAAAAAATTAAAAGACTAAATTAAAAAATATCGATTGAATTAATTAAAATGAGAAGATATTTATTGATTGAAGAAATAAAATAAAGGAATGAGTTCATCAGTATCCATTGAATGTAAGACATTCAACATTTAGAAATGAATAAATAAATAAATAAATAATTAGAAAAAAAATGATTAATGAGCATCTAATTGTTTATTGACTTTATTAGAATTGATAAAAGTTGTACTTAAATACAATTATTTCTTCAACACCTACGGAACAAAGACTAGTTTTATCATCAATTAACACTCAATGCTACCATTTTTATTGCAAAAAGAAAAACTCCAAATTCTAAACAAGATCTTAATCTAAACTAGTACAAAATGTCTAGACACTATAAGAAAACTGAGTTTTTCATGACATCTGAAGAAACGTGGCCTGATGTTCATTTTGACACAGGATGTCAGCGTGGATGTCACCTAAAATTCTTTGTAATTGATGGGCAAAAAGCGTCCTAAAATCTCAAAAAACATACCTGATTTGGCCTTGTTTTTTTTATGTCACTCATGACATGCTCTTTAAAGGTTCCCACGGTGCGCCATTTGGCGGACAATTCAGCTCCACGTAGACGGGCAGTGCCACATAGGAATTTTTTTCATCCGGTTCGCTGCTGACATGGTCTGAGACATGGACCTGGAAAAAAGTGACTTGGCCCCCCCCAATATCTGATGTGGCATGCCTTGTCATCACACTTTCATGCCATTTAAGAATTTTAATATTTCTTTTTGAAACATCAATTTACACATCTAGATAGACATTTTTGGAGACATCGATTGCTCCAACCATATCCATAAGTCAAGGTCAGTAGAAAATATTTATTTAAAGATAAAATAAAATAAACAAAAACAATTGTTGAATTCAACAAAAATATAAAAACACTTACCATCTACCATCAAGAGAATTTTTGATGGCCAAATGAAGGAATTACTTCATTACAAGTTAGTGAGAATGAAGGATTGAGAGGTCCTATTTATATCCATTGTTCATCCATAGTGAGACAAAAGATATGGGATAACTAGAATATGGGAACTTGACTATTGTAAGTCTCCACATTGTTTCAGACATCTAGAACATGTTGTTTTAGACATTTTGCATTGAACACAAATCTTGCTTTATATATCCCACATAGATTGCTTCACTTCCTACCACCTTACTTGTATAAAGATCATTTCATTAGAGGAGATCTAAGCCTTTGGAAGACTGTTTCAGGGCTATTCCCAATGCTGGGAACCAGCCCCTGTTGTCAAAAAAAAATTAATATTAAAATGTTAAAAGAATACTAAAAATTTTAAATTTTTAAAAAAATGACGTGGCAGCCGCTTGGCCACGTCAGACTGGCCATGCAGCAGCGTCCCAGCAGTCTTGCAGAGTTCCCACAGTCCGGGAACTCGCGGGCTCTTAGAAGTCCAAATCTCCTCTAATGCTTTTCATTCATGGTGCACATCCATCCATTTCCCTTTTTTTTGCAAAGCATGCCATGTGGCTGCCCGTCCCCTAAATTTTTCACATATAGTCAACATTTTATCATAGACTGTAGTTATTTTTACTAACTTATCTATAGTCAGAATCAATCTATTTGCTGACATGGAAGTCTATGATTTTTTGGACTTTCCAAAAAACATCAATATGCCTTTAGTCATGACAAATAAAACGTCAATGTCAATGATAAAATCAACTTCAAGTTACGGTAACGTGCCAATGTTTTTCGCAACATCCACAAAAATCTACCTTGTCCGGCCAGATGTCCTCCGATATCTTCATGTTTTATCGGACATCGGATGTTAGTGGTCAAACATCGCCCAAAACATGGTTTTCTTATAGTAAGAAAAAATTTCAGTAACTTTAATTGCACAAATTGTAAGTTGTTTGCATTTAAAGTAAAAAAAACAAATATTATACATTATTTTCAAAAAGATGCTATGATTACCCACAAAAGAAGATGATCCATAACTTTTTTATTACTAATCCAAAATCAAATCTTTCTATGTAGACAATGATATTTCCTATTGGAAACAAAAATTATTATTTTTTTAATTATATGTTATTGTGATTTTTTTGTTACCTAGGATTAGACATTTTGAGCTTAGAAGGCATAACTTTACTCCCAAGCATCAATTGGAATAAATTTTGTATTTTTAGAAAGCTAACATGTTTTTCTATCTTCATTTTTTTTTAAAAACATGCCAAATTTTGGTATCATGAAGATCTTTATTTGAACTTTATTTATCCCCAGGAGACCACTTGGTTCTTTAGGGGTTAAAACTATGAATTATTCACATATTTTTTCATTTCATTTAGTCTTTTTTGTTTATATTTTTGTTTAAATACCTCTCAACATCTATATTCAATTGTTTTTTAATATTTTTTCATTTTGTAATAAAAATGAAGCTAATGGCACCTATTTTGCCAACTTTGCATCATCAAATCTTTAGTGGGCTAAGTTGTCAAGAGTCCACCATGTGAGAGATAGATCTTTTCAAGAGAGATGACTTAATTTCTCCAACTTTCAAAAAAGGACCAATGGCAAAAGAAGTTAGCATTCATATGCAACATGAAAAATAACATCTGCATTGTTGCTCACTAAGCTTTGACATCTATTTATGAGGAGCCCTCAAATTTCTTGTTTGCCACTCTTATTCACCAAGTATATTCTATAAATTTTCAATTGACTAATCACTAAGTAGAATATAGGATAGCATTGACTAAATTTATATTTGAAAGGCATTTCCTAATATGCTAGGATCAAGTGCAAGGTGAATATTTTGAGAAGCATGGAGAACTTGTCATGCACTTTTGGCAAGATGCTCTCAAACTATCATGGCCTCAAAACTATTTATTAAAGTCTAACACTACTAGGTGCCTAGTCTTTTATAGGCCAATGCAAACAATGTAAAGGCAACTTTGCACTTGGGATAAAGGCAAGAAAATAAGAGTTCTTTAATGGCTAGCTTGGCAAATAAGAATGTTCAATTTTTTTATTTTCATTAGAAGAAAAATGGGCCCTCAGGAGGGCTCCTTCCCTTTGCAAAGGAGCTGTGAGTTCCCCACAATCGAACTCACAGCCCCTTTGAGGGACAATGGCCACTATTCATCATCATTAATGAATAGTGGCCACAATAAAAAAAACTATTAAAAAACTATTAAAAAATTAAAAACTATTAAAAAATAAAAAATAATAATAATAAAATATTTAAAAATATTAAAATAATAAATAAAATAATAATAAAATAATGATTCTGGCTGACAAGGATTATTTCGGCCACATCAGATTTCAGAATTTTGAGATTTCATATTTATTTTAATATTAATATTATTTTTATATTTTTATATTATTTTAGTGAACTGTCCCGCCAGTTCGCTGGCCTGATCAGGCTCCCCGTTTATTGGCAAAAAAAAAAAAAAAAAAAAAATTCTTTTTTCAAATTTTTTTTTTCGTTTTTCTGGACAGCATTCCCTGCTATCCGGGAACTCACAGCCCTCCCAAGGGCCCATTTTTCTTCTAATGATGAGCTTGGTTTCATAAGTAAAGTTTTCCTAAGTTAGTCTTGTTCTTTTCAATGGTCAATTTGGAAATGGATTTTTTTTTTTAAATTTCAATGAACCATCTTATGCTTCAAATAAAATACAATTTTGGTGTTTTGAATGGATATAACTTTTAAAAGATGGACCATGGGCATCAAAAGTTTTTTCAAGCTTTGTCAAAGTGAGAGTAACTAGTATCCATCTAAAAGCGCCAATGCCTTGTTTTGTGTCACCTATATAGTTCTTTTGCTTTTGAGTAAAACTAACAAAATGAAGCTTCTAAAGTTTAGTTTCTACTCTATTTAAATTTCTTAAAAATCCTCCAAAATGAATATTTTATTAAAGTTTAAAGTTGAAAATGTATAATCAGGATACTAAGTATAAATTGGCATGAAATTTTTTTCTTTAAATTATAATATTTAGTACTACAATGTGCAATTTTTTGAAAATTTCAGTTTTTTTAAACATATTTGGTATTTGGTATGAATTTTATTCTTTTAAAAAAAAATCATGGTAATTTGAAAAATTCACAAGAAAACTTGGACATTTTATGACATATAAAATGTGATTTTAACCCCTAAAGTTCATTGACTATGTTTTCACCAAAAACGCTCCAAAACTGCCATTTCTAGTACAAGTACCAAATTTTAGAAAAAAAACTTTTTTAGACACATATAACCATAGGATCTTATAGTATTCTAGTTTTAGAAGACGTGGAAAAAATTTCAGAATTTTCCACTGTGCAGATTGGAAGATATTAGCATTTGAATTGGCAAAGATCCTTTTTTTGTCCCTGCGAAAAACAGGGCAGTTGCACTTCACAAGGTCACATTTGTATGAAAAAATGTCCAAAATGGTGGTGCTTATTTGAATTATTTTTCCTAAAAAAGTTGGCTACATGCTTAAAAAATTTCAAATCATTTGGAATTGTACAACATATAGGAAAAAAATAGTAAATAGAAAAAAGTAGAGAATGATTCAAAACACTAAATTGTTAAGAATTAAATTATGGAATTGAAAATTTTCAATCCCAATGGTTGTAATGTTGTAATAAACAATCTATATCCTATAATTTTATTTTTTTCAAAAAATATTGAAAATTGAGTGAAATAAACAGCTTCAAAGTTTATTTTAGAGTAGAAAATCCATAACTGCGCAAAGTAAAATTCCTCATAATTTTTGACTCATTGGTTGAAATGGAATGATTCAAAGCTTTCCACACATATATATAAATTTCGAAAACCAATTTCAAATTTTTATTTTTGAAAAAAGTAATTTTTTCATATCTGCCCAGACTGCTTGTCCGGTGAAAAAAATAACATATTAGGCCACAACTTTTGACTCCTATTTCGAAATGTCATGAAATTTAGCGCACATGAAAGATATTCCTCGTCCCCACCTTCTATTAAAATTTCAGCTTAAAAGATGAAAATCTCTAGTCACACGTATCTGTCCAAAATTGCTATTTTGCTAAAAATAGCATGCTGGTCCTTCAGGGGTTAATGTGATTTTCATCTCTACAAAATTAAAAATTAAAAACCTACCTTAAACATAGTACTCCCTCTGTCTCAAAATAATATTGGTGTTTCCTTTGTATTTTACAAAGGAATTAGCGGTATTATTTTGAGACAAAGGGAGTAGCAAAATTGAGGATATTGAGCATGGAGTTTTGAAGATTGACAACATGATCACGGCTTTGTGTCTTAGTCCTGAAAGGCTTCAAAGGACATTTTATGCCCTTTACTTAATTCTAGGGAGGCATATGGAATTGAAAAATAAAGTAGTTTTTCATCCAGTGTTTGTGTGTTGCTTGAATGAATATTTGGAGAATAGAATTGAATATTTCCTTGTGGTATATTTTGACTTTTTGACATAAAAAGATGCTCAATTCATCAATCACCTTATAATGCATTTTTACAACTTTTCCATGATGTAAAATTGAGTCATAAAAATGATTTTAATGAAGTGTGGTTTCTACTCCAAATTAAAATTTAAAAAAAATTCCAAATTCCCAAATTTTATTGCATTTTGAACTTTGGGCCTATAGCCACACAATTTCTTTATTTTCTAATTACAAAAAGATAAGATAAATAATTTTATTCCATGGCATCCTGCACTATTATACACATCCATGGAGAAATTTTCAGACTATTTCTTGAGCATATTTGATATTTGATATAAAATTTCTTTATTCATTTGTCAAGAAAATCACAATGACTTCAAATTTTCACACGAAAATACTGAAATTTGTATGACTTGTCAAAGACAGATGATTTCATCTTTGAAGAATAAGTTGCATATAGAATTTCAAGAATAAGCAATAACAAAATGTGAACATAAAAAATGAAAATTTTTTGAAGTTCATTTCTATGGTCATAGGCGTGTAATTTTAGAGTAAAATAGGGTTTGGCACTAATAAAATTGCACAAAAAATGTATGACTGCTTTCAATTGCTCCAAAGGTGGGCCCTCCAATGGTCCCCATTGACCCTAAACCGCCATCTTCACTCTATGCACATCTCCAAAATCAATTACGTACCTACATGAAATAAACAGTTTTAGAACCAAACTTTGTTAATTCATAACTTTTGCATATGGTAGCCATATGTCCCATTTATTGGTGCGTTGGAACCTCCTTTCAAGTGCCAACAAGAATATATGAAAATTGAGAAGGTATAATAATAGTAATAAGGCGCAAAAGCAAAAAGTGGAGGTCTTAAGAGTATCCACCTTAAATTAAATGCAATAACCGTTAGTAGGTTGTTAAGCATGTAAAATAATATACCACTTATTATTGCCCCCAAATAACTTAACCCCTAAAGCTGACCAACATATGTTTTTTGGCAACATAGAAATTTGGGTAGGTACATGTGACTAGAGATTTGTATATTTTAGGCTGAAATTTTATAGAAGGTGGGGACGAGGAATATCTTACATATGCACTAAATTTCATGACATTTGGAAATAAGAGTAAAAAATTATAGCCAATTATGTTACTTTTTTTCCTAGCCGGGGCAGTCTAGACAGATAAAAAAAAATTACTTTTTTCAAGAATTTGAAATTGGTTTTCTAGAGTTATATTTCCATGGAAAGCTTTGAATCATTCCATTTTGATTAATGAATCAAAAGTTATGAGGAGTTTTAAATTGCGGGGAGTTATGGATTCTCTACTCTAAAATAAACTTTGAAGTCCTTTATCTTACTCAATTTTCAATATTTTTGGAAAAAATAAAAACATTGGGTATAGATTGTTTATTACAATATTACACTACAAGAGAAAGGGGTGTTTTAAGTGAGTTTTAAAGTATAATCCTAGACATAAGATTATAAGTAGTGACCTTTAAAGAGATTTTAAGTAGCATTTCACTAGAAATACATGTGTTTTTAGTAAAATTTCATTGAAAATCTCCTTAAAGATCATTACTTATAGTCTTATGTCTAAGACTATACTTAATAACCCTTTCTCTTGTCGTATTACAACCACTGGGATTGGCATTTTTCAATTCCATAACTAATTTTTTTGACAATTTAGTATTTTAAATTCATTCTCTACTTCTTTCTACTTACTTTTTTTTCCTATATGTTGTACAATTCCAAATGATGTAAACTTGTTGAAGCATATAGCCAACTTGTCTAGGAAAATGAATCCAAAGAAGCACCACCATTTTGGACATTTTTTCATAGAAAAGTGAGCTTGTGAAGTGCAACTGCCCAGTTTTTTGCATGGCCAAAAAAATCATTTCAATGAATTTGAATGCTTATATCTTACAATCCACGTGGTGGAAATTTTTGAATTTTTTACCGCATGTTATCAAGTCAGCATACCACAGGATCATACAATTACATTTGTCTAAAAAAAGTTTTTTTTTCAAAAATTTGGTACCTGTATTGAAAATGGCAGTTTATGAGTGTTTTTGGTGAAAACATAGTCATGGAACTTTAGGGGTTAACCCCCTACTTGCACATGCCTTGTAGGTCAAGGCCTTAAGGGCTCAACGAGCGTATACTAAATAGTGAAATTGGGTTGCCTTAACAATTAGGTTGCCTTACCCTAGAGAAGTTACTTCATGACTAATGCTTGTCCAGATGGAAGCACATGCCATTCTCTAAGTCTGAGCCACGAACCAGTGCCCCAACCCATGCCATACACATAATTCTTACTTTATTGCATCCTTCTAAATAAGTATATAGTATTGATGTAGTGTAGAATGTCGAGAAGTTAGTGTGGGGCAACCTAATTTCACTATTCAGTGTAGCCTGTATGGCCTTCCACCTATAGCCCACTACTGCACTTACTACTAGCTATCAAGGGAATATGAGAATCGGATTCCCCTAACAACCAGGAGACTGGAATGAATATTCTCTCCTCCCAAATTGTTCTTCTCCTCCAATGGGCCCCCGCCTGACAATAGGCAATTTAATTTAGCCGACTGAATGATATGCGCAGCATGACTTTCACTTTCTATCATGGAAGATGCATCAATTTGTTCCAGTTTTGAACTTTGAGCTTCAATGTATTCTGGAATGCAACTGGTAAGGTGATAAAATAACTAAGGTAACAGGTTCAGAAATCGCCCACCTAAGAGGTGAAACGTCTCGAAATATTTTTCAGTAAATTTTCTTTGAAAGACAAGAGGAATTCACATCTAACCCAAGTCGTTTCATATATTTTGGAGCTTTTTGGAATTAGTTATGAAAATTTGAAGTTGAAGTGGCATAGGGCTCTAAAATCGCCCACCCCCTAAAATGTACATTGTTTGTACATCGCTGAAGGCTATGAAATAGTTACATGTACAAGTAGTGTACATTTTGAATAGAATGGGCGATTTTAGAGTCTGTGTGATTTCAAAGCCTATTACCTTACACCTAAAATTGCACAATTAAGCTCTCTGGCATGATCCATATGTTTTAGAAAATGAACATTAAATTTTGTATATATGAAAAGGACCATGAATCAAAATGCAAGTGGTTTCATAATTTTTGGATGCATTGTGAGTTAGTTACAAATTTTCAAAAATATAAGGTGTAGGGTGTTAAAAGTGTCACCTAGGTGATGCGAAGATCAATTTGATGCACATGAAGAAATGTCAAAGACAAGAAGTTAAACCAACAAAAAGTTTATTCAAGATGGACCACTTGGGAGGTTGCCACATCTATAGTTCTATTAATAAAGTTGCACACTACTCAAATGGGCTCTTACACTTGTCCTTTACTGTGCACCATTTTCGGTTTCCTCCCCATTCATTTTCAGTTCAAAAATAGGGGTCGACTTTCAGGAGCGGTCCATTTTAGGTGTAGTTACCTTAACACCTAAAAACGTGAAAATAAGCCACTCAACATGGTTAGAGGTAACTTTCTCTAGAAAACCCCCAAAAGAACCATTTTTGTAGTATTAGCTATTGAAAATCATGAATTTTCAAATTAAAAAAGAATTTTTAGATAAGGCATGCAATTATTATGAATTTTTAAAGTAGAACTCTGTAGGCCATTGAAATCATCACATAGTTTGGTTGTAATACCCAAATGTGGATAATCAACACTCAAGCAATCATAGTTAAATATGGGAATGGATTCAAAAGACAAATTTGTACTTGATGATTTACAATGTAATTATATTCTTGGAGAAGATTTGGAATTACTATAAATTTTTAAGACAAAAAAATTTAAAAACCCATATCAAATGCAAAAAGTACTAAAAAAAATCTAAAATTTTCATGTAGTGTATATAATAGTGTATAACATTATGATACAAATCAAAGTTACTATGTCACTCTAAAATTAGAAAATCAACAAACCATGGTTATAGGCCCAAAGTTTATATTCCTACAAAATATTGAAATTTATGAATTCCTCAAATTTTTCAATTGGAATTGAAGCTATACTTAATAAGCTTCATTTCATCAATGGAACACAAATTCAAAAAATATTGTATTTATGGCTAAAGTTCACATCAAGAGTAAATAGCAAGAAATACTCAAGTTACACTACAAGGGTGATCCATGGATTCAACATCTTCTTCTTTCAAAAAGTCAATAAAATGATAATGAGGGAATTTGGGATACTATCCTTTGAAAATGTACTCAAGAAACTTCCAAAAATAATATGGATGAAAAATAATTTTTCCATCCTACACTTTTAGGTAATGTCATTCAAAGGACGTTTTATGTCCTCAACAACATAATATGGTTAATTTGTCCTAGATTTTAATTTTGAGCTTGTTTTTTGGAATGGAATTGTTATATTCTTTGATGCTAGTCTCTACACCACATGAAATCATCAATCTGGACTGGACCAATTTTGATGGCCTTGGAGCAAAGGGAGGAGGCCTTGACTAAAAAAAGAATTTAATCCCTAAGTGCCCAAGCCTTTCCAAGTGTGTTTTGCTTATGAAAAAAGAACATGGTGTACAGTTATCTCCAATGAAGCAAATTGTTTTTTTTTCAAAATCTAACCGTATAGATGTTTAAAGAGCTTGTTTATCAGTGTGCATACCAATTTTGACGGTGAAATTGCGTAGGAGTTGTGAGATTGTAACAAGAGAAATGCATGTATCCTATTTTTAGTATGCTATCCCTTCCTACAACGTTTGAGGAATTTGCATATGAGAGTTTTTCGGGATTGGAGGTGACATGAACAACTATAACTTGTGTTAGTACACTAAAATGCACTTATAAAAACCTTTAGTCCTAATGAAGAGCTATCAATCTCAATTTACAATCCACCTTGCAATTGTTGAACTGCAATTTTTTTTGATGAGTATGAATCACAAATAACTCCAAATTAACACTTGTATGTTTAAATTTTCAATGATGATAATCATGAAAACACTTTACTCTTTCCATTGGGACCATTTTCAAAGGAAATGGATAAAGACAATTTTTTAGATCTCAAATCAAGTGAAATTGGCAAACTATGCTCAAAGTTGAGAAATGAAGTAAAATTAGCAAGCTTTACACTTCTACTAATGGTACTTACATGCCTTTGAAGACCTTTCAAAAATCAAATATTTACCTTTTTCAATGAGAAATAAAAGCTTTCAATAGGTAATCTTCAAAACAACTTGTTAAAATGGCTAAAGGAATTTAGTTGCCTACACCAAAACAAGCCTAAAATTTCCTGAAATCAACCATATATGGTCGATTGGGCAGTTAAGGATTAATTAGCATGTGATGAAGTTTGGATAAAGTGGAAATGCCTAAAATCAACTTATTTGAACCATAAACTGATCTTGAAAATATCTAAATGCACAAAGTCCAAAATGTTCTTAATGTATATATAAATGGTTTAGTATACATTGTATAATCAAAGTTCATAAATTCATAATATTTTATACACACACACACACACACACACACACAGATATATATATATATATATATATATATATATATATATATATATATATATATATATATATATATATATATATATATATATATATATATAAACTTACTATTTTGTTTTTGGAAATTTCATGATTTTCAATTGCCAATGTGTTAAAAATAGGCTCATGAGTTCATTCTGCATAGGAATATGCAAAATAATTTAAGTGGATAATAATAGGCATTTCTACCTTATAATCTTCTTCAAAAAGCAAGTCAATGCTACATGGACAATGAGTCATGTAGCAAAGCTGCTTGTTGATAGTCCTCATGCAATTGAGTTATAAATGATTTATAAAATCAACAAGAAAATTTGTAGATAAAAATTGTTTTGGATGTAACTCTATACTTTCTATATATAATATTTTGATGCTAAATCTCCTCCATTAAATTTTTTTTTTTGAAAAGCAAACCATGTAGTCCCAAGGATTCCTTTCATTTAAGACTATATAAATTGTGCAATAAAAAATGTCGGACCTTTATGGTCTCGTACACTTGTCTAACATAATGTACCTAAGGTAGGAGGTCCATAAAGCATTCCAATTCTAAGAGGGTCCTCTAATGCAGAGCTATATTTTTCTTGCTCATTGTATCAACAATATATGAATAGTGTACATTTCAAGACGTAGACGCTTTTAGCAACTATTGCATTTCAACTATAAAAATTTGTAACTAGTTCCACAAAACTTCAAAAAATATGAAATAGATAACAAATTCATTTTTCTTTTAAAGAAAAACTACTGAAAAATATTTCAAGAGGTCTAACCCATCCAAATGAATTATCAACTCTTAAAAGGGCTCTTCATAAACCTCCTGCTTTACTTCAAATTTAATCAAAGGACCTTGTACAGTAAGGTCTACTTCATTTACGAATTTTTGAAATCGCAGGGAAGGGAATTTCACATCTGCCAACTTTGACAGCCTCCCGAGTGCTCAAAAATTGGTCTTTGACCATGAAATTTATACCACAACACCATCTTTAAGTTAATTAAATGTATGCCAAATTTCAAGGCCAAAGATTTACACAAAAAAAGATATTCAAAATCTACCAACATGTGTAGCCGTGAGAAAAATTTCACTACTACCAACTTTGACACCCTCCCAAGGACTAATTTTTTTTTCTTTTGCTATGAAATTTTTGACCATCTATATGTTGATTACATGTGTGAAAAGTTTCAAGTCCAAAAGACCCCCACAAAATAGATATTCAAAATCTACCAACATGTGTAGTTGTGAGAAACAATTTCACCAACTTTGTTAGGTTTTATTTCACTTCAAAATATTGTTGGGCATTTAGGGGTTAAGTCAAATTAGTGTAGTCTAGTTATTCAAAGAATCCATACCTTAAGTTTGGCTGTTTGTTTTGTTTTGTTATGTTGAGGTCTTCCGGACCGTGTGTCCCCCCACTACCATTGGAAAGCCTTGGCGAGGAAGGATGCACAGACTGTTTCATGGCGTTTGGACCTAGGATGTAAAAGTTATTGAATTTCGAAGTTTTTATTGAATCAAAAAATTAGAAAAATACTTTTATTTTTATTCTGATTGTGGCAATGCTACATGGCACGCTAGTTCTAATTAAAATAATATGCCAAATAACCTTTTCCTCCCGTAGTATTCGAGAATTGAGAATTCTAGTATCCAACCACTCAGTGCAGAACTCAAGCAATTACCCAATGTGAATGTCAGATTTAGACATAAATTAAGTATTTTTTGGGATGTCTAAATTTTTGAAAAATATTACAAGTGAATTTTTTTGGAAGATTACAAGTGAATTTCTGAAATATTGTAGAATATACCACCCGTCGAATCCCTTTGCGCCTAAAAAAGAAACTAATTTGGCACTTCACTGCCGGATCAGGCCTTTTTTTTTTTACACAAATAGAGGGAATCCTCTACTGCAAGAGGTAAAATACAAGCCCCAGCCGCAAGTGGCCTGGGGAAGAGAACCAAACAAGAAAAGACAAGAAAAGCAAACAAACAGAAACAAGAGGATCAGGCCTTCACGTACGGTAATCTCCGTTCAATTTGCGTAAATTCTTACTGTAAGAACAACCAACGAACAACCAACGAACAACCAACGAACAACCAACGAACAACCAACGAACAACCAACGAACGAACAACGGACGAACGAAAAGAGGCGTTCGAGATGACCTTTCTGGACCCTGAATGGTCATTTGATTCGCTGGACGTTGGTTGTCGGGCATCGCATGTTCCTTCACATCCATCCATGTTCACCTCCTCATCCATCCATTTCCGCCTTTCCATCCATCCATTTCCGCCTCCTCATCCATCCAACGCCAGGACTGACCGCCACACCCTCCCCCCTTCCTCGATCCGCCGCTGCGGACGCGCCACCTGCGCCCGCCACGGGATCCCTGGCGACCCCACGCCCGCGCAGTGCCGGGCCACGGGCACGGGACGCCCACGATGCATGCGGACCCCACGCCCGTGCCTTCCTCGGGAGTCGGGACTAGCGAACGCAGCCAGGGCCGCTGTTGCAAATATAGAATCGAGCTTCCCGTTTTCCATCTCCGTCGAGGGCTCCGGCTTTTCGCCTTTCGCCTCGTATCAAGCTTAGCACGGGTGGAGCTCTCGTTGTTTTGGCTGGATTTGGATTGTTATGGCAGAGCATGGGCCGGGCATGGCATGGCAGAGTTTGTGACTTTTTCATGTTCCTTTGCATTTCAAGGGAGCTTATTGGTCTGTTATTTTTTTCTACTTGGGGTGGAGGTCAATTCTTGGTAACGGTTTGTGGTGTTGGAACAGATGGAGTGGAAGGAGCTTACCGTATTATGGGGATTTCAGTTGGACAATGGGCGTGACGGTATTGTCGTTTCTGCGAGTGCGTTTAACGTTTGTCGAACTTTTGGCAACTTTTGCATGGCGACGTGCATGATATGGAGCCCGCGTTGCTATTCCTGTGGAAGGCGGCTTCGGCATGCTTGATGTGGCGGCGTGCTCTGATTAAAGCGTTATCCTGGTTCTCTGCCGTGGACTTGGATTGCTCTGACTTTTTAGGGTCTTCCTTTGGTGTGATTCCTCTAAGTTAGTGCGGGATTCTCAGGTGAGCTAGTATCTAAGATTCTATGTGGTGAAGAATTTTCAGGGGATGGAAGATTTAGGGTTTGACTTAGGGATTTAGGTCAGCTGTGGACTTGGTTGCTGCAACAGGGAGGGCTTCCGCTTGCAATGATTTTTCACCTTGGAGTCTTGATTCGTCTACAATATTACAATTTCCCTGATCAGTGTGTTTTAGCAGGCATTTGCGTTGCCGTCCGAAGGATTGACAACTAGATAAATTAATTTCCAGATTAAAGCTTTTATGTGGGCAGGGCCACTGTCTGGTCTTCGCTAATGTTCGGAATCAGTACGTGTGTAACCTATCCTGAACTATTGAACGAGCGTGGTATGTACCATGTTCACAAGTGGCTGGAAATGGTGTTAATCCAAGTCTACTTCCCGAGAAATCGAAATTAATCGAGACTAAGTTAGTCTTGAAAGATCTCATTATCATAAGCCCAAATGATTGAATCTGACAAGAAGCGAAGAGCATAACAAAACTGATTCTGGAAGCGCACCACAGATTCAGTGAGTACCCAGAATCTGGAACCCATTTTAGACAAGTGGATGCCAATGTGCTACTTCGAGAAATATCTAGTTCAACTTCCAAATTCATATCAAAATCCATGAGGAACATCATGCAACGGGAATGGAGAAAAATATGGAACGCACAGAATTCAAAGAGTTTGCCCTATTATTTTCAAATCAATTTACACCAATTTCATAGGGAGCCGGATGCACTCAACACAAACGTATATCTTCTATGGAAACTACCTGCATCATGAGCTATGAGCTACTAAATCAAGTCTAAGCATTTACTCCAACAACTGGACAAGTTGTGCTTCATTATTATGACCAGGATTTCCTCTAATTGACGCCCACTAGTGTACAATGCTACTATTATTTACAACGTTTAATGAAGTGGGGACTCTTTTTAACTATCTCGACAGTTCTAATCCTATCGACAGTATTTTTATCTTGATACAACCCTATTGATGCACACAATTTGTGGAGACGCTAGGTCTGCCAGCTTATTGACTCTCTTGACTATCCTGGTCGACATTAAACGAGCTAAAGTTTGTTGATGTAGCCACCACCAAAGGTGCCTTACTGTAAGGGCCTGCCTGTCCTTCGTGCATAAACTTGCTCTCAACAATGGACTCTTCTTTAGGGACCACTTTGTAGCAGTAGCAACTCTTGAGACCTTTCTCGTGCTTGTAACAATCATGGTCACTCTGCTTCACACGCCTGAAATTCCAAATAACCGTGTAATTTCCCACCGTCACCACCAAGTTTCGCTCAAGCTGTCCGCTCTCTGTGACCTGCATTAGCACAGCAAGAAAATTCTACTCAGAAAATCGTTCTAAAGAAAAATTTCCAAAAAGAGTGTTCTATGGAACTAGTAATCTGCTACCTACAAACAACCTGGAGTCCTTCCACACCACAACAAGTAGCGAGGAAGACGATGTTATTCAGAAAAATTAGAAATTCAATAAAAAAGGATTTCCAGTAAATTGATTGTTTCAGGAACTTATTGACCACATCCAATGGTGGTTATTCGCTTAATTTACTGGGAGACCCCTATGTTCTATCATGGGGAGATCTCCGCATGATTTCAAAGACAAAGAAACAACATCAAAGGTAGAAGATATTCACTCACCCAAGAGAATTGTCCGCCATGGAATTTGTGTCCCTTGCCAGCGTTGTGTGCATCAATAGGATTTAACTTCAAGAGCCGAGGAGCCGCAATTTTGCCCCCCATTCGGCCACTGAATCCCGTCTTCGTCTTGCCATCCTTGTCCTTGAACATGGTGCTGATGAGGATCATGTAAGTGTCGGTGGTTGCGAGAATCCACTTCCCGTCGTATGTCACATCCACATGAGTAATGGGAGACCCCAACCCTGGAAACGCGGTTTTGGCTTGCCTCATGGAGGTGATGCCGTAGAGCCTCACCTTCCCGTCCTTGGAGCCCACCACAATGCTGCCATCCCCGGTGGTGGCGAAGCATTGGAAGTTGGTGCCTCGAGAAAATTGGTGCCCCTCGGACCAGTTCAACACAGGACTGGAAAGCTCTTGCACCACACCGTACCGGTCACGCATGTCCCAACGCACGAGACGGTTATTGTCCAAGCCCAGAAAAGTGGAAGACGTGGAGTCCAATTGTGATGACTTCGAATCGTTTGTCACGTCCAGCATGGTGATGGGAGTCCCGTCCTTCCCGAACTGCCAGTTTGCGACTGTTTGCCCTGTGCTCAAATCGAGCTGGCTCACCCCATTGGCATGGGGATCTCCCTGTTCCACAGGACTCAAGACCATCATGTCTCGCTCTCCACGGATAAGCATTCCTTTTTTCGGAGTTTGGTAAGTGGAGCTTTGGTTGTTCGCAAGCGTCAAGGTGACACCCCTGCTATGGACACCTTCAGAGAGATTCGACAAGACCTCAATACCAGACTTGCCAACTAGAAAACTGTTGTCCAGAGCGCCCATTGATAGACTCTGGACACCCGTCTTTGCCTTTTCATGTAACGTCTCACGAAGGACCCTCTGCTTCTCCTCAAACTCTTCCTCCGCGTCCGCCCAAATGGATTCGTCCTCTCCATCTCCTCTTGCCCAGACAACGAAGTCTTTTCCAAAAATCTTGATCTTATTTTCCTCAGTGGGAGGCAGTCCATGGACATTTTCAAACAGATGACCCTGGTATTCCGCAACGAAGCTCTGGTAATCCGCGGAATTCATGAACTTCATGGCCCAGACACCATTCCAGACGAAGTCCACTCGCAACTGGTCGTCAAAAAACTTCGTCTGCAAGTTGTCGTCGACGCGAGCACTGAATTTCCCACCCAGTACAAGCAACCAACTCCTGAAATTCTTCTTGCTGCTGAGTTTCCAGTTGTCGTCGTCGTCGTCGTCATCGTCATCCTCCTCGCGTACAAACTCGTAACCGATTTGCTTCTCCACGGGCATCCATTTTGCAGCAGCAGTAGTGCCACCCATGTGTTGGTACAGTTTCACTCTTTGCAGTGTCTGAGGCGTGCTGTTTAAGGAAAGACCGCCAATCTTTGTAACAAGAGAATCGGCTTTCGCTTTTGACGTTACGCTTTCACTCTTCAACTCTGAGGCACTCCCCAAGGTTGTGCCCTTGCTTGCTTCGCCACTCGCAGAATGGAAGCTTTCGCTAGTACTTCCTCCTTGAGAGCTTGACGTTTCCGATTCAGTCTCAGACTCTGTACCAGACTCGGAGTCTGTGTCCCTCAATCGGCCTTCGCGGCTCTGTCCGGTTCCCATGATTACTGTCGATTAAGTCACTGCAAAAATATCCAAAATCAATCAAGTCAATATATAAAATGTTCTATTTAACGCCTAAAAAATTCCAGAAAACTGAAGAGTCCCTGAAATAGCTGATCCTTCGGAAAGTCTCCTGAGAAATCCCTCTCAGACTGGAAGTAAGAGAGTATTCAAACTAATTGTCCAATTTCATGCTTCATCGCAGAGGTGACCCACAAATTCCTACTTAATGCACAATCCATGGAACCCGTTGCGTCAAACTAGAGTACTAGATAATTCTCTATCGTAACGTAATTCGGTTCTTCATGTTAACAACAACTCTGAAATACTAGAAAGGCTTCATTCCTTCGCTCTGCTATTCCTCACCTCCCGTTCCATATCCTTGAAGCATGCGTTCAACCCTACAATTTTTTCGACATCTCCCTAACGAAAGAACTAATACAGCAATCGGAAAAGATTGTCAAAGAGCAAAACCACTTACCGATTATGCAGAACGACAAACAGAACGCAGCGGCTCACAAGCTCCCTAAAGAATGGTTCACCTACTCGAGACTCAATCAAATGTAATGAAAATTTCGCACCTGCAGCTCTAAGTTAGTAACAAAGTGTTCAGCACCCTCACAGACCTTGTCAAAACCCCGCACCAAGGTTAACAAAAAAACAAAACACTGCAACGACTGCTATTGTGCACTAAAAAATTTTCTACTTAAATTTTTAACCGCTGCGACTGATTCTCTGCAGCAGCGGTGAGCTCTCAAATGTACAGAATATTAACCCCAAAAATTGGAAGCCGGGAATTTATAGACAACGAAACACCACCACCGACGGAATGCGAGGATGGTGGAGAAGGGAACCTCCATATCCACGCGTCGGAGCCAAGCCTCCGAATCCACGCGTCAGGCTTGCGTGACGCCCAAGTTCACACGTGGCACCGACCCATTGAATATCGGTGCGTTGGACGAAGAATGGGTCTCTAATTGGATGACTTGGTGATGAAATCTATCTGGATTTTAGAACCTTCGCAGGTACTTCGGTGAATACCAGTTTTAGGGTTCGAAGATTTGCTGGGTCGTCGGTGCTTAGCATTTACGCGACGCGGTAAGAGTTTTCTGGGCTCCAGATTTCGGAAGTTTGGAGATGGGGTGGTGAGATTGCGTGAGCGTCGAGATCGTTGGGAATTGTTCAGGTTTTGGAAGAACGGGTCATCTCGTCAAGGTTTAAACGTTGAGATCTGGGTTCAAGGATGAAGCTGGGGTGTGATTTCCAAGGAGCGACTTTGGAAGAGATTGAGCTCCACGGCTGAGATTTGTGAGTAAACGGCATTTGTCGAGCAGTATTGTTGTTCTAATTTGTAGTTTTCTGAAGCAGATTGGCTAGGCTTCGAAAGGAGGAGTTGCGATGCAGGAAGCGCGACGAGGTCTAGGGTTTCGTGGACGAGGAAATATTGTTTTATGATTTCGTCGATTTCTGGAAGGAGAGGACTGAATACCGTGTTTTTTTAATTTTAAAAGAAATTCGTGGTCTTTTCCTCCCCCAAATTGAACGATTTTTCTAATCCTGGATTTTGAGCATGGTCGTGTGCCTCCTTTATTACATTCCGCGAAGGGATAAGTTGTCATAGAGTCCGTATTTGATGGTTTTTGATCTTCACGTGTCTGGTGGATTTAGAAATCACGTAGTGTTAAGTAGTACAGGGTGTATCTGATTTTGACTTACTTTTCCTCCGAGTGATGATGTACTAGGTCACTTTGAAGATTGCTCAGGAAGAATCTTCTCGTGATTTTTTTCTCATTATTTTCAGGAGCCTTCGTTTGCTCTATGTTCAGTTTGTTGAGGAGAAAGACTTGTGAATTTTTCTGACGTGTTGTTTCAGTTTCTAAGCAATTTGTTTAGTGAGAGAATCTACGCGGGCTTGTTTGAGCCCTAGCTAACATTTGAATCCATCTCTGGTTGTGTGCCCTACGCCATACAGTATGTCGACATACATTTTTCTTGAATCGGCAGTACC
Organism: Pseudisothecium myosuroides; assembly: GCA_951799445.1. Taxonomy (NCBI): domain Eukaryota; kingdom Viridiplantae; phylum Streptophyta; class Bryopsida; order Hypnales; family Lembophyllaceae; genus Pseudisothecium; species Pseudisothecium myosuroides. The sequence goes on from OX637296.1 coordinate 20,648,301, forward strand.
TGATTGCTGAAGCATGTGCTCTGGTCAGGTTTAATGGTTCAATAATTGGAGATCACCTTAAACATCTCGGCTCTCCGGAATCAGATGGCTGCTGTGGATCGGAGCACTTCCAGAAGGCAATCCAGAGGCATTGCCTCCTTGTGAGTTGAGATGGCCCGTAGTGGTGATGTAGAGAAGGGAGAAGTATCCGGGAAGCGTCTAAGATTACCCGAGAGTGGCGTCAAATCCGAAAGAGTCAAGAAGAAGTCCCGACCTACAGAAAATATTTCGAAGCTTTCAAGGAAGAGAGCATGGAGTGAGGTGACAGAGACAGAGTATCTGAATGATGATCATGACTCGTCTAAGAGGAAAGTTTTGCGAGTCGGTTCTATGAAGGAACACAGTGGCGAGGGAGACAAGCTCGTGGAGGATCGTGGATCGAGGGGCTCAGAACCCAATACGCAAGAGTCTGTGAGTCCGTTACGGGAAACTGGTGTTGCTCAGGAACCCGACCTTCCTCAGAGGAAATGGAAGAGGACACCCAAAGTTGCACATTTGAGTGGCTTAGAATCTAATTCTGGACTATCAGGGAGTTGTTTGAGAGGAGCTTCTGGTGACCACCAAGACGCCAGCGATGAACACCTCGGAACAAGATCTGCTGAGGACGAAGAGAAGAAAGGAAAGCAGAAACAGAGTAGAGAAAATGAAGTGGTTCGAAAGGTCTTGCAAACCGTGCATTTGGAAGCGAGTCGAGTGGGAGTCAACAAGCACTCGAACGCTGAGCATGAAGAATCTAGTATTGATTTGGAGAATGAGAGTGCAGATATAGTATCAAGCCTGGAGGAGACGGCTTTGAATCGGAGAGACAGGAAAAGAAGAGAAGCCGGCTTGGAAGAGGGGTCACCACCAAGGAGATCTGAGAAGAAGTTACGCATTGATGTTGCAGGAGCGGAAGGATCTCATAGAAGTGAAGAGCACGGAACAGGAGGTACTCTAGCACATACGAACACTTGGAAGAGGCTAAAGAGACACAATAAGGAGAACAGTGCCGCTTCTTTAGAGGATATGAAAGTGAGTATATCTGAAGCTTGGAAACGGTTGCGTGACTGGAAGGACACTGAGACGTCCGGTAGCTCGGTGAATGGAGACTCGGACAGCGACTTGTCCATGCATTCTTGTCCCTCAATACCAGAGCGCATTGAGGGGCGGTCGAAGAAGGCTCGGTATGAGTCTCCACTTCCATCGGTGGGTAGAAAATGGAAGAGACACAATAGAGAGAAGAAGCAAAGCAGCTCCGGTAAAAGGCAGCGAGACGGTAATGAATGCGAGTCTTCAGGTAGCTCTGGTAGTGACATGGCGCAGTCTTCTTACCTTCATAATAGAAAGTGGAAAAGACCACGGCATGAGAATTTGATGACGGTGCAAGGGCGGTCGTTGAGGAGGCAATCCAGAGACGTTGAGGAGTCTCGAAAGAGATCCAGGAAAAGGGTTCAGGGTGATGCATCTGAGAGGTCAAGTAAATGGCCTCGGAAGTAGACGTCAACACTTTTCTTTTCACTTTCATTTTGAATACAAAGATTAGTCCTCAGATTAGAATCATTGATTTATTGCTGAAACAGCAATTGAGCGCCACAATATTGTCGGAATAAGTTCTGAGAATCGTGGTGAAAATGTAGGTGTGCAGAATCTTCTGCGCGGATGTATCATAAATCTTCAATTTTTAAGTGTTTTGTTTGTTATGATCCATCATCTTCGTAAGGGTGTTTTTGCTGCTTGATTATACCAGAAAATGTACCCTGATGTTGCATTCCTGAGATTGGTGGTTGCTTGGGGTGGTTTACCTAAAGTGGCGCTCAAAACTGGAAACTGTGGAAACTGAAGCTTTCACCTTGTTACCATTTGGCCTTGGTGTAAGAACCTGTTTTAGAATAGAACGTTTAGGAATCACTACACTTGATGGTCATTCGTCTTTGCACCAATAATTTACGAACTTGACTTCGGTGACTGCAATTTGTTGGGGAAGTCACTTAGCACTGGTAGTATTCCTCAGTACTATTACTCACTAGTAGTATTCCTCAGTAGATGGTAGAATTCCTCAGTACCCTCACAGGAGCCAGATGTCCGTCAATCAATTGAGACTGAAGTACTAGGTCTTCAAGCAAGACTTAGATGCCGTTGATGTGCCTATTGCTGTCCAAGAGAAAATTCTTCAACGATTTTTTTAAAGATGAAATCAAGGTCAACATGAAAATCTACTGGATTATGCAGGGATGGACATTAAACAATTAATGAATATAGTAGGTTCGTTATGAATGTGAACAGAGCTGACACATGTTCCATTTCTACACAGGAAACGGGAGAAGAGAATACTACTCACTAGTAAATTGCCGCATTCTTGATTACAAACATTGCTAGTCTAGAAAGAATTTACTTGGGTAGATATGCCGCAGTCACCTACACATTAGGTAACAATGGCGTATGGCAAGGATGAGAAACCTGCACGTCAAAAGGGACATACAAAAAGGTAGAGAAAACATTGAGAAACGTAGCTAAATTGGAATAGCTCTGAATTTTGATGTAGAAGAATTGTTTCCATGCTATGAGCGAATGGTGTTGAGCAAATACTTGGTCTAGTCCCATTAAATAATCAGAAATCCACTACTCCACAATCAGAGAAACAAATTTAGTCAAAACATTCAAACCTGATCCAGAGCTCTTCAACAATCAGTATGGTACGAATACTTTGTCAAGTCCGGCTCTCGTCGACATTCCCTGCTCACAAAATTCCAAGAATCTGGTTAAGGTCCAGATTATAAATTCAAGATGAATGACCAAACATCAACGCTTCAAGTCCTTGAAGCATTGAGAAGAAGCTTAAAGAGTAAGGATGGAGGTGCATAAACTGCTCACGCTCTAAAAGCACGCCCCGGTCATATCCAACCTAAAGAATAATGTTAAATTCGTCAATGCACACATGTTCTACATTCAAGAGAGGATACTTTCATACCACTATAGCCGCAGACTTTGAAGATTCATATTCAAATTGCAAAAGAATCACAAATGCTAAAAACTTTGTGTTACATGTTGTTCCATTTGTCTGTCAGGGAGAATTTAATGAAAAGCTTCAAGAGGTCCAAACCCTCAACATCGCAATCATCCAGTAAATTTCTACCTAGCACCTCCTCCCTTAGATAGCACAAAACTTTCTAATTCTCTAAGGTGCTTCACGAAAACCTCGCAGTCAAAAAAGACGAAACCTCAAGCTCCCTCTGCATCCCAGACCTGCAGAACCTCTACGAATTACCTACAAATCCATCCCAATAAACACTCTGCTTGTCCCAGAGACCAAAACAATCGTACTTCGGGACACAAGAGTAGCGAAATGCAGGCCATATGGGCTCCATCCGAACCCTGAGTTTCCAATAAAGCTCTCCTGCAAAACCTTGCACACAAAGGATTTGATCTATTCCCTCAAAAACGAATCCTCGCCAAACGATGACTCCCAAGACTCCGACAGGCTACACCCATGCCCTCTATGAATTAGGAATTACTGCCCCCGCTCGAAAGTACAGAAGCTTCAACTCAAGCGCACCTACAGAAGCAATGTAAACCCCAGTTTCATTTCCAAAAACTTTGTGTCGTCCCTGGAATTGTATTGTACCTGAAAGTATTTTGGGAAAACATGGTTTAGGAATCGAAGGTTACAACATTTGTAAGGGTCGTAGGAAGAGAAATTCTTGGTGTCCGTGGGCTGACTTGAAGAGCAGGAGCTGGAAAGGAAAGGAACAAAGTAACTTAGAGACTGGTTGCAGTTTTCCTAATACTGTAGTGTTCTGCTGCAGCATTCTATGATAAGAAAATCGATAGTAAGTTATTCAGAAGTGCATAGTACTGTACAGTTATGGCAATACCATTCCTAGACTTTGACATGCCATGAACTGAGGTAGAAGCATCAGTAGTCAACCACGCCCAGTACCCAACCTGTAGAGGTGTAGTATCTCCAACAAAGGCTGGAACAAATTTCCAATGGAAGTTGGAAATGCATTTTTTTGGTCCTTTTCAAGGATGGGACTAATAAGGTTATGACACATGTCTCAAAGTAAGGTAGAAGCACTAGTATTCAACCACGCCTAGTACCCAACCTGCACGAGTGTAATATTTCCAACCCAAGGTTGGAACAAATTTCCAAGGGAAGCTAGGAATGTGTTTTTTTCAGGTCCTTTTCAAGGTTGGGACTAATAAGGTTATGACACATGTCCCAAAGTAGTGAGCAAGAAAGTAGGAAGTAGTGAGCAGGAAAGCAGTTCTTGAATGATCAAAATTGGAAGACTCTAGATACTAGCTACTAGTGAAATGCACTTTTGGGTTCCCAAAATTCACTGTAAATTCAATTTTGGGAATAAATTTCCGAAAATTTTGTAAGTCCCATATTTCCTATTTTCCTACATAGAAAAATTTCCACCACCTCTTACTGCACATAATCTACTCCAAAATTGCTTAAATGGTCAACTATTTGTGCTTTTACTTTAGTGAGCAAGAAAGCAATTCTTGAATGATTGGAATTGGAAGAGTCTAGACATTGGCTATTGGTGCAGAGTATTTTGTAGCTCCCAAAATTTACAAATTTATATTTTGGAAATATAGTTATGAAGAATTTGCAATCCCCATATTTCCTATCTTCCTACATGGGAAATATTTTCATGATCACCACCTCTTACTATGCACAATATGCTCCAAAATTGCTTAACCCCTTAAGGACCAAAGTCCCCTCGAGGGACTTTCGGGATTTTGGGTAGGCTTGTGTGACCTCAAATTTTGATTAGATTTTTTGAAACTTTTTTTGAAGATAGGAAATGTTAGTAGCTTTCTAAAAATATCATTTTTTTTCAATTGGTGCCTGGGAGCAACAGTTATGCCACCCTAAGTCAAAAAAGTTGTTTGCTGGGCCAAAAAAAAAACCACAAAAAAATTTATTTTTTTAATTTTTAATTTTTTTCTGAAAGATGATCTTTTTGTCTATATTTGAAGCTTTGATTCATTCTATTTGGACTCAAAATGAGAAAGTTATGAGCAATCTTGTTTTTTGAGCAATCTAAGCATCTTCTTCAAAAAACAACTTACAAAATTCATTTTTGAATGCAATTTTCAATTTTTTTCAATTTTTTTTTTTGACAAGGTTAAGTTTTTATGCAAGAACAATCCCACCATTGGGATTATGGTGTTTTAATTCCACCTAAGAGCTATTAACAATTTAGTGTTTCATTCAATTTTGGATCTACTTCTACTTAACAATTTTTTTATATGTGAAAGTCAAGTTTTGACATTCTGAATTTTTTTTCCCGACTCTCAACTCAAATGTTCAACATAAATTTTTTTAACTTTATGGTGTGTAATGCAAAAACAATCCACAAATGGCCGTCAAAGTCATCTGAAATTGTAGGCCACAGTTCAAAAAAACTTCTTTTTCCAACTTCAAATGCTAATATCTTCCAATCCGTACTATCAAACTTCATGAGATTTTTACCACATGATTTGAGACAAGTGAAGTACAAGATCCTACAGTTAGATTCTAAAAAAAATAGTTTTTTTGGTTTCTTGAGTGATGGCAACAGAAATGGCAGTTTTCAGTGATTCCGGAGCCAGAAAATGCCTTGGTCCTTTAGGGGCTAAATTATCAACTATTAGTGCTTCTACCTTACCATATAAGTGAAAGCACATGTAGAAGATAAGAATTTAATAATGTTGTATTCACCAAAATATAGAAATCTGCTCTATGTATCCCTCAATTTCGTTGGTAGTCGTCTTCTCCTAGCTCCCAAACCCCGTGGAACAACCTCTCAGAGGCACCTTCTTCTCCATTTGCATTAGGAGGTGCAATAGGTAGGGCTGCCTATGAACATGCCCCTTCTTCTAGACTTGCCATGAATGATGTACAGGTGGGCATTATAGCTACGGGTTCATTGCTCGGTTCTTCCCCTGCTTTCTCTGAGCTCTAAGAATACTTCTACAACTTCTTCAATAATGTTTAATTTTGAAAACATATTTTAGAATGTCACATCCTCTCCAAGAAAGTTTGATACCATCTTTCGGAAAGTTTATGTCTACAATTTTATCATCCATGTCGACGGACGACCGCATTTCACAACAATATCTATGCAATCGCTTCATGAATTGTTGAATTGTTGAATTGTTGATTCCATCATAGTGATGGAGAATTCAAAAATTCATCAACAAATTCACTCTTATTTGGCATAAACCAGTTGCGAACAACTTCTTGGTTCCTTTTCAAGGTCTTGTACTGCTTCTTAATGTTGCTTTAAGAAGCTCTTCCCCCATGTAATGTCTCGTCAAAGATCTTTAGTTCTTTGTCCATACACTCTATCATACAAAGTCAAGTTTGGAAGTTGTGGCAATAACTACAGATGGAAATTTGAACATTCATGTACAACTTTGTTCTCTACAACATTAACCCTGAAATACCAAGGCATTTTTTGGCTCTGGAACCACTGAAAACTGCCATTTTTGCTGCGATCACTCAAGAAACCAAAAAAAACTTGTTTTTTAGAATCTAACCATAGGATCTTGTACTTTACTTGTCTCAAATCATGTGGTAAAAATTTCAAGAAATTTGACCGTTCTGATTGGAAGATATTAGCATTCAAAGTTGGAAAAAAAAGTTTTTTTGAACTGTTTCCTGCAATTTTAGATGACTTTGATGGTCATTTGTGGATTTTTTTGCACTACATAACATAAAGTTAAAAAATTTTATGTTGAAAATTTGAGTTGAGAGTCTGGGAAAAAAATTTCAGCATATCACAACTTGATTTTCACATATAAAAAAATTGTTAAGTAGAAGTAGGTCCAAAATTGATTAAAACACTAAATTGTTAATAGCTCTTAGATGGAATTAAAACACCATAATCCCGACGGTGGGATTGTTTTTGCAAACAAACTTGACCTCGTCCAAAAAAAAAAAATTGAAAAAAATTGAAAATTTCTTTCAAAAATGAATCCTATAAGTTGTTTTGGGAAGAAGATGCTTAAATTGCCCGAAAAACAAGATTGTCCATAACTTTCTCATTATTAGTCCGAATAGAATGAATTAAAGCTTCAAATGTAGACAAAAACATGATCTATGAGAAAGAAAGTTTAAAAAAAAATTAAAAAATCATTTTTTTTTTTTTTTTTTTTTTCTGCCCGGCGAACTGCTTTTTTGCTTTAGGATGGCATAACTTCTGCTCCCAGGCACCGATTGAAAAAAATTATATTTTTAGAAAGCTAATGTGATTCCTATCTTCAAATTTTTTTTCAAAAAATCAGATCAAAATTTGAGGCCACACGGGCTAGCCCGAAATATCAAGTGTCCCCCGAGGGGACTTTGGTACTTTAGGGGTTAAGAACATCCCCTTTGACCTCCACAACTTGTAGTCCTCTAGGAACTCCGCACTTAGTGCACCATTTTGATGATGCTCTTACAAACTGCGCTTTGCAATTATCACAAAATACCATTTATGTAAGAGAAAAAAAAGAATTTAGATCAACAATAATTATCAGTGAAAACACTTTGTCAATAATTTCTCAACTATCAGCACCTTGGGAGACCCCTTCCTAACAAAGCTATTTCAACAATGTTGCTACAAAGAACTAATAACATATATTCATCATTGCATTCTTGTTTCTTCAAATTTCAACAATTCATCATGAATTCATTCTTTAGTGCATATATGATATAGAATGAAATCCATTCCATAAAAATGAGGATGGGAACACAAATAAAAAATTATACAAAATAAAGAAAACCACTCAAAATACCTGAAAGCCACTAAAATGTGTTTTTAGCTATCTTAGAATAAACAATGCCAGTTGATTGTCCTTTAGGGATTAAGAACTCTAAAAAAAAAATTTACACATTATTTTTTTCATATATACAAGAAGCTTCTATTCATTGCATTTAGATTTGTTATGTAAACTTGATGGACAATCTTGTTTAGAGATTCATCAAAACACATTTTTGGTGTAAGAACTTGTACAATTCATTCATGATATCAATTTCAACCATTGTTCTAGAAAGAAAGGTCCAAATGTTTAAATCTCTTCATAGACCAATCTCACTGTTGTAATTAATGTCTTCCAAATCCATCTTAAAAAATATAAACAACTTTGTTACCTCTTCAACCTTAAACTTATTTCTACTAAATATATATATATATATATATATATATATATATATGGAATTTTTTTTTTCTACACTTTGAATTGAATTATGAAACATACTTTGCAAAAAAACAATGCTTTTTTTTATCCTTGGATTTTGCGTGCTGATGTTTTGTGTGATATCTTGAAATGTCTTTGTGGATGTCTAAAATTTTGCGTTGCCTGAGACGTGCCAAAAACATCAAAAAAGATGTCGGACATCAACATGTTTTTGACTAGACATTCAAAAAGACATGGGTCAACGGGGTCCTCAAAGGGTGCCACGTGGCTACCACCTAAGCGCCACACGTGTGCAAGTAGCCATGTAGGAATTTTTTCATCCATTCCCGTCTATGACATAGCATTTGAGGTGGCACGTGACGTGGTGGCAAGAAAAGTGACATGGCATCCAACAGGGATGATGTGGCATGCCACTTTAGCATCATTTCTTGCTGTCTAAGAATTTTAATATTGTCTTTGAAGATGTCAACTTAGATGTCTACACTTTTTCTCAGACGTCAACTCAAATGTCCAGACATTTTTTTTGACGTATTTTCAGACATAACCTTAGATGTTCAGATGTCTTGTGACATCCAAATTCAAGGTCCTGCCTTAGAGAGATCAGATTGTCATCCATAGTTGAAGGAAACAAATACCAACCAAGAACATATGTGTACCAATAATCGCCCTTGATTGCAATTGAGCATACTTACTAATCAATATTCAAAGGCAATCAATTTCTATTTTTAGGTCTCTAAATTAGAAAAAGAAAACTTGACTTTGTATATTGCTTGCTATGGTGCCTTTCAATTGCCTCTAAATATAACGTAGCTTGAGGTCACCTTCGACAAAAATAATTAAAATTTTTGAAACTGAACGGTTTTAAAAATTAATAAGCCACTTTGCCGAATTTAAAAAAAAAAATTTGAAAACATAAAAAAAGTCAAAATGTTGAAAAAGATACATGTATAGTTTGATCCCATGACATGTCTACTAAACATTCAGCTTCTAAGATTATTTGAAGGGTTGCTGAAAATCAACGTCTAAAGAACTAAGGCACTCTTTTGGCAAAAATTGTTAAGAATTTTTATTTTCTAGGATAGTGAGAAAAAATGAAAAAAATAGTGTAAAAAAATTCAACCTTACAAATTTGTATTGGAATAAAATGGGAATAATTGAAAAAAAATTCAAAAACTTTGATTGCATAAATTGAAAAATTCTAGAGTTTGAAATTAGAAGAAAAAGATTTTTTTTAACCTTAAAGAATAAGGTCAAGAAACTTTAATTCCTCCTAGAGTGAGGTTATTGAACTACACATGGTTAATTATTTTGACCTATATTATGTTAATTTCATAGCTGCCAAATTTTAGAAGTAGAAGAAGAATTTTGCACCTACAGCTCAAAGTTGCCCAAGCTTGTTAAAAATTTTGGACAACATAACTTGTGAACTAGGCACCGACTTGTAAAAAAAACTATATTCTTAGTAACAAATGTAAGAGAGTACATGTTTGCACCTTGAGGCAAACTTTTGTGAACATTAGACCAAAATTGACTTTGTAGAGTCCTACTCATGATTTCTTGCGCACGTCGAACGGACACTTGGTTCTTTAGAAGTTAAAAAAAAACTATTTAATAATTACCAAATAACTTCTTTAAAAAAAATGAACCGCTGCACCAACCCTTCCAATTTTAAATAATTATTCCGCAAAAATGCGCCTAGGGTGACCTCAGGCGACCTCAGGCTACGGTATATGCCGGGTAGTACTGTCCAAGTTGCCGGCTCATACAACGTGGCCACATGTATTGTCGCACGGTCTTGGAAATGAATGGTTTGGCGGTACTCCCAGTCGCAGTTCACCACCAACTTGGTCATGAGGTTGCCAGCCTCGGTCGCAAGTTTTATCATTGTGGAGGAACTTGACTGCATCAGAATGCAAGGTTTGACCTTAATACGTCAATGCACAGAGATCAGATTGTTCTTGCTTTCAAGAGTTAATTGAGGGCCCAACAACGAAGCAGCCAACAAGCAGAGGTACTACTACGAAAGGAATTCACCGGTTGAATTGGGCATGACGAGTGCTCTTCGTCTTCGGGAACATCAGTAACTGGAGTTGCGAAGATCGAGGGAATCCTGCCATTGGGGATGGTTTGGGGACGTTGTGCGTGTACATGCCGCTCACACTCACATTAGGCGACCGGTCCTGCAGTGTTTTTTGAAGGACTGCGATCTCACGTGCATGTGCTCTGGCTTGTTTCAGTACGGGAATATCAGAGATACTAGCTTTTGTTCACGGAAGGGGGGGATCAGGTCAATTACTGTTAGCGGCAGAGGGAGAAATTCAGTGACACAAAGTCTTCTATTGGTCAGAGTGTCAGGCCCTGGGCCGGGGGTGTCGTAGGAGCAACATTGAGATCATTCATTTCAACTGCCAATAGTGATGGATTCAATGTTGTCCACAACGACTGTTCTATGTCTCATCGTCCTATTCTTGTTCCATAATCCAATTGCAACTGCAGACACGCGACTCACCTTTCCCAGCTTCTCGCCTCATGACGATTTCTTCACGCTGGGAGATGATGTGTACGATCCCGACCATCGTTCCTACATCATGAACGCAGGTGCCAGGACGCTTGCTTCCAGAGGGTCTTGTGGAAATCTGGTGTATGAGAAACCAATCCGCATTCAGAATGTAGCAACTGGGAGGGTGGCTTCCTTCAGCTCCTCTTTCACCTTCACCTTCACCACGCATGGCGTGCCTTGGGACAACACGAGCAACACCTTGGATGGGAGCGGACTGAACTTTGTCATAACCCAGTACAGACCCAGGGCAAAACTGCAACATATTTTCTCCCGTTTTGCACGGTTCGGTGCATGCAGGATAGCTCAAGTTCAAAACATTCGAGTGAGGCCTCCAATCTTTGCAGTCGAAATTGACACAGATTACAATCCAAATCGCGATAACGAGCCCAGCAATAATTTCATCAGGGTTGCCAGATTCCTTGATTATGAAGATGATGTCGAAGCGTACACTCACAACCTTTGTGGTAATGACACGCATTGCTCGTATTTCTCCAACGGGAAAATTTTCACTGCTTGGATTGATTTCAATAGCTCATCCCAGACTCTGGAATTCAGAATGGCCAACGGAACAAATCCCAAGCCCGTCCAGCCTCTGTTGCTCGTTTCCAATTACAAATTTCCGACATGGATCGGAGATGAGGCGGTGATCATGTTCTCGGGAGGCTCAGATGTCAACCATTTGGAAGAGCACGAGCTCTTGTCCTGGAGCTTCTTCAGCACCGGGATATCAGAGTCAAAGCTCCAACTGATGCTTCAATATTTGACGACGAAAACGTGGGTTGGTGTCACTTCAGGAGTTCTGTTTGGATCGCTTGCTGCCTTGGTGATTCTCTGGTCCGTGTTTTCATTTACAAAGCCATCCACCAGTTACACTGCTTTGGGTTATTCCACAGGACCACGAGTCTTCTCGTACAATGAGCTGCGCAAGGCAACCGACAACTTTGATGAAAGAAGTGTGCTTGGACGTGGCGGATCGGGAGTTGTTTACAAAGGCTCTTTGGAAGGTGAGAGCAGTTCTTTCTCACTTAGATTTTCTAGTGAATTTTGGACACCAATCATGATGTGAGTATGGTGAGATACTGAGATGGGCACTATCTAGTCAATTATGCATGGACTCCAGGCCTCATGCTCATTTGCTGTCTGGCAGTGTTGTGAAACTTGCATCTAGTAATAGTGCTAAACTACAACACCTCCTTCTAAATAGGACATGTAGGCTTGTTTATGAATTGCATTCATAAACTTAGGTAGTCATGTTAACTCTTTGAACACAATCTTCATAAGATGTTTTTGTTCAATTGGAAAAAAGTTCAATTCAATTTAACCTCTAAAGGACCAGCATGCATTTTTTGATAACATAGAAATTTTGGGCAAGTACATGTGAACAAGGATTTGTATATTTTTGGCTAAAATTTTAGCAGAAGGTGGGGACAAGGAATATCTTTCATATGCATTAAATTTCATGACATTTGGAAATAAGAGTCAAAAGTTACGGCCTACTATGTTATTTTTTTTTGTAAATAGGCAGTCCAGGTAGATAAGAGAATATCACTTTTTTCAAAAAATAAAAATTTGAAATTGATTTTCGAGAGTTATATATACATGGAAAGCTTTGAATAATTCCATTTCAATCAATGAATTAGAAGTTATGAGGAATTTTTGTTTGCGGGCAGTTTTGGATTCTGTACCCTAAAATAAACTTTGAAGTCCTTTATCTTACTTAATTTTCAATATTTCTTGAAAAAAATAAAATTATAGGATGTAGATTGTTTATTAAAATATTGCAACTATTGAGACTGGCATTTTTCAATTCCATAACTAAATTCTTAACAATTTTGTATTTTGAATCATTTGCTACTTCATTCTATATACTATTTTTTTCTTAAATGTTTTACAATTCCAAGTGATGTGAAATTTTTCAAGTATGTAGCTAACTTGTTTAGGAAGAAGAATCCAAAGCATCACCACCATTTTGGAATTTTTTTAATAAAAAAGTGAGCTTGTGAAGTGCAGTTGCCCTGTTTTTCTCAAGGCCAAAAAAATGATTTTAGTGGGTTTGAATGCTTATATCTTGCAATCCATGAGGTGGAAATTTCTGAAATTTTTACCACGTGCTCTCAAGTGAGCATATTACAAGATCCAATGGTTATATGTGTCAAAAAAAGTTTTTTTTCAAAAATTTGGTACTTGTACTAAAAATGACAATTTTTGAGCGTTTTTGGTGAAAACATAGTCATGGAACCTTAGGGGTTAATGTTGTTGAAATCCATCTTTGATCCAGGTGGTGGTATTTTGATTGCTGTGAAACAAATCAACATGTCAGAATCCGCACAAGCTGAATCCCTTTTTCATGCTGAAGTGGCAAGTCTAGGCCAAATTCGACATCGAAATGTGATGAAGTTGCATGGATGGTGTCAAGAGAAAGGCAAATTGTTATTAGTGTATGAATACTTGTCCAATGGAACTCTCTATGATTGGCTTTACAAAAACAATAGCCAACAAATTCTATCATTGAGAATGCGGCATTCCATTCTTAAAGGGGTGGGTGCAGCCCTAAAGTACTTGCATGAAGATTGCTTGAGTTGTATTTTGCATCGAGACATCAAGTCTAGTAATGTATTGTTGGATGCGGACTTCAATGCCTATGTTGGAGACTTTGGACTTGCTCGTTTGATGGACCACCACAAATTGGAAAAGGCAACTTTGGCAGCGGGCACATTTGGCTACATAACTCCTGAATTACCATATACAGGCAAAGCCACCAAGGAATCGGATGTGTATAGTTTTGGCATCTTGGTGTTGGAAGTGGTGTGTGGAAGGCGCCCTTTGGATATGGAAACCGTGGAACCTGAGGATCTTATGTTGTTGTTTGCAGTTTGGTGTGCTTATGAAGGTGGGTCACTCTTGAGTATGGCAGATCCAAGAATGCTTGAGATATCTCAATTACCAAGCAAGTATGAGCATTTGCATTGTAACACCCCTTCAAGATCGATAGTTAGAGATGTGGACTTGGAAATTGAAAGGGCAATAATTGTGAGTTTGCTCCAATTGGGACTCTTTTGTTGCCTTCCCAATCCCAAGACTCGACCTTCTATGGGAGAAGTAAATAGACTATTACAAAAAATTCAAGATCTAGGCAATGAATCTTGCATCACAACAATATTGATGCCGTTGTTGCCATCCACCAAGCCCGCTGGACTCTATCATTCATTGGACCCTCTCATATAGCTCTATCATTGACACTTCAGTTGCACCTTCTCCTATTTTATTGGTGTAGGTTTCATTTGAATGATCTTACTATATAAAGGTGATGGTAATAGTGATAGGCATCAATTAATATTTTCACTGCAAGGGCATAATTGTCTACCTGTTTAAACTAAGTCTTAGCTTGATCTTGAATAGGTCTTATATGTTCCATTCGCATAAATCTGCTTTCTTCAACATGGTATATTATAGTCTCTATGGTTTTTCAATCTATGCACACAAACCTTAAAATCTTTTTTACTATGCTCAGTGTTACCTATGTGTATGATTTCAACAAAAAATCTCAAAGATGAAATCACATGTCTTCTATGAGAGAAAATTTCCTATCTTTTGTATAAAATTGAAATTGTCTTGATTTAAAAAAAAAAAGTAAAGTAAAATTTTTCGTACTATTAAATACAAATGAAAAGATTTAAAAATTTACCCATAGGTGAAAATTATAGTATGGAACTACCCATCTTTTTAAGTTGTAGGTATTATACACATTCTTCTCAAGTAATTATTTACATTTTTAATTCCAATGACCTTCAAGTCAAATTGCCACTATTATGTCAAATATAGCCTTCACATGATTGGTCAATAAAATTTTGATATTTTCCATATGTAACCAAGTTTTTTCCCTTATTTATTTAGTTTTCAAATATTCTGGTGGAAAATCAAATGATTGTGATATTTAAATATATTGCAAACTTTTAAATTTTACCCCTAAAGTCCCGAGGCCTTCATTTTATCAAAAACCATTCAAAACTGTCATTTTTATTGCAAAGAGAAAAATGATATAATTTTTTTTTTTCATATTTTACCATAGGATCTTGTACTAGATTAGTGTGAAATTGTGTGGAAGAAATTAAAAAAACTTTGACCTCATACAGTGCAAGATATTTGCATTTAAAGTGAGAAAACAAGTTTTTTTGCACCTTGCTCAACTAATGTTTTTGGCTTTGAAGCTTTTTAACTTAAATTTTTTGCTCTGTTGATTTTGAATTTTGAATTTTTTTATGTTGAAGAATTGAATTGAGAATCTAGAAAAAACATTAAAAAAACACACTTAATTGTCACTCATTAAAAAATTGTTAAGTAGAAGTAGGTTCAAGATTGGAAGCAAAACAAAACTGTTAATAGCTCTAAGATGGGATTGAACTACACCAATACCGATGGTGAGATTTTTCTAGCAAAAGACGTTATCTTTGTGAAACTTTTTTCTTAAAACCTGTGAAAACTAAGTTCAAAAATGAATCCTATAAGTTATTTTTTCAAGAAGATGCTTTTATTGTCCAAGAAACAAAATTTTCTATAACTTTCTCATAAAAAATCCAAATGGAATGAATCAAATCTTTCCATGTATATAAAAATATAATCTATGTAAAAAAATTTAAAAAAAAAATTTATTTAAAGTTTTTATAAGAGTTTTTTTTTGCCTGCCAAACTAAAATTTAGACTTCTAGTGCCATAACTTTTGCCCTCGGGCATTGATTGAAATAAAAAGTATATTCATGAAAAGTTGATCTATTTTTCTATCTTCACTAAAAATTTCAAAAATTTTAACAAATATTGAACCCACAAGAGTCTATTCAAAATGCATTTTGTCCCCCCAATGGGCAATGGAACAATGGAACTTTAGGGATTAAATTACTCCCTCCGTCCCGAAATGAATCCGGGGGTTCTTGAAAATGATTGGATTAGTGTGTGAGTTGCTCCTATTCTTACGGGATTGGGCAATTAATGTAACTTCAAGTGAACCCCACTAGACATAAAAAGATGCAAGTTAATGGTGAAGTGACACGTATTGAAAAGAAGATTTGAAATTGAAAAAAAATGCCCCTTTTGGGAACTGCTCTTGTGCTATGAATTTGGTTTGATCTCGGACCAACGCCGCTTCTGTAATCTTCGATGGCGCCTTCTGAATCCAGTTCTGATGATGCTTTGAGATTTAAATGTGGAATTTTTTTTGCATACAACTGTGATCAAGCGCTCCTGTTTTTCAACTGTGTTTAGCGTTTGACAAAGAAGTCTGCACAACTGGAAGTCCAGAACGTGGACTTCTCTTCGATCATTGTTTTGATACATTCTGTCATCAGTTTGTAAGATTACAGCATGATTATAGCAAATAATTCCACTTTACTAAGCCCAAATCAGGTTCCTTTATATAAGAAATTTCTTATTAGTAGCACTTCCTGTATAATTGTCAATTGAACTCAGTTGTTGTCGGTCAAATTCTGCAGAGCTCATTTCTTGCCACATTGCGACATCAATTCACTGAAAATATATGGTGTTGGTGACATGCGGAGTTCCTACATGTGCCAAGTTCCTGTGCTTGGTGATCGAGCACCTCTTGAGTTTCATTTCTATGAACCACTGAAACGCTGAATTTAATTTGGGACAAGTATATTTGGAAACCCCGGATTTATTTCAGGAGTGAGGGAGTATAATACATGCTCAAATACATGTTGGAGTGATTTGGAACTCTTACCAAAAATGAAGGTTATAATGACATTTCATCTTTTTTAATTTAAATTCAAAATCATTTATAAATAAAACGTAAAAATGAGAAGGCGCATATTATCTATACTTTAAATTAGTTAATTAGTTAGTTAGTTACACTGGATAGGAGTATTAAGGGGACCAAAAAATTAAAGGGACTTGTTGTGGAAAATTGTAGATGTTTGAAACATGATGTACAACCCCGGACACTTCACTAACTATTGATGTACAAAAAAGGTAGATATTTACATAGTGTGAAATGTCAATTGATTAGTATGGGTCCCCTTAAAACCCCTATTTAGTGTAGTTAGTTAGTTAGTTTTGTTTGTTTATTTGATACTGTGAGGTCTAAGAATTAGTGAGTCCCTTAGCCATGTCTTTGGTAATGTTAGAAAACTCTTGGCAAGAGGGGTGCATGGACTTTGTTTTATGGTATTTTGACCTTTAATCCCTAAAAGATCGGAGATATTTGAGCAAAGTCCTTGTTTTCTTGACTAGCTCTTGTAACAAGCATAATTCTTCATTTGTGTGGAATAATTTTGATGATCGCTACCGTTGACATGAAACAAGACTTATTTATCTTTCCTATAAAAAAAGATCAACAAAATCCCACAATTTTTGAGAAAATGCCACCGTTGACAAGATTGATGCAAGATGTTCGATTTGGGAGTACTTTCTATGTAAGGTAGTAGCACCCATAAGCGTCATTTTAAGCCAATTGGAGGACTAGAACAAACCTATTAGGCTTAAAAATAATATCATTAGATTAGCAAGAGAAAAACAAAATTAGTGGTAGCAACTGATGAATACCACTTACAAGCATGTAATCGCAGTATATTTTCAAAGTGCAAAATCTTTGAAAATAAAAGTTTGTCAGTAGTATGAGCTGAAATGGAGCGCAATAGAATCCATAACTGTCATTAGCAAATCCAATGCTAGTTTGAATTGGTGACTGTAATAGAAGCTGAAGGCACTTAAATCCGCTAGTAAATACTCTTGGATACCAAGCAATGGATATTGGAGGCTACGTTAGCTGTACAATGAAGTCACTCTGTACAAGAGCGTGGCACCCCAATCACCATCCCTGGCAGCGCATAGGAGGGACGCCAGACCAAGTGGCAGGGGCGACAGATCCGTTGCTGCGGGGTCCGAGCTAGCGTCAGCTGGCACTGGTGGTTGCACCCAGGACCCCGTTCATCGCGGCTAGTCCAACGGTCTACGTAGGAGACGTTTGAATCGGTGGAGGACATGTTTGAATTGGCCCGCCAACCCTGAACCCGCCCATTGCAACCTTGGATGCTTCGCTCATCTTGCCTCTGCCATGGCGCTTTTAAAGCTGTACATCCACTTTCTTCTTTGCTTTGTTGCTGGCCTTCTACGTCTTCTCTCATTCTTTCTCCGCCTTCTTCTGCTGTGTTTGTATTTTTCGCAATAATTTCTCTGCTTCCTTATGCATTCTCTCCTCTTAATGTTGTGCTTTCTTCTCTTCTGCTTGCGGAGTTGACGTTCTTCTTCCACAGCGGCCTTCCTTGCTGCCTTCTCCTGCATAGCTAAGATGTAGTCGTTTGAAGTCATTAGTATGGACTTGCTATAATTGATGAGTGGTTGCTAAGCTTCCTTGGTTGTGCGTGCTGGGCGTTTGATTTGCGGCAGCGGGAAGAGGTTGTCAACTATGTGCATGGAGGCTTCTTCTCCTTCAGACTTGATGCTTTTGTCTGAAGATTCATCACTGTTGTCCTCATTTGGCACAAAGTACTAGGTTGTTGGTTGCTGCATTTTGAGGATGTAAGCTGTGTTGCCTCTTACTGTTACGTCGCCCTCCATCTGGTTGTCCTCATCAGAATTCAGCTCTACATCACAAAGTTGGAACCCTACGAAATGTCAATGATTATTGTGTGGTTACTATTGTTTCATGGATGCGCACGTTAATTTACAAATTTATCACATTGTTATGATGCCCACATTTTTTGTACAAGTGTGAAAATTCTATAAAAATCCTACAACCCACCATGTGGCAACCACCACAAATAGTGATGCCACCAAGGTTTGAACCGTGAACCTCCAAGTTGAGGCCCAAGGTTCTTAATAATCTAATGCACCACCAACTCACACATGTGTCCAAAGTAGGAGTTGGAAGTTATTTACCAAGTTTTTGTAATTTTTTTCCAAGTGCTTTGTAAAATTAGAAGACTTCAAACCTCATTTAGGCATAGTAAATCATTTTTTTCAAAAAACTTTGAACTAAGAAAAGTTGTAAAATGAAATTAACTTTCACCTCCAAAAATCCGTTTGTGATTTAGAGATTTTTATAAAAAATTATGGACAAAATTCAGAGACAGATTAGTAAATGTAAAAAAATTGTCCATTCCGACCTGTCTCTGAATTTTGTCCATAATTTTTTATAAAAATCTCTAAATCACAAACGGATTTTTGGAGGTGAAAGTTAATTTCATTTTACAACTTTTCTTAGTTCAAAGTTTTTTGAAAAAAATTGATTTACTATGCCTAAATGAGGTCTGAAGTCTGCTGATTTTACAAAGCACTTGGAAAAAATTGCAAAAACTTGGTAAATAACTTCCAACTTCTACTTTAGACACATGTGTGAGTTGGTGGTGCATTGGATTATTAAGAACCTTGGGCCTCAACTTGGAGGTTCACGGTTCAAACCTTGGTAGCATCACTATTTGTGGTGGTTGTCACATGGTGGGTTGTAGGATTTTTGTAGGATTTTCACACTTGTGCAAAAATCGTGGGCATCGTAATAGTGCAATAAAATTGTAAATTAACGTGCACATCCATGAAACAATAGTAACCACACGATAATCATTGACATTTTGTAGGGTTCCAACTTTGTGATGTAGAAATGCTTGTGAGTAGCAGGAGTTAGGCTTCATGAAGTCATTCATGGCAGATGCATTGAGTGGCCATATCCCAGTGGTAGAGAAGCCTTTCATGATCTTCATAGGTGTGAGAGCTTTCCGCAATCTTAACGCCACCGACTGCGCTAGTTATTCTTTGCCAGCGCCCTTCTCTTTGTGTTGCACAATCCACCTATCTCTACATGCTCGAAATCCGGCTTTGAATGACTTGAAAATATTGACATTCAATGTTTGTAATCTGTGGCTTGTATGACTAGGTAAGGTTATGATGTCCAGGCCTTCCATTGAGGCCTTCTGCACTACATCCAATGTCACGTGCGAGCCGTGTCCATCTAGGATTAGGAGGTGTTTGTTTTCTTATGACAGTCCACACCTCTCATAGAAAAAACGCTTGGTGACTTGTGATGCATGTCACAATCACGATAAAACCCTGCAAATAATGATAGAAATGTATAAAATATTGTATTACCACATGCACTAAATACTAGCGACATCTATGACATAACAAAAAAAATAAACACCCATAACATACAAGTACACCAAGTGTAGCAAGTGGTTGTACAACCACTTGTTTACTAATAAAATGTGGGAAAAGCTTTAAAAAACTAAAAAAAACTCATAAAGATTATAAGAGTTAAGCCTACACCATTCTTTAACAATGATTATATGCTCGGATGGAGTCCACTAAGCAAAGCCTCTCATTCCATCATGTGGGGACTCAATTTGAAAAAGATGAGTCTTAATCACTTACATGGAAGATATAAGCACCAACTCACCAAGGTCTTTGATTGAGGTGCCAAAATCAAGGGCCAACATTCAAGGCTTAACCATGCTCCATGGCACTCCACGCCACCTTCTACCAATCTTGCCTAGTTTTGCAATGTCAAGTCAATGAAAAAATAATAACCGTGCTTCTCACATAACCAATAAAATTAGTATACAAACGTAGAGTGGGAGTATGGAACATAGAGTTGGGAAACCCAAGTAGAAAATTGAGCTCTTATTGAAAATTATTTTTGCAATTAAAAAAAAACAATTTTTTTTTTTTTAATTTGAAAAAAAATTGAATTCTTGAAATGAATTGCACCTATGACCATGGATTTTGGATGCCCTAAGATTGTGGAAAATAAGACATTTTGTAAATTTGAAATATAAAATAATAATTTGAACCTAATTTTTTGCAATCTATTTGCAAATCATTTTTACAATACAAATAGTTAATAGAAATGAAATGTCAAAGAAATATTACATCAAATTTTGAAACCTATATTGGGACTGTAATTACCCTAAGGCCGTAAAAATCTATAAATTTCAAATTATTTCAAGGATTTCTAATATTGCGGATGCCTTTTTGTTGACAAGTTTTCTTTTACCTAGTATTTATGTCCTTTTATTTTTTGGAGCACATGCACTTTGGTCAATTTCTAAATAAATCATGCCAAAGTGAAAAAGGGATGCAGGAAAACATTCAAATACAATGAGCTCGTAACCAATAATGGCATGAATCAAATAGTGGCCATTTTATCTCACTACATTTAAAAAATAAATTAGAATACAAGAGGTTCTTTCTGGTCTATCTCTTCACTGACCAAGCACATGTATTCACTAATTAGGTTTATCTACAAATTGCTTATGCCCCTTAAGATGTTGCTCTCAAAAATACATTTGAGGTTATTGAAGCTGAAGCTTGAAACATGAATGAAAACATCTACTTCTATATCAAAGTGGCATATGACAACGAATATGAAATGCAAGTGCTTGCAGTTTGCCCACTACCCTCTCTTTCCTAGTACCTTCATCAACATTTCCTTGAAATTAGGACAAGTACATTTAAAAAAAGAATCTATAGTAATTACGTATTATTGAATGTTATGTGGTGCATCTGAATCAAGCATTATGATGCATCCAAACCCGAGATGTAGTATCATAGTTACTAAACAAAAAATGTCTTTAAAATAAGTATAAAAGTTATTTATTTGCTTTTTTTAGTTGTTGGTGTTGTGGTGCATTAGGGTTCTTTTGGATTTTTCCTTTGATTTTATATTGGGATGTTCCACAGGAAACATTGAAAGTCTAGAACTTGGAATCCAAATACATCAGTCGGTAGTTTGTTGTCTCCAAACACCCTCTTTGGTATGATTTTAACATGCTTAGGAAGATAGAATCTTGCATTTTGTATTTCTTGTACAATTTTTGATGCTGATCTTGAAGGTCGGCGTGAATTTATTCCTACATATGCTTTTCAATGGATAGAGTCGAATAGAAGAGACATGTACGTTCTCAATTTGAGCATAATTAGGCTTGGATGGATCACCTTTCTTAAATATAGATAACTCCCATTGCATTCCAATTTGCTATTGCACAATTAGCCATGAAGTTCTTGAAATTAGGCATGGTGATACTCTGCTTGGTCATCAATGCATTCAAATTATTCCAAAAATTATTTTGAGGAATCAAATCCTCAAATTGCATGTCATAGAGGGCAGCGGTCATCACACAACAAAAATTTGGGTCATAAACATGACAAGCTATCGTCGTCCAGTGCTTCACTCTCATAATATAATCAAGTTTTATCCAAGCATCCTAGAGGTCACCGCTTGGTTGCATCCATGTCACAAAATCAACACCACTACTTGGACCCAGTTCAAACATTTTGAAGACATAACTTTGTCTAAACAATAAAAAAAGAATGGGGGATTAAGGGGCCTCAATAGGGCCACCAAATCTGGACTAGTAGTATAAATGAAAAATAATATTTTTTTATTTGCACAATTGGCATTATTGGTCCAAATTTGATAGCCTTCTTTTCACTTAGCGGTTTGAGAGACTTTGGTTTAGAGGCTTTGGAGACTCTTGAACATGTTTCAACACATATCCAAATACAGTTGAAAACAAAAACGTGCAATCAAGACACATGTAGTAGTGGCAACCTCACCAGCCATTGCCAGAAGAATGGCCAGGTGAGTGCCTCCCGCCCCACTTTTCTATCCAATGAACCAACAACATCCGTCTAGCCCGTCCATCCAATCTTTCACATTTTTTTTTAATAATAAAACCAAAAGAACTTGGCCAATCAATCTTTAAGCCGTTTGAGTAATCCTAAAGAAGATTGTAACTATGCGCCTAACAGCACTCCGCTATAGACCTAAACCCTACTCGCAGCGCTCCGTAGGATTTAGGTTTCATCCATTGACCTGGATGAAGTAGAGGGCGCTCGACCATTCTTCCGGCAATGACCGGTGAGGTCGCCGCTGCTACATTCTACCCCATGCAATCTATAATTGCATTTTGAAATTGTAAGTGTAATGTGCACCAATTAATTTCTCACCGAAATACACGTTTCTTAATCTCATTTTGATTTTTCCTCAAACTGACAAATCTGTCACTTGAAAAGTTGAAATTGCCAACTTCCGTCTGCAATCTACTGTAAGTCCCGTACACTAGCATTCTTTACTGGTACAAGCATTCTTTGTGTTGTCTTTGAAGTGTAAATCTTGTGAATCTCAAGTTAAAATTTTGTTCTTGGAGGGTGGCTAGCTACAGGTGTGATGCAGCCCCCTTATTTCTTACACCATGGGGCCACACTGCACCATTTCAAAATAAATGTTTGCTTTTCGCCAAATAAAAGTAACATTTTTTTGCTAGAATTTTTCCATTTTTATAAAAAATTGTGGATGAAGTTGCCAAGTTTGGATGAAAAAGTGCATGAATATGATGGAAAAGTGTTTTTTGGTCCAAAAGATGGATGAATGAATGTAGAATCACCAAATTTTAAGTGATTGCCATCTTGGCACTTTCTCAAAAAGTAAAAAAAAAGGGGCTGGTGTGATGTAAGAGTGAAGGGTGAAAGAACTCTAAGGTCATAAAATGTGAAGCAGTCGCAGGAGTCTGAGGATTAGATGCAGAATGTGTGCTTTTGGAGGTCGTTTTGGGGGTATGACTGTATGAGCTAGTGTCGAGGTTTCGATTTTAAGATGGTTTCGGAGAATGAATGGGGTTCAAGAGGCTGATTGAAATCTTTTCGTTCTCGCAGATATTCGTGACTTCGGGCAATATTGCGAGAAATTGCTGTCTGTCCTTCCAATCCCTCGAGTATTGACAACCTGGTTTTACACAACTTCCAACTTCTGAAATCGTTGCTCAGTTCCTGTGAGCAGCGTCACAAATTGCAAGTTTCCACACTTATCTCTGAGATCAAGGTTTGCGTTCTACATAAGTAGGATCATTTTACATTAGGGGCTGTCCCACCAGAAACATTAGTCACACGGGATACAAGTTCTACAAGAATCCACGAGATGCGAGTTCTCAGAGCCGCGACAGACGAACTTGCGGGATGAGTTTCGGGGGTGCTGTGGTGTATGCGTGTGTGGGCATGGTGATACCTCGATCCGGGATCCGTCTCTCAGAAACCCCAGAAACATTAGTCACACGGGATACAATTAAGTTCTACAGAAATCCACAAGATGCGAGTTTTCAGAGCTACGAGAGACGAACCTGCGGGATGAGTTTCGTGAGTGCTGTGGTGTATGCGTGTGGGGATGGAGAGTGGTCGCGGTCGTGGTTAGAAGAAAGAGACGAGTGCCACAGACAAGGAGACGAAGGTCGTGAGCAAGTGGGCGTGAAGAGGAGCCCTGAACCTAGAAACGCTGCTGAGGACGCTGAAAACGTCGTTTGGATGACTTCACCTAAGATTGCAGATGGGAAAAAAACGTTTTTTTATTCAATTTAAAAAAAAGAGTTGCTTGAGTATATTTTCAATGAATAGTATAACAAATTCCCTCATTTGTAGTAGACATATCACTTCACCTCTGAAAAATAAATAGAAAAAGTTTCTCTCATATCTAGAGCTACAAACTAGTAGTAAACAAAGTAATGGACAGTGAGGCTTGAAATCAATAGTCATACATGGAGGGCAAGTTTGGTGCCAATAGTTGTGGTAATTCTAGCTCCAATAGTATAGATTCAAGTTGTTGTAATTAACCCCTAAAGTTCCGAGGCCTATTTTCTGCCAAAAAACACTCAAAACTGCCATTTCTATAGCAAAGAGTAAAAAAAAATTTTAATTTTTTTTTCCACATCTAACCGTAGGATCTTACACCTAATTGGTATGAGAATGTGTGGAAAAAATTTCAGAATTTTTGACCGCACAGATTGCAAGATATCTGCGTTCAAAGTGGAAAAAACAAGTTTTTCAGCACATTGCGGGACCAGATTTTTTGACTTTAAACATTTTTAACTTAAAATTTTTGCACTAAAGCGTTTTGAGCTTTAAATCTTTATAGTGGAGAATTGAGTTGAGAGTCTAGGGAAAAAAAGAATATTCAAAAAAACTTAATTATCATTCCTAAAAATTTATTAAGTAGAAGTAGACACGAGATAGAAGGAAAATATAAAATATTCATATATTTTAGATGGAATTAAAATACACTAATTCCAATGGTGAGATTGTTCAGCAAGTAAACTAAACCATGAGAATTTTTTTTTTGAAAAATTGCAAAAATAGCATTCAGAAATGCATCCTACAAGTTATTTTTTTCAAGAAGATGCTCTAACTGCCTGAAAAACAAGAATGTCCATAACGTTCTCATAACAAATCCAAATGAAATGAATCAAAGCTTTTCAGATAGACAAAAATATAATCTATAAGCAATTTTTTTTTTTTTTTTTAAAATCAAATTTTTGCCAAATTTTTTTTGCTGCCCAGATTGCCCAGTTACGAAAAAAAGTAACATATTTGGCCATAACTTTTGACTTCTATTTCCAAATGTGCTGAAATTTAGTACATATGAAAGATATTCCTTGCGCCCACCTTCTGTTAAAATTTCAGCTTAAAATATGGAAATATCTAGTCACATGCACCTGCCCAAAGTTTCTATACAGCCAAAAAATGCATGCCGGTCCTTTAGGGATTAAGTGATAAAAGTTTTGGCAAATAGTAAATTAAATATATTACAATAAATAGTGTGATTTTGATAAAATGTTATCATATATCTGCAATAATAAAACAAATCAATGAAGTATCAATGCCAAAAAAATTTAGCCCTTGTATTGATGAGGTTTTGAGCAAAGATTCACTTTCTTCCTACACACTGGTACAATCACAATTGCCAAGTGCAATAGACTTTAACTTTTAAAATAACTCTCAAAATAAATATTTTTGATATGTGATTTGAATTAAAAAAACAAAGCTTAATAACTTATGATTCTACACCAACTTAAAATTTTGAAAAAATCCAAAATTGAAAGAATCAATTTGTTAGAATTCAACTTACACAATATTGTATGTTTTTCATTTGTATGTTTTAAAATGGTTTTTATATTTTTAATTCTAATCATTTATTGCGGTCAAATTTATAAATTATTCTAGTATATTTTATAATTGATATAATTTTATTTCCATTATTTTCTTTAAAAATTCCATAATTTTTTTTTTCCATCAAAAATTCTAAAAAAATCAACTTCAATAGAAAATAATTTTTTTACAAGTAAAAAGTATCAAAGTTAATACATCAATAATATAAAAGGATAAATGTAAGTTGATAGAGGAATTTCACTTAAAGCTGATTGGCAAGGATGTTTAGATTGTAAAAACTAAAATAATTATTTGAAAATTTTTGACACAAATTTCTATTGTTATTTGTATCTCTTAAATAATTCAAACTAATTGATCTATTTTTTCTCTTTTTCCTCATTTATTTTTATTTTTTGTTGCAAAAATTATAACAATGAAAATATTTTAGTGAATAAAATGAATTTTTTTTTATAATGATAGACAATTCATAATTTTGCAAAATCAAAATCTAGTATTTGTATTTGAACACAATATAATAGGTTAAATTTATCTTAGAATAGATGTTTGACCATTTGGCAATGGATTGGATCTTTTAGGGTTTAATTAAACTTGCAAACATCAAGTGAAAATGCCCAAAACCATCCTTATATCTATTCTTGACAAGTAGACTTTTATTAAAAGTGTCCTCCAAATTGCAATTAAATTGTTTTCAAATTTAATTGTAATTGGTTGATTGTTTGTTGCTTCTCTAGATTTTGATTTTATGACTAGACAATGTGATAGTTTAGTAATGTAGAGAGCATCCACTTTGAAAATTCATAGTAATTAGATGTCTTTTTTAAAGATTATACTTTTTTAAATTCACAATTTTCAATTGCTAATACCACAAAAAAGTTTTTTCATGAAAGTAGGTGCCTCTACTTATGCTGAAGTGTTTATTTGGACAAGCTTGCAAGTTTTCACCTTAGTTCCATTTTAATACCACTAACTCAAGGTCACTCTTTTGGTACAACTACAATAGGACCACTACACATCATTAGGGAAAATTTAGGCCCTACAAAGTACCATCTGATTTTTGGCAGCAATGTAAATATAGGGAGATGGAAAAATAATATTTTTTTATATAAAATAATAATAAGAATATTTTTACACATCACCTGAGGTGATATGAAAAGATAAAATTTAAATAATTTTTTTGGTTATTTTTTATTTTTTTAAATAAATTTATTTTTTATTCTTATGTTTGTTCTATTTACATTGCTATCGAAAGTCAAATGGCCCTTTGTAGGCCCCAAATTTTTTCTAATGCTTTTGATACTAGATTTTTGGTCATAATCATAAGTTGAAGTCCCCAATTTTTAGAGAATATATAATCACCTCAATAAACGACCTTCAATAAACTAATTGAATAGGAACACGAAAACAAATGAAGTAATAGAAGAATTTCTGAGCAAAAGTCATCCATCACATAATTCATAGTCATGTTGGTTGCACATATATGGATGATCAACATTTGCATAGTGCATAAAACTTAAAATTCTCAAAATAAATACTTGAAAGGAATGAAATGGTTCAAGGAGCTGGGAAGGTGATGTGGGTGGAAATCCTAGTTTAGCAATATATAATGCCAAGAATCTTCATATATTTTACATCTTCATATATTAAATTAGCTTGAAGTTTTATTATATTTAGATAGCATATTTTGTTTTTTTGATAAAGTAAGATCTCCAGGACCATGCGTCTTTTGTTCATGTTTATGGTACCATTTAACCCTTTACTGTCTAGGTCGAAATTGGCTCTGCCTCCGTTTTCCACAGTGACAACAATAATGAAGAAATTTGCACCTATTTGCAATGCCTTCTGGTAAATCCAACCGGTCATTGTGGAGTGAACTTGGTGTTCTTCAAACCATAAAATTTGTCAGCACATCAGGCATGTGAATCTCACTTAGTTGGGCCGTATAAATGGACCCAGGCCCTGAGGCTTGAAAACATACGGAGCATTTGAAGGGCGTCTGGTCGACACAGTGATCCGATTCAAGATTGGACGTGAATACGAAATCTGAGAAATGAGAAGCTATGAAACCGATGAAGTAAATTTCGTATGAATCAGACCAACCTACAATCTCCTGCCTCAGCCCGATCGAAGGCCTGTCAAGTTTTGTATGCTGAGAATACGGTAGAACTCCTCTTGAATACGGACCTCTGAGCCATCAATTTCCAGATCAGATGCGGTTTGTCGAAGTGAAGATGGACGACGTGCATGGAACTGCTCACTTGGCACAGACTATTGCCACGATGGGGAAAGAATGCGAAACATACGTTCGGAAGCGTGTCTGCATACGATGCGGTACAATCTTTCTGGAATGGCTTCCTTTCCTTCAAGTCATCTGATGTGGCAGGGTTCTTTCTATCCATGGGATGACTACTTGCAACCAAACAATGAATGCTTGACATTCGACACCATTGAGAACTAATTAGGGAACGCGGTCATGAACTCGAACGGGACGTCACATGAACCGTTGGGAGTGCCCCGTACTGACTTCAGCTGAAATCACAGCAGTTAGGGTTTGTAGTCGGATCAACAATGTCCGGCCAAGACACAAACCATTTTGAAGTCATTCGGTGATAGAATTGTGCACGAAGGCAAAGATTACAAAATTGCAGGTCCACAAGCATAGATCCATGGCCATCTCCTAGTCCTGATGTACTGCTACGAAATCAATGCTCAACTGTGCACTCCCCACTCAGTCAATAAAACTACAACAACTGCATCACTTGCCGATTCCGACGATCCACGCTCCAACTCCTAGGGCCGAATTTGAAGTCTTTCAATCACAAACCGCTGCTCAAAACCCCCAATGATCCTCAACATTGAGTGGAGGGGGCAAAAAAAACAGGACCATGTTCATTACGGAGGCCAAGCAGATGCTGCACCCCTCCGTCTAGCCTCTCGCCAGCGACGCACCATCAAACGGAAGCCTAACATTTCCCACAATCCAGCTACCTCTGCAAAATAAACAAAAAGGAACACATGAATTACAAACCGTGCCGGTCGTGAAACACGCAGTAACCCATAAAAGACACATGCTTATCTCGCATGCAGCGCAGAAGTGATGCGTCCGCTTCGCACAGACTGCACACTTCCGACGTTCTGCCCGATGCTTGGTGTGGCACCGCAACTTCAGTTGCCGGACAAAACAGGAAGGATCTTCGCGACGTTGAGCTCGGGTAGTGAGAGACCCGTTCCCCATGAATTTGAATGCAACCAGCAACTGGAAGTCGGCATGGGTGACGGGCTTCCGAGAATCACGCTTACAGCACAACTTATACAGTAAGTTTGCATTAGTGAGTGTAGAATCCAGACCCATCCAGAATACTTTGTGCCACCACTTCTTCGTAGCAAGAGCTGCGGAATAACTTTGACGAAGTTGATCCTGCACATCGATACCACGCATGTGACTACTGTATAGGATTTGCATGGGAGGGGCCGACACCGTGAACTTTGAAGCACCCGAGTTCCGATCCACGGTGGTCTGTGGAGAAACGGCATCGACAGCGGTGCTGAGGAAACGAACTCCTTTGCAATTAGACCAATGCACACAAGCCATTCGTCTATCTCGATGCATACGGACATGCATGGTGCCCCGAGACTCAGTGGCTCCAATGAATAATGACTTCGGTACCCCTATCCAGTCCAACCTCATCGTCCCCACGGCATAAAATCCTCGAAGTAGCAGATCCTCGTACAACTCAGGAGACGTAAAGAAATTGTCGGTGGCAACAGTGTACCAGCACCCGTCCATACCGTGGAGCAAGCGGCTAACAATGCCAGCCCCCAATCCATATTTGAAGCCACGCGTTATTGGACCTGGGCCGGGTTCTAATGTCGCACCGATGTAGGGCTCCAGCCGTAAGACATAGCGGCTTGTTGAACATCCCAAGGCCCACAGCTTGATTCCATGGGTTATGGGTTTCGCAGGCATGAATTGCTTTATCCCTCAAAACCGTCCATTGTAAGCAATCATGCATTCATCTACGCAGATGTACTGGCTTGGATTGTAATGCGCACGGAAATTCTTGCAGAGGTTATCCAACAGCCAACGACACTTCCCGACTGGATCGTAATGTGGAGACTTCTTGTCTGTAACGAACGTTGCCTTGTTCGTCAAATGAAGACACCTTCAGATGTGTTCAAACCGTGCCCGCGTCATAGTCTGTGATACCTCTTCACAATACAAGGTTGAACACTGTGCCTTCCAATAGTTCCGAACTGCAGGCTCTTTGCGAACCCCCATCAAGGCACAAATCCCAATGAACTTCCGGAATTCCGGAATCGAAATTGGCAACCCTCCGTCTTCACCACCCTTCATCTTCTTCGTCTTTGGATCCACGTACTGAGCATATGAATTGCTCTCTGCAACAATTTTGCGTTGTATGACATCATCCCATAGCAGTAAGAAATACCCTGCTGGGTCAAGCGGTTGCACTGGAACTAAGTCAATTGGCCCGGGCCTTGGACCATAGAATTCTTCACGGGGCTTCAGCTGCCACAAAGATACATGCTAGTTACTCTCCTGGTAGCGATCTTCAAAGCTTTCCGCATTCACTTCCCGACTGTATATGCCCAAGTCTCCAAGTAAGTGCTCCCCTTCTTCTTCAGTATGCTCTGACCCTGAGTCGCCGTCGGAGAACACCTCCTGAGCAACTTCTTTGTCTGCTTCACTGGGAACCCACTCCACGCTTTCATGGTCGGACAGTAAGGCTGCATCTTTGCCAAGGGACGCTGGATACTCGTGTGGGGGACAAAGTGGGATCGACTTCGCGACGGGTTTTTTTTTCTTGGGCCGCCTTTGCTGCCCTTCGACGGTGGCACGTCCGTTGCCGGATGAGGTAGGGTCAGCCCGCTTGGGTACATCTGCGACCTCGACACTGGCCTCATCGACTACAGCCGCAAGTGCTGCGGCTTGGGCGCCCTTCCGATTTCGAGGTACGTGGACGTCTTTACTCTCTCCCTCTGCAGCTTGCTGGGCACTTTCACACGCATCGACTGGAATCTCTTATATACCCCAGCTACCCACGTCTACCAAATAGTGAGGTTGCTCACCTTCATGCACGTCAACGATGTCTAAAACACGACCTTCGACATATGGCACAGGACTGGGTATGTACTCGCCTCCCCAAACTAAAGACGTGAGACGAATGAAAATTTTGAGGCCATAAAGTTCACCTGAATCAGTGATGGGCTCTAGAGATCCTTCGGTGATGTCGTCCGCTCCACTTCCCAATTCACGCCCATCACCTTCTCTTCGCTTGTGGATGCTGTTGAAACCACATACCTTCCTCTTTTTTGTTGATGCCCTGATATTGACATGGCTGGCCAGACTTGTAGGTGAATGCTGCGGAGTTGAGTCCTCTTCCTGCACCATCGAATTGACAGGGCCTCCTCCACAGCTTTGAATCGCCGATAAATCCACAACCTCCAAGGATTGCAACAAGTTCTTGACTACGTTGGAGACTAATTCGCTGGTGTTTGCATCCGCCACACTTTCAACATGCGAGCCGCAGGCATGAGTCGTTGGCGTCTCTTTAGCAGGAGATGGCACAGCTGCAAATAGTCTCGTAACCAATCGTTGACAAGGTGAGAACTGCAACCGGGCTTTCGCTCTTGTCAATGGCGGTGTGAAGAGTGCCGGATTCGGTGTGCATGAACGGGGACTTGTATGGGGCCCAGTTTCATTTGTTAGCGGATCATTCGGAGGTGATTCTGCACTTGGGTCCGCCTTTGCTGCTGATTTGCCGGTCTTCCTCCCTCGCAATTTTGCCCGTTCGGATGGCGATCCCTGGGATGAAATAACGCGTAGCTTTGGAGGTCTTCGTGCACGTTGCTTAGAAGGTGCAGGGTCCTGACAAATTACTTTGGCCTGTGCTCGCGGTACAAGTGCACCTTCACCAACCTCCGTCTTCCCTGCCAACAGTTGCTCCTGACGCTTCTGGATTGAATTTCTAATGATCTCGTCCTCAGTGGTGCCAGGCTTTCTACCTCGCGCTGCTCGGCTTGCATTGACGCGCCTCCCCTGTTTTTCCTTGACGGATGGAGTGTGTCGACAACCTCCGATGGAAGACTGAAGCTGAGCTCCGCTCACACCCTTGCTGCAACTAGTGATTCCGGGTGCATGAGAGGTGCCCCAATCTATTGGGAAGAAATCATCTTGGAGGGTGAACACTGCATTTGGAGAAGGCAAAATCTGCACGGTGGATTCAAAAGGATGCGGGTGTCCCACAGCATGACACAAGCACCAACAAGGCTTCTCAATTGTCGGGATACACTTGCATGCGGAGCAAGGAATTGAGGGTTTCCGGGAATCCATTAAGGCTCCCCTTTGTACGACGTTCTCGCCAACCCAGAAGTGTTGCGGTATGCTTCCTGAACCGAAATCTGCACACTCTATTGTCAAGGTCGGCCAAGTCCTCGTGGGAAATCCACGAACCTGTAGGAGGAGGAAGGGACAACAAATAATGCCGATCAAGCATGCCCTGAATGACCCGAATTTTCCAATTATCAACGCCCAGGGGATGCAACCAACGCTCAACTTCGTCAGCAGCATTCGAATGTTCAGTGGGGGAAGACGGCGGTTTGGGCCATCGATTGGGTGGAATTTTGGCAACACCGCGCGGACTGCGACCACGGCGGCCTCCATCGCCTCCCCGCCCATTCTCCACTCTTCCACTACGTACCTCAGGAGCAGAATCGCTCATTACGTGAACACCCAAACCCTCCATAGTACGCCAAAAATCCTGCAAGCAATGCTCTTCCAACAAGAGAACCACTTTCACAATCCTCCCTCTCTTCTAAATGATTTCTCAGAAATCCAAGCATGCACCCTTTTGGCATCCAAGGCGCGGTACAGTCCTCACTCCACTCGGTGCTCTAACAACTTTGATCCTGCCGGCTACCACATCCGTGCAAAATTGCACCCTCTCCCCAACGTGATTCTCAAGCTCCTGAGCTCTCTCTTTCGACAAGAGTCAGTGGCCCCTCAATGTGCTGAAGGTGCTCTGCCAAGACGCCACATGTCCCTTTCAATCCCAGGACCGTTGCAGGGGATGGTACTTGATTGTTGTTCCCACGCAAGGAGCATTGAAGGGCACGAACCGGGCATTTAGCCATGATACATTCCCCATAATCCATGCCGGACAGAAATGAGTTCACTGTCGTGGACAGAATGCCACGTTGTCCCATCTTTATGGCGTACAGGAATACTTCCTTTCAGCAAAAGCCAGGCCGTATTGATTGGCCCTGCAGTATAAATGTTTATAGCCATTAGAATTTCATATGAAATGCTCATCTGTCCCGGCCACTAGTATTTAAACCCAATGTACAGTAATCCCCATTCTGATCATTTTTTGGTTTGCCACTTGCATTTTCCTTCAAAACTTGTTTATGTACCTCAGAAAGCCTGATTTGGGCCTCGTAGACAGTAAAGGGTTAAAAGCTCTTTAAAAGGAAGGGTGCACAGACTTTGTCTCACGGCATTTGGACCTCATCACAAAGTTTAGACCCTACGATTTGGCAGCAATTATCCTGCGGTTATCATTGTTTCATGGGTTCGTACCATAATCGCACTGATTCAATGTATTTTTACGCACTGAATCAGTGCGAAAATAATGAATATCAATAGCGTACGGTTTATGTACTTTAACTATACAATTGTTGTGTCAAAACTGCACAACAATCATATAGTTAAAGTACATAAACCATACGCTATTGATATTCATTGTTTTCGCACTGATTAAGTGCGTAAAAATACACTGAGTTAGTGCAATTATGGTACGAACCCATGAAACAACGATAACCGCACGATAATTGTTGCCAAATCGTAGGGTCTAAACTTTGTGATGCTATGATGTAAAAGTTATGGATTGTTTATTTATTTTTTAATTGGATGTATCATTTGGGGGTAATTCCATTCACTCATGGCTATTCTATAATGATAAATTCATCAAGCAGAAATTGCTTTATTTTAGCCACTTACTTCTCCACACAAGGACTTCACAGACTTTGGGTTCCGTGACACTGTTCAGTAGCTGAATTTTCTACAAGAAGTTCTATAGCTGAGTTTGCTAGCCAGGTTTCCACATAATCTTTATATCACTGCCATTGGAAATTGGTTGTTCATGTCTCAAATTCACTAGAAGAATGTGGCCTCCGCATGACCAAGGTAGTCACCAAAATACTCCAATTATTGGAACAATAGGAACAATATTTGTTTCTACAAATAACATAACAGTGAAGTCATCCATCAAACCTTTTAGGTTTATTGTGTACTTGTCAAGGTTAAATTTGATTAATTTTTTTTTCCGTAGGGCTTCTAATTGAAAGGAAAGTACCCATTATTCTTTGGTTCTACAAGGACTTAATAATTGGCAAGTGAGTGCTGAGTTAGTGACCCTTCCAAAATAAGAATTACCACCTAAGAGCTTGTTTTCATGTTCACCTGACCCTACCAATTTGTTTAGAGGCTGGCCACTTCAATCCATGTTTGTTTATGGAATGTTAGCTCGTTAATAATTTGATTGGTGTCCCAAATAAATTGGGCTTGCCAAGAGGAGATGGCAAGTCCATTAAAAACTTTAGTTTTCCAACTTACTTTTTTTGGTCACTTTAATACAAGTCAGAGTCCAAGTATGACTAAATGCAGTACTATTCATGATTTAATTTGAATTGAGATTTCACATGCAAGTTCTTGGTTTTTAAATTTCTAAAGGGACATTTTTAAAGGGAAGCTACATGGAAGCAATTTAGTTTGGATGAACATATGGCTACGCTCTTAAATTGAAGCAGTTTCTCAAGCTTATCTATTTGCACTGGGATAGTTTGTAGACATTGGATTGTGCTACCATATTGGAGAATCACTAGGTTTGACATAAATACATGTAGTGTACTCAAGGTATGTACAATACATTGGATCGTCTTAGAAATTATATACAAATTAGTCTATAAGAATAAACAACATCCCAGCTTAAAGTTCAACTTTATCAATTGTTCCTTTGTTGGCTCTGGACCAAATTTAAAGACTCTTCACATTTGTAAAAGCTATTGATTGTGGAGAAATTAGAGTAGGAACATTTTCTTGCAAAAAGAGATCATTGTATTGTAGGGATAGAGCCTCTTGTAGTACATGATAGTTGGTTGTTTAGAGCATCTCCACTCTAGCTTTTCAATACTATAGATAAAATCAATTTATTCACATGGAAGTGGAATAGGTGATTGTACAAAACACCTATATTATTTGTTGTGTTTTGCAACAATATTCATAATTTTTTTTGGAGCAGGCATTAAAATTAGGAAACATATTTTTAATAAAATTAAAAAATATGGCCAGTGTATGCACCTTTTAAGATGAAGGTAACCACCAAAAGAAATTCATTAAAAAATTCTCTAAGTAGGAGATCTTAAAAATGACAAATCTCAAGAAAATAGATACTTCAATGTTTTAATTAATAAAAAATAGGAAAAAATAAAAAAATAAAAAAATAGTCCATCTTTAGCAACTCTATGGAAATGGTGATGCACCAAAAAAACACCAAAATAATTTTTTACATGTTTCAAAATGCAAGTAGAAAGAGGCTCACTTTGTGGACTTCTATACAATATATAATTAACTATTTTTAGAAATCCTTTGAATAGTAGCTAAAAGTATACTACAACACCATCCTTTCCAAATTTTAGCTCCAAATTCATTTATTTGGGTACTACTTTGTTCAAAAAAATCCAAAATTGGCAAGTGTTACATAATATTGGAGATTTGAGGGCTATTATCAAATAGTGAAACATTTTTTAAAAATTCCCCAAATTAGACAAGGTGTATAATTGTCATAAGTATCTTGTTTGTGAATTTTGAGTCATTTGGATTCAAAACACAAAAGTTATGGCCAAAAAACTAATAAGCACACAACGCGTGACAAAACAGAGTACAAGTGTTTCGTGCAATCATCCGAATTTAAGAGAACTATCATTGAAAGTGCAGAAAATAGATTTTTTTTTTAAATTACTATCTACAATTAGAAAAATATTTTATTCATTTTAATAAAAAAAACAAATAGTATACCAATTTATGTATATTATGTATGTCAAAGATTAATTTTTTTGAAACCTTGTAGTACATTAACATTTATATTGCAACAAACAATCAAATCTTTATTTCAATGTGATTTTACATTTAATTTTCAAATGAGTCATTGAATGTTTGTAATTAATGATTAAATGTGATTAAGAAAAATAAAATCCCATCATATTTTGCATGTAACAATACACATAGAAATTTGATTATAACATCTGGAGAGCATCTTATTATTTTAGAAGAAAGATTGATTTTGCCACGATAAGCTTTTGTACAAAATTTATAAGTTACATAATTATAGTCAATACAAAATGTATGGCAATGTTATATATATTCTAGCAAATATCAGTGATAAAACACAATCAATCCTTCCTTGTTTACTATGGCAAGGTTTTGCACAAATTCATAAGTTAAATAATTATGATAAAATGCATAACAATATTATATATGTTTCAAAAAATATCAAAAAAACATATTAAATGCTTCTTCATTTACTTGAAAATGGTGAAACAATACTAGTTCTAATAAAACATTGTTTAGTATATAAATTTCCTTTTATATTTGAAAATGTACGCCTTAATGTGATTATGTTAGCACTAAAAGATTTATTGAATACTCCATTGTATACATAACTAAATAAGTTCAAATCCATTCTTTATGGAATAGTTTGCTTGCCATACATTTGCAAACAAAAATTGAAAATGATATTTTTGAAGATGACATTGTAAACTAAAACAATTTTGAAGAAGAACAAAAGATGTTTTTATAGAAACAATGGTGCAAATTCTTTTAGATTATGAAATTGTACAAGATTATAATAAAATATCACCCTTAGCACCTAGTAAAAATGATTTATCTGTTACACCTAGTGAAGAATACCATCTCAAAGGAATCTTCAAAAACATTTAATGAAAAATTTAATTTTCCAACATTGTTCTGAGGTCCATTTGTACATCTTTGAAATGAAAAAATACATAATAATATCTCTCATCATTAAATAGAAAAATGGAGAATATTGCATAAAATTCATTATTTTGCTTCAAATATTTAAAACATTGTTTGCAAAGTGACATAAAATTTTACAACTACAACTTTTAAATTTTTTTCACTAATTTTTTAGCAACAACTTAGGATCAACTAATGTAAATAGTTCCAATATTTGCCACCTAAAACAAAATCATCTTCATCAATTTCTTTACTATTTCTTTTTGTTTAGTTTCCCTTCTATCTTTTATCAATAAACTAATCATTCTTGATAAAGCCTCACGGTCACACTGTTCTTATTCTACTTGTTGAATTGACATTGATTTACACCAAATTTTGATGAAGCCCCTTTGTTAGTTTGTTATTGTTATTTTTTAACCTTGTTGTAGAGGTATTTAGTAGAATTTTAGTTAGTCAATATCCAAATCTAGATATTCTTGTGTCTATTTCATGTGTTATTTTATAATGAATGAGCCATAAATTAACTATCTAGATTTGATTGTTGAATATACTATAAGGTAGTAAGGTACACAAAAAGGTTCCTAAAATGTACACAATCAAATATAAATTATTCCTTTGATGTTCCTTCCAAAGACCAAATTCAAATGCATTGACAAATTACACTCTTGGTTTAGGGGCATGATTAACTCCTAATGTTCTTTAAGCTCCCGCAAAGCTTTTTGAAGCTTGGTTAGGTTCATATGAAGTCAATTTCAGCGGATGAAAATTTATGTAAGTTTTTCAGAAATATAACATATTTTTTCAATTGAGTGCTTGAATAAAAAATTATGGGCCTTAAAAATTTAGAAGTAGCTTAGATAGCATACTAATGATAGAGAAGTTAAGCAATTGAAATTCATAGGCAAGCTATGAAATTTTTATCATTAATAGATTGAAAATAGATTGAAAATTTTACACACATTCTTAGGGTAGAATAGAAATATAATGTATATTTTAAAATATAATTCTTTTTTCAATTTCACTTAATGCACTAAATATGAAAATTTTGGAATAAATTCAGAACCATTGGCACAAATTCTAGTGTAAAACAATAAATCCACGAGATTTTTTTAATTTTTTCCTTTTTTTCCCTTTTTGATTTTTAATCCTTGATAAGAGAAGGAAAAAATTGTGTTGACCTTTGTGATTTATATTCTTTTAAAAAATGAGTTTTCCAAAAAACATTAAAATCTTGCTAATGTACGTAGTTGCTTTTTTTTGGACATTCTTTCAATGCAATAATTTTTTGTGCATGTTAGCCACCTTCATTGTTTTTCAAATTTGGCATGCAAAAAACTAACACAACTAGCTATACAGTGGTTCAAGTTCCCAAAGTTGGATGTTGTCCCTTTCTTTACAAAATAAAGTGAAACTATGCTGACAATATAAGGTAGGGCCCAAAATAGCTCTTCATCTAACTTCAAATGTTGTAATCTTGCAATCTATATAGTCAAAATAGTCTTATTTTTTCCATGAATTTCAATAGTAGTCTAATACAAATTTGTGTGGTTGAAATTTTGATAAATGTTTTTACATTTCAATTATGGTCATTGCACTAGTGAAAGAGACAATTTTAGACACTTTTTTTTGTGAAAGATAGCCGAAGAACTTTAGGAGTTAAACACCCTACAATGTCAATTGAGCCATTGAGGATGTGAGTTATAACTTAGTAATAGGGATCAACTCAATCAAGTTTGTTGTTTTGTACATATTATATATAGTACTACTACTAATGCACCATTTGCAACAATACCCCTCTCCAATCTTGCATTGGAAGGAACACAATTTTTTTTAGTTTGCCAGATCTAGATTTTGCAATCAAGAATACTTCCAAATTTTGGATAAAAGTGTGAAAGGATGAATACAAGGCCATCCAAATAGATGAAATTAGGACATAAAGTTCAAACACTATGCACTTAATATAATAGTCTAAGATATAAATGGCAACATCTTCCCTTCAAATTCGACCCAAAATTTTTAGATGTAATATACTTGAAAGTTTTACATGTAATTAATCCTTAATCCTTAAAAGTATAGAAAGTCCAATTTGGATAGCAACATGGTGTTTTTGGTGTACTTGACATAGAAGGTGCAAGAATTGAAGTGTATGTTAGGGACAATAGTTTGTATTTATGTTGAATTAGGTCCAATGACATATGACACTTAAAATTTGGATCATTATTACACCTCCTACATGTTCAAGAAGTTGCAAAATGGTCACATATTCTACTTGTATGGTAAGCAATATTTGCTAAAATGATATAAAAATCAAATTTTGATTAATTGTTGAATTTTCATTCCAATGATGTATGCACTACCATAATTCATATGTAAATTATATTCTATAAGTCAAATATGTTGTATGTTACCACTTATATGGTTCACTATAGACTTTTAAAGTTAACCCCTAAAGGTCCAGGGCCTTTTTTCTACCAAAAAACATTGAAAACTGCCATTTCTATAGCAAACAATAAAAAAAATTGAAAAATGTTTTTTTTGCACATCTAACCATAAGATCTTACACCTAACTAGTATTAGAATGTATGGAAAAAATTTCAGAATTTTTGACCGCACAGATTGCAAGACATGTGCGTCTAAAGTGGAAAAAACAAGTTTTTCAATACATTGCGGGACTAGATTTTTCGACTTTGAACATTTTTAACTTAAAATTTTTGCACTATAGAGTTTTGAGCTTTAAATCTTTATAGTGGAGAATTAAATTGAGAGTCTAGGGGAATAAAAAAATATTAAAAAAAAACTTAATTATCATTCCTAAAAAAATTGTTAAGTAGAAGTAGGTACAAGATAGAAGGAAAATAAAAAATTATACATATATTTAGATGGAATTAAAATACATTAATCCCAATGGTGAGATTATTCTAGCAAGTAAACTAAACAATGAAAATTTATTTTTTTGAAAAATTGAAAAAATAGCATTTAGAAATGAATCCTACAAGTTATTTTTTTCAAGAAGATGCTCTAACTGCCCGAAAAACAAGAATGTCTATAATTTTTTTATAATAAATCCAACTGAAATGAATCAAAGCTTTCCAGATAGACATAAATATAAGCTATGAGAAAAAATATATATTAAAAAAAAATCAAATTTTTGCCAATTTTTTTTTGCTACCCGAGCTGCCCGCAGTCCCCTGTTTTGAGCTTATTTGGTCATAACTATTGTTCCCGGGCACCGATTGTGAAAGAAATTATATCCCCACAAAGCTAATTAGCTTTTCTACCTCCAAAAAAAGTTTCAAAAAATCACGATAAAATTCACCAAGTAGGTACCTGCCGAAATCCCATTTGTCCCCCGAAGGGACAATGGGCCTTTAGGGATTAAAAGGGTTGAAATTAGGTCCCTCTCTCTCTCAATGCATGGGGAGGGAAATTTCCAATCCAAGTGCCAAGCTGGTAAGTCATATTGTAACAAAAAGCTTGACCGATACAGTACTACTAAAATCATGACATCCACATGAAACATGCTAATTGTTAAATTTTCATTCCAATGATATATCAATGCACTCCCATATTTTTGTATGTGATTTGTATTCTGTAAGTCAAATATGGTATCGTTCATATGGTTCTCTCCATACTTTCAATCCTTGAATGCTGAGCTGGTGACCATGAAAATCATTCCTTCTGGCATTGTATAACAACATCTACTTTGAAAAAACCAGAAGTGCTCAATAGAGGCCAAACTACTGTTCATGATCTTTGGTGACCATGGAAGTCATCCCTTTTGGCATTGGATGACAACATCTACTTTGAAAAAATCAGAAGTGCTCAGTAGAGGCCAAACTACTGTTCATGATCTTTGGTGACCATGGAAGTCATCCCTTTTGGCATTGGATGACAACATCTACTTGGAAAAAAACAAAACTGCTCAATAGAGGTCAAACTGCTGTTCATGATCATCCGGGCCTTTCCACACAAAATTCCGAAGATGAATAGTTGCACTTCTATCCTATACCGCAGGATTCAGCGACCAGAAAATGGCTGCAGCGTCCTTTATGGGTCAAAGTGAAAACGGTTGAAATCAGGTCCGAAATATTCGTCCGGTCGCCAGCCAAGTCATACTCCGTACAACGAAAACTTTGACGGATACGGTTCTGCGCTAATATGATAATAAGCCTAACTAATAAGTTATCCGCAAACTAGAAAACACAGCAATCGATACTGATCAAAAGAAGCTCAGAAAATGCAGTCAGTCAATCGTCCTCAGCGGGTGGAAATATTGCTCGCCTTGTATCAATAGATTTTGGATGTCTGGACTCCATATGATTCTGCACAACACACTCTCACCACCATCAATTCAAGCAGCGTGTGAATTCTGCTCGAATTCCTTGCTTGAATTGCTACTCGATCCGGAGAGAGAGATAACTCCGTTTTCTTTTTGTTAGAATCGGCGTACATGAAAAGTCTATTCGTACACAATGTCTTGCTTCTCCACTTTCATCTTCGACGTCAATTTCGTTCAATTGGTGAAAATCTACGGCTTTGGCATTTGAAACGTACGTGCATTTATATCAGTGCCCAATTTAATGAATTTGACGATCTTTGTGCACGCTGGAGCTTATGATCTGAAGCAAGCATAGAAGAAAGAAACCGAGCAGGCAAGCAAGGAAGGAAGGAAGGAAGCAAGGAAGCAAGGAAGCAAGCAGGGAAGCAATAATCGCCAAACGTTCAATGGGTCCTCTAGTGTTTGCCAAGGCCTTTCTGCGTCTTCTTTTCCATAAAACTTCCTTCTTCGCACTTCTCCTCGTCTTCTCATCTTCACCTCTCACCTGCAGTGGAAATTCGACCTGGAATGATTACGACCCATCCCATCGTAAGTACCTCATCACGTTGAGCATTCACGACGCCTTTTAAGTTCCGCACGTGGCAGCAGAAATTGGAGTTGTTGAAGGTTTCAATTGCCGAGTGTGATGTTGACTGTGAGTTTTCCTATGGCAGTGAATGCTTTGCAAGCCGTGTGGGGAGCATGGAATGAAAGCACGCTTGATCCAGCGAAGAACTTGGCAGGCTGGAACTCTAGTCAGATATACCCTTGCAATCAGGGTAGTGCACTAGATCCACAGACCAATTGGCGGGGAGTGGAGTGCCTGAAATTCGTTACTTGTACGGAGTACGGTGCGAATCTGGTCCGGAATTGCAGTACTTATATCACAGGCCTGTGAGTGTTGTTCTCCTTTCACTTCCTTTCTTGAGATCCGTGGTTGTTTTGATAGCACTTCCTTTCCGAAACTACGGCACTGTGGATTTTTGGAAGAATTTTAAGGTCAAATTAAACGATGACAAACAGGACCCTCAACAACGCGTCCATTGTAGGCTTTCTGCCCCAGGAAATCGAAAACATCAGCACTCTCACTACACTGTGAGTCATCACGAATTCATTCATTTCGTTGAGAAGGGTGTTTCTGGGTTTAGGGTTTAGGGTCAAGATCCATTCGTCGATACCCTCGTTCTCTGCCATGGTCATTGACGACGATACTTGCTTGTGGGTGGATGTTGTACGTGCTGCAGACAGTTGACAGGAAACCCTGACCTTACTGGAACTCTTCCCGACACCTTGGAATCTATGCCTAACCTGTATGACTTGTAAGAGTCTGATTCTTGATAGATTCCAGCAGTCCAGCTTATGAGTGTGGTTGAAGGGGATGCATGGCACCTCTGTTGATTGAAACATTCATACATCCAGTTGAGAAATTCCTTGCTGGTGCGTAGAATTTTCCAGAAGAGCATTTCAGTTAGTCTGGAATTTCATTTTGGTCTCAAATATTTTGCTGATGTGAACC
This sequence comes from Pseudisothecium myosuroides, assembly GCA_951799445.1. Lineage (NCBI taxonomy): Eukaryota > Viridiplantae > Streptophyta > Bryopsida > Hypnales > Lembophyllaceae > Pseudisothecium > Pseudisothecium myosuroides. The sequence continues at coordinate 20,690,869 of OX637296.1, forward strand.
TCACTTGTTCACAAATGCTGCTCTAACTTGATCGATCTCTTCGCAGGGATCTTCACGACAATGGTTTCTCTGGCGAGATTCCGGACTTCCCGAGTCTCAGGAACGTGAACCTGAGGGGCAACCGGTTTAGTAGCAGTGGTACCTTTCCACTTCCTACAATGCTCAGTAAAGGCATGGTCCAAACAGTCAACCTTGGCAGCAACGACCTTGAGGGACAGATACCTGAAGATGCCTTTCAGAATTTGACCCAACTCGTCCAATTGTAAGAACCTTATTTAGGTTTTAGGGTTTGGGATGCTTGACATCAGTGCGTTTAGCTGCTGACCATGCTGATTTTCTTTGTTTTTGAGCTAATCGGTGTCCAATGTCTGCGTCCTGATTCTGGTTGCATGCAGGAATCTTTCCCACAATCGGTTCAATGGAGCTCCGCCAACTCTTTCAAATGTCATCAGCCTTGAAGTTTTGTGAGTTCCCGTAACATTGTACCTTTTAATCAAACCTATCCACCACTAATCTTGACAGGACGTTAAATTGTGCTATCATGGGCCCTGCGGGATGAATTTTGTGTTCTGTGGGGTAAATGTAAAAAAAAAAACCCTATTTGTGTCGTGCCTAGGGCATGTTGGAGACCTCTCCTAGATAATTTGGGGTCTTTGATTGCAAGTATGAATTCAGAATTTGCACCAAAAAATTTGTGGCAAATAAAGAATTCTTTCGTTTTCCCCAAGGTAAATTTGGCCCACAAGGTACACCTTTGATGGCACGATTTAACGTCCTCCCTAATCTTGTGGTTCTGGTGTCAACAGGGATTTGTCATACAACAACTTTTCCGGAGCACTGCCCGATTTGACAACCATGGCTGCCTTACGCTCTGTGTAAGTTTTAGATGCTGCTGGGCACCAAGTGTACGTAGTGATTCAAACAACTGTGCATGCAACTGATGATGTGTTGCAACTCAAACCTGGAGCAGTAGCACCCAAGTACCAACAGCCATTGTGCTCTAATTCGTTTCGTAATGTTTTTAACAGGAATTTGAGCAGAAATGCGTTTACTGGATCAGCTCTCAGTTTTTGGAACAGCTCGGTACTCCAGGAACTGTAAGATGCTTGGGCAGAAGGCTCTCTGATTTTCCCTGCCTTTTTCACAGTATCCCTGTCAGAGTGTGTATCATATGAATTTTTTATATCAGAGAGGAATAATGAATACACAGCTAAACCCTCTGCATCATTACCATGTACTTTGTCACTGTTGGACTTGTGGACAAATTCACCAACATGCAACGTTATACGGACGCTGTGGGGTTGCATTTATGGAAGGCAGTTGCCTCATGAGATTCGTATTCGTTTTGTTTGTACTGTTCCAGGTATCTAGACTCTAATTCAATCAATGGGTCACTAAACGTCAGTGACCTTTCTGCTCGAGACATCTTGAGTATGAGAGCTAACTCATCAGGACAGCTGAGAGTCCTTTCACTGGTGAACAACTCAATTAGCAATGTAATCTATAGTGTGAAGAGAATCGGATTGTCCACCATAGTTATAAGGTATGCGCATGTGTGGACATATTAGAGAATGATCAATTCCACTCAAATGTTACAACTATTTATTGAGATTGAAAAGATAATTACTATCATTTTGGTTGACAATGATGTATTTTATGGTGCCATGAAGTCCAGTTGAGAGCTCACAGTGATTTTTGGGTGCTTTAAGGTTCTTTTACTTCCACTTGAGTGATCATAAATTAGTGTCACGGCTCATACTTGTCAGTAGTAAGTGATTTACATTGTTGACTTTGGCAGACTCCAAGGGAATCCTTTTTGCAAAGATCCAAACTTTGATGATGGAACAAGATGCTTTTGTACTCAAGTCTGCAAATATACCGCTGAAGATGTTGCAAAAGCGACGGCACGTAAAGAGGCCAAACGTAAAATCCGTAACATCGTGATAACCGTTGTGGTGACAATTGTACCATCATTGCTAATCCTATTGGCCGGTCTAGCTGCTTTTTACCACAAAAGCAAGAAATATAGACAATATTGCGAGATTCAACTTCAGAAAAGTAAGCATTACTGTTGGAAGCTTTGATTGTTAATGACTATTTTTCTTGATCCCTTCATTATTTGTGTATCATATATCTAATGGGTGATTGCAAGAAACACTTGTCCTATTTCTTGTCCCCTTGCCCTCAAAAATTGGCATTTTGCTCATAACTTTTGCATTGTTTGTTCATTTGGCATGAAATTTGGAATGAAGGTAGATGCTAAAGTTGCAGACCTTGAGTAATTTTTTCAAATTTTTTCAAATTAGTTTACTATTTTTAACCTGCCCCCAATTGGATGTCTACCTTGGCCATTTTGGGGGATTTTAGTCCTATTTTTAATCCAAAATGTGAATTTGAAGCCACAAATTGGACATGTTGGAGGTCTACTAACATTACAAGGGCTGATGATGAGTTTTGATGGAAATAGCAACATGTCGATTGCACACATGGGGTCAAAGTGACCTTCTTTTGCGAGAAAGCTACGAAGAGGGAAAAAAAAAATTTCATGAATTTTTTGGTGCAATGTGAGTGCAATCTTGTTTAGCAAAATGGCTTTTTTTATGAATTTTTTTTGAATTTTTTTGAATTACTAAAAATGAAAAACTCCATAGACTCCTTTTCTGCTATTTTTTGCTCCCAGTGGCTTCTGTAGGACTCTGTAGTAGTTGGTAGTACTGCATAGTGTAACATAGTACTGAATTGACAGTCTAGATCTGCAGTCGCCTAGGATCGACGGTTCAAATTTGTCAGGGCGCTACTAACACATACTATTGGTAGTATTGCGTAGTACTGCCAGTCCTACGGCCAAAAAATGCAATTTTGACGGAAAAACGTGAAGTGTTTCTTGCAACTACCCTAATATGTAAATAGTGTCTAATGTGTATGTATTTTGACAAGGTCTATACTTGGAAAATAGTAGTTCATTGTACGATTATTTCATGCAGAGTGCGAAGAGTTTGAGGTGCAACCTACAATCTTTCCCTACAACCAGCTTCGAATTGCTACACGAGACTTCCATCCTGATATGAAGCTAGGCCAAGGGTCTTTTGGAGCTGTATACAAGGTGAGATTTCTGGTGCTAGTTCTGATTTCTTTCAGAGGTCTTTTGTGTCGAAACTTCTATCTTGAATGGCTCAGTATTTCAAATATTCTTTGTTATGTTCTCAAAATTCTAGAAGCACTCATAGATAACAGACCCATTTGTATGTTTATTGGTTATAGATTAGATCCTAATCTATAATCTTAAGTTTCAAGGCAATGACATCTCTGCTTTTCATTTTTTTCAGGGTATACTACCAAACGGAAATGAAGTGGCAGTAAAGCAGTTATTTGCCAAGACGATGCAAAGTATAGACGAATTTTTGAACGAGGTTGTTTTGTTGACTGGAATGAAACACCGAAATTTGGTTAACCTGAAAGGATGTTGTGTCCGCGAACAACAAAGGTTGTTGGTCTACGAGTATGTTGACAATTACGACATTGATAAGATACTTCTATGTAAGTTTACATGTGCTTATAAATAGGATTTCATTTTTTTCATAGCATTTGCTTTTGCTTTAGGATTATGGTTTTTTTACAAATTGCTAGTGGTTTCTTTGATCTCAAGAACCTTGTGCACTTCAAGATTCATGATTCAAAGATGTACAATTTATAAGCCTTGATTTGGTTCATAGATCAATCTAGGATTAGTAGAGAAGATGCCCAATCTTGTGATAACTTTCAATTGATTTTGCAATGCGTAACAGGTCCCAATCAGGGCACCAACAAAGCCCTCTTAAGTTGGCCTGTACGATTGAAGATTTGCTTGGGAGTTGCTCGTGGTTTGCATTTTTTACACGAACTTGCCCAACCAAGAATTATTCATCGAGATATCAAACCAAGTAATATCTTGTTGAGCAAGAACTTTGAAACCAAAATAGCAGATTTTGGGTTGGCATTTTTGTACCCTGATGAAAGAAGTTATATACTCACTAAGCATGTGGCTGGTACCAAGTAAGCTCAAAACTATTTATTTCAATAGATGATATTTTTGGATTTAGTTGCTTGCCATTGAATCATCAAATTGATTTTGCTATCTATTAGAGGCTGGTAAAATGGGCAATGTTCTAAATTCTTCACATCTATGAAATTCAATGGTGATTATTTATGTCCTAAAATGATCCTTGGAGCTACATGTGAACCATTTTAGAACCTTGTCTGTTTTTTCCCTTCTAAGTTGCGTCAATAAGGCTTAACCATGAAACCTTACATTTGTACAGTTATTTGAGACTTCAAATGGTGCAATTTTGATCTTGATATTGACATAGAATTTGATTGCATATTTGTAGGGGGTATTTGGCACCTGAATATGCTTCATATGGTCAACTGAGTGATAAAGTTGATGTTTTTAGCTTTGGGATTTTATGTTTGGAGGTTGTAAGTGGACGAAGAATTATGGATGAAAATCTTGAACCCAGCAAAATGTATCTTCCTAATTGGGTAAGCTTTTCTTTATCCTAATTTTCAAATGTTGATCCTCTATATTTTCTAGTATGATGATTATAAATGGAATGACTTGAATTAATAAATGGTCCTATGATTCTATTATGTTTTTTGACTTCATTGAATTTGTTGAAAGTAATTAGTTTGAAGATCCATGAGTTGATTGAAGTCATAATTTTCTACCTTGATGGCCAATTTCATTAAAATGGCATTATTCCATTACTTTGGCATGTATTTTAGTTAAAGCAGCGCTATTTGAAATCTATGTGAGTCTTAGATTTTTGAAATCTATATTCTTCCTAGATATCTAAAATCTATAATATTTAGTCCTAGATTTTATAGATCGCGCGGTCTGAAATCTACAACAGTTTTAGATTTTTGAAATCTATAAGTAGCCTACATGTTTATAATCAATACCAATCATAGATGTCACTTTTGAATGCCGCCATTTTAATGAAACTCAAAACGGAAAGTGGCACATGGAATACCATCATTTTAATGAAATTGGCCATTTTGGTGGTTGGACTTTTAGGCTTGGGATCTTCATCGACAAGGTAACTTGACCAAATTGATTGACCCAACAATGAGCCTCCAACAAGAAGAAAAGGTGGAAGTGCATGATTTGATTAACATTGCTCTACTGTGCATCCAAAATAAAGCCGAGCTACGACCTAGAATAGAACAAGTAGTAGCCATGTTACAAGGAGAGAGTGATTATCAAGCAATGGTGCCCAAATTGAAGATTGAAGAACAACATTTGGAAAGTATAAGGTTCCTTGCATCTAACAACAACAATCTCACTACAAAGGAAGATGACAATGAATATTCATTCATAAATTCATCAAGGAGAGTTGTTGGTAGTTCTCGGGGAGACTCTTCAAGTGGTGGAGTACTTGAGTTAAGTGAAATAAGAGGTAGATGACACTTTTAAATGTGTTTGTTGACTAGTAGAAGCCAAATGTTTGGTATGGGAATCATTGGTAAATCACGTTTCCTTCATTGTAGATACCAAAAAGTCATTTTTGTGTATTATAGGTGGAAAGCTAGAATATTTAAGTGTGACTTTCAGATTTTTTTCTTACACTGTTTTGTAGCTTTATCATAAATTCAAATATATTTGAGCATAATAAAATAAGAATCCATTTGTTGTGTTGCCTACAAGTCCTTTGATTCACTAACTATGAAATGACCATTTTCATATGTTGGGTCATTCAAAATAGGATGTAGAATTGTGGACCAATTCAAGGTCTAAGCTTAATATAAGCTTGCCGGATCCTAAACTGAGCACAAAATGCATTTGTGAACTTTGCAATTCAACAATAAATGGAGGAAATTTTATTTGTATAGACATAATGTCAGGTCAGGGAAGGTTGGAATGCTTAGAAGACAATCAATGAGACAATGCTTCTACCCACAACGAACATGGCTTGTTGCACATAAACAAACTGGCATTGTGAGTCAATTTGAAGAGTATACAAGCTATCCATATTAGAATTGGAATTGAAAAACAATATGTCGTATCTTTCTTGGCTACACTTGGGCAGAGGAAGTATGGCCAATTTCATTAAAATGGCAATATTCATAATGCCATTTTTTCAAACCATCTGCTCTGAACATCTAGAACAAATATAGATTTTAGACATCTAAGACTACTATAGATTTCACTCATCTAAAAACTACATAAATTTCAAACCCGTTGTTCTTAAAAATCTAGAATTGGTTTAGATTTCAAATATCTAGGACAACTGTAGATTTCAAAAATGTATGACTAGTATACATTTCAAACCGGCCGTTCTAAATTGTTAAAAGTGCCAAAAGTCAAGGAATATCGCCATTTTAATGAAATTGACCATAAGTCAAATATAGCAACTGAGCAACCGTCTTTGTTTGTCACTTAACACGTCTGTACCCAACGATCATCACCATGTTGGTCCAAGCGAAATCTTGAAAACCAGGTTGTAGAGTGAGGCTTAAACCAGAAACCAAGGTCATCATCGAAAATGGAGAACACGTTGCACCAGCCGAAGTGGTGAAGTGCAGCGGCATCAAAATGGAGTTGGAAGGATACGGCTGTGGAGTCCGTCAACTGATGTTATCAGCAGATTCCTCGGAACCAAGGGACGAAATCTGGAAATCTAGCGCCCTGTTCATGGTCATCAACAATAGAAGCCAAGCCCAGCAGACAGACAAAATTTACGGAGAAATGCAGAACACATCCATGTTGCTACTTCAGGGAAATCCGATCACGCAAAAGAAGACGACATTTCAGCTAAGGAAAAATCACGTGCTTTCAAGAAGCACACATGGTTGGGGTGAATGGATTCACTTGCGCATAAATTTGGCAAGGGGCCGAATTCCAGAATGCAAGGGGGACAATGCAAACAAATTGTGGGAAGTATGAGTGAACAACAATTGCGAGAGAGGGAGGATGTTACTTGGAAGCTCAAGATGAAGCCTCGGCCTTCACAGCCAAGCGCCGAAGAATGCAGGACAAAACTTAAACTGAAATGCAAGAAGAGGGGAGGGAGATACTCACCTGAAATCCTAACGCGTCGAAGTCTCAAGCACGCCGTGAAATGCAACCCATACCCTGGTCGCTCCAGGCGATTCTGGAGTGCTCCCACTCCCCTACGTAATCCTACCACAACGCTCTCTCTTTCATGCCCACAGAGCCTCAATTGTACTCCATTGTACTGAGTAGTAAGACAGAAATTTTCATGCTGCCGGCCTTAATTTTTTTAAGAAATTATCGCATATGTGAACATCCAGTAAAAATATTCACCCCAATGTTTTTTTTTAAATATACCTTTATTGAATATGCACCATAATACAAGAGAACTTCTAATAAGTAGCGCTCTCTAAAGTAATAAATCTCTTTGAAATAATATTGATTGCCGGATCCAGCCCTGGCCCCATACAAACATCATGAATGCAAATGACCCTACCTTACAATAATAACCTCTTTAATGTAATGTGTCAGACTGGTCCCAGCCCTTCAGCTTATTATAAGTTCTTTTGTAGTGAGAAAAGGGTTGCCTCAATGACATTGAAGTGTATCTAATGAATGTTCTTTTAGAATGTTAGGTGTGACTGTGCTTTTGGAAAATACACAAACAAATTTGTCGGTATGAATAAAAGCAAACCCAATTTGAGGTTTGACCTATTAATGTGGTCCTTTGTTGGTTCTAGAGTGTGAACAGGATTTGAAAAGGCATTACATGGGCAAAACTAATTTGAAGAAGTTTGAATAGGACCTCACTTGAAAAGCAAGCCAATTCTGCAAGGATAGAGCCTTTTGATGTATTAGAGAATTTTTGTCTAAAGCATTATTTTCTAGTCCAATCTTTCTATATCATTTGCAAAAAGCTTTTGATTTGCATGGAAGTAGAACTTGAGAGTACTATCATTGAAAGCACATTAGAAAATCACATGCAAATTTGAAATTAGACATCAGATGATTGAAACATCGGACCATGAAATTCTCTTTGAGAAGAAAAAGAAGATGATGAAGGACTACATCAAAATTTGTCGTTGACTCAGAAAATCCTCACAATAATTAGCTAAGTCAATATCAAATTTCATCAAATTTTGATGCAATCCCTTTGTCACTATTTTTCTTTGCCTTGCAATGGAGGTACAATGGCTCTCTTAAGTTTTTATACACTTCAAAAATTGCCATAACTAATTGAGAAATTAGTTTTTTTCAACAAACTGTAGACTTATTGAGGTAGAAGTAAAATACTTGTATAAAATGATTTCAAATAGTTTTTGATTTTTCTCAATTTAATCAAATTTATTAGTGAAGAAAACTTTTAATACAAGTAAATTTTTTTTCAAAGATTTTTTAGCTTGTGGAATGAGAATTCTTTTTGAAACTTTGGAGTAAGAATTTCACAAGTCTTAAAATTTTATTAAGTAAAATGTTCATGACTAAAGTAATACTTATATTTTTATAATTTACTCCAAGATTCTCCAAAAAACTACAAAATAGTATAATATAATATTTTAAACATTTTGAAATAATATAAATATCTTAAACACTTTTCAAAATTTTCATAATTTTTAGTATAAATTTTACAAAATTATAAATATTTCAAATCAAATTTTAGTTGATGATATTTCATTCAATAAAATTTGAAAATTTGTGAAATTTTTACCACAAAATTCCAAAAAGAATTTTTATTCTAATTAGTAATAATTTTTTTTGAAAAAAATATTTTTATTAAAGGTTTTTTCATTTTTCATTTGATTAAAAAATTTAATCAAAACTATTTTAATTTTTTTTTAATTTTTTTTTATGGGCAGGTGTGTTACTTGTTCTACAACTTGTCAATTTTTTTTTGAAAATCTGTATTTCTTCAATTAGTCATGACAATTTTCAAAGGCATACAAAATATTCTGAAAGCCCTAGTATTTCAATCATCCAATATCCAAATCTAGATATTCCTATATCTATTTTATATAAATTTTTTTAATGAGTGATTGGCATATATCAATTATCTACATTAGAATTTTGAATCTGCAATAAGGCAGATAGGACTTACTCCATCCTCAAATCCAATTCCATACCTTTGAAAATGCATATACATAGAACATTGCTTCCACATTCCTTCCCAACACCAATCCAAATGCATTGATTAATTACACTCTTGGTTTAGGGGCACTATTAGACAACTTGCAATGTCACTTCACAATGTTAATTTAAAACCAATTCAAGGTTTACTATTTGTTTATATTATTTATTAGTTACCATAGTACAATCATTGTGTCATTTGCAACACCCTCTTCCTTTCCATAAAATAACACAAATTTTCCTTCTATTTCTCCAAAACTAGATTTTAAACTCACAAATATTTTCAACTTTTGGATGAAAAAGTGAAAAGATGAATACATGTCCACCCAACCTAATGGATCAAATTAAAAAATCAATTTGCAACACTATGCACTAATTTTCTAAAGATATTGTGAACTTCAAAGGTTCAATGGATGGCTTTCCTATCAATTATAGAAACAAATAATGCAACTATTGGTTCAATAATTGGAGTATTTTGGTAATTAACTTGGTCATGGGCAAGGTCATGGGGTCCTTGTCCTTCCAAGGTTACATAAAATTGTATTATAAAACCAAGCATTCAATGTTCCTTCCCATGTTGAGAAGGTATTATGGTTTGTTAGATACTTAGGAGGGACTTATCAGTTTAATTCAAAGATTGGGGTAGAATGAAGAGCTATAGAAGACAATTTTGTTTAGGATAGAAGTCCCATTTTCAAGGATGCAAAAGGGACCCTTGCCTCATTGCCTCATTGGTAAACAATGTCATGTATTGTAACAAAAGATATAAACGGCAACTTCCTCCCTTCTCTCATGTCTAGCGCAGCCAATTCTTTTCAAATTTCTTACATCCCTATTTTCATGATAAAAAATCATGAACCATGTATTGACGAGCCTATGACCACTCAGTTCTAACCTCAATGTCCATTACTCTATTTGCTGCCATTTTTCAAGCAGATATGAATGAAAAAATTTATATTTATTTTTTAGAAATGAAATCACATGTTTGCTACAAGTTGTAAAATTTTCAACCTTTTTTGGAAAAAATTGAAATTATTGTGAATTTCTTAAGATAAAATGGAAGAAAATTCATATCAAATAGAAAATATATTCAAAAAATCTGAAATTTTTGTTCAAGATGTATAATATAGTGTTTAACATCATGGTATAAACCAAAGTTATCATGTCATTCTATAATTAGGAAATCAACAAATCGTATTTATAGGTTCAAAATTCATATTGCTATAAGATATTAATATTTATGATTTTTTCAAAATTTCCAATTAGAGTAGAAAGTGCTACGGATAAGATTCATTGCATTAGTTGGACTCAAATTCAAAAATTACCATTTTATGGCTAAAATTCACATCAAGAGTTAATAGGAAGAAATGGCCCAAACAAGGCCCAAATACACTACAAGGGTGATCTGTGAATTAAGCATCTTCTTCTTTAGAAAATTCAAAAAGATCATAATGAAGGACTTTGCAATACAATTCACTGAAAATGTACTCAAGTACCTTCCAAATAAATAAATTGGATGAAAAAACATTTGGGTGAATGCAAGAAACACTTAAAGCGTTTTGTCATATCCTAATTTTTTATTTATTTTTGGCCATAACTTTTGTGTTTTAGCTCCAAATGACTTAAAATTTACAGAAAAGATACTCATAACCATTATACACCTTTTCCAATTTTAAAGTGTTTTTTAAAAATAATTTACTATTTTTAAACAACCCCGATAATTTCTCACAATGGGTGATTCAGGGATTTTTTGCAGTTTTTTAACCCAAAAAAACGAATTTTGAGCTGAAATTTGGAGAGAATGGTCTTCTAGTAGACTTATAGCTACTGTTTAAAGAATTTTGAAAAATACTTATTTTTATGTAATGTAGAAGTCAACAAAAATAGCTTCTTTTTGCATTTTTTTCAAAGGTATGAAACATTATTTTAGCGAGTTTTTTGGTCAAATCCCATCACCAAAAAGTTTTCTCAAATATATATTTTTTATATTTTTTTTAAGAAAAAAATCCTATTTAAAAAAAATTAAAATGTCAAAAGTGGTATTTTCTTCACCGGTTCTAGGGTGAATTCTATGTCCAAAATTCTAGTGAAGAAAATACCACTTTTAACATTTTAAATTTTAAAAAATAGAATTTTTTTTTAAAAAAAATTTAAAAATTTTCCATTTGAGAAAACTTTTTGGTGATGGATTTTGACTAAAAAACGCACCAAAATAATGTTTCATACCTTTGAAAAAAAATGCAGAAAGGAGCTCTCTTCGTAGACTTGTACACCACATAAAAATAAGTATTTTTAAAATTCATTTGTACAATAGCTATGAGTCTTCTAGAAGACCATTCTCTCCAAATTTCAGCTCAAAATTCGTTTTTTTAGGTTAAAAAAAGTGCAAAAAATTCCTAAATCACCCATTGAGAGAAATTATTGGGGTTGTTTAAAAATAGTAAATTATTTTTGAAAAATCTTGAAAAATTGTAAAAGGGGTATAATAGTTATGAGTAGCTTTCCTATAAATTTGGAGTCATTTGGAGCTAAAACACAAAAGTTATGGCCAAAAAAAAAATCAAATACTAGGGTGTGACAAAATGCAACAAATAGTACAAGTGTTTCTTGCATTCACCCATTTCTTCTATCTAACTTCTAAAGTCATCTATTGGACACTTAGTGTTTTAAGCAATTGTACCAGGTTGAAGATATGAAAAGTCCGATTTGGGTTGCATCATGGTGTTTTTTTGTATACTTGACATACAAAATGCAAGAATTGTAGTGTACGTTGATGACTATAATTAGGTTTTATTATATTGAGCCAAGTCCAATGACAATTGACACTTGAAATTTGGATCATTATTTCATGTTCAACATGTTAAAGAAGTTGCAAATGGTCATATATTCTACTTATATGATGTCTATTTGAGCATGGTAAGGCATATTTGCTAAAATGACATCCAAATGAAATGTGTTAATTGTTGAATTTCATTCCAATGATATATGCACTACCATATTTTTGTATGTAAATAATATATATTCTATAAGTCAAATAAGGTACTGTTTATATGTTTTTCCACAAAATTTTAAAGTTTATCTCTAAAGGACCACGAATATTTGAGTATAGCTCTTATTTTTGTGACTAGCTCTTGTAACAAGCAAAATTCCTCATTCATGTGGAATTATTTTAAAGATCACCACCATGGAAATGAAAGAACACTTATCAGTAGCTTTCCTGTGGAAAAAAGATCAACAAAATCGCACAATTTTTAAGAAAATGCCATTGTTGACAAGATGTTCCGTTAGGCGATACTTTGTAAATGCGTTGAAATCAGAATGTTGAAATTGGAATGCTCAAAAGTGTTTCCAAAACTTTGATTTTTTTTCCACGAGTACATATCATCATGATATTGATGTGTAATTTTTTTCAAATCCTTTTTAGTTGTGAAAAAAAAGATATGAAGATGTAAAGTGATGCCTAGAGTGCCTACTCTATTTCCAAAAAATTCACCAAAAATTGCACACTCAATCATCACTTGATCACATTGCATCGACAAATTCAACAAAGAAAATCATCTAGGGTCTCTTTAACCCCTAAATGCCCGAGGCACCAAATTCTGGTGCTGGCAATACTTTGAAGTTAAATAAAACCTAACCAAGTTGCTATTTTTAGTAGTTTATATTTTTGTAAAATTCTTTTTGAAATCTAGCTTTAGCTCCAAAAGTCCGATTTTGAAAATGATGTTTTATGATTTTTCTACTCAAGATTTTGTGCAAGGGTACCCATTGCAATCTTGACTTTCCGTAGTGTTGAGGGCTCTTGGAAATGAGCCTCAAATACACTAGATCTTGGAGAAAAAATCACATTAAAAATTCATTTAAAAAAATTGTAGAGTAGATTTTGAGAAGCCATAAATTGATTGGGGTTATGCATGTTAGGCCCTTTAACCTCATATTTTTTTGGTAACCAACTTTTTAGATTTGACATGTGAAAAAAGGATTGAAAGAATTTCTTAGTTTTAACACCCTCATGTTCAAACATTATAATCTTTCAATTCATAAGTGATATTGTTGTGTTTTCTTTTCCTATGTGATCTTTAACATGTCTAGTTTGAATTTGTACGGTTACAATTCAAAAAGAATTGATACAACTTATCAAAATCTTGACTTTTTGTTCAATTTAGAGCAAATTTCAGGAAGCTCAAAACAGGCCTTGGGCATTTAGGGGTTAATGTTCACTGACTCTTACCAAGGTTCACATTTTGAATTTTTTACAAATGTAGTTGCAGAAGTCACGTGGTGGCCTTGTGGTCCTTTAGAAGTTAAAGATTTGAAATCAGGTCATTGCATGCGGACGAAAATTTTCCAATCCAACAACGCGTCCTTCACCAGTCAACTCATACAACGAAAACTTTGACGGATGCGGTAATACGAAAATATGATGAGCCTGAAAGTAAAACCCGCAATTCACGTTTGCGTCGGGCCTGTTTTCTTCACTCCAGCTGCCTTCATAGCAAGTGGCTCCCAGATATTTTCCTCGCACTGGCCCATCCTGCACAGAAGTATACAATGGTTTTAGTCAACTCCGGGCTTCAAGGCCGCGCTCAACTCACATGTCGAAGAAAACTCGAAAACACAACCACAAGGGAAGTAGGAGCTGTTACCATGTGGTAATGATCCAATTTTCTCCACATGGTAACCCCTCCTACTTCCCCTGTTAACAATCGATAGGAAGCTCAAAGGAAGCTCAAAAATGCAGTCAGTCAATCGTCCTCAGTGGGTGGAAATATTGATCGCCTTGTATCAATAGGGTTTGGATGTCTGCACTCCATATGGTTCTGCACAACACGCTCTCACCACCATCAATTCAAGCAGCTTGTGAATTCATTGTGCTTGAATTCCTTGCTTGAATTGCTACTCCGGAGCGAGAGAGAGCGAGAGAGAGCGAGAGCTAACTCCGTTTCTTTTTGTTAGAATCAGCGTACAAGAAGAGTATGTTCGTACATGATGAATTGTCTCTCCACTTTCATCTTCGAGGTCAATTTCATAAAATCCACGACTTTGGCACTTGAAACGTGCACAGATTTACAGTATATCGGTGCCCAATTGAACGAGTTGACGATCTACATGCACGCTGGAGTTTATGTTCTGAAGCAAGCATAGAAGAAAGAAACCAAGAAGGCAAGCAAGGAAGCAAATAATCGCCAAACGTTCAATGGGTCCTCTAGTGTTTGCCAAGGCCTTTCTCCGTCTTCTTCTCCACAAATCTTCCTTCTTCGCACTTCTCCTCGTCTTCTCATCTTCACCTCTCGCCTGCAATGGATATTTCACCTGGAATAATTTCGACACATCCCAACGTAAGTTCCTCGTTGGACCTCATCACGTTGACCATTCTCACCTGCGCGCATTCACAACGCCTTTTGAGTTCCATGCGTGGCAGCAGAAATTGAAATTAATTGCTGAAGGTTTCAGTTGCCGAGTGTGACGTTGATTATGAGTTTTCCTTTGGCAGTGAATGCTCTGCAAGCCGTGTGGGGAGCATGGAATGAAAGCACGCCTGATCCAGCGAAGAACTTGCACGGCTGGAGCTCTGTCAATCAATACCCTTGCGCTCAGGAATACACACTAAATCCACATCCCAACTGGCGGGGAGTGGAGTGTCTGAATTACGTTGATTGTACGGATTATGATGCGGATCAGGTCCAGAATTGCAGTACTTATATCACAGGCCTGTGAGTGTTGTTCTCCTTTCACTTCCTTTTTTGAAATCCGTGATTGTTTTGATAGCACTTCCTTTCCGAAACTACTGTGGTCTTTTTGATGATTTTTGAGGTAAAATTAAATGGTGACAAACAGGACCCTCGACGTGGCCTCCATAGTAGGCTTTCTGCCCGAAGATATCGGAAACATCAGCACTCTCACTACACTGTGAGTCTTCACGAATTCATTCATTTGGGCTGTTCGATTTGGTTTTCTTTTAAGGGTTTGGGGTTTAGGGTCAAGATTCCTTCGTCGATACCCTCGTTCTCTGCCATGGTCATTGACGGCGATACTTGCTTGTGTGTGGACATTGTGCTGCAGAGAGCTGACAGGAAACCCTCATCTTAATGGAACTCTTCCCGATACATTGGAATCTATGCCTAACCTGTACGACTTGTAAGAGTCTGATTCTTGATAGATTCCAGCAGTCCGGCTTATGAGTATGGTTGAAGGGGATGCATGGCACCTCTGTTGATTGAAAGATTCATACATGCAGTTGAGAAATTCCTTGCTGGTGCTTAGAATTTTCCAGAAGAGCATTTCAGTTAGTCTGGAATTTCATTTCTGGCTGAAATATTTTGCTGATGTGAACCTCACATGTTCAAAAATGCTGCTCTAACTTGCTCGATCTCTTCGCAGGGATCTTCACGACAATGGTTTCTCTGGCGAGATTCCAGACTTCCAGAATCTCAGGAACGTGAACCTGAGGGGCAATCGGTTTAGTAGCAGTGGTACCTTTCCACTTCCTACAATGCGCAGTAAAGGCCTTGCCCAAACAGTCAGCCTTGGCAGCAACGACCTTGAGGGACTGATACCTGGAGATGCCTTTCAGAATTTGAACCAACTCGTCCAATTGTAAGAACCTCATTTAGGGTTTAGGGTTTGGGGATGCTGGACATCAGTGCGTTGAGCTCCTGACCATGCTGATTTGCTTTGGTTTTGAGGTAATTGGTTTGAAGTCTGCGTTTTAATTTTGGTTGCATGCAGGGATCTTTCCCACAATAGGTTCAATGGAACTCCACCAAATCTTTCAAATGTCACCAGCCTTGAAGTTCTGTGAGTTGCCGTACCCTTACCCTCGAGTTTGCAGTTTCTTCCACTTCCTGAGTGGAAGCTTGGGTTCCCATCTTTGAATTAGGGTTTGCTCTGTATTGGTATTAGGCCGAGTATCGTGCTATTTGGTAACTACAACATAAAACCCATCTGGTTTAATGTACCTTTGAATCACACTCATCAAACCTCTCCACCACTAATCTTGTGGTTGTGGTGTTGGCAGAGATTTGTCATACAACAACTTTTCCGGGGCATTGCCCGATCTGACAACCATGAGTGCCTTACGCTCTGTGTAAGTTTTAGATAGCACTGCTGGGCACTAAGTGCACGTAGTGATTAAAAGAACTATGCATGCAATTGATGATATATTGCAGCGCAAACCTGGAGCAGTAGCACACAAGTACCAACAACGATTGTGCTCTAAATCGTTTCCTAACGTTTCCAACAGGAATTTGAGCGGAAATGCGTTTACTGGATCAGCTCTCGGTTTTTGGAACAGCTCGGCACTCCAGGAACTGTAAGTTGCTTGGGCAGAAGGCTCCTTCAGTTTCCCTGCCATGATCACAGTATCCCCCATCACAGTGTGTCTCATCTATTTTTAGTTATAAGAGAGGAATAATCAATACACAGATAAACCCTTTGCATTATTACTATGCTCATTGTCACTGTTGTACTTGTAGACAAACTGCACCAACATGCAAAATTTTACAGATGTTGTGGGTTTACATCTATGGAAGACAGTTGCCTCATGAGATTCGTATTTGTGTTGTTGATTTTCCAGGTATCTGGACTCTAATTCAATCAATGGGTCACTCAACATCAGCGACCTGTCTGCCCGAGGCTTTCTGAGTCTGAGGTCTTCTAACTCATCGGGACAGCTGAGAGTTCTTTCATTGGTGAACAACTCAGTTAGCAATGTAATCTATGATGTGACAAAAATTGGAGCCTCCACCACAGTTATAAGGTATGTGCATGTGTGGACATGTTAAAGAATGATCAATTCCACTCAAATGCTACAACTGTTGAGTATAAGAAATTAATTACTATCATTTCAGTTGACAATGAAGTATTTTGTGGTGCCACGAAATCCTGTTGATAGCTTACAGTGATTTCTGATGTTCTTTTACTTCCTAAACCCACCTGAGCGATCATGAACTGGAGTCACGGCTCCTAGTTGTGAGTACCAGGTGATTTACATTGTCGTCTTTGGCAGTCTCCAAGGGAATCCTTATTGCAACGCTCCAAACTCTAATGACGGAACAAGATGCTTTTGTACCCAAGTCTGCAAATATACTGCTGAGAATGCTGCACGTAAAGAAGCCAAACGTAAAATCATTATAATCACTGTGGTGACAAGTGTATCATCATTGCTAGTCCTATCAGCCGGTCTAGCTACTTTCTACTATAGAAGCAAGAAATATAGACAATATTACGAGATTCAACTTCAGAAAAGTAAGCATTGTTGCTGGAAGCTTCAATTGATGAGGACTACTTTTTTTGGTCCCTTCATTACTTGTGTATTATGTGTTTTATGTGTAAAATGTACGTGATTTGGACATAATACTTAATGTGTATTTATTTTGATAAGGTGTATGCTTAGAAAATATTAGTTAATTGTACAATTATTTCATGCAGAGTGTGAAGAGTTTGAGGTGCAACCTACAATCTTTCCCTACAACCAGCTTAGAATTGCCACACGAGACTTCCATCCCAATATGAAGCTAGGCCAAGGGTCTTTTGGAGCAGTGTATAAGGTGAGATTTTTGACACCTATTCTAAATTCTTGCAGAGGTCTCTTGTATCAGAACTTGAATCTTGAATGGCTCAACGCTTCCAATGTTCATTGTTGTAATATCGAAATTGTAAAACTTGTACATAATAGACGCATTTGTGTGTTTCTTGGTTTTAGATTGTACCTCCATTTGAATCTTAAAGTTTTAAAGGAATGACACCTCCTTTTCACATTTTTTAGGGTATACTATCCAACGGAAATGAAGTGGCAGTAAAGCAATTGTTTGCCAAGACAACGCAAAGTATAGATGAATTCTTGAATGAGGTCATTTTGTTGACTGGAATGAAACACCGAAATTTGGTTAACTTGAAAGGATGTTGCATCCGTGAACAACAAAGGTTGTTGGTCTACGAGTATGTTGACAACTATGACATTGATAAGATACTTTTACGTAAGTTTACGGGCACTCAAAAATATGATTTCTATTTTTGCATAGCATTTTGTTTTTTCTTGAGCATTTTGGTTTTCTTACAAAAAGCATGTGGTTTCTTTAATCTCAAGAACCTTGTGCACCGTAAGATTCAAAGATGAATAATTTGTAAACCTTGATTTGGTTAAAAGACCAATGTAAGAGTAATTGGAAAGATGCCCAATCTTGTATAACCCTCAATTGGTTTTGCCATGCCTAATAGGTCCCAATCAAGGCATCAGCAAAACCCTTTTGAGTTGGCCTATACGATTGAAGATTTGCTTGGGAGTTGCTCGTGGTTTGCATTATCTACATGAACTTGCTCAACCAAGAATTATTCATCGAGATATCAAACCAAGTAATATCTTGTTGAGCAAGAATTATGAAACCAAAATAGCAGATTTTGGATTGGCATTTTTGTTTCCTGATGAAGAAAGTTATATACTCACTAAACATGTGGCTGGTACCAAGTAAGCTCAAAATTATTTGTTTCAATATATGAAGTTTTTAAATTTAGTTGTTCTCTATTGATTCTTCAAATTGGTTTTGCTATCTATTAGGGAGTAAAGTAGAGGGTGATAAAATGGGTAGGGTTCTAAAATTGTTTACATCTATGAATGGTGATCATTTATGTTCTAAAATGATCCTTGTGGCAACATATGAACCATTTTAGAACCTTGTTTGGTTTACCTCCTTCTACTTTAGTTGCATTGATGTGACTTCACTATGAAACCTTGCATCTGTGTCAAGTGGTTGAATGAGGTTCTTATAAACATTAATCATATTTGAGAGGTTAGAGTTTACACTTTTGATCTTGATTTTGACATAGAGTTGATTGCTTATTTGCAGGGGGTATTTGGCTCCTGAATATGCCTCTTATGGTCAATTGAGTGATAAAGTAGATGTTTTTAGCTTCGGGATTTTATGTTTGGAGGTTATGAGCGGACGAAGAATTATTGACGAGAATCTTGAACCCAACAAAATGTATCTTTCTAAATGGGTAAGCTTTTCTTTATTCTAATTTTCAAATATTGATCCTCTATATTTTCTAGTATGATGATTGTGAATGTAATGACTTGGATTGACTACATTGAATTTGTTGAATTAATTTGAAGATCTATGAGTTGAGTGGTCATAATTTTCTATTTGGTGGTTGGGCTTTTCAGGCTTGGAATCTTCATCGGCAAGGCAACTTGATCGAATTGATTGACCCAACAATGAGCCTACAAGAAGAAGAAAAGGTGGAAGTGCATCGTTTAATCAACATTGCTCTCCTTTGCATCCAAACTGAGGCAGAGCTAAGGCCTAGAATAGAACAAGTAGTATCCATGTTACAAGGAGAGAGTGATTATCAAGCAATGGCTCCAAAATCAAGGATGGAAGAACAAGAGTTGGAAAGTATAAAGTTGTTTGCATCTGGCAACAATAGTCTCGCTACAGTGAAAGAAGAGAGTGAACTTTCATTCATAAATTCATCAAGGAGAGTTGTTGGTTGTTCTCGGGGAGACTCTTCAAGTGGTGGAGTACTTGAGTTAAATGAAATAAGAGGTAGATGATACTTTTAGATATGTTTGTTGAAACATGAGAATAGTAGAAGCCCTAAACTAAGTAAAAGATGCATTTGTGAACTTTACAATTCAACAATGATTGGAGGAAATTCTATTTGTATACACATAATAGCACGTCAGAAAGTTGGAAGGCTTAGATTCACATCTAGGTTTACTTCAATACCAAACTTCAGTGTGCTCTATGAATGTGTGAGATTAGGTCTGCCACAATCCCCAAAGTTTAGGATTAAACTCACAGAGACATTCTAATAAAGTCAATTAATGCTTGGATAGAATTCAAAAACAAAATTCAAATACCTTGAGATTTATCAAAAGATAACCAAAATAAAACACTCTTCAAAGCAATTAGCTCCAACTATTTTAGTGCAATACTAGAGTTGAAAGATGTTGAGGAAGCAAGAAGATTATTGCTTCCAAAATTAGAATATTAGGAGGATCATGAGGAGAGGGCAAAAATGGTGGATATCATGAAACCCCCATCCTTCTCCAAATTTCCTAATTAGAAAGCGAGCCTTCCTGTTAAAAACATAATATTAGTCACCAACCACAAAACATGACAATATATTTTCAACATTTAGTTAAAAATCATCAACTTGGGAAGCCTTCAAACATTAGTAGAATTGGTGAAAAATGCAAGTGCACCACGAGGTAGGTTTGACCCATAGATAAGAACCTCCAAGAAAGATAGTGGCCACTGTGAGACCCTCTACTGCTAGTTTGTTCTTGCCTACACACTAATCCTAACTCTAAACCTTGTAAACATAGACATCATAATGTGTTGATGAAAGACAAAATTGAACATGAGCTATAAAAACTCATACTTCATCGTAGTATTAGTTAAAATGCCGTATTGTTGAGCTCATCTCAGAACTCATACCCAAGCACATTGGCAAAGTCTTGTTCATAGTCCTGAGCACTCTACAAAGCAACCAACATAATGGCACCCATCCTTATGAAAAAAGACTTGTGAATTTTTTTGACATTTTGTTTTAGTTTCTAAGCAATGAAAAGCAGTTTATGTAGTGTGAGAAAATCTATGCAAACTTGTTTGAGTCCTAGCTAATATTTGACTCCATTTGAACACCATGGATGCTGATTGTGTACTCTAAATGTGCACTCTATACCATACAATATTGGACACATGTTTTTCTTGAATCAACAATATTTGATTGCTAAAGCATGTGCTTTGGTAAGGTTTAATGGTTCAATAATAGGATATCATCTCAAAAATCTTGGCTCTTTGAAATCAAGTGGTTGTTGCAGATTGGAGCACTTCTAGAGGGCAACACAGAGGCACTAGCTCCTTGTGAGTTGAGATGGCTAGTGGTGTTGATGTAGAGAAGGGTGAAGCATTCAGGAAGCGTCTTAGATTACCCAAGAGTGATGTCAAATCCGAAAGAGCTAAGAAGATGTCTTGACCTATAGAAAATATTTCAAAGCTTTCGAGGAAGAGAGCTTGGAGTGAGGTGACAGTGATTGAGTATCTGAATGATGATCAAGACTTGTCTAAGAGGAGAGTTTTGCGAGTTCGTTCTATGAAGAAACACATTGGTGAGGGAGACAAGCTTGTGGAGGATCATTGATCAAGGCATTCAGAATCAAATACGCAAGATTTTCTAAGTTTGTTACAAGAAACTGGTGTTGTATAACTAGACGACCATGAGGGCCTTCTACCCGGCCCTATCTTGTGAGGGCCTACCTTGAAGGTGAGGGCGGGAGCCCAAGCTTGAGAGGTAGGACCCTCACACGAGGGGAGATCTATTTGGTGGAGCTAGAGTCTTGTTGCGTGAAGCATACATGGAGTAGGCTTTGCTCACAATTATCAAACCTGACCCTATGAGCGATGCCAGACACTATTATAGGAACATTACGCCTTGTAATTAGGAATATTTTGTAAAGTGACCCAACATCAAAGTGTTTAATGCTCAAGAATCCAACCATCCTCAGAGGAAATAGAAGAGGACATCCACAATTGCACATTTTGGTGGCTTAGAATCTAATTTTGAACCATCAGGAAGTTATTTGCGAGGAACTTCTAGTAAATATGACAACGCCGTCAAAGAACACCTTGGAACAAGCTTTGCTATGGACAAAGAGAAGGAAGGAAAGAAAATAGACAATAGAGAAAATGAGGTGGTTTGCAAGATTTTGCAAACCTCGGATGGGGGAGGCAAAGATGCTAGTGTGTGAGCATGAAAAAGTAAGCATGTGAGCCTTACGCATACGTATAATTAAATATCCTACAACCATTGAAGGCGCTTGTAATATAAACACATATAATATAAGTATTTATAACATAATTATACTATAATCATGGAAGGTTCCTGTAATATAGACATTTGTAATGTAGGTGTATAGTTTTCTAGGCTCATGGGCTCATGCTCCTAGACTCACATAATAGCAACCTTCATTGACGAGGGAGTCACTCACTGTTTTTTCCTTCTAGTAACACCCTACCAAACTTTGTATTCTTCGAGCAACCATTGGTCCAACGCAACTTGGGATGCCCCCCCCAATTGAGATACCAATGTTTGTTAGGCGAGCAAAGTGTTAAAATTTTATTTATCTTCTGCCAAGATGGCATTGAACTTTGTAATATTTTTAAATCATGTAAATAATTTATATATGGAATGGTACTTCATTTCTATATTCTCAGTTACAGAATTTCTTTATGGATGTGCATGGGATGATATTTATGTAATTTCTACGAGTGCATATTAACACATTTATAGCATTATTTATGGAAATTCTTCAGAAAAAAATCAATCTTTTGATTTTATTGTGCATGTCAAATGGACTTCAAGTTGAGCAGGCTGAAAGCAAATTAGCCTCATTTGCATGTACAATCCAAGCAAAGTAGACCAAGGTTTATATTGCAAGTCTCATACACAAGACATCATTACTAATTATTTGTCCCCAATAAACATAAAGGGCAATGATTTATGTAGAAATATATTGTATTGTTTATTGCAGATCTCAAAGTCACATTCTAATTATGAAATATTTGTCAAATTGATTAAAGAAAGAAATAAACATAGGATGAAGAGATTTATGTAAGAACTTCTCCATTCAAAATTTTCAATCCTCCAAAATTCTTTCTAATTATAAACTATTTTTCTCATATACTTTATAAATAAAAAGCGGAGGGTAGAAGTTTAAGTTAGAACATCCCTTTTTTATTTTGGAAATTAGAAGGAGACTGCAAACACCTTTCACCCTTTTCTCTATCCACTTGGAAAATTATTTATTATGCTAATAATATATTTTGGTTTCTAGGTTCCTCATATTTCATGAAGATACCAAAATAATTTTTTATTTGAGTTTTTGAAAAATCAATTGCTACTTATTTTTTCTCTAATTTTTCCATTTAGTTCCAAAAGAGCAAATGCCTCGATCCTTTTCTCTTTTTCCTTTTTTAGGAATTCTTTTGGATTCTGAGGGTCTTTATAAGGTAGGATGTCCTAAAATTGCCCTTGCTTACCAAATTATCCCCAAATACGTAGTGCAAAAGTAGTCATTTTAAGCTCCTTCTTGTAATTATGGCATTGAAAATAGACAATTTGGTTGTCTAACTAAAATTTGTTATTTCATTTAAAAATGAGTGAGGAAACCTTGAAAAAAAAATAGACGCATTAGAAAACTATTTAGGTTCACTTTTAGGTGCCTTGATATCATTTTGAATTTTCTAAAATTCATTACAAATACCCTACTAAGATTCTTTTTTTTTAAGTTATAGAACATGAAGAATTGTTGGGTGGCTCAAGAGCTGCTCTATATGTATGGGCCCCAACATTTAAAGAGGAGCATAGACGACATGCAAGCAAAGTATAAATATATGGTGGAATTTGACTTGTACTCTATTAGGAAATTGGACCAATTAATGAAATTAATGATATGGAGGAATATGACAATAAGATAATCAAAAATACAATGGCAATGAAGTACATTGTAAGGAAGTTGAGTGAACTCATTGGGTTTGATTGGAAGAAGTGACTAACATGTGGATAGGTGTTGAACTTGTCCATAGATAAATGATAGTTGATGAAGCCCCTCGAAGCAGTTTCCTGCACCAATGTCTTGTAATAGGACATGAAGTTACTATGTTAGCACAAATAGAAATGTTGGCCACATTGTGTGCCTCTAAATTTTGAAGATTAATACAAGTGTATTAACTGCTTTTAATATGATGTGCCATTTTTTTTTAAAAAGACCAAGTATAGTAAATGTAAGGTATTATGGTCCATATATTGAATCTTGAATTTGAATTCTCTTGTGCACATATTTGTAATGTTTTTCATACAGTCTACTCTAGCTTATTTGCTTCTGAACTATTGTATAAGAAAATTCACAAAATGAAAAAGAATTTTTATAATGAGAATGAAAATCACCCTATAATAAATCACCCCTCAGTACCCATCCGAAGTTGCCCTACTCGGAGCTGTTTTTCTACATTAGCTTTGCATGTGTCCCCTAACATGCCATGCACATGCTATATGGCATTCACATGGGCTTAAGTAAATGGGACATAAATTTTTTGAAGGTCAACCATAAAATTGACTCTATCAGACGGACAAGGACTCTACTAGACGTCCTAAATTTCATATTATATTTTGTATCACTGAATTTGAGAAGACAACATTGACTAGGCATTGCAAGAAATACCCGTCATTTTAGTCTCAAAATGGCCTTTTTTAGTGAATACTCTGACTTTTGGAATAATTTTCTTAAATGAAATAAAATGTGGATAATTTGTAAAGCATTCAAAATAGTTTGTTTATAATAATTCAAGCAAAGAAAATTTTATAACTAAAAGTTGTGTTAAAAAAAAGAACAATGGAAAATACCAAGAAAATAGATATTTTGATGTTTGATTCTTAGAAAATAGTTCAAAATTCAAAAAAATAAAATAAGAATTGGGCATTTTTCCTAATTTGAAGGATCTTGTTCTCAACCATTTGCATCTTTGGAAAAAAAATTGTATTCTTTGCATTTGCGCAAAGGTGTTGCACTCTGAGCACATGTGGAAGGTGTTCACTTTATTATTTTTAGAAAATTTCTTCACAGCCTTATGTAACTTTGGTAGAAGTTCTTGTGATCTGGTTTTGACCTTCAAATCTGCATTTATGGATATAAAATAGTCCTAAAATCCCTCTAAATGGCAAAAATAGAAATCTAGTTGGGACTATTTAAAATATTTAATAAAATAATTATTTAGAAATGAAAAAAATTACTCAATGTCTACAACTACCACATATAACTTCATTTCAAATATAAAACCTGACATACAACGCAATTTAAATTATGAGCAAAAAAAACAATCTTCCAAGGCCAAGGGGACAAAAAAAGGACAAGTGTTTTTTGCAATCACCCTGGTGTAAATTCACGAGATTTGATCCTTTTATCCCTTTTATTCCTTTTTAATCTTTGATAAAGAAAATGAAAGCTTTGTGCTAATCCTTGTGATTTTGATTCTTCCTAAAATTGGATTCCCCAAAAAACATTAAAATCTTGTTAATGTAGTTGCTTTTGGGGGGCATTCTCTCAGTGTAAGATTTTTTTGTGTATATTAGCCACCTTCATTATCTTTGAAACTTGGCGTGCAAATAACTAATATAACCGCGTATCCAATGACTTCAGTTATTAAAGTTGGATATTGTCTAATTCTCCGCAAAATAGAGTCAAATTATAAAGATAAGGCCCAAAATTTCTTTCTTCTAGCTTCAAATGTTATAACTTTGCAAACTAAGTAGTCAAATAGACTACATTATTTTCCACGAATTTTGATAGTAGTTAAGTACAAATTTGTATGGGTGAAAATTGAAAATTGTTGTTACATTTCAATTATGCTTATTGCACTAGAAGTGATAGTTTTAGACCTTTTTTTTTTTATGAAAAATAGTCAAAGATCACCTTACAATGTCAATTGAGGATGTTGGTTGTAGCTTAATCCCTAAAGGACCATTTGTCCCTTCAACAGACAAATGGGATTTTGGGCAGGTACCTTCAGGTTGAATTTTTGTCTTGATTTTTTGAAACTTTTTTTGGAGATAGAGAAATTGATTATCTTCATAGGAATATTATTATTTTTTTCAATTGGTGCCTAGAAATAGATATTTTGCCCCATATAGCTCAAAATAGGGGAGAAGGAGGGGAACTCAAAAGGGGCAGCAAAAATAAACCCAAAAATTTGAATTTTTTCTTACAATTTTTTCCTCATATATTATATTTTTGTCTATATGGAAAGCTTTGATTCATTCCATTTGGATTTGTTATGAGAAAGTTATGGACAATCTTGTTTTTTGGGCAATTAGAGCATCTTCTTGAAAAAAATAACTTGTACGATTCATTTTTGAATGCAATTTTTGCAATTTATCAAAAAAAAAGTTCCACATGGTTTAGTTTGCTTGCTATCTCTACTAGAAGAAACTCGTATTTTTTCTCGTGTCAGACCTTGGACATCAATGTTTGTCAAGACATTACGCTATCTGCAAGCAGATGGCTAGTAGAGCTAGATTTTTGTGGATGTTCGGTAGAGCACCCAAACATTTGATTGAAAACATGGTGATGTCTGAAATAATAGTGATGTTTTTTGGGACACAGACAATGGCATGTGTCCATTTTTCATAACATCCGTGGAAACACGGATTGCCACGTCAGCAAATGTGGTCGTTTTGACCTTGAATAATTCAATTATATTTACTGTGATTTTAAATTAAAAGGCTGCCTGAGGTAAAAAAAAAGATAAGAAGGGCAGCTTAATGGTTTGCCCGTCAAAAAAGATGGACCACGTAGTCCAACGTGGCAGGTAACGTGGCATCCAAATATGTTGACGTGGCATGCCACGTCAGCATTCTGGAGTGCCCTGATACATGTCAGGGATTGTCTTTGCAAACATCCAAGTTGACGTCTAAACATTTTTGTAGACATCATTGAAGACGACAATGTTGTCCCCAACATACAACTGTCCCCTTTTCAGGCATGCTCTTTGTCAAAGACATTCTCTTTTATAGAGTAGAGTTTTAGCCGTTGGTGCAAACGTCCACAGACGTCTTTGTAGATATCCATCCATTGGATTTAGATATCACCTTCAATGATGTCTGTCAGAATATGAATGTGCATTACTTTGCATTCATGTGTAAACCAAAGAGGACAATAGAGAAACAAGAAATATGTACTTATCATAAGTATATATATAACTTTCAATAATCGCAACTTTTTTCACAATATCTATCATTACAACCAAATAGAAGTGGACATAGCAAATAAGGGGTCAGGGAAGGTGCGAACACATTTGACACTGCAACATCTATAATGGAAGGATCCATATACTAAATTTAAACTAGGAATTTCAAACTTCTGCTTGGGGCATTCATAGACAATGACAAATATGGCATATGCGACTATGTCAACCATACATTTGGCAATGATGTCACATGCATCTTGCGCACATTATGGGAAAGCAGTTGTCCCTTGATAACTGCCTATAAAGGTGATCTCGTGCTTTAATTGAAAAGCATGTATGTGGACACCGTTCCCTCTACTCTTTGAGTACCCTCATTGATATCTGCTACTTGGAATACATAACATTAGTTCACTTCTACATGCTACGTTTCATCTTCTGTTGATGCATTATTGTCTACTACGGCAATATAGTTCCCTCTAATATTGGCATTTAGCAGAAGGCCGTCCGTAATCAAACTTCCATTTCAATGGTTGCAATTTGACGAAGTCGGTGTTGTTGTCAAATTGAACCATGTCAGGGCTAGCGTGCGCTACTTGTAGTGCTCCGAATTTGCCTCTGACCTTAATTCATTACACAACATTTTCAACTGGGTCTGTGTGGGCTTTTAGAGAATTGAAGAAAACTTGTTGGCAGTATAGAAGAAACTCTTTTTCTAGTAGAAATGCTGCCATCATCACATTTTCATCAGGTCATCATTATCTGCCTCTCTAATTTTGTTCTCACATAGTCTCCAAAAGACTTGATTCATTTTTATAATAGCCAAGCGCAAGTTCTATCTTGAATGTCCCAAACAAAAACAAACAAAATTTGCATACAAACATGAACTAGTACATGAGATGGAAGTAAGCACACTACGCATTGCATTTTTTGCACAATAATGCTTAAAGAGTAGGAAACATTCTCACCCTTTGTTGTAGTGCAAAAAGGCTATAATAATGCTATACATAACTTCACTAGTGTAGATGTCTTTGCGTGAATGTCGTGAACAACACCAATATGTCCGTTGGAACATCTTGTATGTCCTCCGCAACATCCTGTGCAATTTCTACTTTTAATTCAATTTTTGCATTTTATATATCCCATATGATTTGTCTTACCTCCTGCCACCCCACCAATATAAAGAATTCATCTTGTCCACTCTATATACATCACAGTAAATGGTTTTTAAAGCCATGTGACATATTTGTCAAATATGGTGTATTGTGTATGGCATATTGTGTATAGTGTATGGTATAAATTATATATGGAGTATTGCATATGGATATAGTGTATGGTGTACTATGTATGACTTATTATACATGACATGCTGTATTAGACATTATGTTTGCTTTGGACGTTATAAAATGCACATGTGCATTATGTAGGACACGTGTAATTGTCTATACCAACATCATATTGAATAGTGCATTCAATTACATAAACATCAAAGGTGATATCATTTTGTGCAATTCAATTATACTGGACGTTTCAAGAGGTGTTCATAATGCAATGCAGATGTCTAAGATAACGTTGCAAAATATGTAGATATTGAAGTTGACGTTTCAAAAAACGTCTTAGAAAACGTCTGGAAGTCTAAGTTGACGTCTTAAAAAACATTTGGACGTCTAATTTGATGTCTCAAAAATGTCTAAGAAAACGTCTGGACGGCATAAAACTATGTTGACTTGGCCTGCCACGTCATTCTTAGTGGATGCCACGTCACTTTATCCGCAAACACGTCATGTTCCACGTCAACTGCCATGTTAGCGACGGTATGGAATTTCACACGTGGCCTCCGTTGCCGACGTGGTGCTAACGTGGCAGCCAAATGGCAAAATTTCAAGAGTTGTTTGACCCATGTCCTTTGAGATGTCTGCCAAAATCATGAAGACATCAAGCCATGTTATCTTAGATTTTTGATGTTTTTTGCGTGTCAACTGTGACGCGAAAAAAATGACATCCCCGGTGACGCGTCGGGACACCACCATGGACGTCAGCCTGTCCAAAATCAATGATCTACAAAAACACGGGTTTCTTCTAGAGCTCTTATCTACTTCTATTTAACAATTTTTAAAAGAATAAAAATTAAATTTTTTTGAATTTTTTTCCTTGAGACTTTCAACTCAGTTCTCCACTCTTGATGTTTAAAGCTCAAGACTCTATATTGCAAAATTTTAAAGTTAAAAATGTCCAAAGTTAAAAAAACTAATTCTACAATGTGTTGAAAAATTTGTTTTTTTAATTTTAAACACAAATGTCTCTGAGGGGTCAAAAAAAATTGAAATTTTTTCAACACATTTTTACACTATTTAGGTATAAGACCCTATGGTTAGATGTGGCAAAAAAACAATTTCCAAATTTTTTTACTCTCTACTATAGAAATGGCAGTTTTAAGTGTTTTTTGGCAGATTAAAGGCCTTGGTCCTTTAGAGGTTAATAAGGATCAACTAATTTAAGTTTTTTGTTTGTATATATTATGTGCAATACTACTATTGACCAGTGCCCCCTTGCATGAAGAAACACAAATTTTCCTTTAATTTGCCACAAACCGGATTTTGTATTTAAGAATATTTCCAAATTTTGGATGAAAGTGTGAAAGGATGAATACAGACCCATCCAAGTGGATGAAATAATGACATATAGTAGGACACTATGCACTTAATATAATAGAAGATATAAACAACAACTTCCTTCCTTCAAAATCTACCAAAAACTTTCAAATTTATTGCATCCCTATTTTCATGGCAAAAAAATCCTTAACCCTCAAGTTAATAGTTGAATTTTCATTCCAATGATATATGCACTACCATACTTGTGTATGTAATTTGTATTCTACAAGTCAAATATGGTACCATTTATACGGTTCCCTATAAACTTTAAAGGTAAAGGGTTGAAATGAGCTCCCTATGTCTCAGTGCATGTGGACGGAAATTTCCAATCCCTTCAACATGTCTGTTGTCAAGCCAAGTCATACAAAGAAAACCTTGACGGATATGGCATTGCTAAAGTGACATCCATATGAAATGTGTTAACCCTTAAACGCCGAAGGGGCGACCCTCGAAATCATCTTTTTCTATTACCGTGTGAATCAGTAGCCTCCAAAATTGCAAAAGTATTCATTATAAGTCAAACTACTATAAAAGATCTTTCCTTTCCACAACAAATTTTGAAGATGAATAGTTGCACTTCTGTCCTATACAGTTTGATTCCTTGTCATCCATTGGACACAAAATGTCTGCTTTGACGTTCAAGGGTTAGTTGTTGAATTTTCATTCCAATGATATACACTATGCACTACCATATTTTTGTACTCTGTATGTAATTTGTATTCTGTAAGTCAAATATGGTACCATTTCTACGGTTCCCTCCAGACTTTTTAAGTTTTAAGAGCAAGTCCAATGCAAACACGGAAAAACGTATTGTATTGAGTTTTTGAAGCGCAGGGAGGCGGACCTCATTCCGTTCCTCCAACTTTTAGAAAAAAATGGCCCCAACGCAAAGCCTGCAAGTCAAACTTCAAATGGACTTTCTGCAATATAAAAGAAAAAGAAGAAAAGATTCTACATTAAAAAAAAAGACATTTCATGCAAAAAGGAAAGCTTCAATCAATCGGGGCACACATAACAAGGCTTGAAAAGGGGAGACATTTATGACTTTTGTTATTGTGTGCCACCTCGCGGGCTCTTCAAATTCTTTAAAATTGCGGAGCAGTGGATGGAATTTGGCTGGTCCGATATTAAAGAGAGACCCATGCCGTATGCATTGGGGTTGGGTTTATTTTTTTGGCATGGCATTGTGCAGTTCCGTGCTTCTTCCAGTACAGCATTGGAGCTGCTCTAAGAGCATCCTCAATGCTACGCCTGCAAAACGACACAACAACGGTACATGCAGTTTCGATTCCAATCCACGTTTTTTCAATGTGACTTTTTCGGTCTCAAGCGCCTCAATGCAACAACGGGATTTGGAACTCCAAAAGGCTTTGCACAGCACGGTGGCTCTTGCGCAGCTCTTCCACTTTTGTAGACCTCCTCGTCTCTATTATTAGTGCTGACCAAGAAGTGCAGAGGAGTTTAGAGAGCACAACAAAGGACCAATTTTTACCGTGCGGGAGCCAAGAAATGCCGCGCTTGGGAAAGTGACGTGAGAAGTGCCGTTAGCATTGGGGCCAGTTTCCGTAGCCACTCTGCAAACCACGCAAAAGTTACAGTTGCCGTGGCTCAAATCTGCGCGGACTGAGGATGCTCTAAGGGTTGAAATCAGGTCCCTCCGCCTCAGTGCATGCGGACGGAGATTTCCAAGCCAACAACGCGTCCGTCGCCAACCAAGTCATACACCGAAAACCTGGACGGATACGGTGCAGTCGGTGCTGCTATTTATAACAAGCCAGTTTTCAACACTCCAGCTGCCTTCATAGCAAGTGGCTCCCAGATGCTGTCCTCGCACTTGGCCTATCCTGCACGGAAGTGTACGGTAGTTTTAGTCAACTCCGGGCTTCAAGGCCGCGCTCAACTCATACAGTATGTCGAAGAAAACTCGAAAACGCAGCAATAGATAGTGATCAAAGCTTAAAAACGCAGTCAGTCAATCGTCCTCAGTGGGTGGAAATATTGTTCGCCTTGTACACAGAGTTTGGATGTCTGGACCGCATATGCTTCTGCACAACATGCTCTCAGCACCTTCAATTCAAGCGGCTTGTGACAAAATGTGCTTTAATTTTTTGCTTGAATTGCTATTCCATAGGGAGAGATAGAGAGAGAGTACTAATTCCGGGTTTTTTTGTTAGAATCGGCGTATAAGAAGAGTCTGTTCGTACATGGTGAATGAGCTCACCACTTTAGTTTTCGACGTCAATTTCGTTCAATTGGTCGCAAATTAATCCACGACTTTGTCACTTGAAACGTACGTAGATTTATATCGGTGCCCAATTAAACGAGTTGACGATCTTTGTGCACGCTGGAGGTTTTGATCTGAGGCAAGTATAGAAGAAAGAAACCAAGAAGGCAAGCAAGGAAGCAAATAATCGCCAAACATGCAATGGGTCCTCTAGTGTTTGCCAAGGCCTTTCTGCGTCTTCTTCTCCACAACTCTTCCTTCTTCGCACTTCTCCTCGTCTTCTCATCTTCACCTCTCGCCTGCAATGGATTTACCTGTAATATTTATGTAAGACGCCAACGTAAGTTCCTCGTTGGACCTCATCACCTGCGCGCGTTCACGACGCCTTTTGAGTTCCATGCATGGCAGCAGAAATTGAAATTGTAGGAGGTTTCAGTTGCCGAGGGTGATGTTGATTGTGAGTTTTCCTTTGGCAGTGAATGCTCTGCAAGCCGTGTGGGGAGCATGGAATGAAAGCACGCCTGATCCAGCGAAGAACTTGCAAGGCTGGAGCTCTGTCAATCGATACCCTTGCGCTCAGGAATACACACTAAATTCACAAACCAACTGGCGGGGAGTGGAGTGTCTGAATTACGTTGATTGTACCGAGTATGATGCGGATTTGGTCCGGAATTGCAGTACTTATATCACAGGCCTGTGAGTGTAGTTCTTCTTTCACTTCCTGTTTTGAAATCCGTGATTGTTTTGATAGCACTTCCTTTCCGAAATAACTGTGAGTTTTGGAAGAGTTTGAGGTAAAATTAAATGGTGACAAACAGACCCTCGACATGGCCTCCATAGTAGGCTTTCTGCCCCAGGAAATTGGAAACATCAGCACTCTCACTACACTGTGAGTCATCACGAATTCATTCATTTGTGCTGGTGATAAGGGTGTTCTTTCTTTTAGGGCTTGAGATTTAGAGTCAAGATCCATTCGTCGATACCCTCGTTCTCTGCCATGGTCATTGACGGCGATTCTTGCTTGTGTGTGGACATTGTGCTGCAGAGAGCTGACAGGAAACCCTGACCTTAATGGAACTCTTCCCGACACAATGGCATCTATGCCTAACCTGTATGACTTGTAAGAGTCTGATTCTCGATAGGTTCCAGCAGTCCAGCTTATGAGTGTGATTGAAGTGGATGCATGGCACCTCTGTTGATTGAAAGATTCGTACATCCAGTTGAGAAATTCCTTGCTGGTGCATAGAATTTTCAAGAAAAACAGATCAGTTCATTAGTCTGGAATTTCATTTCAGGCTGAAATATTTTGCTGATGAGAACCTCACTTGTTCAAAAATGTTGCTCTTGATTGACCTCTTCGCAGGGATCTTCACGACAATGGTTTCTTTGGCGAAATTCCGGACTTCCCTAGTTTCAGGAACGTGAACCTGAGGGGCAATCGGTTTAGTAGCAGTGGTACCTTTCCACTTCCTACAATGCGCAGTAAAGGCCTTGCCCAAACAGTCAGCCTTGGCCGCAACGACCTTGAGGGACTGATACCTGGAGATGCCTTTCAGAATTTGAACCAACTCGTCCAATTGTAAGATCCTTATTTAGGCTTTAGGGTTTGGGATGCTGGACATCAGTGCGTTGAGCTCCTGACCATGCTGATTTTCTTTGGTTTTGAGGTAATTGGTGTTTGAAGTCTGCGTTTTAATTTTGGTTGCATGCAGGGATCTTTCCCACAATAGGTTCAATGGAACTCCACCAAATCTTTCAAATGTCACCAGCCTTGAAGTTCTGTGAGTTGCCGTACCCTTACCCTCGAGTTTGCAGTTTCTTGCACTTCCTGAGTGGAAGCTTGAGTTCGCATCTTTGTATTAGGGTTTGCTCTGTTTTGGGGTTAGGCCGACTATTGTGCGATTCGGTAACTACAACATAAAACTCATCTAGGTTAGTGTACTTTTGAATCACACTCATCAAACCTTTCGCCACTAATCTTGTGGTTCTGGTGTCGGCAGAGATTTGTCATACAACAACTTTTCCGGGGCATTCCCCGATCTGACAACCAAGCGTGCCTTACGCTCTGTGTAAGTTTTAGATGCTGCTGGGCACCAAGTGCACGTAGTGATTAAAAGAACTATGCATGCAATTGATGATGTATTGCAGCTCAAACCTGGAGCAGTAGCACACAAGTACCAACAGCAATTGTGCTCTAATTCGTTTCCTAAACGTCTTCAACAGGAATTTGAGCGGAAATGCGTTTACTGGATCAGCTCTCGATTTTTGGAACAGCTCGGAACTACAGGAACTGTAAGTTGCTGGGGCAGAATGTTCGTTGATTTTCCTCGTCACGCTCACAGTATCCCCAGGCATCATAATTTGCATCACAAGTTTTTGATAAAAGAGAGCAATAATCAATACTCAGCTAAACACTCTGCTTCATTACCATGTAGTGTACATTGTCGCTCTTGCACTTGTGAACAACATTTTACGGACTTTGTGGGTTTGCATTAATGGAAGACAGTTGCCTCATGAGAGTCGTCTTGTTGATATTCCAGGTATCTAGACTCTAATTCCATCAATGGGTCACTAAACATCAGTGACCTTTCTGCCCGAGGCTTGCTGAGTATGAGAACTTCTAACTCATCGGGAGAGCTGCGATTTCTTTCATTGGTGATCAGCAGTCAATTAGCCAAGTAATCTCCGATGTGATGAAAATTGGAGACTTCACCACAGTTATAAGGTATGTGCATGTGTGGACATGTTAGAGAATGATCAATTTCAGCCAAATGCTACAACTATTTATTGAGAATTAAATGATAATTACTATCATTTCGGTTGACAATGAAGTATTTTGTGGTGCCATGAAGTCCTGTTGAGAGCTTACAATGATTTCTGAAGACTTTGAGTTTATGGGGAATTGCAAGAAAAAAAAGTTATACTACTATTTTTTGTTGCACCTTGTATGCTGATTTTTTTTTTAGCCATAACTTGTGCGTTATGGCTCCAAAAGAGTCAAAGATTCGTAGATAAGGTACTTATGACTATTACACACCTTAGCTAAGTTCTTCTCATTTTCAAAAATGCTTTACTATCTAAAATCAGCCTCTAATTGAATGCTACACCTGCTAATTTGGAGGGCAGTACTGCTTTTGGTCCCAAGAAACGAATTTGGAGCTGAAATTGGAAGGGATGGTCTTCTAGTAGATGAACAACTATTGTTTGAAAGAATCTTAAAAATAATTAGTTCTATGTTGTATGGAAGTTTATAAAGTGAGCTTCTTTGTACTTGCATTTTGAAACATGTAAAATATTATTTTGGTGGTTCATTTGGTGAATGACCTTCTCCATAGCATTGTTACAAGTGGAAATATTTTATATTGTTTTTTAAAAACATAGGTACCTATATTTTACAAACTAAAGCGTCAAAGTACCTATTTTCTTGAGATTTCCACTTTTTTAATTCTCTTACTTAGAAAAAATTTCTATGCTTTCATTTCCTAGGTGTATACATTGGTCATATTTTTTGAAATTTTTAAAAATTGGTTTTCTAAATAAAGTATTCCAAATTTTTTTTAACAAAAATGCAAACAAAAACATCAAGTATTTCTTGCAATCACCCTTATTTTACTTCGTAAACCCACTCAAGTTATCATCTCCTGGAATGATGGTTCATAGCAGGGTTTTTTTTTCATATTTTTTAAATGAGCGAAATGGCAATTTGGGTGCCTCTTTGAGTGCTTCAGTGGCGATTTCAATTTTGAAATGGGAGTTCCAAGTTGGCGATAGGGGTGTATGTCGAGACGAATTATTTGGCGATTTATTTTTTAATTATATATTTTTTTGGGCGATCACCCGTGATTACGGAGTGTGCCAATGGCAATAGGGGCGCTTCTGTGCTTCTGCAATGGCGACAATGAATATAGGATGGGCGTGTATGAGGCGAAAACCAGATGACTATTTTGTGTAACATGGCGATATGAATCAAGAATCACATGCACAGTTAGTACACTGAGATTTCAAGAGCCTGCTTGCAAGAAAACTACGGTACAGGTTTAATCATCCTCGAATTAGGACTTGCACCCAGCCAAACACCCCTCAGACGCCCAAATAAGTCCAATAAACAACAAGCACAGAAAACAAAGGTAACACAAAGGTTAAAACAGAGGTTGATAATTGTATCGTGTGGAGAACTTGCACGAACAACTTCATCAGTTGGCAGCAGACCACAACCGGTTCGAAGAAAAATTTCAACAAAAACGACTCTCTCCTACAGTGATACAAAACTTCAGATTCATAATTGTGATGATAGCAAAACGGACCATTGCCAGAAACCATACCAGTTCACAATTACCTGCACTCTCCCTCACACCCCTTCGACGCCCAAGTAAGTCCAGTGAACCAACATGCATTCACAAAACATCTCTTTGATAGATCCTAGTAACGCTTATCACATTGGTTCTATCTATCTAAGCTATCTAAGTTCATCTAGAATGTAATCTTCTCCAGATTATCATTACCTACAGAGTCATTAAATTAATCAACTACACAGAGAGAAAAACACCTTAACCCTTAGATGTCTTGCAAAACATGCATGTTCCATTCATTACATACAACCACTGCTTTCATCCAGTAGGAAGTTTCTAAAATAAGCACACTGAATATTGCCAAAGTCAGGAAAGTGCTGGTTATCTAATAGTGCTACTTTACGGCACCAACGCATGCTATCTCGAATTTATGGGGAATTATGGGGAACCCAAAACCACAAGTATGTCCATAGTTTCTCTTTTACTCGGGAAATTACAATATATAGAAAGTGTAACACGTTAAACTAAATAATAAATTTGTGAACTTTTTATTGCCTCACAGTTTTAACATCCAACATCCATGCATAAAGATGCCTGCATACCTTTTCTCTTCATCAAAGGAGCAGGGACAAGACACGGATATCAAAAGTGGACATACCTGCTTGGCATACAATGACAGCAGCAAGTTGTGGACGGCACCGTCCTCGCTTTGCTGGCAGACAACGCAATATTCAAGATATCAAATCGCTACATTGGGCTCGTCCCTGCTTCCAAAAAAATGCTTACTGACCAAAAAATTATGGAGTTCATGCTTAGCTGTTAAATGTATTTGTCAAGCCAAACCATATTGTTAAAAATGTAAGATCACGAACTCTGAAATCACTTAATTCAAAGATCAAACAGGGAACATATCTTGGTCGGCGCTCACTGGAATATCGCATTAAGGTAGGGATAAGTTGCCTCGGATTCAAATTGAGGCCGGTTGAAGTCCACGTATCCATTGTTTCATGTGGATCTAACATGATCAATGCAGGGGCAAATTTATACTGCACAGATTTTATCACTTATCAATGGCAATCATAACAAGCAAGTTTTCCCTTCCAAGCACTTCTTATCCTTAAACCTCTGATAAGCAACATTTCTTACAAGATGATGACATGGAAACTAATATAGAATAATCTGGCCATGCCATCTACCACTATGAAATGAAATGTTCATAAAGACTAGTGAGACGCACCTGGAGCTCTTGGGAGACACTTGGTTTCCGGAGTACTGCCAATGCTTTTTTTGCTTCACCTTGCTGAAAGTGATGAAAAAATGCACAAAAGCAGAGAAATATGAGAGTAAGGAGATACCATGCAAAAACACACGCAGTAGCATGAAAGTAGCACCTAAAATCCCGATGGATAGTAATTCCTTACTTTAGTGCTTAGATTCTCAACAACAATCACTTCACATAGTTATCCAAGCATCCATACTTTGAAAAGTGAACATACAATAGCAGAAGTGAGAGTGTCAGACAATCGCCAAAACAACCACCTGAACAAAGTGATGAATGAGTGTTTCATAATGCTCCTTCAAACCAGCATAATAGACTAGCTCGTCCACTCGCCCATAGCTAATAACAGTTATGCAAAGGAAGTCATTAGCAATTCAAGAATGACCTTCAGCGGGAAGATAGCAATGAAGAAGTCTTCTTTCAAGAGCCTGCTTGCAAGAAAACTACTGTACAGGTTTAATCATCCTCGAATTAGGACTTGCACCCAGCCAAACACCCCTCAGACGCCCAAATAAGTCCAATAAACAACAAGCACAGAAAACAAAGGTAACACAAAGGTTAAAACAGAGGTTGATAATTGTATCGTGTGGAGAACTTGCACGAACAACTTCATCAGTTGGCAGCAGACCACAGCCGGTTCGAAGAAAAATTTCAACAAAAACGACTCTCTCCTACAGTGATACAGAACTTCAGATTCATAGTCGTTGTGATGATAGCAAAACGGACCATTGCCAGAGACCATACCAGTTCACAATTACCTGCACCCTCCCTCACACCCCTCCGACGCCCAAGTCAGTCCAGTGAACCAACATGCATTCACAAAACATAAGGTGTAAGGCATTTGCAAGATTTCACAAAGTAAAGAATGACCTGTAACCATCCACAACCCCTTTCTAAGCCTAAGCCAGGCAACGACAACAGAAATGAGCAAG
The DNA here is from genome assembly GCA_951799445.1 of Pseudisothecium myosuroides. Classification (NCBI taxonomy): domain Eukaryota; kingdom Viridiplantae; phylum Streptophyta; class Bryopsida; order Hypnales; family Lembophyllaceae; genus Pseudisothecium; species Pseudisothecium myosuroides. The sequence goes on from OX637296.1 coordinate 20,729,082, forward strand.
CAGGTTTACAGAAAAAAAAAATTTATGATGAAAACACAACATTAGTTAAAGCATAATTCCTCGGCTGCACTTCATAAGATTCCACGTTATTAAGAAACATTCAGATAACGCGGCTGAGACCCAAAGCAGCCCGAACGTCATGCAACTGATCTCAGAAAACAAAACTGAGATCAGGAAGAGTGAGCTAACCTTCAACTGCCGAATAACTACAAGACTAAGACCTTGTAGTACCTGCAATCTATTGCTGCCCAAACATTTGAACTACCTGCCGACACGCTACAGCTCTTGCTCCGAGCTACACCCTAATTACCCGCTAGGTATCTGCCTCGGCCACCTGCAAGAAACCACTCATCAAACACCGCTTGGTAAGGGAAGGTCTCCAAGTTGTAAACACGCTGAGAGTACATTCCAAGAATGACTTGGATGTATTCGTCCAGGTTGTTTCTCAATTTCGACTTTAGAAAGCTAACGCTTGAGAAAATCCGCTCATCTTCCACTGAGCCGATAACATGGACAATTGCCATCTCTGCAAGCTTCAGGAACTTGCCAAAGTTCTGCGTAAGATTGTTATTGCTATCCAGTACTCGCCACACCTTCGTCAAGGGGTTGACATCGTACGGGGGAAGCATTGCTGGCCGTGAGTTTGACTTCATGCAAGTTTTAAACAGGGCACGTTGAGCTATGAGTGCGTTCCGATCTATGAGAGGTTTCAGGAGCATCTTGTTTGTACCGGCCCCCAAAAATTTTCCGTGCCCATAGGTGTCCATAAGAATGCGCAAGTGCTTATCAAACATCTCTTCAGCACTACCGTCGCACCAGTACTGCGGGTATAATATCCCGAATGCGTTCATCACATGGTGTTGTGGAAATCGATCATCTAGCTCCTGGACAAGCATCTGTGCGGCACCTACAAACGTGAAAATGAAGAAGGTTTCAGTTGGTCATGGAAGAGATCATGAATAAGCCAAGATAGAAGACATTGCATTAAACATGAAGAGAAGGTCAGGCAATTAAAAACTGCAGACTTTAGAGGCTAAAAAACACCAACGGCAGACACTGCAAGGACACAAACCAGAAGCTATTCTAGTTGACCTGTTTGGGATTTGGCAGACTTGGCAGCAACAAAGATAAAGACACTGACAAGACAAATTAGACAGCAGACACTTACTTGTACATTCTTCCTTCACTTTGTCAAGCAAAGAATCCCAGAGCTGACGATGCACAGGTCGACCTTGGTGCTCCGCATGGATTTCTTCACCGTGACAGACAAATGACAGAAGGACAAAGTTCTCGTTGAGGTCGCAGATCCACTTGATGTGGATCTGTTCGTGACTGCAATCCAAAAGATTCTTAAAGCTCCAAAACTCGTCCGTCTTGAACGAGGTGCCACTGTCTTTGTACATTTTGTAGAGAGAGCCTTGGCAAATTTTCACTGCCGCTACGAAGTCGCAGATGTAAACGTCCCTTTTCTGTGCAAAGTTGACGAGTGTATCGATTGCCTCAAGTAGAGGCAGCAAGGCACACATTCCCAGTAATATGTATGGATCAAGTAATAGAACCAAGCACGCCTACAAGACAAAGCAACAGTGTTATGTATCATGGAAGCAATCATATGCAAAAAAAGCCAAGCAAGCATTCAATCGGATTTACATCACTGAGACAATTGCCATCCAAGATGAAACCATGCAAATCTTAAAACAACAATCCCTAAACTATTAGTAGGCTAAGAAGGGCATCAACAGCACTCACGCTCAAACAAGAAGGCCAAAAATAACAATTGAAAACACTTACCTCAGCCTTTGGATTTTCACCCAAGTCCGCTGTCATCTTGTATATCAGCGTGCGATACTCCGACAGCAGCCTGCGCAAAGGTTCGATGAGGCTGACCCATCGGGTTTGCACATTCCGTAGCATCTTCAGACCTTTAGTTTCCGTTAGTTCTGCAAGCTGCTTGAATTCCTGTAAGCGTTTCGGGCTCTTGGAAAAATATGCATGCGTGACGCCTAGCACTTTCTCGATCTCGGCAAATATCCCAAGGCTGGACAGGGCTTTGAAAGCCAAGTTGCAATGGTGTGCTACACAATGCACACCGATCATGAATGGAGCATGTTTTTCCTTAAGCTTCACGGTCACACCTCCCCTCACACCCTGCAATGTTGAGGCTCCATCTGCCCCGAAGCTGATCAACTTATGAGCAATGGTTTCGGAGTCCAGTCCACCTCCGCCACCGATGGCATCGACAATTAGCTTCGTAAGATTGTCAGCATTAGGCGAACACTCGACACGTTCCAAAGAAACAAGTAGGGGAATGCGGACCCAGTCTTGCATGATGTAAATATGCACTGAAAGATAACTAGAGTTATCTATAGCAGTGACCTCATCCACTGTCACGGCAAAGAAGCGTGCATCGGCAATCAACCTTTTCATCTCAGTGACAACTTGCTTGTACATGTAACCCGCCATCAACCATCCAGAATTATCGCACCAATGAGCAGAGGGCATATCGGGTACATTTAGAAGCTTATACAAATGCACACAAGACTCATACTCAAGCATGGGACGTCCTTGACTTAAAAGTTGAAATAGGGTTGCGAATTGGACCCTCTTCTTGCGGGCCTCCAGGGAAGTACACTGGTTGATTTGCTGGAGGACCGTTGGTGGCGGTTTGGCAGTGTACAGTCTCATATTCTTGCGGTGCTTGCATTGAGTCGCAATATATTGCTCACCTGCCTTCACTTTGAATTGTGGGAGATCCTTTCTAGCAATCCTCTTCCCGTCATGTTTAAACAAGGTGTCGGACTTGGGTGCCATTATACATGGTTTACTGTCAATTGTAGTGCAGACCTTGCACTTGACCATATGGAGAAGCCCGTCACTGGCCATGATGCCTTCGGCCCAAGGAAGCTTGGCTGCCCAAAACGTCTGGAACTTTCTATGACGATCGTATCTCTTCTGGTCCTTGGATCGCTTGCTCTCCGATTTGGAACGTGAAGTATCGCCCCTCTTTGTTGGTGGCGTCTGGAAATCAAAATCGTCCTCAAACTCCTCACTATCACTGTGAACCTCCACCAAATCAGTATTCTCAACAGCATTAGATTTAGACAAAATGGTAATGAGCGGGGATTTGCTACTTAGTACCAGCATGTCCCTCGAACCAGAGGATGAACCACACAACAAATTAGTGTCAGAAGACACTGTTGTGCGCATCAATACACCCCTCCGCCTCTCAGTGTCGTCGCTGCTGGGATACTCCTCAGCGGAAGTGGGTTCGGCACCAGGCACCTCCAGGAGAACGCCGTCGAAAACAAGAGAGAGCGGTTGCCCCCCACGACCACCACGACTGGATTTGAAATACGATCTCATGGTTTTCTTTGCCGTCTCTGCTTTCCGAAGCCCAATAATTTACCCTTCCGTTTGATCTCTTTGCGCGCTAATGCCAAGGTCTCGTCAGCTTTCTGTTTGGCCTCGCTCGCAAGTTTGGCAGCTAAAACCGCCCTCTCCACCGCATTTTCTGCAAAGTCATCGTCACCAGACCCCATCGAGCAACACTATGAGTACTGAGTACCAAAAATAGAAGGGGATCGGAGGAAGCAAAGCACTTACCAAAGAGTAAGAAAATGCAAACCCTGACGACACACAAGCAGCAAATGAGGCAACACAATTTAAAGCATGGAATACCCACTTGTTTAACTTGTAATCGCTGTCTGCAAACTCTCCACTCATGAGGAATAAACTGCGCCTCCATTCCAACGGCAAATGAACAATGATAATTAAATTTTGTGAACATGGCAAATACAAAATTGAAGAAGGGTTGAGGACACTCCCCCAATGGCGCCGCAGTAGTAAACCACCATGCTCCCGCTCCGCTGGCAGCAAGGCAACGAAGCATGAAGACCACTTCGGCAAACATAATGACGAATATGAAACCCTAGTACTCTACCTTCGCCTGAGGCTGGCGAAGTAATTCCCACTCCCTGGTGCTATAGTGGCAAAGATTGCCCACTACTCCATCGCGATTGCAGGCGATAATGAACAATTGCAGTACGCTGCAACGGCCACAAACTAGAAAACAAAGCCGCCAAACACAGGCAAACTTGGCGATGAGCGCGCGGAGGAAGGCGCCCTACCCGAAACCCGTGAGCGACACGGCTTTGAGGAGACCAACGAGATAGTCGCCAGCTGGCGCCGCGGCCTCTCCTTCAACCGCGAAGGTGGCAAGACAGGTAAGGTTTTCCTGACTTTTTTATTATTGTCAATTCGCCAGGGTAAATATTCTGGTGCAAACTGGCTTTTTATCGCCAAAAAAAAAAGCCCTCCTCAGTACCCACAGTGTTGCTCGATGGGGTCTGGTGACGATGACTTTGCAGAAAATGCGGTGGAGAGGGCGGTTTTAGCTGCCAAACTTGCGAGCGAGGCCAAACAGAAAGCTGACGAGACCTTGGCATTAGCGCGCAAAGAGATCAAACGGAAGGGTAAATTATTGGGCTTCGGAAAGCAGAGACGGCAAAGAAAACCATGAGATCGTATTTCAAATCCAGTCGTGGTGGTCGTGGGGGGCAACCGCTCTCTCTTGTTTTCGACGGCGTTCTCCTGGAGGTGCCTGGTGCCGAACCCACTTCCGCTGAGGAGTATCCCAGCAGCGACGACACTGAGAGGCGGAGGGGTGTATTGATGCGCACAACAGTGTCTTCTGACACTAATTTGTTGTGTGGTTCATCCTCTGGTTCGAGGGACATGCTGGTACTAAGTAGCAAATCCCCGCTCATTACCATTTTGTCTAAATCTAATGCTGTTGAGAATACTGATTTGGTGGAGGTTCACAGTGATAGTGAGGAGTTTGAGGACGATTTTGATTTCCAGACGCCACCAACAAAGAGGGGCGATACTTCACGTTCCAAATCGGAGAGCAAGCGATCCAAGGACCAGAAGAGATACGATCGTCATAGAAAGTTCCAGACGTTTTGGGCAGCCAAGCTTCCTTGGGCCGAAGGCATCATGGCCAGTGACGGGCTTCTCCATATGGTCAAGTGCAAGGTCTGCACTACAATTGACAGTAAACCATGTATAATGGCACCCAAGTCCGACACCTTGTTTAAACATGACGGGAAGAGGATTGCTAGAAAGGATCTCCCACAATTCAAAGTGAAGGCAGGTGAGCAATATATTGCGACTCAATGCAAGCACCGCAAGAATATGAGACTGTACACTGCCAAACCGCCACCAACGGTCCTCCAGCAAATCAACCAGTGTACTTCCCTGGAGGCCCGCAAGAAGAGGGTCCAATTCGCAACCCTATTTCAACTTTTAAGTCAAGGACGTCCCATGCTTGAGTATGAGTCTTGTGTGCATTTGTATAAGCTTCTAAATGTACCCGATATGCCCTCTGCTCATTGGTGCGATAATTCTGGATGGTTGATGGCGGGTTACATGTACAAGCAAGTTGTCACTGAGATGAAAAGGTTGATTGCCGATGCACGCTTCTTTGCCGTGACAGTGGATGAGGTCACTGCTATAGATAACTCTAGTTATCTTTCAGTGCATATTTACATCATGCAAGACTGGGTCCGCATTCCCCTACTTGTTTCTTTGGAACGTGTCGAGTGTTCGCCTAATGCTGACAATCTTACGAAGCTAATTGTCGATGCCATCGGTGGCGGAGGTGGACTGGACTCCGAAACCATTGCTCATAAGTTGATCAGCTTCGGGGCAGATGGAGCCTCAACATTGCAGGGTGTGAGGGGAGGTGTGACCGTGAAGCTTAAGGAAAAACATGCTCCATTCATGATCGGTGTGCATTGTGTAGCACACCATTGCAACTTGGCTTTCAAAGCCCTGTCCAGCCTTGGGATATTTGCCGAGATCGAGAAAGTGCTAGGCGTCACGCATGCATATTTTTCCAAGAGCCCGAAACGCTTACAGGAATTCAAGCAGCTTGCAGAACTAACGGAAACTAAAGGTCTGAAGATGCTACGGAATGTGCAAACCCGATGGGTCAGCCTCATCGAACCTTTGCGCAGGCTGCTGTCGGAGTATCGCACGCTGATATACAAGATGACAGCGGACTTGGGTGAAAATCCAAAGGCTGAGGTAAGTGTTTTCAATTGTTATTTTTGGCCTTCTTGTTTGAGCGTGAGTGCTGTTGATGCCCTTCTTAGCCTACTAATAGTTTAGGGATTGTTGTTTTAAGATTTGCATGGTTTCATCTTGGATGGCAATTGTCTCAGTGATGTAAATCCGATTGAATGCTTGCTTGGCTTTTTTTGCATATGATTGCTTCCATGATACATAACACTGTTGCTTTGTCTTGTAGGCGTGCTTGGTTCTATTACTTGATCCATACATATTACTGGGAATGTGTGCCTTGCTGCCTCTACTTGAGGCAATCGATACACTCGTCAACTTTGCACAGAAAAGGGACGTTTACATCTGCGACTTCGTAGCGGCAGTGAAAATTTGCCAAGGCTCTCTCTACAAAATGTACAAAGACAGTGGCACCTCGTTCAAGACGGACGAGTTTTGGAGCTTTAAGAATCTTTTGGATTGCAGTCACGAACAGATCCACATCAAGTGGATCTGCGACCTCAACGAGAACTTTGTCCTTCTGTCATTTGTCTGTCACGGTGAAGAAATCCATGCGGAGCACCAAGGTCGACCTGTGCATCGTCAGCTCTGGGATTCTTTGCTTGACAAAGTGAAGGAAGAATGTACAAGTAAGTGTCTGCTGTCTAATTTGTCTTGTCAGTGTCTTTATCTTTGTTGCTGCCAAGTCTGCCAAATCCCAAACAGGTCAACTAGAATAGCTTCTGGTTTGTGTCCTTGCAGTGTCTGCCGTTGGTGTTTTTTAGCCTCTAAAGTCTGCAGTTTTTAATTGCCTGACCTTCTCTTCATGTTTAATGCAATGTCTTCTATCTTGGCTTATTCATGATCTCTTCCATGACCAACTGAAACCTTCTTCATTTTCACGTTTGTAGGTGCCGCACAGATGCTTGTCCAGGAGCTAGATGATCGATTTCCACAACACCATGTGATGAACGCATTCGGGATATTATACCCGCAGTACTGGTGCGACGGTAGTGCTGAAGAGATGTTTGATAAGCACTTGCGCATTCTTATGGACACCTATGGGCACGGAAAATTTTTGGGGGCCGGTACAAACAAGATGCTCCTGAAACCTCTCATAGATCGGAACGCACTCATAGCTCAACGTGCCCTGTTTAAAACTTGCATGAAGTCAAACTCACGGCCAGCAATGCTTCCCCCGTACGATGTCAACCCCTTGACGAAGGTGTGGCGAGTACTGGATAGCAATAACAATCTTACGCAGAACTTTGGCAAGTTCCTGAAGCTTGCAGAGATGGCAATTGTCCATGTTATCGGCTCAGTGGAAGATGAGCGGATTTTCTCAAGCGTTAGCTTTCTAAAGTCGAAATTGAGAAACAACCTGGACGAATACATCCAAGTCATTCTTGGAATGTACTCTCAGCGTGTTTACAACTTGGAGACCTTCCCTTACCAAGCGGTGTTTGATGAGTGGTTTCTTGCAGGTGGCCGAGGCAGATACCTAGCGGGTAATTAGGGTGTAGCTCGGAGCAAGAGCTGTAGCGTGTCGGCAGGTAGTTCAAATGTTTGGGCAGCAATAGATTGCAGGTACTACAAGGTCTTAGTCTTGTAGTTATTCGGCAGTTGAAGGTTAGCTCACTCTTCCTGATCTCAGTTTTGTTTTCTGAGATCAGTTGCATGACGTTCGGGCTGCTTTGGGTCTCAGCCGCGTTATCTGAATGTTTCTTAATAACGTGGAATCTTATGAAGTGCAGCCGAGGAATTATGCTTTAACTAATGTTGTGTTTTCATCATAAATTTTTTTTTTCTGTAAACCTGCTTGCTCATTTCTGTTGTCGTTGCCTGGCTTAGGCTTAGAAAGGGGTTGTGGATGGTTACAGGTCATTCTTTACTTTGTGAAATCTTGCAAATGCCTTACACCTTATGTTTTGTGAATGCATGTTGGTTCACTGGACTGACTTGGGCGTCGGAGGGGTGTGAGGGAGGGTGCAGGTAATTGTGAACTGGTATGGTCTCTGGCAATGGTCCGTTTTGCTATCATCACAACGACTATGAATCTGAAGTTCTGTATCACTGTAGGAGAGAGTCGTTTTTGTTGAAATTTTTCTTCGAACCGGCTGTGGTCTGCTGCCAACTGATGAAGTTGTTCGTGCAAGTTCTCCACACGATACAATTATCAACCTCTGTTTTAACCTTTGTGTTACCTTTGTTTTCTGTGCTTGTTGTTTATTGGACTTATTTGGGCGTCTGAGGGGTGTTTGGCTGGGTGCAAGTCCTAATTCGAGGATGATTAAACCTGTACAGTAGTTTTCTTGCAAGCAGGCTCTTGAAAGAAGACTTCTTCATTGCTATCTTCCCGCTGAAGGTCATTCTTGAATTGCTAATGACTTCCTTTGCATAACTGTTATTAGCTATGGGCGAGTGGACGAGCTAGTCTATTATGCTGGTTTGAAGGAGCATTATGAAACACTCATTCATCACTTTGTTCAGGTGGTTGTTTTGGCGATTGTCTGACACTCTCACTTCTGCTATTGTATGTTCACTTTTCAAAGTATGGATGCTT